>JAHLJT010009436.1:235869551-236519392 GCA_031308135.1 Acheta domesticus
TCATTGGCGAATGTTTCCAATCACTTGCGTGAATTTTAATTGATTTTATTAAAATATCTTGAGCGTATTGTGATGCATTGGTGGGCTCTTATATACCAATTGGAAACCACTGCTTTAATGAATATTTTAGATGGAAACAGTGCTGGAAGTTTAGTTGGTAGACCGCGTTCATTCCCGCAAAAGGATCAAGTTGGTTTGAAATTCTCGTTAAGCCAGAGAAACTAGGGCGCATTAAACTGCGTAAAACTACATATTTTACAATACTTTAGGAGGTACTACTTACCATAAAAATATACCCAAAACTTATCTTGTTAAGAGTGTTATCCGAGCTTATTACATTGAAATATTAAACACGATGTTATAAGTCGTTCATTCTTTTCCATAGTTCGCTTCACCTTTATAAAGGAAATTGTCTTTACCTTTAATTTCAATCGAACAGAGTATACGTAACATTATTTTAAAACCTCTGTCCTAATATGAAAATTTCTACGTTCAATAATGTTTTGCCTTGCCGTCTTGATTTCTCCTATTCGCTTTATTTTCAATTTAGCTACGAATTTACGATTTCGGTATAATTCTTAAGGACATTAATGGATATTTTTCTGACTTGAAAAGATCCAAGTAAGTTTCCTCGAATTAACATACAAAACTAACTTTCATAATATTAAAAAAAATAATAATTATTTCAAGACCTGCATTAAAGAACGTCGAGAGCCACATTTGTCTTACGGCTTGCACCATGAGTGACACTGATTTTCTCTTCTACTGGAGCGTAGAGTTAGTCCCCTCTGAGGTGGTGCCCCTCTATCGGTGGTACGTGGAGATGAAAACCCCGAAGACCAACGTTTAGGTTCGCAACAAATCTAATGTTTGGCTGAGAGAGGATCACCGCCCCCTCTCGGGATTAAACATGCACTACTATTACGGGTCGTAGGACCGTAGGAATAGAAGCGTACGGAAACAAAATAATTAAATGGTTTGCTACACAGAGTCGTAACAGTAGTAGTAGTCGTAACAGTATGTGACGCGAAGATTGAAGACGTCTTCAAACGACTCTCCTATTGGCTGTTTGCGACAACATTCACTATGCATATGCCTCACAAGGACGCGAATAACCTAGAACAGGGTTGTCTAAATGGCGGCCCGCGGGTCGCAATGTGGCCCGCAGTGTGGCCCGCGATGCCATTTATTGTGACCCGCGAAAGGTAATTAGTCAAAAGTGAAAGTGTCTTTCATCCATGTCGGGAGAGAACATTGGGTTCCTAGCGCATGCGCCCTGCCGGGTTCAACACCGTCCTGTAATGTAAAAAGAGGTGAAGTTTAAACTTAAGGATATTTTTAGAAAAGAATCAGAAACTGACAATCATCCCAATGTGTTTCACGCGTTATGCATGAGATATGGCCTGATATCACGCATTGTTCCGTGTGCCGAGCTCAACAATACGAGGAAGTAAGATGTGAATCGCTGAGTAAAACCATATTAAAAGTTTTATTTGCGGCTCTTGAGGCCTTGCAAGTTGGACCTCCTTATCTAGAACATTCCCTTATTCATTCCCTTATCTAGAACATTCCCTTATTCATTCCCTTATCTAGAACATTCCCTTATTCATTCCCTTATCTAGAACATTCCCTTATTCATTCCCTTATCTAGAACATTCCCTTATTCATTCCCTTATCTAGAACATTCCCTTATTCATTCCCTTATCTAGAACATTCCCTTATTCATTCCCTTATCTAGAACATTCCCTTATTCATTCCCTTATCTAGAACATTCCCTTATTCATTCCCTTATCTAGAACATTCCCTTATTCATTCCCTTATCTAGAACATTCCTACTGCCAGAGGCGGATACAGCCGATCATTTTGGGAGTCCATCATAGATTTTTGTTAAATAATAAACATATTTGGAGGTGTTGATGGTACGAATAAATATACATTTTGACCATATAGAATCAATCAATATTGATTTCAGGAATTAAAACTTTAAAAAACATTTATTAATGGCTCAACGTTTCGCACGTTTAGTACGCGCCTTGTCAAGAGCAATTATGGCAACGGTTGACAATGTTTTACAAATTAACATAAAACAATAGAATTTACAATTACTGAGATAAATATTTACATTGCTTTTACATCAAAGCATTACATTTCACAAAAACCTTGAAGGATTGTCAAATCAAATAGTTACATTAGGCAATTAAGGACATTTGTTAAGGAATTATATAAATTATAAATATTTCGAATAATAGAATGAACATGTGGGATTGGCAAAAAAATAATACAATTATGGAGGTTGGTGCAGTATTAACATTTTATAAATTTGGTTCAGTTTTTGAACGTCTTAAAACGTAAAAGCAATCCTTCAATTATACCAGGATCAACAGGAAGAATTTACATCAATTTCAATAAATATATTTATTATATTGTATATTATTTTTGTAGTGTATATATGATAGTATACAATATTATGGTTTAAATGATTACATAATTTTAATATAAATATATATTCAAATCAATTGTGCCATAAAAAGGAAGATAACAAACGAAAACCGTAGGACTTGGAGGGGGGCTTGCCCCCCCCCTGGATCCACCACTATCTACTGCCAACTAATATTAGAACTTGTGGCACCACTTTGAAGATAATCTCTCCTAAGGACTCATCATATCTGCTAACTATTAGCGATACCATTCACCCTAGAGAATTCTCCACATTCTTTCTCGCTTGGCGCCAAGGAGCCGAAGACTCGTGTCCCAGTAGCTCCTGGTCATCAGTAGCACCGCGCCGGCTTCTTTGAAACCGGAGAGCTGCACGAGACAAAAGCTGCGGGGCGCTGCCCAAAGGGATGCAGGACGGTGCGACTATGTGGACCCTTAGAGTCACGTTTCGGAGATACCTTTATTCTTAATGATAACGCATTAGTTTAATGACACTGTATTATTTATATGAATAAGAATATGACTATTTTAACTCATTGCCAATTAACCTGCTACAAACCGGCTTCGATAATTGTTACAGTATAGACGTTGCCTCTCAGTTGTTGACCGGAAGGTTCTAGGTTTCGAATCCTGACAGTAGTGGATTGTCGACACTAGTTATGTAGTTGGATCGAATACAGTCATTGTCTGGAGGAGAATTCTAGCGGCTGGCAGCCCTGTTCGGAAGTTTTCCGTGGTTTCTCCGATCAAAACCAGGTGAATGACAAAACACTGCGTTAACAGACGGGCCATTGACCGCGCACGATCGTTTCTTACTCGTTCTTGTGGGTCGTTCATAAATTAGGAAGAAAAACCCGCTATGTACACCCCGATCTAAGTTTCGGCGCGGGAGGGATACCAGCACATCCCGGATTATAACTTGTCCGAACCTTACGGACTAAGAACTCCAGAAGTTGACGAGTCCGGAAACAATAAAAAATCAACGAATTTACCTATTATCTAGTAGTCACAACAGTATTGCCTGAGATCAGCCAAGAAGTATTTGATGTAATGAGTCAACTCCACTATTTTAAAGAGAGAGTGAGCAGTTGATTCGATTTAATTCAAGAAGTGAGCAACTGTTATAAAAATACAAACAATCAAGAGGTGGGCAACTATAATGAAATTTTCAATTGTTGAAATAACCAAATATATATAACGTTTTGGAGATCATAAGGCTCTTTTTTGAGAAGAATTCTGTGATGTTGATCTTTGAAATATTACAGCATAAAGCAATAAAACTTGGTCAATGCAGAGTTTCAAATATTTTTCCGGGTTGGTCAAGATTCCGCATTTTCTTTATACAGCAGTCGACGGACAGGCCACTTCCTCTTCACCGGTCGAGACAAAGGAAGTGTCATTCAATGCATGTCTGTCTCCTGAGGAGGAACTGATCCAATTTTTTCTCGAATTCACCGAGAAGATTCTAAGAAATGATTCTAAAACCTATGTTTTGTTCATTAAGCAAAAAGCGTTTTAGGTGACCAATATTATTGTTCATGTAATTACATAATTTTAATATAAATAAAGATTTAAATCAATTGTACCATATAAAGGCAGGTAACAAAATTAAAAGGCCCCTCCCTAGGCCTTTTGGGAGGGGCGTGCTTCTCCCCCTGGATCCGCCACTGCCTACTGCCAACTAATAGAAAGACTAACAGAGATCCGACACATACTGAGGGGATCAGTAGCTCATGCTGTTCCTCTCGGCAAAACATATCGATTGGCACAAATCTTAGCCGGTTCCCTTTAGGATACTCTAGAAGAATTTGATAATCACGGATTATTGATGACTTCAATGCTCCTGCGAATACATTCATGAAACGCTGTGAATTACTGTCCGGCATTTACGTGAATCGAAGTCCTATTTGAATCAATACTTTTGCATGAAACTTTCCTTGCCCGAAATTGGACGAGTCCGGAATATTTAAAATGTACTTCTTTATTAACTTTCAAAACACCAATAACGTTTCTTCAATGAAAGTATCCGCCCAAGGCGCAATTTTAAGCGAGTACAACGTAATACTGGAGAATCGCGATTTACATTCACATGGAAAGATTTCCGTATTATTCACGTTCCGCATTGAGCAAGATTTACTGAATTACATTTTAAATTGTGTGTGTGTGTGTGTGTGTGTGTATGTCTCAATTCTTTGCACCAAATCACTCAATTGTTGACCACACTCGCCGAAGTGGTGGATACAGCCTTGTGTATATTGTAATTGGGCAGCCAGTAATCCCAAATTCATTACTACAGAGCTTTTGGGAGCGAGGAGGGGGTGAGGCGGCTTACCGAAAGCAGTGGAGCGTGGCGTGGCGTGGCGTGGCGTGGCGTAGCGTAGCGGGTTGGGTGTGACGGGATGGGCATCGCGTGACGGAGTGATGCCGACGGGGATTGAGGGGTTGGGGAGGGCAGGGTAGGGCGAGGTGGTTGAGGCCGAGAGGAACGGGGCGGAGAGGAGCGGGGTGGGGCGGAGAGGAGCGGGGTGGGGCGGAGAGGAGCGGGGTGGGGCGGAGAGGAGCGGGGTGGGGCGGAGAGGAGCGGGGTGGGGCGGAGAGGAGCGGGCTGAAGCGGAGCGGGGCTGAACAGAGTGGTGTGGGACGGAACAGAGTGGTGTGGGACGGAACAGAGTTGGCGCGGGGCGTTTCGGCACCCAGGACGAGGCGAGGATGCGCCGTGGCGGGCCGCGCCAGGGCCGGCGGCGCGGCCGCCGGCGCACATGTTGGGGTTGTGGCGCGGCCCCGGGCGCTGCATTGATGGGGCAAGCGCCCAGCGCCCCCTCCGGCCCTGCGCCCGACCGCGCCCCCATCGCCGCACGTGGTGGGCCGCCGGAACAAGAGCCTCTGTGTTTACAATGCCTCATGCTTTCCTTCCGCGCCTGTCCACCCACCCGAGGGAGGGATGTACAAGTCTCTCAACGGGGTGAGATGGAGGCCAGCGAGATTCTTCAAAAATCAGAGGAAGCTCGAAAAAGAAAGAAACATTTTTGGGGAATTAATTTAGGAAGTGCGACATTGCGTAATAAAATCTGGGTTGAAATCTAAGAGCGTACATGTTGAAATAACCTTTCTCTGTTACAAACGGAGGAGACAGTAGAACGTGTTTTTTCGTCACTGATTTTTTTTTTAATAAACATCGAATTTTTGAAATATGTATACATTCAGTTAGCTTTTCACAAGATACGTTTTGTTAACTGGAACGCAAGCATGTTACCGTGACTGAAGAAAATCTGTTTGTGACAGGCTTGTTATACTAAAACAATATTTTGAGATGGAAATCCTTGGAGAAGGGACACGAGTGCTTAGGCACGGGCGAGGGAGCTAAAGAAAACGTCGCCTTGCGAGGCAAGTGGTTTCGTAAAAGGAGCAACGGGAGTCTCTGGTACAATTGGTGTCCGACACAAAGGATTTTCTCTGCTGGGTTTCAACTGAATGAATGGAGGCGTTGGTAAGCGTATAGTCTAGCGGACGCAGAGGCAGGGGGGATAGATGGTAGGGAGGGAGGAGAGTACGAGCATGAGGGGGGTGAACCCGAAGGTCATGTGGAGGGTAGATGTACCAAAACGTACAGAGAAAAAGATAGCACTTGAAATAGGAATGAAAAAAACATTAGGATACTGTAACTAGTTGCAATTTTCTCACCTCGAATAGGAACAGTTGTCAACTAGAGTACGAATGGTTCTCACCCAGAGTACAATAGTTGAATAGAATTTTGTTTTCATTATAAAATGTTTTGACACGCGACACCTTACTTGCTTTTGGGTAATGATCATATCATTCTCGTGCTTCCAATACAGATGTTTTGGAGGGATGGAATTTGGTTCAATAAATGGCTCACAATCGTCGTTTTTACAATGAACGTTTTGTTCATTCGAGATCGTAAAAATGCAATATTACATTTCCAACAAAGATTTACTTTCTCGCAAACTACTTATGTAGCATTGAGGAAATATTGTGATGTTTCAGCAATAAACGTTTGTTGTTGTTGTTGTTGTTGTTGTTGTTTTTCAACAGAAAAATTCATTTAGTGGGTCTCTGAACAAAAAAGTGAATTATTCTCGTTCCTATGTGTAGAAAATAAATTCCTGTAACAGGTGTAGTCAGAATGCGCTTTTGTAGGGTTTTGTGATGCAATGTATGATTGGTATAATATTGTACATTGGCATTGTAATTCTGTAGATTTTTCTTAGTTAATAATTTAATTTGAAAGTAAACTAGGATGCTTTTTAGCAGACACAAGCATATTTTGGGTGATTTGAGGTAAACTATTACGAAAAAATTGGGTATATACATTTCAAAATGTTTAACAAATATTTTCCTTGAAACTTTTTGTGTGTGGATGTTAAACAAAATTGTATTTACATGCAGAATGATTTTTACAGATATAACGCTGGGGCATCCCCATCATTACTTACCAGATACATAGGTATTCTCTAGAAGATTCTTTCGGGGAGGTTTTCTGCTTTACTACGTGAGAGTTCTTGAAAAAGGGAAAGGCAACCACTGAACGCCGTAAAGATGTGAGGGTGAAAACGCCCTGCACGTTTGAGGAATTGCTGCCAACTGCGCGGCTAAATCCGTCCAATGTGGGGTGGCTTTTATGAGAGAGCGGGAGAAATCCCCAATGCGAAACCGCCTACCCCTCTTAAAGTAAAAGGAGATTTGTGCGCGTCGTGAAAGAACGTTTACTGGTTGAAATGTCAGGGGAACTGAATAAGTTTCGGTCATGAAATACTGTGATGTGAACGGTCGTGAGTACATGATGCTAGTTCCCATGTGTAATAATGTCATGTAACTAATGATGAGTATAAACTCTTATATTCGATGTACTGAGATAGTAATTGGAAATTCTCTAAAAGAGAATCTCCAATTGCTCCCTTCACTCTCTCGAGTGAATATTCCATATTCTGCGCTAGAATACATTGCTTGACAGACAAATTGTGATTCAGCAAATCTATATTTATATTAAGGAAATTATTACCTGACGTTAGAAGATGAATCTTTTTTAAACGAACAAAATAACTAACCTCTCTCACTCTCCCTCACTCTCTCCCTCACTCTCACTCTCACTCACTCTCACTCTCACTCACTCTCACTCTCCCTCACTCTCCCTCACTCTCACTCTCCCTCACTCTCACTCTCCCCCACTCTCACTCTCCCTCACTCTCACTCTCCATCACTCTCACTCTCCCTCACTCTCACTCTCCCTCACTCTCACTCTCCCTCACTCTCACTCTCTCTCACTCTCCCTCACTCTCACTCTCCTTTACTCTCTCACTCTCCCTTACTCTCACTCTCACTCTCGCTCCCACTCTCTCTCATTCGAAATGAGAAATTCCATAAAGGAGAACAAGATATTGGAAGGCGATTCCACGATGCACGATTCTGCCTGACTATGATTTACTACAAAAGTTTAATGAATGTATTTGCTTATTGTCCTGAGAAGCATTTCGTGTCTACCAATCTCTTGTGTTGTTGTAAACCACTTGGTTGGAGTGATCTGGCGGTCGCTATTGTGGTCTATTGGTTCGACGGAAGTGAACTGACGGTGCCAAGACAAATTCCGCTCTAAATCGTGTGTTCAAAGCTGGGAGTTCCCTGCGATTATTCTCGGTGACAGAATACGGCGGCAGCAGAGGCGGAGGGGGATGGCGAGGGTGGTGGGAGGGGGCGGGGGCGGGGACGTTGTTTCGTGGGCGTCGCGTCGCTCCGTTCCCCTCCAGATAGACCCAATTCGTTGAGCGAGCTGTTCTCTTCGCTCTCCGAACGATGCGCCAGAAAACAAAATGGCGTGAGAGAAAAAAGAAGGCAACTCTAAAGGTGTCGACGTCGGTCGGAGAGGAGAATCGAAAAACCAACTAACGTTGCTTTCACGTATGTTTCTTTTCCTCGGTGAAAACAATGTATAATCTATTTAAAATTATTTACTTAAGGTCCCTTTACAACTGCTCTTGTCATGAGCGACCATTGTAATTTACATAGGTTTACATTAATTTACAGCTTTAAATTATACTACGAATTTGTTATGCAAGTATTGGATAGAAATATGAAGCAACTTTTTTTTGAATAAGAAATGTATAGTACTGTAAAATTTTTGGATGGGTACAATTTTGTTCAAATTTGATATTTTACACATAGTGAAAGCAAAACCCTGTGGGACTTAAGTTATTTAGTTAAGCGTGTTTGATTATATTAATTTTAGAGCAATGTCACGTTCTTCCCTTGGCCTGAATAAATCAAGGAGGTGAGAATAAATTCCAATGAGACGCAGCAAGAGAATTTATTCTCTTGCTGTGTCCGGACACTCGAGATGCTGATGGGTGATTGTCACTTGTGCTCCACACTTGGGTCATGTCTGGATCAGTTTTCTTTTTAGGTGACCATGACTTAATTTGAAGTCACCGATCCGCAGTCTGATGAAATGTATAATATTGCTGTGTTTTACGACGAAACATACTACTTAATTTAAGCTGCTGCTTTTCTCATTCCACGGTTCAGGGATTCTAGCCCGTTTACAGCATGTAAATTTCATTAATAAACTCGATAACTGGGGCATTTTTTTCATTCTTTTGTTTCATTTTGCGCGATTGCTACGCATACAAAAGTGAAGGTAAAGCAATTTTTAATTGGGTATTTATCGATGTAAATTCGAATCATTGTAACTGGCTGGCGCTGAAACGGCGCGATTCGCAGAAAAAGTTGCTGATGTTTGCTTCCGGAAGCCAAATATGACTGAAACGTTCCCGATAATGTACAGATCCTTTAAAAGTACAGATCCTTTAGTAGCTCCGGTTTTCTCTTCAACACTAGATTATTATATTCCCAAGCTAGTACAAGATCTTGTCGCTTATTTCACGTTCATTTCTTTTGAGTATTTTATCATCAGATTTTTTTCCTTCTAGATTCATGCGTTGGATGTTGATGACCAGTGAGTCTAAATATGTCAATAATTCCTTCAATAATTATAGAAATGATAATTAATAATAATAATAATAATAATAATAATAATAATAATAATAATAATAATAATAATAATTTATGCAATGGGTAAACACGTATAATTATAAACTACGTTTTGTAATAGTTGGGCGAAGAACAGACGAAATGGACTGATCGTTCTCATTAATAAAGACATTAAAATATTTTTGTTATCATTATTATTGTTATTATCATCCGCATACCAGGCATTTATGACCAAGTTACACGTTATCTACCGAGACCCAGTCACATTTATCCCGGAGAGATTAACGTGTGTCGTTAGGGGGGTCAGCTTTTCAGGCTGCATCCCTTGATAAGACAAGGTGGTTACATCTTGATTAATGAATTATGAGGTGATGGGATAATGATAATGAGGTGTGAAGGGACAATCACAAATAAGATCATGCCTAGGCAGGACTCGAACCTGCAGCCTCCTCAGCGCAGACGATGGCTGCCGCAACCGTCTGCGCCACGGGTGCCGAAAACAATTTTATTATTATTATTATTATTATTACTATTAATAATAATAATAATAATAATAATAATAATAATAATTTACAAAAGTATATAATTAACTCACTTTAATCTCTTCTAATGTTCTTCACCATCCCAATACCATTATGACTCGCACGTGGCGATGCTTTGTTGGAAATCAACGGTCTAAGGCCACCCATCCAAGTCGTGTCTCCTCCACAGGAAACGCTTTCATTGAGTTTCTAGATTCCTGGCTCGGTCGCCTGTCTACTTCGTATGCCGTCACCTGTTCTTCTGTTTCCGGTCTTCGCCGTTCTCTTATTTGAAATTCTGTTTTTCTAACTTTCTGAAGACTGCTGTCTCTTTGTCGCGTCATTCTATTGTGTTTTCAATGTCATACTGGTTCCGATTAAATATTTATTTCCGCTGAGATGGCTTTGGACTTCATATCATTCTCAAAGGAAACAGTTGACATTACCTAATGCTATGACCAAATGAAATGTTTGAACGCCCAATAGTCTTGATTGGCCGTATTGACAGAGGAAGTAGTACCTAAACATTGATATATATAATCGTAGAATCAAAATATTTGTTGAAAGCGTTAAATGTCATTTGTTTCTCAGAATGGTCTAAAAACATCCATCCATGTACGTAATTGTCAGTTAAGTTTAGTTGGCGCGCATATGAAGAAAATTGAACTGAGTTACAGAGATTAATTTGCGTGAAAAAAGTGGTTAATTAGTATAAGAATTGTTCCAGTAAAATCGTAGGTATGAATTAAGAATGAATACTCATGAGAAAGCTTTATTATAAATTTCCCTGTTCAGTTGTTCGGCGGTATGCCAAGTTAAGTAAAAGTAATGTACTGTACTTGTTCTCTAATTTTTGTTCTGAAGGAACGAACGTAGATGAAAAATGAAATTTTTAGCAAACAATATGTTTAAATTTACTTACACAATTTGCGACTGAAAATAAAGTTTGGAGAATTCATAATCTTTAATATTATATCGACTTGAGAATTTCCATTTCCAAGGTAAAAGGTCTCGACTCTCTTGAATGTACGTGGTAATGTCATAAGTCAATGTTCTGACTAGTTATTTTTAAAAAGGTAACCGTAAAATGTGAAATTAACATATTTCAGAAAATTCAAATTGTTTCTACATAATTGCATGTTCACATGAAGAAAATATGTATTAGGAAATATTTTTAAAGAAGTAAAAAAATAAAAATTATTACAATTTGCAAATGTAAGAATTATAATTTGCGTTTGAAAAGAGTTGATAATATGCGGTACATCCACCAAAAATATTTCCATATCTAATTTGTAAAGCAGATTATAAGTGCAATTGGATACTATATAATCGACAGGACATCACAGTTTGCTTTACAAAGGGTACATTTTTAATAAAAGACCTCATGAAATCCATTTGCAGGACTCGTATTCATAAAGATACTGCCAAGTTCACTATGAAAGACTTTTTGTACCCATATTTTGCTGGAAATTTAATTCGTCACATGGATTCGTTTTACTCTTTAGCAACATGCAAGTCTCTGCCTTAAATTAAACACGCCTCTGGGACTGATGAGTTTACAAGCAGAGGATAATCTCTCCAGATATGAAACGCGCGGTTGTCATGACAACCGCTCGTTCATCTGTCTCCTCGCCCTCTCATCGTCCTCCATCTGCTTGGACGTTATCTCCGTTCTTGTCGTAGAGATCTGGAGCGCAAGTGCGATCTGTTTTGACAAACGAGAGAAATGGCTGTCCCTCCTCGTTGGTGTTGGACAACAGACAGCTACAGAGTTCTATCGACAGTCCGTCGTGTTCTATGTAGGAGTGTGTGTGACATGAATTCGCGTTTTGGAAGCTCTCCAAGGAAACAAAGTTTAAGCCCGATACTTTTTAAGAATTCCCGCACAATTGTCTTTATAGCTTCTGGATTGCTGTTTAGTTTATAAGGTTTTAATACCTTTGTATTCATGGTGATATTATTAAATGAGAAATACAAATGTTTGTTGAGTTTGTATCGCGATCGTGATATCCGAAGCCTGGCTATGTCCTTGTAGTGGATTATTTCCTTGGAGGAATTTCCCATTTATGAGGTAAGAGAATTGTGCTGAGCCGTTGTCCACTGCTTAGTGAATATTATTTCTTTTGTGATAATAGGCAGTCTAGACTTTTGAAGGGTTTTCAATGTTGTTTCTTTTCTTGGTTTTTTAATAAACTACTTTTTGAAATAGAATTACATCTGTCAGACTTTGTAGTTGGCATTAATGTGGCTTTCCATTATTCTCAGGAAATTAACTAAGGATATACATGTTCATCAAATATATCATATAGCTGAAACACCCTGCATTACCGGAGAATTTATTAATCACAATCAATGTATTGAAAAGGAAAAGGGAGGAATTCAATTTGATATATTGCCCCCCAACATTGACGAACCTTGCCCTACCCCATTATGGTCTTCCCTGCTCCGTTTCTTTCCCTGTCCGCCATTCTGACCATGGCTGGTACCACCCTCCAAGCTTCACATTCTTACTCCTAACCCCACCCCTCCCGCTCCGCATCCTGCCTCCCCTGGCCCGCCCTGCCCTGTTTGGTACGACCATCGCTGTTGCTACGTGCGGATGATTTGTTACATGTTCCTGGAAAACTTCCATTAACAATTTTGACCTTCAATTATTCTGAGTATAATAGCGCCATTGGAATGAATCAAAATGCATTTAGTAGGGAATTATATGGAATTTCAAAAACTCACTGCCTTCGTCATATTTGCGAGAAACGGAAAGAGAGCACGCTGGACTTTTGCTCTAAGGGGTAAGAACGGGAGAATTGACTAATTTTTAGGAAATCCCATATAGGTAGTAATTTTTCTCTTTTTTGAAAAGCACATGCACACAACTGTATTAAAATAAGAATGAAACTGGAGAGATGTGAAAAAGGCAGTAATTTCGAAATGAGACACACACCAATTTTATGTGAAAAAGTGTTTCAAATTTCGAATTTACAGTAGCGCTTAAACGCCATTTTCATAAAAACAGCTCCAAATTTGCCATTTTGGCCGAGGTTTTACTGTTCTTTAACATTTTTAATATAATATTTCTGTGCTACTATCAGGAAACCGAAAAATTAAGAAAATATCAAAAAAATGTACTTTGGATGGCGATAGATAGATTGGGTGGATAGAACAAAGGAAATTGAAAAGTAATACAGTTAAATCTTTGCCGTTCTGTAGCACCACTAGTTTTAAAGATGTTTCTATAAATGCAACTTCAAATGGAGGTATTATTTATTCAATTACTAAATAAGATTCACATATTTTCATAAAATGCGATAGAAACTTTTTGAAACAAGTTTACAATTTCATAGCTTCTCATCCACTTAAATAGTTCGTTGTTGCTTCTTCGGCTTGACTTCATTCGACTTCACTTCCGATTAATTCCAACATTTTCTTCGTGGGCGTTTATCTTCTTTAGCTACTGGGCCAATGCTTGTGAAACTGTGCAATTGTCCGCTAGTAAACCATACCCTGAAAGGAAGGAAATGCAACGTCCAGTTCAGAACCTGGCAGCGTCTGCCTGCGTCGGACTTCGCCGTCAGCCCGAATCAGCCGCTTGCGTGGCGGGAGGCCGCCGTCGAGAGGCGACAGGGCGCGCTGTGCGTCGCTCGTTTTGGCAGGGGGCGCGCGACGTTAATAGGCGCGCGCGAGGACAACAAGAACGAATGAGGCGGAGTTTCGTGTCCACCGACGCCGACGTAATATTCTCGTTTCACGTTCGCTGTCGCGCAGGTTATTTCTTGTTACACACGTTGTCGGTAATATAAATCAGACAGCTATTCTTCTTTGGAGACGACACGTCGTATTTCCAGCTTGAGTTCGGTGGGATAATTTCGTTTGTGGCTCTGTCAGTGGTTGGTGTTTAGAATACATTATTGGGTGTTAATTAAACGTGTATATTCCAGTTCTGGTTGGGTTCGAGTAATGTTAAAGTATTGTTTGTTTGTTTGGTTGAAGATAAATTCTTCCTGTTTGTACTTACAAGATGAAATATATTTACTACTTGAATGTTAGTTTTCAATTTGGTTATCATAAAACTGTATTCGTCAGAGTGAGCATTATTTTGCTGTATAACAGTGGTCCATTAAGTATAATATTGCAACGAATGCATTAAGAGTGCTTGGGAATATTTTGCGATTGAAGCTTAATTATATTCTTGAAGATTTAACACATCACTTCTTTATTACGAAAAAGAGTCAAACAAAACAGATAATCATGTACTAAACTGAGAGCTTTTATAGTTCTTGTATGTAAAGAAAAAGAAAATGTGCTCATGAACACAAACTATTACAAATAGTATTCACCTTATGCTTAACGTATTTAATTGATACTTTGTTGATGACAAATTATATCAGAAGCAGGATGTCACCATTTCAAATTAGTTTCTAATTTTCCTTTTCCTAATACGAAAAAAAAAATAGTTTGCACGAAGTCTCAACCTGAAGCGTAAGTGTTGGTTGCTTGTGTGTTGCAGACAACCCGTCGTACTTCACGCTGCCGCCTGGCCCCACGGGCGGCGCGTCCCGCGGGCCCTTCTCGCTGCTCCGGCGCCGCGCGTCCCCCGCCATGGGCACCACGGCCTCCTCGGCCGCCTCCACCGGCTCCTCGTGCGCCGCGTCCGCCTCGCTGCTGCAGGCGCCGAGCGACCCGCGGCCCGTGCCCGCGCCCGTCAAGGGCGGCTCGTGCTCCGCGCCCACCACGCCCACCTCCCCCGAGCCGGCGGGGCTGGGGCTGGCGCTGCCGCCGCCCTCGGGCCCCGCCGCCGCCGCCGCCGCCAGCGCCCCCGCGGCGGCGCCGCCGCCGCCGCCGCACCCGGCCGGCCACCACCGCCGCAGCTTCCGCTCGCTGCTGCGCTCTGTCAGCGCCAACTCGGCCACCAACGCGCAGCTGCTGGTGCTGGGCGAGCCCCGGCCGTCCGACATGGCGCCGGCGTCGCCCGGCGTGCTGGCGCACCGCCGCCACCGCAGCAAGGCCTCCACGCTCAAGTCGCCCAAGTCCTCGCTGGAGATCCTGGACCACGACATGATCTACTGCCCCACGCCCACGCCCGGGGCCGGGCCGGGCGCCGGCGCGTCCCGCGCCGCGACGCCCGCCGACGAGCTGGACTCGCCCACCGAGGAGGTGCTCCTGGGCAACGGCGACGCGCGCTACTACAACCTCACGTGCAACATGACCATCCCGCTGCCCGGGTCGTCGGCGGGCGGGCGACGCCGCCACTCCATCGGGACGTTCCTGAGCCGCGAGCGCGCCGTGGCGGCCGCCGTCGCCCGCCACGCCCCCGCCGCCCACGCGCACGCCCACGCCGCCCCCGCGCCCAAGAGGAGCGACGCCTCCTCCGAGCAGCTCGCCGCCAAGGTGGCCGGTCTCAAGCTGGCGTCGGTGAAGAGCCGCGAGCCCGCGCCGCCCGGCGCCGCCGGCTGCTCGTCGCTCGACCACCACTTCCTGCCCGGCCACACGCGCCGGCGCTGCAACCGCTGCTGCTCCGGAAGAGGTGAGTCCACCTACACGCCAACCTTTTCTTCTTTCAGGCTGCTTCTACCCGCAAAGGGAGACCGATTGAAGTCACCCGCTCAGTTGTAAAACATCTTCTCTTCATTTTGTTTTATGAAAGACTTTTAAGCCAATAACGCGTTCACTAGAAAATTTTGCTCTCCTACGCACCATTGGAAAATGAATTATGTTGCCTTGAGCCAAGAAGTGAGTTTCTTATGAATAGTTTTTCTCAGACGGAGAAGAGTTAAATATGTTTTTCAGTTGGTCGTAATTCCTTTGAAAACAGTGAAATCGCAACCGAAATATTCTGATACCTAAATATGAAGAAAACGAATTAAAAAGTTTTTGACACATTTCACGTGCATTATTTTTTCAATTACAACTTACGAAAAAATGTAGTGATGTCGTAGGTTGGCCGGACATCATCTTCTGCGAGACTAGCTCCTACAAGCACCAATAATTGCTTACTGACGAAAATGTCATTAGGAATCATAACGTTGATGATTACTCTATATAACTGAAGAAATATCGCAATGTTGGCGTCCGATAATTTAGAATGTCATTCGATTAATACTTCCATAGAAATTTAAGTGTAAAAATATTTAAGTTGTGCGCATAAACAGCCATTAGAGAAAGAAGTTTGTACGTCATATCATAATTATTATTTTTTAGTAATTATGTTGGCTATTTTGTGATTAAAATGTTGAAATAGAAAGGCAGGGAAAACGAACTTCTAACATAATCTTCAGTAAAAATGTGAATGTATTGCCCAAGCATAACACTTCATCTGCCATTAATTTTCCTTAGGACAGAACGGAAAGTTCTTCTGACGATGTAAAACGCATCGTATGAGTGCTTCCTCCCTCGTGTGAGAAGCAGTAACATTTAAGTCATGAGTCACAATGTTTGACAACTGGAAGCATTCAAAATGTACTGTTGATTCATTACTCCGATCTGGACGTTTTCCAACGCAATCAAACTTTCATACACTTTCGCAAAAACTGATGGATAAAATGGATCGTTTTATTTAAAGTTCGTGCCAACGTGTGTAATCTTCACGAACCTGTGCTGCTCTCGTACGAACAATCGTCTAATCGAAGGAGACCTCAACTTAAATAGAGCCTTGTTCTTGGCAACTTTAATTCATTCGTCGTTTGAGGGCTGCCTCTGTCTTTGTGAATTCTCTTTGCCTTGCCTAGATTCAAGGAGCACGGTAAACAGTGATTTACACGCACACTGCTGTCCTTTGAAGGTTCAGCGCCGTCGTTTATGCTCTCTCGACAGCGCCCACCGGAAATTCTATACGTTCCATTGCGAGAATATTCTGTCGAAAATAGAATGTTATCGCGCCGCGGCGGCGGCGCTCTGTCCCTCTCGTGCTTCAAGTAGCTCGCATCCGCCCCGAGCGGATGAGCTTCTCTCTAGACTTAATGGCTTGGAGTACCTTGTTGTAGGGCTGGGCTGCCTGAGGGCTCCAGTTGTTTGGGGGCCAGAGCTTGCCGGGTCATCCTGCCTCGTCCGCGTACGTTGTATATACACTGGGGTTTCGTTCGGTGCTTGGCAGAGCGGAGGGCTGAACTCGTTGTAGATTAGATTTCTGTGTATCTAGAGAATGAAAGAGATAGTGTGTATGAAAATGCTCCGCAAACTTCGGAGAATTACGTATTCATAGAGTCCATTATTTTTTATTATTGATATGTTATTTGTTATAATAAAAAATAATTAATTGTAATTCGAATGTAAAATTAAATAAAGTAAATTATTAATAATTAGGGAGAGAAAGACCTAAAAATCTTGATATATGCTTTTAAAACTCTGCATTTATGACCTAAAAATTCTTAAACATGCACTTAATATTCAATTAAAATTAACAGTATTTCATTTCCTGTATAAACCTTCCTTGATAAAATTCAAGAGAAGCATAACGCATGGAATATACATATGAATATTCCATTTATGCTTCTGAATATACACACATATATATATATATATATATATATATATATATATATATATATATATATAGTGATATACCAGATATGCCAGAATATGATAGATTTTATTTAATGATGTTAGCTATAAATGGGTATACAATATGGCGGTATATGCGGCCTTAGCAACGTCAGCGCAGAGGTTGGCAAGGTCAACAAACTATTCACGGGCCTTGATGACGTCAGGACGCCGGCTAGATGGCTGAAGAACATAAGATGTAATTGGTGAAAAAACGAATGACTGTCTGAGGTCGCGGCTACTCGGATTTGTAAGAGACGCACGGGTTGGCTATAAAAGAGCAGATAGTCTAATGTTGCCGCCGTGTTTTGGAAAAATAGAAGGATGGACGCCTACCGAGCCATAAAGGGTTTAAAAATGCATTAAACTGAACATTCTGACTCGGGGTGTCGTGGAGTGAAGATCGTACATTCCGTCTCTGGGTGTCGTGGAGTGTAGATCGAACATTCTCTCTCTGGGTGCCGTAGCGTAAAGATCGTTGTAGACAATATAGTGGGAGAGTGAGACTTGTATAGTTTTCTTGTGCGAGAAGTGATAGTTTGTTTCCGGACTTTGAAAATAATTTACCAGAAGTGATTTCGCGGCGGACTTGTTCCGATTTTCGGACATTGCAGTTGGACTTCAATAGTTTACATAACCAGTGGGAGAGACTAGGAACCGGGGAGCGTCGGATAAGAACTAACAAATAGTTTAGGCAGTGTGGACTGGACGTGTCAGCAGCGGCGCAAGAACGAAGAAAGAAGCGGAAATTGGAATTAACAACGGCCAAGTGAGAAGCGACCACGGAGCGTTGGCATGCACAAACGGTAAAAAAAATACTGCAGTATAAAAGAGACAATTTATTTCAAAAAGGGTCATGACCATCAGATTAATTGTTTAATTTAAAGTTAAATAAATTGTTGAATTTTGTTCTTTGGAAAAGAAAAGAGTTTTTCATTTGTCAATCATAATTGTTAATTAGTTGGAAGCATAATTATTACATTTCAGATTCCACGCCATACTGTATAGTTGGCAGATCCGGTAATCGGCTATCGAGGCGATAGCGAGTATTTGTATCCGGACCCATCGACCCAAGCTAGCTGGATGTTTAGATAATTTTGTTAAATCAGATAGAAAAACTTTGGTAGTAATTCATGTAACCTGTTTCTGGCGCCCAAATCTTAATAAATTTGGAACAGGACATAATTACAGCCACGCTTTTGATGAGACGTTGAGAAAGGTATATTTCAATATATATATATATATATATATATATATATATATATGTATATATGTATATATATATGTATATATATATATATATATATATATATATATATATATATATATATTTTGCAACCGTCCTTCCTACTTGCCTTCACGTTATTGCGCCAATGCAACCGTATTCTCCTTTTTAATATCCAATGCAACCGAATATATTACTGTACCCCTCCTCTTTTCAATTAATCAATATTATTATTATATGACGACGCATAAATTTATGTCGAATCGTAGGTCGTGGTCGGCCCCGTACGGGAAATACCTGTAAACAGCGTTCAATATTGCAACGTACACAGGGCTGCTAAATACTAAAATGAGAACACATTATTTTCAAAAAAAGAAAGAAAGAACTTTAATCCTTTTCTCTCTTGTTATTCTCTCAACAACAATGTAACAATGCGTGAAATATAAATTCACTCGAGCTTGGCAACAGTGTTATAGCTCAAATACCCTTACATGAAATTAATATTAATCAGCTGATTCTAAATTACTGTATATTCAGGAATTCCTTTTACCCCCAAAAAAACAAAACCAATGTCATTAACAAATTTTCCTCGTACGTACGTATTTGCAAATGTAACAATGAAAAAAATGAAAAACAAGACTAAATTTTACATTGCTAGTTGACAACAATTGCGTGCGTTCTGTTTTTTAAAATTTCGAGATTTCCACCGATCTTGTCGGAGTTTATTTAATTTACTTGAATGTGCGCAAAACGAATATCTGATTTAATAATTACGCCGCGAATGCGACACTTTCCTGTAGTTGCGTTCGTCGAGACAGCACCGTCGCCAGTTAGGTTGTCCTGCGCGTGCCCACGTGCACGCGCCGACGTACTCGCACGCTCCAATCTTGCGTATGCTGGTTTTCTTCAAAAAAATCTCCGGGAATTCCAGAAATTGCCCGATCACGTCGAAGCACAAAGTCACAAAAATAAATAAACAACTTCTCTCTTCCAATACGCTAACTGCATCAATAGATGTTCGCGCTATCCGTTCACATGTCCATTGCACGGTACCGATTCGCCGCCAAAATGTCTAAGTCCAAATCTTTTAAAAAAATCTCGAGTTCGTCCAACGTGGACACGATGTTTCTATCACCACTGACTAGGCAGAACTGTTCTTAAAATAATGTCGATTTAACATGTTACCTCGCAAGAGAAAAAATGCCGGCGAACTCCATTCTTGCCTTTTCATTGTTGTTTTCTTAATTTTTCTAAAATGTCCAATATCATTTATTTTGACATGATTGTGCGTTTATTTACTAACGCCTTTTCCCAATGTTAAGGTTTTCTTGCCCAAACATATTTTCGATCTTTTTTACGTCGAAAATGCGAAATTTCTCCGTCGACATTACACACCAATTCGTCGCTTGTTTTTGGTATTATTAATTCGTAATATTCCTTTATTTCAGAAATTCAATGTTCTATAAACCCTTTGGATCAGCTATAATTTTTTCATTAAATTTATACAACGACGATTCACACGCCTCTCGTTGCCTAATTAAAATTTCTTCATAAAATTTGATATTTTAAGTTATTATATCTGACACGTCACTGGGGCTTTTTCTCTAAAATTTTATATTCTAATTTTAAATGAACCCGTCGTCCGATCGTGTTCAAACAAAGACCACAATGTTTGTTTATTTATTTTCCAGCTAACTGTAGGGTCAGATTTCTTTCCAAAACTACCGAATCCATTGTGTTTTCCAAAACTGTCGAAATATACGCGGCACCTGTTCTTCTGTCTCGCTAGTATCGATTAATGTACACGTTGTTTTTATTGACTATAGTTTAATAAATATTTATTCCTTGTCCACAATTGTTTTTGGGGAATGTATCATAAATGAAACCATTACAATATATATATATATATATATATATATATATATATATATATATATATATATATAGTATTCGTGCAAATGCAGTAGAATCTACCTTACTTCGCAGGAGAAGTAATTGAAGTAAATATTCACCTAGTATGTCTTGTTGCATTTCCTCTGCATGGTTAAAAAATAAGAATCAAGGTCCTACATTGGCACAAATATTTTATCAATTATAGAAAAGAAGAAAAACAAACTCGACTGCGAGAAACTCTTTCGAATTAATGAACGCTTACAAATAAGATGATTCTGACACGTAATGAAACTTTTCAGAGATAAGTCTCAATTTTAACGAAATACGCAAAATATGCGCTTATAAATATACGAATATGCATCAACAGGAAAAATCGGCCAAATATGCACAAATATTCACAGATGTATTAATCTACATAGTATCCAATTCTAACCAAATGAAAAGACACTTATGTCACTTAGTTATGCCCTGAAGCAACGAACAAAAATATGCAAAATCATAGAAATCCGCTCCCTATTATGTACAATTATTATGTATTATTATTAATAATAATTATTAATTATTATTATTAATTAGTATTATTATAATATAATAATAATTTTCATGAATTGTTTACGCTCTGATTATTTTTGAATTATTCCAGATTGAAATTTATTTTGAGTAATATTCTATTAATGTTTCCTATTTACGTAATATCATTTCATTTTTTAAGAACTAACAACTTCTCTCAAACGAAAGTACGAACCAACCAGTAGGAATATGACGTCGCAGTTTAACAAAACAACATAAGTTTTTTGTAAATAAAGGGTCTTCTATTGTCAATTTTAGAAATAAAGTTTACTGTTGACAGACACCATAGTCTTCCCTTAGACGCTTTTCTCCTTCCAAACCTCTAGCCCCTCCCAAACCTGGTTACACACTCGCAGCACTGCCAAAGCCCTTTCTGTATTCCCAATACACGAACCCGGTGCCTTAAACGGACTACTTTTGCAGCTCCACCAACTCGCATGTCGCCCTCGGAACGACTTCCGCACATCCTGCTCGCCGCACATCTCCGTCTCGAATCCGCCGCCCCCACTGCCTCCCCTCCCCTCCCCGCGCCGCGCGCCGCCGACCGCCGCGCCACCACGCGGGTGCAAATGGTGTCATCAAGTTCGCTTAAGGCGACGCGTCGCACGGGCGGCCATGTGCGCGCCAATGTCACCATTCTTATTCACTTGAGCGCGGGCTGATACGGCCCCCATTTGCATAACTGCTGCTGCCCCCGCCGCGCCGCCCGCCAGCGCCACGCGTGGGAAGAGCGGGCCGCGCGCGGGCAGGCCAGGCCGCCTTGGGCGTTCGCCCCGCTCCCGCTCGGACGCTGGAAAAAAATCCTCCGCGACGTTTGTGCTTCAAAGTCAAGGATGTTTTACGTTACATTTCGGACTGATTGATTGATTGGTTGTCGTTAGCGATGATGTTTTACGTTACATTTCGGACTGATTGATTGATTGGTTGACGTTAGTGATGTTTTACGTTACATTTCGGACTGATTGATTGATTGGTTGACGTTAACGATGATGTTTTATATTTCGGATTGATTGATTGGTTGTCGTTAGTGATGATGTTTTACGTTACATTTCGGACTGATTGATTGGTTGACGTTAGCGATGATGTTTTATATTTCGGATTGATTGATTGGTTGTCGTTAGTGATGATGTTTTATCTTATATTGCGGACAGGTTGATTGATTGACGTTAGCGATGTTTTACATTACATTTCGCGCTGACTGATTGAGGTTGATAAACAAAAAGATATTTTTCCCGTATGCGTAGTACATGATGTACAGCAGGTGGTGGGTCATCCTCTGCTAGAACGTGAGAACGTGTGTGTGTGTGTGTGTGTGTGTGTGTGTGTGAGTGTGTGTGTGTGTGTGAGTGTGTGTGTGAGTGTGTGTGTGTGTGTGAGAGAGAGAGAGAGAGAGAGAGAGAGAGAGAGAGAGAGAGAGAGAGATAAGGTAAGAGGAAGGGACAAGGATGAAGAAGTAATTCGATCGCGCGCGATCCGTGACCCATTTTTTAAGGCACTTCTCCTGCATTCGCCTGGAATTGATCGAGAAACCACTTAAAACTACCTATTAGAGTAGCCGGACGCTAGACATCTCCACATAGCGACTGGATTCGACCCTAACTATCTAGCTAGTATCAATAATCCGCTACGGTAGGGATTCGAAACCATATGACCTCCCGGGCCGAGTCGCAGCAGAGGCAACGGTAATGTTGCTTCTGAGCCAACTCTTCCGGTTACATTTCGAAAGATTGATTCAGGAAGAGTAAAAGCAGTTCTTGAAATCGAGAAAATGTCCAGGGTTCAGTTAGATTGCAGGCTAATGTAATTGTCGTTTTAAGTTGACATGACAGTCAATATCAAATTCGTTAAATATAGAAACAAGCTGTATCTGGACGAGCATTCCACACTTAGTGAAACATTGTTTTAAAAGTGGAAAGAGCTTCATTCAGGAGAGGAAGGGTAAAGCCGTTTAAATTAAATTACACCTAATATTAAACACCCAAGTTAATTCTACATGGAATTCCACAAATTTTACTCCTTGTGTTACGGAAAGGTATAAGTACCAAGAAGTTCTTATTATACACGGTAGTCATAATTCGGAGACCCATAAGGCAGATACCTAATAATAATAACTCAGAGAAGGGCTCCAAAACAACCTTTTGAGGGCCTAGGACGCTCTATTTGACAGTTATCCTTGATTGTAACGTGTGTTGTGGTTGTGTAACATGTTCTCCTTCTTGATAAACAATCTGAGAAGATAATTCAATTTTTTCCCCTCAGTCAGTTTGAGGCAACCCCAAACCTTCATTCCATACCTACCAGTAACATATTTACGGAATTTTATGGCGATGGGTTCTTATAATTCACCAAATTTCGTCAACTTTCGTAAGTGTTTTACAGACCAAAGATAGAAAATTGGGTATATCTGTGAGAATATAGGTACAGGACGTTCCTGTCGCGTAGGAAGAGCGTCCCAGTCGCCAACCAGTGTAAATATTTGAAATGTTCCTGTCACATTTGCTACATGCTCATTTGTTTAGATGTTCGCTCAGCAGCGTCCGTAAATCAAACATTTGCTTTATACTCGTTACACATCAAAGCATACCTTGTCATTTGCACAGAAGTGACAATTTCCCAATTTGCGCGAACTCGCGCGACAGTGTTCTGTTGGTCAACTCTCCGCGACATTACAGTGCCTCGATTACACGTTCCACTCCCGGCGATTTTTTCTCCCTCCCTTCCATTTCCACACCGCGAGTTGTATGTACGCACGTGCGTATTTGCGCGAGTACGCACGCGCCATGTGCGGCGCGGCGCGGGGCGGTGGCATTGGCTTGCGAGGCGAAGGCGACGCGCGCCGGAGGCACGCGCTATCTGCGCGCGCGTCGCGCGACTGCCGATGCGGCAACGGTCGCCAGCTGCCCCCAGCTGCCCCCAGCTGCCTCCCGGGGGCTTTGCGAAGGCCACGCCCATTCGCACCTACGCCTCCTTGGTGAAAACGGTTGCCGACGACCTAGCTTTCCTTCTTTCTTTCTTTCTTTCTTTTTTATTTTTCTTTCTTTCTTTTTTCTTTCTTTCATCCTTTCATTTTTCTTTCTTTCATCCTTTCTTTTTTCTTTCTTTCATCCTTTCTTTTTTCTTTCTTTCATCCTTTCTTTTTTCTTTCTTTCATCCTTTCTTTTTTCTTTCTTTCATCCTTTCTTTTTTTCTTTCTTTCTTTTTTCTTTCTTTCTTTTTTCTTTCTTTCTTTCTTTCTTTCTTTCTTTGTTTTTTCCATTTCTTTCTTGTTTGACGCGTTTCTTTTTAACATTATCTTCCTCAGAAGTATGTCTTAATACGAGGGTTAGATCGGAAGTAAGTTTGCTTATTGTTGCTTTTTTTCTTGAAAAGAGTGTTATAGATTTGTATCTTAGTCGTAAATATCTTATTTTCAGTATTTCTTCCTTGGAACGTGTATACTTTTCCACAATTTTTGTTGGTTATAGAAGTCGCGTTTTTTAACTTGTCATTTTTATTTAATATAATTCTCCTCTGTTGTTTTTTTGAATTGAATTGCCTTATTTTTACGTGGTGAATTACTTATTTTTACGTTGTACTCTACTCTTTGCTTGATTCTTGGTTTACTTGTTCGCTATTAAACTTTTTTTATCAATTACCCTATTTCTCATAGTTATTTTTTCAGTTCTCACATTCTTTATTATTATTGTTATTGTTATAATTACTTATTGCATTTCTCAGTTCTTAATGCTTCTTCTCTGGATTCGGATTCCACCCAGGATCTTGGAATCCCAGACAAAACTACGCAGGACGTACCTACAATTACGAGACTATTTACTTTTTTCCCTTGAATTGTGATTCATCTCTGCACGCAATGTTTAAAATGTTTTCTTGTAATCACAGCCTTTCAGTTCATGTCTTTCTTATGTACCTATTCAGTTGGTATAACATTCTTTGTTTTTCCTGGTATTGAATCGTTTTGACAAGTATCTTCCCCTGGCCTCCCGGATACGCCCGTCCCCGTGCCTGAAGGGCATTCGAATGCGAGAGGCGGTGCAGGGCTCCGCCTGCCATTGTCCACTGCGGAGGTCAAAAGGATCCTTCATCTAACTGTAATATCTCCCTCCTGTCGACTCCCTCGGCGACCGATGTCTTGGGAGAGGGTGGAGAGGAGAGGGTTTGTAGCTTGACATCGCCCAGGAAGACAAAAAGCATCCTGAGCGGGAGGGAGCAATCTCATTGTAGCACCGTCTTGATGACAGCTAATCATCCCCTCTGTCGGTCTATGGTACTTTGGCCTTGGTTGCCTTGGGCGAACCGCGTCTGCGATGTTGTGGCTGGGGATGGGAACCGAATGCAGAAACATCTAACACAGTAGCATTGTGGTACATTTCAATGCAGACCCGGCGCAATGCGCCATTGTTTTGAATTGTTTCAATGTCACGTGAATTCCACAAAGCAGCAGAATTTGAGGCAGCTATCTATGCGCCCTGGAATCAATATGACGAGTGGTGGAAGTAGATGGAAGTTGACAGCACGTCAGTTTCATAGAATCTGCAGAAGAAAGACAACCATGTGAATTTTTGAATTTTATCTCATCGTATTGACATTTTTTGTAGTTTCCAAGGAAGTTATGTTCCAATTTAAATAAAGTAAATCCTGGGGTAGAGTTCCACCGGATTACTCTACCCCGGCCAATGGGGTCGCGCATCTGAGCGTCATCTGACGTGTCAGGGGCGCCTATAATTGTCCCGGCCTGACGGAGGACGGGGGACCGGGGATGGGGGACCGAGGACGGGGGACGGTTGTGTCAAGAGAAAGTGGACACAGTGGACGACGTAGTCCCGGCTAGATGATGTCATAGGCTTCCGCGGCCTGAGTCATGAGCGGGGCGCCCTGAAGTAGACAAGGTATGCTCGTCGAAACGTTGACACATCAGCTTTCGACGCGGCGACACCCAGATCATGGCGTAGTCCCGGCTTACTCTGGTCGGTCAGGAGACAATACACCGACCGCGAGAGCCAATGCAACCATATATTACAAATCCTGTGGGCGATTTGTAAATCCATAAATTATCAAATGCAAAAGAGACGAGAGGGGGTTTGCGGGGCCGTTATGCTGTATTCCATAGGGGTAGCGGGTGTTAGTTTAGTGATACGTAACAAAGATTTTTTTTATTTCGTCTATTTTTCAACATTTGCTGCATAATTCATCTTATTCAGTGTCATAATAAAGCAAAGCATTAAAATATTTAAAAAATAGATTAAATATAAATAAACTAAAACGTTGATGTGTAAAGAGTGTCACAATCAATGCAAATATTTTTCATCAATGGTATGTTAATTCAATACGTTAAATTACGAAGAAAATATTCATAACTAATCCGTAGTATATTCTAGAATCCGATTAATTCAGCTGAATTCTAGAATATACCCGCCGGTACGTCATCCACGACAGAGTATACCCGACATGTGAGACCTTTTCTAGCCAAAGGATCATCTTTCTTTCACTCAAAATACTCCCAGATCTTTACAATTAGGTGCAGTTGCATCAACATTGCCAACTAATTCTGACATTAATTATTATGAATTTTAATAGGTAACATTTCGAATTAATACAAATTGTTTTTACAGTTAAATTACTTATTATTACTTATTGTAAATACGGAGATGTTGATGCAAGCGTCACGTCATTATTTAAAGACGTTATTGCTTGTGTTCCTGGTGTATTACAAGGAGAGAGGCAGGCGAATGCCGGAGCATTACCCTAACAAACGGGCCACGGATCGCGAACGATCTTTCCTTCCTCTTCCTTGTTCAACCTCATCCCTTACGCACACACACATACACACACACACAAACATTCACTACACTACCACACATGCCGGGAGACCGGTCGGGGGCTTAGAGCTTGTCCCGACTGGGGCGGTGCCCCGCTGGTAGGAGATACCTGGTTGAGGGAAACCCTGGCTAGTCGACGGTAGGTCGGCGCCGGATTTCGCCATCCATCGGGGGAAATAGCCGCCATCTCCCGGAGACAAATGCGCTACACTTACGGGACTAACGAGCTCATTAGTTGACGCGGCCGGAATCACTAACAATCAATCAATCGTCTTTGAACGTCTATTATACCAGAAGAACAATAATAACAACAACATAGCATGACTCTAGACCTTAATGACTTCTAGATTTACAAACACATTTACATGTTCAACAACAGTCCCCAAGGGGAATATGTTGCGAATTTTAACACTGCCTAATAAGTTGTCAGTTAAAAAAATGAGTATTCCCTGACCACATTGAATGAAATATTTTGCTCTTCAATGTGTGAATCTCGAAACCCAGTTTATCTTTGTTCATGTCTATTTAAAAAATTATTTTCTTTCTTTTCTTTCTTTCTTTCTTTATATAGTGTTTCGGCTGACTAAGAACATTATGTCGATGAATATGAACCACCGGTGCCGTGTTCACGCACGGGCTCAAAGGGCCCGGGCCCAGGACCCCCAATATTCCAAGGCCCCCGATGGATCTAAATAATTATTTAATACTAAATTTTTCAAAAAATAAAATAAACCGTGTAAAAACGTGATGTGTGATTGAACTATACGCAAAAAATGGCGTAACGGAATTTGTTGCCGATCATTTTCATAAAATTCAATGTTGTTGGGTAATGCGTTTCAATTTTATATTGTAGAATTCAATGAAAAATTAAAACTAATTTGTAGTCTTTTTCAATGTAATTATAAATCTGTTATTCTTACTTAGACATATATCTGTAAATTTTGAGTTTTAAAAATGTTAAATTGAAACACTAAGCAATACTTTGAAAATATTTTTAAAAAATACAAAATTCAACGAGAATCGATAGTATTTTCATTATATTTGCATTGAAATGGGAGGGGGAGTGGTGAAAATAAGAATAGGGAGACCCCAAATTAACCTAGGTCAAAGAGCCCCCAATGCTGTTGAAACTGCCCTGTGTACCACTAGTCTCTTACAATGGTTACTGCGCCAGCCATCTCTGCACCATTGTCCCTTGCATATTGCGGGTTACGACGACCATGTCCGAGCGATGCGGCAGCTAGAATTGTTTGTATTTAAAGCCGGATGCCTATAATTAGCTCCACTGTCAGTGGAATTGTGGGGCTTCGAGGTACTGTGGTTCTCTATACCCTCTGGGGTTAACAATTCATTTTGGGTTGCATTGTGAATATTTGGCCTGTTTTCATTACTTATTGAGGCATGTATTAATGAAGTAGAGCCCATAAAATGTCAAAGGGCGCATGATTGTTTTTTTTTTTTTTTTTTTTTTTTCATTGTCTGGCGCTTTTGGGAGTATTTGCTGTCGAAAAGCTTGACATCTCATGTTCTCTTAAAATACAGGTTTTTTCATGAAATTAAATGCTCTTATGATTGCTTTTATCCAGGAAATTGAAATCAGGGAAATTAAGTAAAAGATACAGAACACATGTGATTTACAAAGTATCTACTACAGGCTGCCTTTACTGTGAAACGTACCGAAACATTTTCAAAACATGAATGTTGATGAACAATTGTTAAATTGATTTATGATTAAAATTGATGTTAAAACTTATTGTTCACATCCCAATAAACGTTTTGCGTTAAATAATGACCGAGTTAAACGTCTTTCACATAGTGAGTGATATGTCATGACTAGGTCGTGTTTTCGTTATTATTCAGTCTCCGAATTCAGTATCAAACAATGCAACATTCATAAACGAGAACACATTAAACCCTGTTATAACTAGCAAGTATCCTGTTTGAAAACCACTCATATTCATATTGTCTCCAGCTGAAGATCATTTCGAGTATAGACTTGCTTCGCGTTGAGTGTTTATCGGCGTCATACGACTGGGAGAACGAATAGGCTGTAACGATTCATTGCAGAAATTAAATTTCATTTACACATGTGTATAAACGGATTGGGCAAATTTCCGTTTTAAACTCCATGTATGCGACACGACCGCTATTGTCGCTATCTCGTTTGCATTTTGTGTGTCAGTAGCCGTGGCGTATTGCTAGTAATTGTTCATGGTTTTCCAGTGAGTTGATATCTCAGTAGCTTCTGGGCTGTGTTTCTAAAGCGCATCACGCTTTTTGTTAATTGAAAAGCTGCCGATAAAATACAAGTAGCAAACAGCTCTACTGAGTTTGAGAGTGAATATTACTCGGAACCGTTCTACTATTCTTCAAAGCAGTTCTTTTCAAGCGTTCGTGTACTTTTAAGAGACATATTAATGCAAATCAAGATATATAAACCATTGTGACACTTGTAAATGTATTGTTGGTACTATTGCATTAATAGTAATCCAGTTTTTGGCATTTCTGGATGTTGATTAAAAAATTGAACATGATATTAGAAGTTGTTTTAAGAATGATATGATGGGTGTTGTTAGAAATTAGATTTTAAACAATCGAAATTGCGTTTTGTGTCCAATTTGCGAGTCTTCTGTAAATAGAAAATTAATTCAGTATCTTAAAAGACTAAGACTATATAAAAGAAGTAACATCTACATGGCTAATGTGATGGCTTGTTCAGAGTTGAGGCAATTGACAATAGGGAGAAGACATAAGAAATCCAATTTTATTACATTCTCCACTGAACGACTTCCGATCTTTCGTGTAACAATACGAATATTTTCAAGATATTCCGAATATTTCCTAACCGAATAAAATACGATCCATAAACACTGTGCATACGTATGTCGGATGTATATCTTTAACTTTTTATAGATTACTTTTCGTGATTGTAAAATAGTGTTTAAGAAACATATTTTTGTGTGTCGTGATATCCTTCTTTGAATCTTGATATCTTATAGAAATTAAAAAGGAATGCATAATAAAAAAATCGTCGTTTGAAGCCTCACCATTAAGTAACTTTTTCTATAGTACGTACTCCATACTAGATATATCACTCTGTATATACGTACGTATACAAGAAAGAAAAAATATCACTAATATCACAAACATTTCCCCTAGGAAATTTCAGAAATTTAGACTTTTTCTGACACACCAGGAAGGTTCTTGCAGACTGTTTATGCGCTTCCCGCTACCACGATGTAGCCGCTCGCCAGGAGCGGTGGCCGACCAGTTGAAACAGTCACGTGCATCTGGCGCCCGGGGGCTAATCAGTGTTATCCGTCCATCGGATATGAGGGCCGGTGCGGGAGGGGGCGGACGGCACGGGCAATGATTCAGCAGCGCTTCAACGGCGGTCCTTGTGCTGCACCTCGCCGCGGCACATGCGCCTCTGTGCGAAGGAGCTGGACCGATTATTCATTGACCCCAGGCCCCGTCGGGAGGGGGAGGGGAGGGGGAGGTGGGGAATTCAGGAGGGCATTTGGCAGGGCCGACTGGCAATAGAGACGGTACCATAAAGACAATCATAATTCTACTTTTATTAATATGAAGGATTTACACAGGTTTTTCGATGTTAAATTTAGTTTTTGCCTATAATAGTAATATGACAGTTCATTAAATTTTAATTTATTTTCATTATGCAAGTTAATATAAATGTAATCTGAATATATTTCTATTTGACAGTGTGACATCCAAATCAATTGATTCTCCATTCATTATATTGAATTGCAGCAGTTGGTATTAAAAATTAAAATACAGTGATTATTGAAATCACAAAACGAAATGTAATTTGCGAGTTATCCTGTATATAACATATTCAATTTTTTATCAGAAATGGCGGCATTTTAATCATTTTTGTATGCCTTACTAAAATATACCGAAGTGTATGGCAATATTTACGTTAGTCATGTATGATAGTTGCTGAATTTTAATTATCCCATTAAAATATGTAAAATTTGAAAGAAAATTAAACAAAAACAAAATGTAAAATGCCTTTGCGTATGAGTATACGATAATATTTTACGCACTCCACGTATTGTCCGCAAACATTATTGGACGTTAAAAATAAACGACGCTTAGAACGATGTCAATACAGATTTTTAAACTGTCTGGACATACAAAAGTGATACATCTAAAAAATTGTCATTTTGCAGGAGAACGATTTTTTCGTTATTTTATCCAGCTTTATTTCTTATCCAAAACCAAGAAGTTTACCTGCGCACTAGCAGTCGTGTGTGATATATTTATGAAATTTTACTCGTGAAAATTAACTATTTTCTAAACATATATCTTCACATATCTCAAAATATGTACATTGCTTTACGAACTGTTACACGTGCCGTTCCTCTGAACGTCCACAACCATTGCTATTCAATAATTTGATTTTTTTAAAAAGTATGTTTGAAAAGCTAACCCCTCGTCAAAAAAAAAAAAAAATCCAGCCATATGTTCATGATGCGGAGCCCGCTTACCGATGCGGCGCCTTGATTAGGCCGGCAAGCAAGAGTACAGCGCGAGTATCAAATCATTGCCTGGCGGCTTCTCTTTAATGGGCCGTGGCTCCTCATTGGCGCGCCGCCGTGTTTTTCTCTCTCTTCCGACCGCGCGCGCTCGCCTGGCGCCGTCGCGGGCGACTTTGTTGCGTCTGCGGGAGCGCCTCGTTACGGCTTCAGTTACGAAAGTGTAGCGGAAGTTCCCTCGATGGCGGCCGAGTTTTCTAATTGACGCGTCGTTATTTCACGTTGGTGCGCGCGGCGTTTATCATAAGTAGTGAACAGCGTGGCTCTCATACTGGTAGAAAAGGTACAAATCATTTGATTTACGCCCCCTGGAAATAGGGATTCCCGCGGCGGTAATTGGGCCATGGGGCGAAGTTTGCCGCCCCACCCCGCTCGTCCGTCACGGCGATGCTGCGCCCGGAACGCCTCATATGACTCCTGGCGCGTGGAGCCCCACCGCACACGCCGATGCAGAGATGTCCCCGGGGAGATGTAGCGGCCGCATGTGGTTTCGGCTCGATGGTCGTTTGAAAGATAGCGTCGCCAGTTGCATTCTTCGCTGCTTCCCGGAAGACTCGTTCTCGCTTCTGTGCTTGCTCCTGTTTTTTTTCCCTGCTATGTTGACAAGGAAGAACAACAGATTTAACGATATGAGATATTAAAAGTATTTTTAGTTTTTCTCGTGTTTTAGAGAACTCTAAAGTACGCTCGGTAATTAAACGAAGTTGTTAGGTGGACTAATTTCCTGGGTGTAAAAGAGCGTGGCTTTTGTTTGTCTTCTCTTTTGAAACTTTTTATTCTGGTTTTCTTGTTTCTACATTGTATGCACAGAAACGTACATCGGTTGAATAATCGTTTTTGTTGTATTTTTCTATTTTGTTCGCGGGGAAACACTTCAAATAGTTCTACTTTTTTTAGATAGACTTTGGAAGTAAAATTAATTTTGAAATGCAAGATTACCAAACATTTTTCAAACAGATTTCCCCTCAACATCTTCCATTTAAATCTTTCCTAACGTGGCTACTCATTCGAATATTTCTCATGTTATGAAAGAGGTAATTATAGATGAATGAATTGAAGCGAGTAAATTAATCAATGGAAACTTTATTAATTTTACGAAGGGAATTACTTTACTTTTACGAAGGGAATTAGCACGTCAGAAGTAATTCCATCATCTATAAGAGATGCCCCCTTAAAAATCAGAAAGGAGGTTTATGGCAGAAGCGTATTACAGAATTTATACACAAAAAGTCAAGAGAAATTAGAAATACAAATGATAATGAAAACACTACATTCTAATAACATCGTACTATTTAGTATCTTCCCACAGCCTTAATTGTATTAGTCTTCTGCCCTCGTTCACCGACCGATTACTCCTAAGATTTCGATGCTGTCGCTCGCCTCATAATTGCCACTATTTCCTCTCCATCAAAGCAGGCTCTCTCATCTCCACCTCCGCGATAATTACCAATTGAAATTATTCCTGTCAGATCACTAGTGGCGAAACAGCGATGTCGACGGTAGTAATTACGATTAGTTATTACCGTCGATAGAAAACGAACTGGAAATGTTAGTACTGTGAATTGGGTGTGGGATGACACATTTTGGATTATCATTATCATCAAAAACATCAACTACATCTTCATCTCGACTAAGTCACTATCGAAACCATTGACACTTTCGCGCGGAAAGTTTTAACATCGTCAGCATGTGGCAACATTGTAAGGAGCGTAAGGCAAAAGCTTTGAGCTGCCCTTTCCCTCACGTGCTTCCAATTCCCAACCCTCCGGCGCCGTCGCCCTGCGTCCGCGTCGCCGTTGTGTCGCGGTAGGCAATTTGTTTCCCCGAAAAACACAACGTCTCAATAAAGGGCGGTGACAAGGCTTGCGGTCCGAAGGGCGAGCCACGCCCCCCCCCCCCGAAAGCTGGGAACCCGACACTTTCCGCCAAAGCGGCCAAGGGCCGTCGGCGGGCGGCGCGGCGAGACACACATCAGACGAGCCGCCCCTGCTTCGAGGAACCGGGACGCGACGAAGAGGACGCGCTCGCAACGATGTCCACAGAAATAGTATCCCCACTTATCGCAAAATAGAAAAAAATATCCCAGGATTTTGTACTAATTACGAACTAATTTATACCCAAATTTTAAAAAACTTGAACCAATACAGACCATCAAAATATGTACATACGATTTTTAATAGTAGGGAGTTGACGTACAATCAGCATCTCTACCGATAGAAAGCGCATGAAACAAAAAACCTAAAAATACCACAATTTAGTAATAATTAAGAACTAATTTACAACCAAATTTAAAAAATTTGAACCGATGCAGAACATCAAAATACACCGCGTTTAATAGTGGGGGTGGTAGTAGTATGACGTCAAGTCAGCATCCCCGCCCATAGAAAACGCGTGCAAGAAAAAAAAACAACTAAAAATACCAGAGTTTTGAACCCCACGCCCCCTCAAACTTTGAAAACTCGACACGCCTGCCGAAGCGACCATCGGCGGGCGGCGCGGCGAGACACACATCAGACGACCTCCTCCCCCCCTCCCCGCGCTTCGTGGAACCGCGTCGCGTCTCGCGTCGCGTCGGAGGGGACGCGCGCACAACGAGCGACCCTGGCGGCGCGGCGCGGCGGCGCGTTCAGGTCATCAGGCGGTGGGGGCGGCAGCGGCGGCGGCGGCGGCTGGCCTGGTCTCGTCCTCCGAGAGGTGATTTGCTGAACGAGGAAGCAATTATGGCGGCATTGTATGTGCTGTGCGATTGTGCCACCGGACGAACTCGTTAGGCGTGAATAGGCCTCGACTTCAGATGCTGATGGTCCTTGGCCCTTCGAGGGCTGTCCATTGCGGCACGAGGAGGATGAAGAGGGGCTGCGGGCGCCCTTGAAGGCTGCAGCACGTGGCGGATGTGCGGGGTGCGTTTGGCACCGTGGAGCGGGGAATGGACGGGGACGCGGAGGAGACGCGTTGGAGAGGAGTGTTCATGCTACACTGTCCATCGCTGCAATGGCTAGGTTCTGGTCTGGAAAAAGGTGTAGTATTTCCGTTGAAATTTCGAAATCGATTTTCCACACCATTACATAACTTTCTCTATACTACGTATATTACTCCGTATATACGTACGTACACAAGAAAAAAAAGTTCCTTGTAAATTGCACACGGGAATTGAAAATGTTTTTTGAAATTTGGTTACTTTTATTGTTTATTGTATCATTGCTAACATTTCGGTCGCTTTCGCATTCGGCTGAAATGTTAGCATTTACTCAATACTCAATAAATGTTGCCAAAATCCCAAAACTGTGCATTTAAATAATTCTACAATGGCGGAGAACCAAATAGTAATATAAATAATGTAAAACACTTTAAATTATTCTTTCATAATTTTTTTCTGAATTCGGATGTGTCTTGAGTTTGGGTCAGTTATTAATCAATCATGTTAGATGCCTAGCTCCTTTTTTTTAATCTAATGTATTTCATACAAAATTATGACGTAGTAATTAATGTGAGGGTATATATATATTTTTTTAGAAACAGCATATATTAATATTAGCTACTTATATATTATAGTTTTTAGAGATTGAATATATTGTAGAGTATTCGAAAAAATGGGTTAGGTTATAACTATTTCCTCGTGGTAAGTGAGCTTAGGAAAAGTTCATACATTTTCTTTCTCTCATTTAATATCAGTGTAGGATTCTGTGTTAATAAAAGTATTTATACATGATTGAGAAATACAAAAACTGAAATTTTAAATTTGAAAATATAGAGCACTGCAAGTGAAAATGCGTTCATATTTCTTTATGTAAGAATTGTCGCGCTATTCCATTTAGTACGAAATGCACGTCCTCTGGATTTGAGACCGTATAAATGAGACGTAGCTCACAATGTCAAGTTTTTATTGAAAAAACATTCGAATTACAAGAACGCTGAAATGCCCTTTAACAACAGTGCTCTGAGGAACAAGACAACACCGTTAAAAAAACTAGCACGAAGAGCACAAAAAGTGTAAAAACAACGCTGGAGAACTCGCAACTTGAGACGGAGAGTAATGAGAGAAAAATCTCGAAGGGAGGACACCATGCTAGACGAGAGAAAGGTAGTCGCAGATCAAGGAAAATTTCCGGGAAATCTTGCATGCGGTAGGATAAATTGTGTGCAAACGACGCGCACCTGGGAACATAGCAGAAAGATGCATTACGTGAATGATTCACAATCTGACCACGAGGCCTCTTGGTCGCCGCGAAAGGAAAAGCAGCGATCACAAAAATACTACCCATGCGGCCAGTAGCGTAGTTTCAATGGGTGTCACCCGGGGCAAAACTAATAGTATCACCCCCCCCAGCATAAATTAAATATAAAAATGTTACTGAAAAGTTTATACATAATGTAATAAAAATAAAAGTATATTTGCACATGACATTTATTTATAATATATAAAAAAACTGTATGCAGTTCAAAATTCTTGAAATATAATTTTTAAATATTTTTTTCTTTTAATTAGCCAACTGAGATCCCATTCAGGGCAAGGGCCTCCTGCCTTTTGCAAGGAATACTGAATGAAGTGATACTGTGATGACGAGGGGTGAAAAGACGAACACGAATACAACCATGACCGACTCGCGATTCTTGGGCCCCCAGCTCGCCACGGCACTACTAACTTAGCGATCTCAGCCACCCACAACGGCAAATAAATAATTATATCATTTCAACTATAAAATGTTCTAATTGGTGTCACCCCTAAAATGGTGACACCCGGGGCGGACCGCCCCCCCCCCCCGCCCCCTCTAACTACGCCCCGCTGGATGGGTCACGGACTACTGAAACACTGACTACGAAAGCTATTTTCAACGGCTACGGCACAATATTACATTTTTCGTACAATGGACAGTGATATTTCGTGAATTTTATTGTGTTATATAGTGAATATCATGTTTCGATTATTAACGGATTTCAGTCTAGGTTATTTTTGTGTATCTACCTTAATCATCTCAAAGTCGTTTCATAGACGGCTTGCAATACTGCGAAGTCGTGCGTTTTATGGCCTCAACTAGTCAATTCTAATATCTTATTCGGGGAACCACGGACGCTGTCTCTGTTGAAAACATTTTCCTGTAGATTTGTATTTATCTGGTGATATCCGGGATCATAGCAGTAAAACAAAGCAATATCAGTGCCGCTATCATGTGATGAAATTCAACAGGGACAGTGACAATATTTGGCGGATCTCTTCCATCTCGTAGGTTCTTTTCACAATGCGACCTTCCGCACTTTCTTTTATTTCCGTGCTGTGAAGTAAAGTATAAGAGGACTGTAAAAAGTTTTAAAAGTAATAAATTTTAACATATATTTCAGTGACTTCTAACTGTCATGTTTAATCACGACTATTAAAATGTGCTTAAAATACAGAAAAAAATAAATAAAATGATCAGTACGGAAAGCTAAAAGAGTTTTGTTCTTTATAATGTAAGAGTGGAAAATTATCTTCCGTTCTGTTTGAATGGATCCCTTAGGGAATTTCGATGATCTAATCGTCCTGGTTTATTAGAAATCTTTTGATCAGAAATCTTTAAATTTCTGGTTTTGTACAAAATGTATTGATAGTACAAAATAATTTAAACTGATCTGTGAAATTGTCTTTTGTTTTCTCTTAAGTTGCTTTGTCTTTCGCTTTAAACTGAAAGAAATAATATAGTGGTAGTAGGAAATTTCTCAAAAAGTTCCAAGTAATTGAAATTGGAAACTTTGCAAGCGTTCTGGCTGCAAGGCCACCTGAATCCTAACCCGAACTCATACATACACTAATACGCAAATGCCACAAGTTCTAGAAAGTGCTCGTAATGCTTCAGACGACATTAAGACTTCACAGAAGTGATCAATATTCTTTTTCTCCCTTTCACCCGCAGTTCTTTGTCGAGGCTGTTTGTGTGTTACACAACCTTCGAAGCGTGTCCCCATCGCGAGGAAGCCGGTTGTGCCTCCCAGACCGCGAGCGCATGCTTTCTCGCAATTACCGACACATGAGCAGGATTCACTAGCGATGCACAGCATGCCCTTGAGGAAATTTCCTTTACAGATCGGTCGTATGGCAACATTCGCGACCTCGAAAGAGTTTCTACGAAAGGCGTGTTAGGTTTAAAAGCGGAGGATCGTAGCGTCTAGGATCAATCGCTCGTCTGTCCACGCGACCACACACATCGGTCTTCGAGAACCACCCGGCTTGAGAGGGAACCGTCATGAACCGCCTGTCCACCGCAGTGCTGGCCGCGGCGCTGCTCGCCCTCACGGGGCTGGTGGCGGACGCGCGCCCTCAAGGCACGTACTCCGACCGCCACGACCACGTGGACGTCGGCGTCATCCTGCAGAACAAGCGGCTGCTGGACGGGTACCTGCGGTGCTTCCTGGCGGCGGACGACGCGCCGTGCGACCAGGTGGGCAAGGACGTGAAGGCGGTGCTGCCCGAGGCGCTGCCCAGCAACTGCGCGCGCTGCACCGCGGGCCAGAAGGACGCCATGCGCCAGGTGGTGCGCCACCTCGCCAAGGAGCGGCCCGCCGACTGGCAGGCCGTCCAGGCCAAGCTCGACCCCGCGGGCGCCTACGCCAAGGCCAACCCCGACCTCTTCCAGTGAACGCTTATGAGGGGAGTCGAAATCAGCCACTAACTACACAGTACAGCGGTGTCAAGGTCTTCTACTGGTGGCAGTGGCACCGCAGCATGCCACGAGCTTCTCTGCGCAACAGCGTCGGGAAAGCAAACTGTTAGTAACACCTCCAATAGGGATGGCGTTGTCTCTGGTGGCGGGATAATGAACGGCGTGGAGGGGCGATTTCGTCTTGGCACTCGTGCCATGGACTCCCGCTCGTGGCATCGACCTTGATAACACTGACATTGTACAACACTAGGGTTGAAATGTATCGCTTATTATTACTAGTGATAAGTACAATAAACTCACTTCGAAAGTGAACAACTTCTGCAATGAAAAGGTAATAAATTAGGCAATTAGTCGTTAGAATATCAGTAAATAACATTAAAAGACTTCGAAACACTGATTATACATGGAATCAACTCTTACGCTTGCGAACATTATTATGAGACTGTCGGGGCCCCGGAGCTCCTTAATACTATACTAGTGAGTAAATTTTACTCGTAGATACTTGGTATGTTCTAACTGTAAGAAAAATACGATAACAAAACTAAGGTTACGTGCCTATTAAAGCCCAAGGAGTAAATATTACACTACTGGAAACTGCATACCACAACAGGGACGCCTTGTGCCAGTAAGTTTTATTCGTCACTAGTATTTCAAGATTAGAATTATGAAGGAACCATTATATACATATATATATATACATATATATATATATATATATATATATATATATATATATATATATATTACAACGGAAAGATTCCTTTATATTATAGCAAGGGCGACGGGGCCGGGTTACCACTGTAGGGAAACTTTAATATGATTCTATATTTATCGCAATCATTAAGAGGACAATAGTATTTCTACATTGCAAATTGAGGTAAAGTTATTATGGATTTATAAGAGTAATTTAATATATAAAACGCAATATTTGCGACTGTGCTCATCATCTTAAGGGGAGTCAAATGAGGCATTTTTAATCGCATGCACTAGCTAGAAATTTCGTTCAAATAAAGCAAAATATTAAAAGAAGCCGATAAATATAGTTATGTAAAACAATTATATATACCGTTCGTAAAAGTTGTATTATTATAATCCATGAATCTTCTTTTGGTACGAGATTTGTAATGAAAAAATATTAAATTCATCAACATTTTGTACCAATTGTTTCCCTGAGTAATTGTATCAATGCAAATGTCTGTTTGATCTTGCTAATCCTCAAATCAGTTCCTTTCTTTCAGTATAATTTTAACGAGTTGATGGGAAAATTATATAAAGAAGCTTTGAAAAGAAAATTGCTATGCAGAGTTGTAAACTTTCTAACTATTAAAAATAATATGAAAGAAGTTGTTTATTTCATTTGTTTCTTACACCTTTTTAACGTTTTCAGATTGTATGTCATCCCTTTCAAACCAAACCTTCAACAACGTAAATAAAATCGTGAGAGGTAGAAACTGAACAAATATTTTAATACATCACAATGATTTTGTTCGTTGTTTTGTTATGTTGTTTAACCGGAGTAGATAAACACGGTGCTTATTTCCTACAAACACATATGTCAATTGTGGGAGTTACAGCAGGTACACTGGCTTCACGTGTCTGCTCCCCCCAAATCCGTCTGTCCGTAAATAGCACCCACCCCTCCGCGTCGTGTAGTGAGACGGCTCGTCACACGAGGGTGGCAGCCAAACCGGCGCGCAGCGGGGGGTGTCTGTCTGTCTCGTTGGTAAGACAAGCCACGGAAGCACGAGCCGTCGGGTTCTGTTCATGTACTCGACTCAGTTCTCGAGGGAGCGCGACCAGAAATCTGCTGTCGGCTTTTTGCGCTCTCAGTGAATTTGGCGCGACGACGAATACACAGTGGTGCGAATCTGTGGCATGGGCGGCTCAAGGGGGGCCTTGGACCCGTGCCCCTGAAAAAAAAAACAGTATTTTTAAATATACAAGTATACTTAGAAATTATATATTATTTGATTTCATATTGATGTATTATTTATTTTAATATTATGAACTATTAATTTATTCTTCCTGTATCTATTATGCTAAGGAAAATTTAAATTCTTGCGCGGGTTCATAGGACGGCATAGACCCAAAACACCGTAAATGTGCAACTGCTAGATAGGGATATTCCCCTCCCCCAGGGGCACATCAAACAAGTTCAAGAAGGAAAGTGTAGAATTATGTTGACTACGCTGCAAAGAAGTGAAGCAGACGCAAAGATATTCCGCAACACGCGCTACGCTACAACACATTACCGCCCTACACAACTCGAAATCGGCGCGTTCTAGGACCTTAAACGCCGATTTCCGAGTCTATAAAGATGTGACGCATTTCGTAGGTTGTAGTCTACAAATTGAGACCATTTGGACCATGTAATAAAATTTTGGACGTGCAGCTCTTCGAGTTACTGAGTGAATGAAGGAATAGTATTTAGTATTTCCAGGCGCGTCCAGTTCTTTGAGCGAGTTATTATACCTGTGAGTGTTGCACATGTTAAAACTGAAAAGGATCAATCTTTCTGACCTCCTGGAACAATATATCCCGTGCCACGGTCTATTATCAGTTTGTTAGGGAACTGCCCGACATTCGTCAGATATTGATCGGGGAAACCTCGGAAAACTAACATCAGAGCAGCCGTCCGCTAGAATTCTACTTCAAACAGTGGCTGAATTCGACCCAGTCGATATTCCTAGTGTCAAAAAAAAATGGGGCGAGATTCGGAATCTAAGAAATCCCGGTCAGAGAAGCTGCAAAAGCAACGGGTGTTGACATAGCCAACTCAACCGGTTTTACATCTCCTAGATACTACCCTTACCACATGACAAAAGTAATCAGAAACACAAAAATTCTCGAAATGTGTGCAAAATTACATTGACTATTTGATATTATGTGCAATTCAATTGCCCGGACATAAAAAAATGCTTTTTCCTTGTTAAAATATTGAATTTTAACTAGGTGGACCCTTGCCTACATACTCGCTTCATATATCATTGTTTTAAAGGTGAATAGCTTTATCATACTGAACGATTAGGCCCTCAACTGTGCCTTTCATTAAATAGAACCAGTACTGTGTATGGTAAACATTCTAATATTGGCAGGCAAGGTTTAACGTTGCCATCGTGTCTAAGTTCAAGCTATTTCTTGTAGAAACAGCTTGTACACAGGAAGTAAATTTAATAAATTTGTTTTTATTTTCAAACTATTCATAAATGAAAAGTATAGATTGAAAGTAATGCATTAGTTAATACCATTGCTAAATTCAATTGAATGCGTTTTCTTTTCTTTGAAACAATATCTCACATTAAATATTTTCTGATATCGCCCTTAATCAGTAGTCACCGAGTCTTTCCCCCCAAACAGCTGTTTAGAATAGTATGTGTGATGTATCTCAACGTAATTTATTACTCGAAATTCGCGAATTTCGTGGACTAAATGATTATTGTTTAAACTATAAGGTTGTACTGAAATAATTAATGTTTGTCAACATTCAAGTACTACATCCCATAATCACAATATGAAGAAGTTTTGTCTTCATGAATATTATGAAAAACAGCAAACATTTTTTCATTTTTTTCAACTAATTGACGTTTGTAAACATAGAAAAGTATTAGAATTTGATGCTACTTTGTTTTGGTTGTAACGTAAAGAAAAATCATCCTCTTTGAAACTATTGTGCGCATGTGGTTTTTTATTTTCACAAAATTTCTACTGGTAACTGAGCAAAAATGTAAACTATAGAAATGATTTTCATGTAATTCGTTAGCCATGACGCGGTGCAAAATAATGTTACAATATATTTCGTTCAGCAACTCCACATACATATTGGTATAAACTGTCTGAACTATATTAATATTATATTCTAGGAAATTAAAAAATTCTACCACCGGCAAATTCTGTCCCTAATTGTGTTCTCCAAAGCTCCTCTTCTAATAAAAAACATTTTTTATTACTCCCAAACTTTGTATAAAATAGATTTCCAATGAAGCGAAATTTTTGCTCTGTATTCTGTCGACCAGTATCCAGAATAATTAAAATTTCTTTGCCACTCATTCTCGGAGTCTGTAGAAAATATTGCATTCACCAACTACCTTCGACCTTTGGCCTTCATTATTGCAGCCTGTGTTCTGCTGTGTGGAACGTCACTCACGTACGCGCCCAAAGAAGTGGGAAGAAGTTACAAAAGGGTTCCTATTTCATATTAACTCATTTGAGTTTTCATTGTACGCATATTTTATAAAGGAACGAGTGTATTTCACTTCGTTTAAACGCAACATTTTTCAAAGTTACGCAACTTTAAAACCGGAAAGTTTCGTATATACCGTATAAAATATAAATTGTCGAAGTATAGGTAAATTCTGCACTAACGAGGCTCCTAGTTATTCTCGGAAATATCGTTATGCGCGTACAAAAAGAGGAGCTCACATTTCGAGAGCGCTGATGTTTAAAGGTTTCTGTGTACTTTTAGCGCAAGTACTATGATGGGTAATTTGGGACACATTGTGGACCGCTACTGAAAGGCGAAAAGCATTGTTAGATAGTAAAGTTTATAACAATAGCTGCAAGGAGAAAAACAAATGAATTTCGAGGAAGAAAACATAAAAGTATCCAGAATATAAATGGAAGAGACCGTGGTAGTAGGTGAAGTGTGCAAGAAAAAGCATTTTTGTAGTGATTGGACACGTTGAGCGATTTCCATGCGAGAGATAAATTAAATATATGAAATAAAAATGCGCGATTGTCAAGAAAACTATGAGGAATTTAGAGTGTAAATAGCCAATGGAAGCACAAGAAGGCGAGGATAAATGTACAGCGTGCGCAGGAGGCTTCAAGAAGAAACAATTTTACGAATTTTTGTGACCGAGCAGAAGACAATGGAAAGACGGTGGATTATTGAGAATGAAAGGAAATGAAGGTAACCGTGGTAGTGAGACGTCGTAAGATGGTAGCGCATATCGCGGTATTAATGCAAAAGTTTACTCTGTGGAACTGAACTTAAATTATAGATAATTATCAAACGAATAGACAGAAATGTTTTAAGTGAATTTTGGAGAATTCGGACAATAATTTTGGAATTTAGAAATGGAACGCGGGAGGTTGAACATGGTCGTATGAAGATGATATGGTAATGGAATTGTATGATCAGTTACGATGGTCAAGTTTGCAGTTATCGTTGAAAGGGAAGAGATACACATTATTTCAGTGTAATTGCAGGAAGATGAAATCATGTGCCACTTGGATTTAAACAACATTAAATGTAGCACTAAACAGAAATATAGTAATGGCCATGCATGGTATGTTAGGAAATGATTGAATGTCTAAGAACGGGTTGTGTGAATGAATGTACGCTGTTTGAAATTCAATGGTATATATTTACGTGAGCATTTATGTTTTTGTATGTGTACCGCCGAGAAGCTCCCCTCACCACTCTCTAAAAAAGTACGAAACGTGTTGCCATAACTACAGTAGGGCTCCAATAAACAGCGTCGTAATTGCAGCAGGGCTCCATTTAATTCCATCGCCGCCGGAGCGGTCGAGTATGTCGAGTGGTCGCCTCCGCAGGGAGCCATCTCGACGGCGGGCACGCGCCATCGCCCACCCACCGCCCACACGTCCCCGCTCCCTTCCCCCCACCCCGCACCCCGGCTGCCGGGCCCGCCCCGCCCCCGCCCCCACGTCCCCGCTCCCTTCCTCCACCGCACACCCCGGCTGCCGGGCCCGCCCAGCCCCCGCCCCCGCGCCGCGAGGCTCGCAGCCGGCCGCTAGACCGCTGGTTTTGGCCGCGTTGGCTCACTATAGCTCGCTTGCGTGCTGAATAACACGCGAGCGCCTTCATTAGCGCGGTTAGCGAATCTGCCACCCCGCCCCGCTCCGCCCCGCCCCCTTCTCTTCTGAGCCGCTTACGCCGCCGCCAGCGCCTGTCAGAAAAGCGCGCGTAATGGATGCGCAGGGCGAAAGAAGCGGGCCGGGCGCGCCCGAGGCGGCGCGGCCCGTGGAGCGTTCGCGCGCGGAGGAGAGGGTTTGCGATGTCCGCGTTGACAATGACAGCCCTTGGGGCGTCAGAAGCGGGATCAACCAGATTTGTTTGCGTCGTGTAGAAGCTTCCATCCCTTCGCAAATTTCCGTACTTACTAGATTACGCATGGCCCTAATGTACAATATGTCAATGATGATTATAATGTTAATAATAATTGATATTTAATAATAGTAATAATAATAATAGTAATGTAAATGCTCTGTTGCACCACCTTCCCATATAATAGAATTTTAATTAACTATTGAGGATAACCTATACCAGGGATTCCAAACCTTTTTATTTCGAAGACCCCTTTTAAGCACATTGCATCGTCAATCCCCTTACGTTTTCTCTCTAATATGCATCATCGACAACCATGACACAAGTAATTACACATAAATGCGTTAAAAATAACAATTTCGAACAACAATATTCTCGTAAATATCTCGATTTTTCAATCATTAAAGAAGCTTCCGCTTTTGACTAGCTTAATTTCTAAACTTCATTGAAATGCAGTAGTTACAAAATTTTGAGTGTTTTTTTAAGAACTGGCCATTACATTTCTCCAGCGAGTATTGCGGATAGTACTTTCTTGCGCGTTAGAGTATCGTTGTCAATGCATAGTTGTAATTTCTTGCATTTTCTAAACATCTTAATTCCTAAGGATGAACGTCGGATAAAAAAAAAAGAGGAGCGCATTTGTAATTTATTATCAGACATTTGTTGTTTGTGGCATAAAACTGTTAATTAAGTTCATTAATATTTTTTGGAATCAAAAGGATCTTGATTGTTCTCATCAGGCACTGGTTCATTTTTGGCTATTGACCGCCAATGATCCTCTTAATCGACATTGATCTCCATTAAAATCCCATCGACCCCCAGGTGTCAATACCGACCCCGTTGGGAAATCCTAACCTCTACGAACAAGAAAACTTTCATGTGTCTTTTTGATACGAATAAAGTGCACCTTTCGCCGGCTGGACTGCCGAGATCGCCAAAGCTGAAAGGCCGTAGCTGCCTCGGCTCGGAGGGTCGCGGGTTCGAATCCCGCCTCTGGATGGATGTTCTTGCTGTCCCTACGGGCTGTTTCTACAGTTCTCCCTACAGTTAAAACAATCACATGGGCGCTATAAGACCAAGTTGTTAAAGAGCGACCTAAAAAAAAACAGTGCACCTTCTGATTGTTCGCTTGTAGGTGACGTACTACCGGGATATGATGATTCATCAGATTATTGGAACCGAGCAATTAAGAGTCGCAAAGCACCATTTCCAGCTAAATATTTTTCTTTTGCTAGACGAATGTTCGCGCATGTTGCAAATAAAAAATCATTTTAAAATCTTGGGCCGGGGGACATTGACTTAGGTTGAAGTGTTAGAAGAGTAGACTGGTTTGCACATGTGGGTACCCACAGGCAGTCGCCGAGTAAGTTTTTATACTTTTTTTAATGAAAATATTATATTCATAAACAGAAGTTTTCTTATGTTAACTATTTACAAACTAATCCTGAATTTATTTTAAATCTACGGTTTGTTTATGTGTTTACAAACGTTTGGTTCAGTGACTTAATATTTACATTACGTAGCATGCACACTCCCCCTAAGAAACACTGGGTAGAGGCAGGCTAGACCAGGGCCGTGGGGTGAGCGGTGAATGCGGCGTCTGTAGCGAAGGCTGAATGGCAGCGGTGCAGGGGGCGGGGGCGGGGCGGGGTGGGGCGGGGCGCGCGGCAGGGCGCGGAGCGAACTCAAGAGCGGGTGAGGGTAGGGCGGAGACGAACGCAAGGGCGGGTGGGGGCGGGGCGGGGGCGAACACAAGGGCGGCTGGGGACGAGGCGGGGCAAACGCAAGGGCGGGGGTGGGAGAATGCAAAGGCGGGTAGGAGCGGGGCGGGGGCGAACGCAAGGGCGGGTGGGGCGGGGCGGGGGCCAACGCAAAGGTGGGTGGGGGCAGGGTGGGGCGGGGTCGAACGCAAAGGCGGGTGGGAGCGGGATGAGGGCGCACGCAAAATGGGGATGGGTGTACGCAAGGGTGGGTGGGGGCGGGGCAGGGGCGAACGCAAAGGCAGGTGGGGGCGGGGCGGGGGCGAATACAAGGGCCAGTGGGGACGGGAGCGGCGCTGGCGCCGGCGCCCGGGCGGGGGCGTTTTGCGCGGGCGTCTGGCTTTCAGCACTGCAGGTCATGTGCGGGACTTCTGGGCGACGACAGCGCGATGACGTCAGCGCCCGCTGCGATGAGTTACGACCCCACATTCGTGCATTACACTCCGCACAGAGCCCCTTGCCTTTGCCCAAAATACGCTCTTCCATTCAAGAGATTCGTTAAAATGTAAATTCTCAAACATACGTAGCTTATGAAACAGGCGTTCACAGTTTTTGCTTATTTCGTGCCAAATAAAATACTTCGCACTGCCAATAAGAGAAATACTATATCTCGTAGATAACTGCTCTAGTTTGAAAGCGAATTTGTTATGTTGTGCCGTTTGGTTTACTTTCCTTGGGTTTCTTCGAAACTACATACATCTGTCTTAACTACAAAGAAGTGAGCATTTTATTTTTCCTTACTGTTTATTCAAGAATTATACTTTCATTGCAAAGTTCGGTTTCTGCCTGATTAGCACATGGTTCTGTAAACCACGTAGCTGTATGAACATCTATGAATTTGAAATTATTTACATTCGCCAAGCTTTTCCAGTGGTAGAATAGATAACCATAAACACTAGTACACATGAACTAGCTAAAATCTTAAAATTGTTCTGCAACAACTCTGTACTTTTATAACTGGATAATTTTAGTATTTCATTCTATAAAGCATTTGTTTCAATTAAATTGTTTAATATTTTAATTTCTTGAATGTGTGTTTTGTAATGGAGAGAGGGTCACGAAATGTGTTACACAAGCGTATCTCCCAAGAGAACATTTTTCATGAAATGAAAAGACGTCGGAAATACACAAGTATTAAAAGGCAACCTCGAAGGAAACTGAAAACAAAAATAGAATTAAGTTTAAAAAGGGAAAAGTTATCTTATAACGTGGTTACGTACAAACGCATTCTAAAATATTACTTGTAAAATTCTAATAGAAGTTTTCAAAAAAAGTAAAACTCATTTTAAGAGAATTAGGTTCCGAGAAACTTTAGGCTTTGTTGAATTTACACGAAGAAAAGAAATTATATGAATACTTTTAGACGTACGAGGTTGAAAAAAGAAATCTGTAACATCAAGTGGAATGATGAACGATAATACTCACGAAAAAATAGATACACAGTAATGGCCGCTAAATAAAAATTCTTCCGCTTTGCAGGAAGAAATTAATTTGTCAGAACCAGATCGGAAAATTCAATTTTCCCTCCTAAGCTGGAATTCAATTACAAATCATTTCCTTGAATGGAAATTCTTTTATAAAATATTAAATAATTTTGGAGATTCTGAAAAGGACATGAAAATTCCCTTTCAATAAAGAGTTACTGCTTTGCTTTCTCCAAAATTGAAAGATATTATTCAGCATCCGTAGTGTTAAGTCGCAAGGCAAGTGTCAAACCACTCTCTTACAATGACAGACAGTTTATAAGTATATATTAATATTCCATTTACCAGTATTACATCAGAAATACCAGAATTCACCTAGAAGCAATGTTATAACGTTGATTAGACAGAATTGATTCTATATCTTCCTGGTCGTGGTACATAATTTGAGATCTCCTCCACCTTTCGAGTATGTCACTATCTGATGTAAAAACTGATCTGTTATTGACCAGACGTAAGTATAAATATACACATGATTGGAGGACAAATGTTTTTGGAATGGCCAGATGGTGGTTTGGTGCGTCGTGGGGTGGACATCTCTGCTCCGCTTAAATTTCTCAATTGCTGCGAATACGCATAATACATTAGTATTTCCAAATATCTGCTAGTTCTTTTAGAAAATGAGTTAGGAGAGCAACTTAGGAAAGCCGAGGTCGAATTGTAAAAATAGTGAAGTAGAGGAAGGAAAGATAGCGTGAGGAACTTGGCCCGCTGCGGGATTGAATTCAGCATCCGCTTGGAAATAAGCTAATTTCGAAACTGAAATATCACCCAAAGACACAATTTCTCAGGAAGGGAAAGAATTAACATTCAGTCTTATAGTTCCAGATGGAATTCAACGGATTTCGGATACCGTTTAATGTAGGAGAACGCAATTTGTGAACGGAGAGAAGTCTTAAGAATATATTGATATGTAAAACTAGAAAACATAAAAATATCGATTCGTCAGGTTGGAAATAAGCTTTTTAATTCATAAAAAAATCATTGTAGGTATGACGAATCAGACCAACCAGTTTTCAAATTGTCCTCACCGATATAGTTCCGCTCGAAGGGGTATCTTTCAAAGGATTCTATTCATTCGAATTTTTAGTATCCTGTTTATTATAGACAATCACTTATTTGTCACTTAAAAATCAATTAGAGTATATGGAAAGGGGGGTTTAAATTGTGTAAAGGAAACACTTATTCTTCATAAAATATCATATGTTATCTTGATAAAAAAAACTTATATTGAAACTTATATTACAAATTAAATTGCAGTAATTAATGTAATATAAGTTTTAACGTTTTAAAATCTGATTTACAACATCCTTCCTAGACTAAATTGCCTGAAGAAGCAGCCGAAAAGTGGGTCGCGAAACGTTGCAAGGTTTTCATGTCTTGAAATTTTTATCAAGATTACATATGATATTTTATGAAGAATAAAGTGTTTCCTTTAAATATTTTAACGCGGTTACGTACACACGCATTCCAAAATATTACACCTCCCGAATCAAAAACAGATTTCCATATGACAAATATTTAATCCAATTTGCTGACCCCCATAAATCTTTCAGAATTTGAACAAACAATACAAAAAAAAAAAATCTGAAAAATAATAGACAATAATGAGGAACCTGTTGGGCTTCCCTTAATTCTACTTATTAAAGAATGAATGTATTATATGAATGTTATCCCTTGTTCCTTCGATGATTGAATTGTACTGTCTGTTGGTTATTTACTTTTGTAAATTTTGTGGTTTGAGTTGATTTAAATGAAAATAATCCCTGTAAAGCAATTATGCTGCCCTGTGGAAAATAAATAAATTTAAAAAAATAAATAAAATATTACTTGTAAAATTCTAATAGAAGTTTTCAAAAAAAATAAAACTCATTTTAAGAGAGTTAGGTTCCGAGAAACTTCAAGCTGTGTTGAATTTACACGAAGAAAATAAATTATATGAATACTTTTTAACGTACGAGGTTGAAAAAATAAATCTGTAATATCAAGTGGAATGATGAACGATAAGAAGTGTTTCCTTTAAATAATTTTACCCCCCCTTTCCATATACTCTAATTGGTTTTTAACTGGCTAATAAGTGATTGTCTATAATAAACAGGTTAATAAAATTCCGAATAGAAATATCAGAAATCAAAGTGTTATCCAGTCTCTGATTCTATTGAATATAAAGCATTTGTTCTGTACCGGAGATTTCTCCTATCTTCTTCAACCTGCGTTAATACAGTGGAGAATGTAAATCAACTTTAAATTGTGCACTGTTTTCTTCAAACAAGTTTTCGTTTATTTTGTAGCGTTCGTCTAGCACAGCCTGCGAAACAAAAACATTTGTTCGAGACATCCTCATTTGCATAGCGGCGAGCCTTCTCCCCTCAAATAAAGACAATAAAAATCGAAGCTTCTCTTAGCAGTAGTTATTCCGTTTTCCTTATTCATCGACGTTTACATCCTGCGCGCCTTCGCGACCTGCAATATTAATAAGTACGTACTCTTCGGCTCGTTCAAAATGCGCCCAGTCACCCCGCTGCTATTGTTCGCCTTCTGGAGGTGATCGCTGGCAGATGACAGTCTGTGAGATGGCCAGTGGTGTCGAGGATGCTGAAGGGGCAAACATGGCGAGTACTGTTCAGGGAGTACTAAGACCTCGCACGGGATCTGACTTTTATCCCTGCTTCTGAATGTTTATTCAGTTGTATTCTTGTTAATGAATGCTTTTGTACATTAAATGTGATTTGACCTTGTTTACCGGATGATCACGAAGACCCATTGCCACCTATCGTTGGTCTACAAGGTCGAGTGTTACATGGTCAAGTGCTATTAATGTGGGATCATGCAAAAGGACAAATTTGAGTAGTGAGGCTATTTGTTAGGATTTATTCTAGGGTGTCTGTGTGTACACCACCATTTTCACAAGAGAGTAAGATTCTTCTCCATATAGGGTGTGAAATTCTTAACATTGCTGGCGTGATGGCAGTAAATGCTCGGACAAATAGCAACCTACGTTCCTCAACTGTCTCGTAACTGGTGGCAGCAACCTTCTGTTAAATGAACGCCCATAATTTGTTTAGTATTTAGTTTTATTTCGTAAGTAAACTGTAAGAAAACTAAATTAACAAAATAAAAAAGTGTGCTAAAATTAACTATGGACTACGCCATAACATCTCACGCAGATGATGTAGTAATAATAATATTAGTAATAATAATGACAATAATAACAATAATAATGACAATAATAACAATAATAATGACAATAATAACAATAATAATGACAATAATAATAATAATAGTAATTAATAATTAACGTAAACGAAAATACGTTCGACCTGTTTCGACTGATAAAATATCCGGAAGATTATATAATCACCCAAAAGCAAACCGCTTGGATATTTTGCCCTTTGAAAACTGAACAAAATCCACTCGCACAGTGACGGCCATTAACAAAACCCACGGAAATATTGATTGATTAATGAATCCGGGCGTCTCCACAGCTAAGGTCATTAGTTCAGTAAGTGCAGTGCATGGTTTTATCGCGGGAGGTGGCGGCGATCTACCGCTGGATGGCAAGAACCGGCGTAGACCTACGACGGCTTGAGAGTTTTCCCTAAACAGGCATCTCGCGACAGCGGGCCGCGTCCCAGTCAGGACAAGCTGTAAGCTCGCACCTGGTCCCACGCCATGTGTGGTAGTATACTACATATGAGTGTGAATAGGACATGGAAGAGGAAGGAAAGATTCCGCGCGGTCCCCGGCCCTTTTGATAGGAAGGCCACCACCGTCGGGACTCGAACCCTAAGACCAACAGGACAGAGACCAACGAACCCTAAGACGAAGCGACCTCTTACCCATCATTCCGAGGTCCAGGCGCGGCGGGGACGACAGCAGCAGCAGCAGCAGCAGCAGCTGCGGCGGCGGCGTGACTCTTGCTATTGCTCGTATCCGCTCCTGCTATTGCTCCTAGCTCCATCTCTGCCACTCTGCCACTGCTACTGCCTCTGATCCGATTACTACTGCCCCCTACAGGCTCTCTCTGCTCCCGCGGGGCCTGGTATATATTGGCCCTCGCGTGCATGCGGCAACACTTTGTGGAGGTTGCGCCGCCGAGATGTTTGCTTGCCGTTGCATTCCGCTTGCCTTCGGTGACGGTGTGGAGTAAGGGTGGCTCGCCACATCACCTAGAGGTTTGTTGTACTGCTGCAGGTCACTTCTCAGTCCTCACGTACGCCTACGACTTGCATGTCTCCCTGGCTCCGCGGGACCCGTATATATTGGCCCTCGCGTGCATGCGGCAGCACTTTATGGAGGTGGCGCCGCCGAGATATTTGCTTCTCGTTGCATTCCGCTTGCCTTCGGTGACGCCCCCTGCGCGGTGTGGAGCAAGAGTGCCAAGTGCTTCAATCTGATATATTTGTGACTAATTTTTTATATCTCCCTAACGTAAAATTAATAAACTTAAACACACAAATGTTCTGAGTGCGTTTCCTGTTCTATCAACTTCTTCCTCCCTCGCTTTTACTCCTGCTTCCCATGTGAGAAACCCTTCATCTAAATTGCGTACGTATTTCTCATTGAATGATCTCCTTTTTATCATAAAATAAACTGTAAGAAAAATTTTTGAAAGTGGTCAGGCGGAAGAGCAGGCATAATAGCCTGAGCCTCGCCACCAATAAAGACATTTATTTATCTATTTATTTAAGAGTGGCTCGCCACATACTGCAGTGGCATTGATTGCTGTCCTGAGCCACCTAAGCCGGTCATCAGGGAAAGCGGCCCCACCGGGCCCACTGTGCAGCCGCTGACGAGGCGGGCGCCTTCATTTGCACGTTGGCACCCCGCGCGGCGCGCCGCCAAGAGCGGCCTGCCCCGGCCCTGCCCGGCCCGCCCTGGCCTCTTCCGTCCCGTCCCGCGCCGTGCCGTGCCGTGCCGTGCCGACGCGTCGCGTCGCATCGCGTCGTGGGACAGCTGTCGGCGCTCGCGGACTGGCAGCTGGCACGCCCGCGCCCGGAGACACGGCGGCGCGGCGCGGCGCGACGCCTCAAACTGGGCCTCCACGCACCTTCGGCTGGGCTTCCGACGCACGAAAAACGCCCCAGAGTAGGGAGCCGGAAAGGTCAACTCTGAGAAATGTTTGGCTGTCTGTAAAGGTTTCAAAATCTTCCGGGAAAGCGTAGAAATTAATTCATCATTAACTTTTAAGTTATTACTATTGGTTCATTAGAGTTTCCGGGTTCGTCAACAGTCAAGGTCATGAGTACGTGTAGTGCAAGTTTTTATCGCGGGTGGTGGTGTCCCTGCTGGTTGAGGAGGTTCGGCGCCGACCTCCGCGTTCGCGTGCGGGGTTTTCCCCAGCCAGGACAAGCTCTAAGCTCCCGTCTGTTCTCCCGACAAGAGTGGCATTGTCGTGCATGTGTGTGTGTGTTCAAGGAATGAGGATTGGACAAGGAAGTAAGAGGAAAGATCGCGCGCGGTCCATGACCGCGTTAGTTAGGGTTCTACTCGGGCATTCGCCTGTTGTTGAACGGGAAAACCATGGACAACTACCGATCCGAGCAGCCGGCCGCTAGAATTCTCCTCCAGGCATCGGCTGAACTCGATCTAGCTCACAAGCTAGAGTCGAAAATCCTTTCACCGTCGGAACTCAAATTCTTGGAGTTCCCGGTTAGAGGCACTGTGGTGAAATTTGTGGATGACCTGTGCCACCTAAGTCAGTTTATGATTATGATGGTTATTATTATTATTATTACTATTATTATTATTATTATTATTATTATTATTATTACGAGAAGTAATTTCGTAGTTCAGTTAGTTTTTAGCTTACTTTTTCTTGAAAGAGCAAAGCTTGACGTTAACGAGCGATATTAAAATATTAATAATAATTGTCAGACTTCGAGATTTAAGACAGTATCAAACCGTTTTGCTTTCTTATTTTTTTATGACAGTTACTTCGAGTGAGGATGACCAAGAGATGGGAAATGCCGCCAAATGTTGACAAAAATAGTTGTAGTGATCGTTCACACACCACTTATCAGCTACAGGCAGTTGTCTATTTTGTTTCTCTGAAGGAAGCGAGACACACACAATCACATGAAAAACTTTGTTCTTCCGATGAGGTCGATCTCGAGCTCCTTTCCTGGATATGGAACAAGTGAGCCTACCACGGTGTGTCTAGAGTTCCGATACTTTGGGCAGATAAGAGAAACAAGCTGTTGGCTCGTTGCATCCTATTGTGTAGCTAATGTGTACAAGCCGGATAACTACGAGCTTGCCCAACGTCGCAGATAATGAAGAGGTTGACAGAATCTGTGAAACTTGCATATCCACCATAATCGATTACTCCGTAAGGCTGCGTAACCTGATGTAGTACAACATTTAGTGATATAATCGAAACCAACAATAAAATAATATTGATTCGTCAATATTACTGCATCTTAAGGATCAATACCCCGTAAGCTCCAGAACTGTTTTACTTCTCCCCTCTTTAGGGAAAATATATTTTACTAAATTGAATGACAGGAGAGAATTGTCTTCAGATGGAAGCCCTGTTGTTTCAATGGAGGAAATATAAGTTTAAATTAGTGCCCTGATTCCAACTACCGAAGAAAACCATTTGATTCCGGTAATGTTGGTATTGATAGAGCGGTATCGGTCCACCCATATCGATTTTCGAAGTAACAAAAGAAAAGAGTGGATACTTCAAGTATTAAAAGTATCGCAATAGCTCAAGTATTGTCAACCCTGGCCTTCTTTCAAAATGAATAGTGTGTATATAATATGTATTCAGGTGAATGATCTCTGGCGCATGTGTTGTCCGAGGGAACATATGTTCACTTGCAACAGTCGCAGGTATTTGAACCTAAAACAAAACCGTTAAATGTTAGTTTCGTATAAATTAGTGTACCTGCACTCTTTCTAAATCACAGCACTCGAATTCGACTTCAAACGGATAGGCTCTGATCTGTGCCTTACCCTTAATTGTCTCTGATGCAGCCTATATTTTGGGGGTAGGGGCATCATAGATTTTTGTTAAATAATTAACATTTATTACATAGTATATTATTTTTGTAGTGTATGTATGATAATATACACTATTATTGTTTAAATAATTTCATAATTTTAATGTAAATATTTGAAACAATTGTTCCTTATAAAGGAAGGTAACAAACGAAAACCCTATAGGCCTTTTTGGCGCCCGATGCCCCCCGCCCCTGGATCCGCCACTGAATAGCGGAGCATTGTCAGGCCTACTAATTAGAAATAACTATGGTTCCACAGCTGCCACAGCAGTGGTGCCATACCCCCTAAGCGAAGTATCGTAGGTGCGCGGGGCGGGCGGTGCGTGTGTGAGACGGATGCCTGCACGCGGTGGCGGGGGCCGTGCGAGGGAGGAGGAGGGGGAGGGGAGAGGGGAGGGGAGGGATTTGTATCCGCGGTGAGGGGCGCCGCGCGCCGCGGCGTCGGGTGTCGTCTCGGGAGAGTCCGCCCGCGGGACAGGCCTGATGAGCGACCGCAGGCGGCGCGGCGGGCGCCGGGACGCGGGCGACAGAGAGGAAGAAGGGCGTTCGGGGAGGGGGCGCGGCAACCAGGTGCACCGCGCTGTCTCGGGGTGGAATTCCGTGTGAAGAGAGGGCTGCACAACGGGTGCTCCTACTTTCTTTCTCCTACGTACTCCAGTTTCGTGGTTGAACATAAATGTTCGCATCGACGCCTACAGCGGATTTTAGTGGCGTGATTGAAGAAAAAAATCTTGGGAAAGGTTCCCAATATTTTTTTCTTTCTTCTGCTTTTGCCATTTCTGTTCACAAGGTTTTGTGATCGTTTATTGGGCTGAAATGAATGGGCTGGAAAAGATTAATGATGAATGAAGTCGTTTGTCTTCGCTTTTCACCGCGCGCGTTTGCGGTTACGATGCATGAGAGACATGCCTTCTGTGAGATTCGAACCGGCATCTTTGATTCATTCGGTAATTAGAGACTCAACACAGTGCCGCGTCAGAGAACGCACTGAATAGAAATAATGATTCATTACCAAGTTTATTGTTCGTCTACAACGAACTAACTCCCAAACATTCGTATGAAAAGCGGGATTAAAGTTAGATCCATTACCTAGTAAACGCGACTTACTAGTATTTAACTTCTCATTCACTTTAATCCCATTGGAACTGTGTAGATGTGTAATTGCATGTAACATGGTGTTTATCAGTCGTTTCTTTTCGCAGATTGGGAACTTTCGTTCGAGCTATTGGCGAAGTTGGAATTTTTTTTATTTCTCCTAATCTAGCGAATTTTGTCCTGAATTAGGAAACTTGTTTCCTATAACTGTACTGAATAAATGTTTAATGTTGACCAAATTCATTGAATCATTGGTTGTAATTGAAAAATGCAAGTGTACTAATACTTTCGGATGAAAATGTCATTCTGGTGATGTCCCTACATGTATCCTTGCGGAGCCGACAACTAGCTCCGCATCTGTGGATTTTAAGGGCGAAAAAATTCCTTCCTACGTCTTCCTTCAGATGGGAGGTAAAAGCGGCTGTCCCTTATTGTAGATTTACTGTAGGTAAAAGATCCTCAAGCCTACAAGAAGCCTCCTTCAAATATATATCGCCTGTTTCGTCGCTCGAATGATTTCTCTTTTCTCGGCCAGCCGATGAAAGGAGCCTAGCTGAATTTGAGCGGTCAGGCGGAAGATTAGGCCTGAAGGCTAGAGTCTCGCCACGAAAAAAGTCATAATTGAATTGAAATCCTGAACCCATCCCTCTCGGTGACCAGTGGCAGATCCAGAGGTCAGAGCATGTCTCCCTCATTGGACCTAGAGTTTTCGTTTGTTACCTTCTTATTTGGCAAAATTGGTTTCAATATTTATTTATATTAGAATTTCGTAATTGCTTAAAAAATAATGTTTAGTGTCATAAGCACCACAAAAAATATACAATATAATAACAAATGTTTATTATTTAACAAAAACCTACGATGGCTCCCTCCAGGGTCGACTGGATCCTCCCCTGTCGGCGGCTATGAGTCTCCACGTATCCCTCCGCGCGTCGTCGCTTGACACTGGAGACACCGCGCAACCCGCGCGTCGCGGTATCACAGGTATGGAGGCGGCGCATCTTAAAGGCATCGCGGGCGGCGGCGGCGGCGGCGGCGAGGCATCCGACCGCGGGCATCGGCACCCGCCGCACGTTGCGCCCACTTCCGGCAATCCTTTTTAGATTCCTCCTACGGAGCGCGTCCCTCCCATACGGCTTTGTCCCGACGCCTCCTCTCCGCCGCCACCCCGCCCCACGCGCCCCTCCGCCCTCCTCCTCCTCCTCCCGCCGGCCATCTTGGGTGCTTCCGGTCGCCGCCGCCGCCGACCCGTGCCAGCCGCCGCCGTCGCCACCCCCTGCGGCGAGGCGTAGGGGGCTGTCCGCCAAGCCACCGCCGTCCGTTTGGGAAATGTCTTCATTTTTTCTCCGTCCGCGCCCGTCCAGACATGTCGGTAGTGTTTTTTTAAAATTTATTTTCCTTGGCCACCAGGCCCTTAGCTGCCGAGTACGATACGTTGAAAATAATTTGCATTCGATTGCAAAGGGTGTTGTCCGAGTGAATGTAATGTAAAAATCCGCAAAGGGAGAATGCGATGGTGGGGCAAAAAACTGACGTGGGAGTTTCGTTCAATCGTTAAGGTTTGCTGTTACTGATGCTGGATTTCTTCAAAATGAAAATGTTGTCAGATGTGTTTGTAAAACCTTGCAATTTCTAATCTTGGCAAGCAAAGGCATTTCAAACGAAGTTTCTTGTCAAGCTACTGCTTGCGGTCTACACATTTGTTAAATACATGGAGTCCTTTAGTAATTGCGTATATTTCGACATGTGAAGGTCTTAATACTAATGCTAATTTTGTATCTAACGTTTTGCAAAATGAAGAAAAGAAGCAAGTAGCAAGTTTTCGCAAAAATTTCACCACTGAGTGCTAGACACCAAATAGGATTGTCAAAATGAAATCTCTAAGAAACAAAATAAGAGGGCACTATTTACTTCGCAAAAATCTTACGCTATTCTGTTTCCTAGCCCTGCGCTTTCCTAGCCTTTCGCTTTCATCCACTTGGGATCAACATAGTTGCAAAGAAAAATCAGGCTCATTTGCTTTAGCAGTGCCTATGTTAGCCATTTAGGCTGGAACGAAACTAATTACATTGATTGTGTTACAATAAAAAAAAATCTTCCCTTCCAAAGGGAGAGCAGAAATGATAGTCATATAACTTAAACTATTTACTGTGAATAATATTGATAACTGTCATCTACAATGACCGTATAATTTGTATTTCCGTTTGAGACAAAAAGGAATTTCTAAACCCCTATACAGAATTACGTTTTAAAGAAAAACAAAACTGTTGTTGCCTCTAGAGACTCCGATACTCGGACGTCACGCTCTGTGGAGCCACCCCGACGCGGCGACCTCCTCCCCTCGCCTCCCGCGCCCCCGCGACCACGCCCCCTCCCGCCGCCAACGCACCCAGCGCCTCCACCCTCCGCGCCCGCCTCCTTATTAGGAAGCGGCGCGGCGCGTCCGCCAGCTTCCTCGCGACGCGTAAGGCGCGGGCGGTGCCTCCGCCCTTGCGCGTGCGCTGCGCGTGCACGTGCGCGTAAACAGACCACCCCCGGAGGCCGCGCCGCACGCCGCGCTTCCGCCCGCCTTCGACACGCGTGCGCTGTGTTTACTAACTCGCGGGGTAAGTGCACTCGACCGCTGGTTACGATGCGGCTCGAGTGTACGATTCGTTCGTCTCGAGCGGTACGAAGGTCTATGAGCACGATTCGTACGTCTCGAGTGCTACTAGGGACTGTGGGCACGATTCGTACGTCTCGAATTCTACTAGGGACTGTGGTTACGATACTTCTCGAATGCTACTAGGGATTGTGGGAACGATTCGTACGACATGAGTGCTACTAAGGACTGCGATTACGATGTCTCGAGTGCACAACTCATTAATTGATAGTGATAGTCTTTAACAATATCCACAAGAAAAATATTCGCATGCGTTATAATGACAATTCGCATCCAGTGTAGTAGAAGCCGAATTACGAATACATACAATAACAAGCAGTTATTTTTATTTTAAAAGCATGGGAGCCCAATTTTTGTGGTTTCTTTACACATTCCGAAACCATACTCAACTTTCATATTGTACTCGCCATCTAGGAATAGTCATACACTCTTTGTAACAAAGACAATAATGTAGTATTTCGCCTTCCTCCGTAAAGAAATCGTAATTTTTAATTTACATTATTAGTTACTTTTTAAGTTTAATAAATGCACAGAGGTTAAAATTTCTATGTAATTTTGATGTAATATACAATTTCCTTGTTTGTCGAATAAACATACTCAATGCAATACTGCATTTTTTTCTCGTACGTGTGAAATAAATGCATTTAAAGCTGAGTTACGAAATTCCCATTACTTTGAGGGAGATAGGATTCCGATGTGCTGAGCAGCCCAAGGTTTCTGACCTTCGAAGTGGCTCGTGTTTAATGCAAGTTATGCAATTTCTCTGGCCGCTCAGTGCATTCCCTCCGCGCGCCCATCCGCATGCCGCCCGCACAGGAATAGCGCGGCCGTGACACGGCACGCCGCCCTAGTGAAACACTTGGTGCGGTTCCGGAGCCCAGAGCTTCCCGGCAGCTCCTGACTCTAATGTGAGGTGTCCTCGCAGGAGTGTAGAGAGAGCAAGCGATTTACTTTTAACACATGTCAAAATTCATAAGATGTAGGTTTAATTGTGGCTACCGTGTGAATCAAGACTGGTTTCGGGTACCGGACATTACAGTACAATTTTTCTAACTGCCCCTCAAGCCCCTATGGTCACGATGGAATATCAAACAGCATTTCGCTTCTCTGTCGGTCGTGTCCCTACAAGTTGCATGATCGCAAGCGCTGTTTGATACTGTCACGATCGTGCGATACCTCGCGGCACGACTGAGGACGTCGCGAAATACCGTGACATATTCCATCGTGTAGACGGGCCTTTAAGGGCAAAGTTAGAAAAATAGCAGTATAACATTTGTATTCCTGTCTTAGTTAGAAATGACCTTGAAAACACCAGTTCAGTTTATTCGATCGTGAAGAGTTACTCGTCGTTGGAAACTGATATCCATTAAATAATTAGTGGTTTGCTCAAAACGCACAAATAAAACAAATGCTTCTAAATGCACCCAACTTGTTGTTCCTCACTTTCACGGGCATCGTCTATTCGTGAGGCTGTTGTCCGGGTGACGTCCTCCACTGGGAAGAGGCAAGGGTATCAAGGACGGCGCTTACACAGGCTGTGAATATGTATTCACGGGAGCCAGGAATGAGCCTTTTCCATCTTTATTCATTCGTTGAAGTGCTAAGCAGAGATGGTAAGATTTGGCTCTTTTGCATTTACAAGAAGTTTCCGTTTCGAATAAACCACCGGGGCACTACTGTTCCATTCAGAATCAGACAGGCACAAGCTCCGTGGAGAACCTGCGGAGACTGCTGAGCATGCTCTTGTCAGAAGGGAAGTGGGCTGGCGACAGACCGGCGATAAAAACAGGGGTGTTGCTGGCGGAGTGGGTGGTATTAGGGGACACGTCCCCTACAGGGTGTTCAAGTAAATCCAGTAGTTTTCACATCATGTTTTTATTGAAGACAATTTCCGTAAAAAATTCTACAATTACATTATTTATTTTACACTATGGCTCCTTTCGGAGTTACATTGTGGGTTCACTTCTTATGGAAATTTACAAAAATTACAATTCTACAATGTTCACAATTCTACAATGTTCACAATTCTACAATGTTCACAATTCTACAATGTTCACAATTCTACAATGTTCACAATTCTACAATGTTCACAATTATACAATGTTCACAATTATACAATGTTCACAATTGTACAATGTTCACAATTGTACAATGTTCACAATTGTACAATGTTCACAATTATACAAAGTTCACAGTTTCACAGTGTTAACAATTTTATAATATTAACAATTTTGTCCGTTTTACAATTTTTACAGTTTTACAAAACTTACATTTTTTTTACAGATTTTGCAGACCATGTACAGAATTACAATATCGTAATCATATCATCTCTCATCAATTAAAATCAGTGTTCATTGCAATCCTCTCTCTCTTTACCCTTCCTCCGGCTTCTTTCTTTCTCTATCCTCGTCCATTCTTCACCTGTTCCTCTCTTGCCTTTCAGTTCTCTATTTCTTTCATCTTTCCCTCTTCCCTTCCATCATCCCTTAATAATTACCATGTCTTCTCCCCTATGTCCCCGCTCTCTAAGCCCTCGCCCCTTCCCCTTTCAGGTCTGTGGACGTGCTTCCACGTCTGGCTCTTATCTCCTTGTATCTGCAGTTATATCTTGATTTCCATATCCTTTCTCAACTCTTCTGTCATCATCCCTAACCTTTAAACACGTCCTCATCTCTACGCCTTCCTCCCTCTCCCACATTAACTCTTCTCGTGAATATCACTTAAGAGAATGGTCCAGGAATGATTAAAAGACTGTTATTTTATCCTTTTCGGTAACATTGATAAAATTCTGTTTCAACCAACGATGCCTTATTGGGACTCATTATCAAAGTTAAAATGAATGGAAATGGAAATATATCAAGTTAAAAGATATAAAAGCAGGAAAAAGATATCACGTTAAATACATACAAAAGAAGATAAATGAAAAATTCTTAACATTATTATACATAGTAAGTAATAGAGACGTGTTCATAGAAATTCACCAAGTACAGGCGAACACCTCACGTACGTTTAAAGTATAAAAGTGCGTAATATAAGGTAGAATGCATTGATCCATTATAAGAGGGTCATGTCGAAAAAGAGAATCAAATATTATCTCCTATATATCTGTTCTTTTGAATAACATTCTCCAGTATAATAAATTATTATGATAACCATTGTTTGTTTCATATCCTTGATAATAACAAAGATTATAAAAATCGCGTAAATTCATTAATTATTTGTTTAAGACAGTAAAATTATAACATGGAGCATACAAAAATGTTTTGGAGTCCTTCATTAGTGATAAGATAAAAATGCAAAGGAAAGAAATATTACGAAGATGAAGATGCTATCGAACTGACGGGTAGAAGCAGGAATTCCCCCCGAGTTTGCATTTCATATCTAAAGAAGAGGGCCAATAAGCACAATGATACCACTCACTGATCTAACAGCCGTCGAGTCCAAAGTGTCTGTGCCTGCTGGTTTATTGTCCTAATGCTGCTAAGTTAATGTATAATTGATGTATAATGTAAATGTATAATTGAATTCATGAAGAGCTGCGGCAGTACACATCTCTGTGTGTTCCGTGTGCATCATGTTAATTTGCCGTGGCTTTCACCAAAATTCGGAGATGATTCACATTTCTTTGGAGACCCCCTCTCCCCAATTTTAGGCGCCAGAGACCATGGATACCCATGGATACCATGGATACCATGGATATCCATCACTCATGCGTCCATGAGCTATCTGAAAGTTGAAACAATAGCACAAATTTTATTTCACATTTAGGTGGTCGCGATAAATAAGTATTTCTCAACTTAGATATTAATTTATGTGTGTAAAATGTAAGTTCTTTGTTTTGTATTTGAAAACGCTGTTCAGGTTGTAACTGTTTGGGAATTACTGAACGCAAATGAAGAGAAACAGCTCCAATTCCAGAAAAGTCGTAATTGAAAGCTAAGGAAACCATGACGCCCATGAAACTAGGCCTTGTGGCCTAGTAATTACAAGCAGCGGCGTAACCAACTGAAAATTTGAACGAGCACGTAACTATCTAGAATTTATTAAGCAAGGTTGGCGGCGTGGTTCCTGTTTCTCCCCCGTTGTCTTTTTGTGACCTGATGGTTCGTTTGGCAATAAATGCCTTAGAGATTTATCGTGCGTTCAGTTCTGTTTGTTTTATGTAATACATTCTCCGCCTCCCAGGAAATTGGAGCCTAAGAGGTGGTGTCAAATTCTAAGAATCTTACTCTAAAATGCCTTCCAAAAGTTAAGGGGGTTAGTGTCCTATAAATAAAGGCCGTTCTCTCAAGACTAAACGTCGAGATTTATTCAAGGGTATTTATGTAAGATGAAATTGGAAACTCCTTAGAACAGCATAAAAAGAAAAGAATGGAGCATGACAGCAAAATTATATCTCCTGTTCTCTTATTGGTTCCACAATTTGTGCACAATATGTGAATGCCTTGCATGATACTAGATAATGAGAAATTTTACAATCATGAACCATCATTCAAATTGAAAGAAAACAGTTAGAAAATTTGCTATACAGAATATTGAAGAACTGACAGGACGGTCATTGGCTAGATGCCTTTGGAATGTAATTCTAAGGGTTCACTTTTCGTGGCGAGTGTAGTGGTAGACATCGGGATGCAATGTAAAATAAAGAGAATTAAACCAGTTTGCCTCACGGGTGCTTGCTAGCTTTCTCTGGTGCAATCCCGGATTGGATTCCCGGTCGGGGCAAAAATAGAACCTTTACAATAGTCCTAGTTTCTTATAGCGGTGTGGCGACATAAAATCTCAGAAAGGCTATAATACTAGTTACGATGAAGGGAATACGTTACGCTCGCCGCATGCCTCTCTTATCCCCAGGCATTGATAATAAATAAAAGCAGGGTCTAGCCCTGGGAATACCGCTAGCTGGTGAAAGTTGGATTAATCCGACCGTAGAATGCCAAAAATGTAAATACATAATCCAGTTTGATGATGGATTTTAAAATTTGCTCTCCCCAACTTAAAACAGCTTTCTTTATACAGATGTGGTCTAACCTGTAAATTCTGTAACTATTTTAGTTTTTCGTATTATCCTACAACATTGTGGAATAATTACATTAATAATTTTGTAAAATGATGTCAGGAGCCTTTTCACCAACATTCAGAACATTGTGAATACCAGGTTTAATATTCTCTGAAAGTCACTTCTGGAGATCGTTGTGCCTCAAACCGTAATTCAGAGCATCCGGCGCCTCGGCCCGATTACCGCTATATAAACGCTCGCATTTGCGTTTGAGCCGCTTACGCGCGTGTAGAGTTTCGTGGCGACAGCGCGTTCTCGAGGAACCAAACGCGACGCGTGCGTGCACGCATTTCCACACCTGTGAGAGCGGCCGCATGGGACTCCCACGCGCTTTCCCCGCCCCCTTCCTCGTTGCGTTGCGGAACTCAGCTTGCGCAGCAAATTGGCGGTGTTATGCATCAACCGGCTAAGCGCCATTTTTGAAAAAAATGAGACATGGACGCCATCGGTTGCATTGGACCATGTTCTAAGTGTACGCAAAATTTTGGCGCCAAATCTGTAAAAATAGCCTTATAATTAATGAAAAATGTAAACTCTTATCAGTTTCATCAGGGATTTTATGTTTCGCAACAACAAGCTATTAACCTAAATCAAATTTGCTATTCTTAATTTCACATTATGCAGGTAAGCTCCAGATATTCCACTCATGTTTGTGTAGTTTGGCGCTTCAATGAATGAAATAATTAAATTACAGTTTTTAGAGCTGAAAATGTAATAAAACCTTTGAACACGATTATCTCGAAACTTGTATGATGTCGCGTAGCCGGTTGATGCATAACACCGTCCAATTACAGGTATCTCCCAAGTCCTCTGAAAATGCGACCAATATTCGCGCCTATTCGTGTAACTTATAGTTGTTTACAACTATACTGTATACGTGATGCGTTATTCTTTCATTGTAATGTTTTGTAAACAGAATTTCGAATGTCTTATTTTATGGGATGATAATTCCAAAAAAAATATTGAATTCCGCGCAACTATAAAACCTTATAATCCTTTATTGAGATATCTGGTAACTGAAATTCTAGCACCAATGACCTCAATTCTCGCATTTTCACGTTGTGTACTTTATTATCTGGTATATACAAACTCAAAAATATTCTTGACAGATCCCACAATAATTAAATTGCTTATTTGTTTGTAGTGAAATGGGAATTTACGTCTGTTGGATAATGGCGCCTTGTGGCAAATGCACAAAAGGAGCTGGGAATGTAGAGTGTTTAGTGAAAGTGCTCGGAAAAGAAATAGCATCTTTAACGAAGATCACAGTTTGAACTACATTTTGTGTCATTACGAATGGAATTTTACTGATCCACCATTCAGAGGTAATTTTCTAGACATACCGCCCCTTATTTCTCTGCGAGAATTACCATTTCCTGGTCTTTCCAGTTATCGAGAGCGGATCCAGCCAATCTTTGGGGGGGAGGGATCACATATTTTGTTAAATAAGCATATTTGTTATTATATTGTACATTTTTATAAACTGTATATGATTCTATACCATATTTTTTTAAAATAATTACATAATTGTAAAATAAATAAATATATAAATATATAAATCAATTTTGCCACATAAAGGAAGATAACAAACGAAAACTATGTCCTTTTTCCGGGGGCGTGACCCCATGCCCTCCATATGTCTCCGCCACTGCCAGTTATGTTTATTTTTCACATTAATCGTTATTCTGCCGACTTCATAATGTCTTCTCTCTAATCTACGCCTACAGAAAGCGCATAATTCCTTCTCCTTCTCCACAGTGTGTGTTCGCCTGCGCCAGCGTTTCGCCGGAGCTTAATCACGTCGTTACCTTCACGGGCGGGCGGGCGGCTGGCGCGGGAGCTGGCGCAGGCGAGAGGCGGGCGGCCCAGCTGGCGCGTCGTTGGTGGCGCTCGCCATTTTCATCGCGACTTTCGCTAGCGCTCGCTCGCGCAGCCTCCGCTCTTTGTTTACTCAGCAGGCGCCGCCGCTGCCAACAGGGGGCGGGGCGGGGCGGTCGTGGGCGAGGCGGGGGCCCGCGCCTGGCGGCGGGGTGCGTGGCCCGGTGGCCGAGCTGCGGACGGGTTGGTGGCGGTAATGGTGATACGGAGGTGAACTGCAAGGGCAATTTGCATAAAATGGTTTGTTCGGAAAGAATAAATGGGATAGGAGTGTATATGTGTGTGTGTGGGAGGGGGAGGCGGCGTGGCCACCCTGAAGATTTTGATTGGGGCCCCGTAGTCTAACGCATTCGAACATTTTATTTTCGTATTCGATCCCTGACTTTCTCCATTTTTGGCGTGACGATTTTGGAAATTGTTATTTAGTAGGGGAAGAGGCTCTCCAAATCATCTGGCACCCGTGTAAATAAACTCCATTGCATTTATTAACTCTAATTAAAGTCTTAATTTCATTCGCATTGTAGATTTTTTTTATTAGTAAAATATGTAATAAGTAAATGGAAAAAGTTCGATCGAAAGGGGACCCAGGGCTCTACCTCCCCCCCCCCATCACACACACATGTTTTAGGATGAGCACATCTAGGATAAATACACAATTTAATAGTCATTGTAATGAATAAGTTTCTCTTGCAGTTTCAAAGATTACTACTGGCGTAATCCTCTGCTTCGTGTTATCGGTGCAAAAGTTGATAACAATACTTTCTTTAGTTCAACATTTCTAAACCGGTTCAAAATTTGTTTCGTAATTGAAGTAAACAGCAGTTAATTTCACATTAGGAAATGTCACTCAAAATGTGAATTAAATAAAACCATGTCAAATACTTGGGATAACCCATGTTGAGGATGGCCCCACAGAATGAAACGCAGACAACCAACTCTCCTTCTCTTCTAGTAGAGTTCTTTCTGTTGTGATAACTCAAAAATAAAAGTTTAGGAAGGGAAGAGAAGCAAGATATTCCTCTAAAAACATGAGTTATCCTATTACGAAGGGTGGATCTATGCGACCTATGTAACGTCAGAACGAAAATTAGAATTGGTAGCGACAGTGTAAGATGAAGATGTCATAACAGGGAATTATGTGATAGAGAAAAGAACGAAAACAAGGGAAAAGGAAATGGTAGAGCGTGAGAGGGCTGGGATAAAGGCAAAGAGCCCAGCGCAGCGGCCACGCGTCTTGCCAAGCGGCCGCGCCGCGGAAGTAAATCTCGGCGTACTTAACGCGCGCTAAAAGCGCCGGTGGCCCGGGGCTGCCCGGCGACGACAACGGCGCCCCTTCTCCCGACGGCCCATCCGCGCTGTTGATTTACTGGTACCCCCCTCTCCTCCCATCCCTGCGGCCTCCGCCGCCCTCACCGCCTTCGCCACCCTAGCCACCCCCACCGTCCCCGCCGTCCTCCACGTCCCCTACCGTCCCTCACCGCCCCCGCCGTTCTTCACCGCCCCACCGTCCACCACTGTCCCCCACCGTCCCTCACCGTCCCCGCCGTCCTCCACCGTCCTCCACTGTCCCCCACTGTCCCCCACCGCCCCCCACCACCCCGCCGTCCTCCACCGTCCCCTCAGCCCTCGCCGTACCTGCCACCGTCCCGACCGCCCTTGCCATCTCCACCGGCCCCACCGCCCCCGTCATCCTCGCCGTTCCCGCCGTCTTCGCTCACTCTACTGCCAGCCGCTCTGCCTGCCACCCCCTCTGTCCCACCAAAGCCCTGCTGAACCTGTCGCCCCCTTTGCACCCCTTCCTTGCCGTCCCAGTCGTCCTTTACCGTCTTTATTATTCCCACTATCCCCGCTATCCCTGTCATCCCTTCCATTATCCCCACCAACCCCGTCATCCCCGCTATTTCCAATATCAACCATTCTCACCATCCTCACTTTTTCTGCAATCCCAACCGTCGTCGCCATCTCCTAATCTCCACCATCTTCACAATTTCTACCCATCCCCACCATGTCTGCAGTACTTCCACAACCTGTCTTAATGTCTATGCCACCACTCACCACTATTACCCCGCCACCCACGCTACCCTTTACCTCTCTCCTACCGCGCCGTTGCCTGTTTGCGCAACGACCAACACGAAACAAAACCTAGCGCTTGCATTCTGCTCTCGTAAAATATTATAGGGGTTTATTTTCGGGGCCGAACAACTGAGGCGCCGCGGCCAGAATAGCCGACGCGCGCGCCGCGACTATTCCGAGAGCGCCCCCCCCCCGACCCCACTCGCCCCAGCCCCCTCCCCCTCCCCGCCTCAGCCTCTGCCACCGCCTCCGTCGCCGCAAGCAGGAATTGTGCCTGTCGTTTGCAACAGGTTGCAGCCCCGCGTCCCGGCGCCGGTGACAGCCTGGTAGTCGCTGCGGTGTCACGCCAAGCATCCCCAGCGTTGGGCCAAATGCGGGATGACGATGGCTGTGTTACGACACACGAGGATCTTTGTCATAGTTTGTGACAGTCGTGTCATACCAAGATGATGTATTGTTCTTTGGAATGTATTCTGTACATTAGTATTGTTCACTTTTTGTCCGCAAGGTTTGTCATATCATTTGCCATTCCTGTCAATTTTGATTAGTTTGTAGGAAGGAAAGGTACTTGTTTACGATGAGTTCAGCACGTATTGCCTCCAAATATTGAATTATGACTCAATATGATTTTCTTCTCTTACGGATTATTACTCTTTACATAATTGTTCCGCTGTGATGGAGAAAACGCTTCCATAGTCTCTCCAATTTTCTTACTTTTCGAAAAGTAATCTTTTCCGTATCTCAGTTTTATAAATACAATTCTGTGTCAAAATATTTCCTCATGCTATTGACAATGCACTTAAATTAATGGATAAGGAAATAGAAATGTAAACGTTATTTTGAATTCAACTGTTATTTATTTATTAATATTTAAAGCTACTAGCAATACTTTTTAAAGTAAACTTCATTCATAGTTTATTGGTATAATTTCCTTTTGTATTGACCGTGTGAATATGTCGTTTCTAGTGTAGTCTAATATTTATTTTTTTTCAGGTAAGTGACTGCCTTTGGTGAATCTAATTTCTCATTAACCTGGAGCTACGATGGTAAGTACCAGTTCAACTTACGGTGAAACTTTCAATTCTATACTGGAAAGTTAGTTGCGAAGTTACGAAATTCACATATTATGAAATAATTACAAACTAATTTCCTCAAATGCTATGGACAGAGTGTTTGAGGGAATATAATTAGAAAATGAAACCAGATTAATGAGATTTTTCTTCGGTGTCTAAGTGTTATAAAGAACAATTCGAACCTGTGGTTATCTTTTATTCATTAACTGAAGACTGAGTGAACTTCTGTTTAACATGACATTGAATTTTCCTACCTTTGTGAAATCGTCGATTGTTTAATCAACTCAGAGCGTGTTCTTTATAGCATTCCAAGAGAAAACTATTTTTTTCCCTAGGGCTTTTATCCAGCCGTCTGCCGGTTACCCTTTATATTCCGATGGGACGCGCATTCGACCATTCATTAGACACCAACACACTTGCGGGCTCGTCTCATCTGGGGTCAGCACAAAACGTGGCCCTCCGCGACAACACTTACAGGAAAGACAAGGGACAAACAACCATGCCCAAGGGGACTTGAACCCGCGACCCTTTGGACCCAAGCGCTGAGTCGGTACATACTCTTAGCCACCTCGGCCATCCAGGCCGGCAAAACCGTTTTCTTACTGTGTGTAAATAGCCGAAGAAGACAGTTTTAGTATGTTCCATCGTGAATGTGCGCGTAACTCTTCTACATAAGGTGCGCGACACAGCTACTTTTTTCCAGTATTTTCTAACCAGAAATAGTAGTTTACCTCATTTTTTAAAATAAAACCATTACGAAACGAATGCGTCATTCGATCGCTCTCTCGTGACATAAGAAATAACTTTTTCTGAGTCAAGTGTTTTCATTACAGCGACAATTGAGCACTCAAGGGCCACGTTGCAAAAAGTTGTAATCCACAAGTCCCTCACACCCTCTCTCAGAAGCGCGGAAACGAAACATCACTCACAGCGAGAGCTATGCATCATAGACCACCTGCGCGGGATCGCAATGCGCCGCGCGCGGGAAGCGAGGGTGAGTCAGTGGAGCTTCCTCGAGCAGAGAGGCGACAAGGCATCGCACGCGCTAATGGCTCTTTGAGCGCGCGTCGGCGCGTGCGCGTGCACGTGCGCGCTGCGCAAAGCGATGCGTGGTTGCGCAAGCGCCGCGGCGCGTGCCTAGCGCTGCACACTGGTTCGAAATGGAACGAAGTAAGCCCATAAAAATAGAAGCTCATAGAGGTTCGTAGACACTGGGGATTGATTGTTTTACCCGTTCCGTTTTACCTGTCCGGGACAACGCGGTTGCCATAACTCAGCGCAGAATACTGTCGCAAACGAAATTCGTTTGCTTTGTTGGTTTTCTTTGGGGCAGACGCGCGTTTTTCCTGCCTGTAACATAGAGAAAGTTTTGTAATGCTGCAGCGGAAAGTGGCGGGACCTTGTCTGAAAACTCGTCTTGACGAAAAGCTAGATAAATCTACTACACGTACTAGTAAATTACCCTCTCTAACCCCTTGTGCAGTCAAAATCTCAGTTTTGTACCTCCTTGATACGGAAAAATTGGTTTATAGTAAAACGAGTATTTTTTTGTAATTTTTAATAATAATAATAATAATAATAATAATAATAATAATAATGCAATAATATTAATAATAATGCAATAATAATAATAACAGTAAATTAATTTTTGTTTTGAACAAGTTTGTCCGTCTGCGGTCAACAATACCCGCCTAAACATTTCATTTTCTCAAAAATGGGCCCAAATTTATGGATTAATTTTTTCGCGGAGCAAAGTACACTTCAAAATGGCGCAGGTCGCATTTTATAGAACTCTGAATTTTCGAAAATTACAAAGTTTAATTTTTTTGTGTGTGTTGTTCTATATAGACAGTAATTCGTCCCTTATGAACTATGTTCTTCGCAGATATCTTCAGGGCTTGTACATATCTATCTATCTATCTATAAGGGCTTGTACAATTGTTCGAAAATATGAATCGTTTTTACATAATTTTGCGGGAAATATAATAAGTTAAAAAATATTGTCTCAAAATCGACTCGTATTTTTTCTTTATTTGTTCTCAAATAGAGTACAGTACGCATGTAAAAATGACGTGATTTTCGCTCTATTTGAAATCGCTGAGTCATCGAATATTGCGAAAGTTACAAAGAATGCAAGAAATAATGTGATGAACCACTAGTTTTTATTTCCCAGGGAATATTCTTTTGTCAGTTTAATTTTTTCTGTGACTTTACATAAAATACGCGTGGCATGAAGTCCTAGCTTCTGCGCATTGCAAGGCGTTCCACCTTGCGCCAGCGCGTGGCCTCGGCGGGGCCGCGGCGCCGCCGCCCGCGCCGCCGTTGCCGACGCCCCTGGCCTCCTGGAATCGCCGATGGTCGAGGTGACGACGTCGCGGGGCGTCGCGGCGGCCGTCGATTGCGACGAGTCTAGACATGCCCTGCGCGCACCAATGGGAACTGCAAAGCGCTTAAGCCTTGTCGTAGCAAAATAGCTAGGTCGAATTAAGACAGTGTGGAGGAGAATTCTGGTAATCAGCAGCTACGGGTGGTAGTTTTCCGTGATTCCTTCGATCAGCACCAAACGAAGGCCGGAGCAGTACAATAACAAATGGGCCACGGACTACGCGCCATATTTCCTTCCTCATCCTTGTCTCCTCTTCCCTTATGCACACACATTTACATGCCCTAAACTGCCATACAAGTCGGGAGAACGGTCGGATTTTAAAGTTGGCTCTGGTGACCGGTCTGTAAATCCTGACTGGTGACCCATTAGGGAGATACCTGGAGGGAGAAACCCCGCAAAACGACGTGTAGGTCGAAATGGGATCTTACGCTCCAGTGGGGCAGAAAAATAGACATTTCTGGGGATATAACATGCACTACACTTTGCGACGAATGACCATAGAATACTCACTCCGGTGCAGTGACGAATCCGAGCGCATGCCACGTGCCTCAACGAGAAAGATGTCTGTACATCAATAATTGAACATTTTTGTTGAAAGGATGTGCTTTTCGCCCATACAGAGGGTGCGAAATTGGGAGTTTCTATAAAAATATAGTTTCAAACGATGAATTAAAACCCATGTTTTTTGAACGTCAGTGTTTTGTTCTCGATGTTTGTACGTCTCCTATGTATGTTCGTGGATGATAACTTTTCATAATCTCAATTTTGTAAAAGTTACAATATGAAATAGTGTCTGTTTGTTTGTTCGAACCACTCAAACGCGGTTTGAACTGTCTTAATCGAGCATACTATCCCTCGCCCGCGATGATTTCGATAACCTGATATTTCCTAGATCATTCCTTATATTTCGCTCATGAAGAGGTGTTTTTTAAGAGGTGTTTGTTTTCAGTTACATTTTAATTATAAATTAATATACACAACCACTGTCAAATTAAATTTTGTTGCGCCCGAATTTTATGTTAGAGGTTACTAAAAATCAGCATTAAAACTTCGTTTAAAATCATTGATGGATTTTGGTCGATAAATATCGAGTTCTTAATTTTGGACATCGATGTTTTGTTGTCGATGTCACACCACCAGTGCGCTTTGAGCCTCCCGGGCCGGTGTTGCTGTGCACCGCGCAGAGTATCCCTCGCCCGAGAAGATCCTGATACTGTGCTAATTCCTTCATCAGTCCTCGTATTTTACACATGACGCGTTTTTTAAACTTTTTTTTCAGTTTAATTCTAATTACACATCAATATTCACGGCTAGTGTCAAATTAAAGTTTGTTACGCACGAATTTAATGTACAGTGAACCGTAATTAACACAAATTTCGCCGTAACACGAGTAAAACTTTAGTTTCAGCAAGGGATTACGGTAATACGGACATTTATAATTCTCGGATACCACGAATTTTTGTAACACCAACTCCCATAGTTTCGGTTCTTTCGAATTTGTGTAAATGAGGTTTTACTGTAGTTATTAAACCAGCTTTAAAAATCCATGTTTTCGCATATCGATGTATTTTGGTCGATGTGTTATTAACATCGATGATTTAATCATGAACATCAACATTTTGTCGACAACGTCGATGTTTGGCATCCTGGATGTTTTGTTTTCGATAGAGCTTGATTTATACATTTTAGGTGCCGGAACGCGCCCCAAATTAATTAGAATTAATTTAATAGAAATAGTTATGTATTTAAAATATAATTTAATAATTATTCCCGAGGTACCGGAACGCAGTTCCGTCGCGCTCCGCCACAAATCAAGCCCCGGTTGTGGATGTCGGCTGCGTCGCCGGGCGCGTTGACCTCGACGCACCGGGCCGGTGTTGCGGCGCCGCCGCTCCGCGCGCGCCCTCCGAGGCTGCCTGCCGGGGAGCGGCGCTGGCCCGGATGGCGATCGATAGCAGCGCTGCCGCCGCCGCCGCCGACGGCGCGGCGCGGCGCGGCGCGGCGCGGCGTGGGCGGAGCAGCCAGGGGAGCGAGCGGCGGCCGCCCCTAAGCCGCGCACTGCACCGCGCGCACCTGTCTTCTCCTCCCCCACCCCCCACCCCCTTCCCCGCTGTGGCGCGGCCTCTACCGCTACAGAGGAATTACTCGCTCTTACGACCTCGCGGGAGCTAGGAATTTTTGCGCAGATAACACAAACGCTCCGCTGTGCGACTCGTTAGTACCTTGCGCTGGAGGAAATCCTGGTTAATTACGTTTCGTGTCGACATTTCAAGGAACATTCAGACGTCTGGGGGTGTCATGTATAAGCTAATAAACTTCTCGATGTTGTTTTTAGATTCGAAACAACCCATTAATAAAGTTAGGAAAATGAATATATTTGTTTTTAATCTTGAAAATAATTTTTGCTTTGTGTACGGGTCATCGCAAATTTCACCTCTATTTTCTAAGGTCCAGAAAGCAACCTTCCGATGTCGGTTCTCAGACATTTGAAGATTTCAGTAGTTTATCAAAAATGCGTCTCTTGACGAGTGTGATAATCCGAGTAGATATTAAAATGACGAGAATTTTCTCAAGAATTAAAAAGAAAACCATCCCTTCAGGTTTTATATTTATATTTATAGTTAAATTTATTAGTTATATGCAAGAGGTACAATCCTAAATAATTTTTTTAGTAAGTCGTTCGAGTTCTCTGGGATACTCTAGCACTTTGGCCGAGATTATACAACGAAGGAAGAATAATGTTTGGTAGGTAAATTGCCACTTCATTCCTTGAGAACTGCTTTTAATTATAAGTTTATATACTTGTTTGATATTAATCTTGAAATTGCTTAATTGTATTGATCTAAAATTCTGAATATATCTTGCTTCTTTTGTTAACTAAACATTTAATTACCTACCTTTTCTAATATTTTCATAATCAATTCAATTATTATGAAGATTTAAAATAATCCTAATAAAATTACATAAAAAATTACTATTTCTTTCTGAGGAAAAGACTGAAAAGACAAATAAAAGCAAGAAATATTTTAAAAAATACTAATGAGGAAGGTGACAAATCACGTGAAATGTAATTGTAATCGATTCATAAATAAGTTATATAAGCTGACGGAATGTGCGTAATTACAAGTAAGCGTGATCAAACTAATTGCAGCCCGAACGGGATGCCATTACCTGAAATTGGGTCACTTGCGGCTCGAGGATTCAAATTGTGCAATTTAACAACCTATTTTTAGAAATGTCTTGCAGACACTTCTCAAACCCATTGAAAGAGTATAATACCTTACTGAAACAAAGGGACATTTTGATGAGGACCGCAGGATTTGATTTTGGGCCTTGACCAGTCCATTGTATATGTAAAAGATATGCCCTAGTCCATTCGAAACAGAAAAATAGTTCTCACCGCTAATTATATGGACGCTAAAAACAGACAATTCGTTGTTAGATAACAATGTTTCAAATGGGTTTCTTAATAACAAATGAATGGTAAACGAATGAAATTGATGTTTGAGTCAAACACTTTTCCATTCAAAATCAACAGTTGCATACTATATTGAAAATGAACGATAAGCAATAATTAAATGTGAAAGTTGCAAGTATATTCTGAACAAAAAATGAAAAAAATGAAAGTAATGTTTATTTTAACAATTGACCGAGCGAAGTGTAGTTGTATTTTAACGCGACCGTTCAGCATTTCGTCTGTTTTGGAAGTGTTTGTAATACAGACACGACGCGACGCGACGCGACGCGACGCGAAACGCATCAATTTTCTTCGAATTCGGTATGAATTCAGGAGGGCAGACACATTATGTCAGTAGAAGAGACACATTGTATTTTTTTTAAATCCTTAAGAACTTAAAGTCCTTAACTTGTCAAGGACTCTTCACACGATATATTTTCCTCGCGCAATCGTGCGTGTGATTTTACATTTTCCCCTTGACGATAAACTTTTATTTTAATCCGTTGGTTGAAAAAAAAATTGTGCATTTATTAACCTTTAAACTTCACGGCCAAGCACTTGCCCATGCTGTTGGGACGCTGGCATTTGTCTGCCGCCAGACTCGACGAAACCCATTCGCTTTAATTGCGACCTCGTAATTGTCTCCGGGTTCGTTATTGCAGGCGCCGAGTCGCGCCGCGCCTGCCGATACTCCCGCCTGCCGATAGTCAAAGCTGCCGCAAACGCGTCATCAATTCCCACGCCCCCTCCACTATTTCCTCCCCTCCTTCTCCTGTCAATGGAAGAGCTGCGAAATGCAGATTGACACTGTTCTGAATGCATTTCCATCGTGTGAAGTTTTGTCACTTCAACGTAGAGGGGACTGCATATTCGAGAGCTCAAGAACAATGCGCTCAACACGGTCGTAAAGTATACTCTCATCGTGAAGATAGTATATCTGTGGCTTGGTGCATGAAGGGCCAAAGTCAATATTCACATTTTTACAGAATGGGTCGGTTTCTTACACCATCGAAATGACAAAACAATCTTAGGACAGTGTAAATCAATGTGAAACTAGGAGATAGGATCGACTTTTGACTTAAGCCTTTCTTGCAATGAAATAAGGGATTTTAAACAACACATCGGCTATACTCGCCGAAAATCACAAAAAACTATCATTGGCCCTTCTTGCACCAAATCACAGACATAATAAGTGGATACATTTATTTTTAAAGAACTTTAAAAAATACGTATTTCTTGAGAGGTAGGACAAATTTTCAACTATGTAGTGATTCATTGATTGATTAGTTATTCCGGAAGCGTCAACTCCTATGGTCATTAGTTCCGTAAGTGTAGAATATGTTTTTTCCTCGGGACGTGGCGGTGATCTTCCCCCGCTGGATGGTGAGATGCGGCGCCGATCTATCTGCCGGCTTGCGTAAATTTTCCCAGCTAGATATCTTCCACCGCCCCAGCCAGCACAAGCTCAAAAATCCCAATTGGTCACCCGTCATGAGTGGTAATGTAGTACGTGTGTGTGTGTGTGTGTAAGTAAAGGGTGAGGACAGGACAAGGAAGAGGAAGGAAATATCACGCGCGGTCCGTGGCCCGTTTGTTAGGGTTCTGTTCCGGAATTCGCCTGGTATTGATCGTAGAAACTACGGAAAACTCCTCCAGACAACTACTCCTCCAGAAATCTCCTCCAGACAACGATTGAATTCGACTTGCATTCGAATGTAGCTAGTGGCGAAAAGCCTGCTACCGACGGGACTCGAACCTAGGACCTTCCTGTCAGAGGCACGCAATTATGTAGGGAGGTTCTCTTCCAAAGGCCATTGTTTCACAGATTTTATCGATTCAGTACAGATCAGCGCTACGCTTCTCGTTATTTACAACATGGCCGCGTAATGTCCACAAGTGCCCCGGTGGCTGGCGGTCGCCCCGCGTCCTTTCGCGTGCGAACGAAAACAAACCGCCTTTGGCAAGGGGCGTTACGTCGCTGGCGGCGGCGCCGCTGCTTTCGCGTGCGCAATGAAACCGCCGAGCCACGCCAAGTTTTCGCCGCTTGTTCCCCAGACGGATCTCGCTCGTAAATTCACGCCGGGCCTTGTGGCAACGCCCCAACTTGACAGCTTGTCGCAACGTGACGCGAAGCGCCAAGAGCCATCGCACGGAACTGTGTGAATGTTGGTGCGCGTGCGTCTTGTTCGACAAGCGCGGGAGACATTTTGTCGAAGAACGCAATTGTGAACAGAATAGAAGAGAATGGTGTTCCTCGGTATTCTCACTCATTTTTATCAATAGGGATTTAAAAAGTTTCTGAATCTCTACTCGGGTTCATTTTTAGTTCAAACGTGTTTTAAGATGTAGGCAAAGTCATCGTTTTGATTGTTCATATTTTTTGCAATTAAATTAACTATTAATTAATACCAAATATTTCAAGAATTGAAAAATTTAAATACGAATGTAGAGTTACTACTTCACTGTTCTTGCATTTACTTAGGCTATATCAACCCAACAGTGGAAATCTGTAAGTGTGGTTGAGGGGTGGTCCACAGGCAACAAGTTAAGAAACGCTATTAGTGACAAATCGATTTAATAAAGTTTTTGTAAGGTTTCCACACTCAGGGAAGAGAAATGAGAAACTTATTTGTACTTTTTCTCTTAACAAAATACGAAGTGACGAAACAGCATGTATTGCATTGTTGCGGTGGAAATAGGCTAGTTTTGTTTAGAAAGACCCTTCTTGCTGCTGGTAACGAAGAAGGACATAAATCTTGTCCCTGTTTGTAGTAAATTACTTCCTCTAACTCACTGTAGTCAGAATCCGTGTTTAGTGGGTCCTTGATACCGATAAATCTATTAACGGCAAAACGCCTGTGCAAGTTTGAAATGAATATTTTAATTTTGGGGGTTACTTTGCATTTTTTTGAAGTCTCAACAAAGTTTTAAAAATTTTCTCAAAGTTTGCTCCCAATTTTGTATTAAACTTCGTCCTCAAATTGCGAAAAGAACGCCTAAAATAATGGCGAAGTCTCATTCTCGTTGAAGCCCTTAAATTTTCGAAAATTACAAAAATTCAAATAATTTTCTGCGTCTTCCTTCATTTACAATATTGAAAATAGAGATTTTTGCTTTAATTTAATTTGTTTTTAAAAGACAAATCTTGAAACTTTTTAAAAATATGAGTAGTTTTCGCGAGCAATAGAGGCACTTTTTAAACAATTATTTTCTCAAAAAAACCCTCCAACAATTGTATTTAATTTTTTTCTTGGATAGAGTATTACACTAAAAAAATATAAAAGTCCCATTTACGACGAACTCTGTATTTTCGAAAATTGCCACAAAAAATGACACAGTAAAATAACAACATTGGTGACAAAGATATTTTCTTAAATAAAATCAGTCCTAAAAATTACTAATTTTTAGTCCTATACTAATTTTTGAAAAAAACAAGTAGTTTTCGCGCAATTTACTATTTGAAGTTAATTCAATTTTTTTCTCAAAATCGACACTAAATTCCTTCTTTCATTTTTTCGCAAAGGAAGCTTGTATTAGCAAAGGAAGCTTAAAAAATGCCCCAGTTCTTAGTTTTGTTCTCTAAATTTTCAAAAATTGCAAAAGTTAGCAATTATGCAAGAAAGTATGTTTATTTGTACTGCCACTATTTTCGCGTAATATCGTACGAATATGAAGTTTAGTCTTATATAATCAAACTTCAATTCGAATTCTCTAAAAGCTTATCCGAAAGAACGATAAATGCGAATCATGTTTAAGTTTCGTACAACAGATCTTCCAAAATTTGCTAAGACTCTTGCTGATCGATTTATTTTAATGTACTAGCTATCGATATCCCCGTGATCACAAGACCCACATTATTGTTATCGATCGCATTGTCTACTCACATTAATACCAAACTCTTCCTTTTTTTCACAAAATATATTTGAGCTCCTTTTGTAGCTTCGATATTCCCGCCCACTATCGTTTGCGCATATCATGGATGCTACGTTGGCGGTTCGCCCCGGCCACTGCCAGCCGCGGTGCGGGGGCGGCGGCGGCGGCGAGTCGTGGGGCGTTGGCCGCTTCGCCCACGCGTGGATATAGCGCCGAGCAAATAAGCGGCCGCATTGATTACGCTAATGGAGAGGGCTATAATAGTACCCGCGGCGCGGTGAGGTTCCATTAGCCGCGCCGCCCGCTCCCGGAGACCTTCGCCGCGCAGAAATAGATCCTGCGACGGATCCTGCTGCAAAACCGCTCGCCGCCGTTGATCTTGCGGCGCGGGGTTTGCCCAGTCAATCTGGGAGAGTCAATGATGGCTGGAGGTGACGCCTGGTGTGAGCAATGTTGCCCTCGGCATTCCTGCTATTTTAGAGTTCAAGATGATGTTATGGTAGAGAAAATTAGTGAAAACTGTTTTTGAATATGTATAATGGACTTCTAGAGGGAGACCTGACGCCCCATGAGTTCTCTCTTTCCTTGGGTGTGCCACTGATCATGATCATATGCTATTGTCTTCCAGAAACACGAAATCCAATTGATAGTATACATCAAGGAATATTAATAACGCATTAATATTTTGTAACATTACATGTTCGTTTGATTGCTTTGTGAACATTTCGAAAGAATGTATTGGACAAATGAAAATGTACAGTCTGTTCGCTGAATTACTTACCCAAATTTCTTCTTTTTTAAGCTGAAAATTATATCTCATTCCAGAGCTTTGAGGAAATTTTTTAGTAAGCGGGACTTTGAAGAAATAAAGTACGAGTTGAAGATTTCGTTCAACCGAAGTGTCCGGAAGTTATTCTTGTACTTGGAAGCTATACCGTGGAAATTAGTAAATGTTCGTGTTTATTAAAACTGTTCATTTCTTCCGCTGAAAGATCATGTACTATTGTTGACATTTTACTGAATTTCTAAGTCTTTTGAAATTGTAAGTTAGTACTAGGTTAAATGAAGCCGAAGTATTAGTGCATTTTCTTCACCTCTCAAAGCGCCCAGTGGGGAAGAATATTGTCTCCAACGAAGTGTCTCTAAGAAACAATGAGATAGTCTGTGTTGATTGATTGTTTGTTAGTGATTGCGTGTGTGTCAACTACTAAGGTCGTTAGTCCCCTAAGTGTTCAAGTTTTCCATCGGGAGGTGGTGGTGATCTATCCTCGCTGGATGGTGACGGCGCGGCGCCGACCTACCATCGAGTAGCGGGGTTTTCCCCGACTAGGTTTCTTCGGACCAGCGGAGCACCGCTCCAGCCGAAACAAGCCCTAAACCCTCGACCGGTCTCCCTCCTTTGTGGGAGCGCAGTGCATGTAAGTGTAAGTTTCAGTAAGGGGTGAGGACAGGACAAGAGAGAGGAAAGAAAGGTCGCGCGCGGTCCGTGGCCCGTTTGTTAGAGTACTGCTCCGGTATTCTCCTGGTGTTGATCGGAGATCCCAGGGAAAACTACGGATTAGAGTAGTTGGCTGCTAGGATTCTCCTCCAGACAGCGACTGAATTGGACCTGGCTCTCTAGCCAGTATCGTCCTTCGCCGTCGGGACTCGAACCTAAAACCTCCCGGACAGAGGCACTGCAGTGACATCAGTTGATGCATTGAGTCACCTTTCCCAGTGTCTGCACTGAGAGTGTTAGAAATCATAATTCCCCACATTCATTTTATTATCAATAGTTGGCAACCCTAACTTAATCAAATATGTACGTTCCTTTTCTTTCCTTTCGTCAGTATTTTATCGGTACGCTACACAATGTAGATCAAGTCAATAAATCATTGTTAAAGTCGTATCCACCACTCGAGTTCTCTGCTTTTAACCTTTTCAACAGAAAGAGTCAAATTTTGCAGTGGCGTGGTGACTTGGACAAAAATTTTATGAGCATGTGGAATTTAATCCTGTTTCTGAAATTTCGCCGACCTCGAAGAAAATGTTGGTTGCAAGTACTGATGGAAACGCGGTCATCTTTATTTCTCGATTTACTTCCGAGCAATTTAAATGGACAAAAACCGAAAGAAGTCATTGGAAGGTGTTATCGCAAGTGTAATTGCAGAAAATTTGAAGAAACTCTTGTGAGAGTTGAGTGAACGCAGGAAGACAGATCCAATGAGTAGATAAATGACGAAAGAAATTTCTCGATGCTTTCAACCGAGCGAAGTTTTTCATTTTGACTACCAGCAAAAGGTACTTTTGTACCTTATTCTTTCATGGGTTTTACTCAATATTTTGTTGATTATGTTATAATTATGAACTTTAACATTGCGTAAATGAAACACACGTTTAGTATATATTAGAGAATATGTGAACATTGATAGTTTCAAGTTCGTGTTGTGTGAGTGTTTGTACACATTTGTTCAGCAAAACGCACCTTGCATTCTCTTCCGTTGTTGAGAGTGTATCCTGTTAATAAATTTGTGAGAGAAACATTCCGACAGTATTTTGTTGCCGAGTGCGGAATGTAGCTCTCGGCAAGCAGCCGCCTGCCTATTTGCGCTAGATGCGAGCTGTTGACGAGTTCACGAGCGGGATGAGCTCACGGGCGCTGTTTGCGTCCTGCGGGGGCGGCTGCGCGGCTTTGTTTGGACGCGCGGTGGACGGACACTTCCGCGGACCATCCGCCGCGCCCCCCCCCATTACCCCTCCTTGTCCAACCCCCCGCCACTCCCACCGCCCTCCCCCCGCCGCTCCCACCGCCCCACCCCTTCCCCTCCCCCGCCCCCCGGCCCTCCCCGGCCCTCCCCGCCCCTCCCCGCCCCTCCCCCTCCCCTCACCCACCCATCCCCCCGCACCTCCCCGCCCCTCCTCACGCCCCTCCCCCCGCCCCACCCCCGCTCCTCCCCTCCCCCCCGCCTCTCCCCCCGCCACCGCTACCTCACAACCCGACAAATAACTGCGGTCTTCGCGACCGTTGCTATAAAAGTTCGGTTGCCTAGAGCACCAATAGTCAACTTCTCGGACTGCACTGACTACTGAAAGCAGAATTTTAAAGCTTGCGAATAACCAGCCTGAATGATCAGAAATCATCTGTACGTTAGTTAAATAATGATTATAGAACTTTCATTGTATTAAAATGAAATGCATTTCGTAAATGCGTATTTAATCACGATGAAATATTTCAGTATTGCGTGATTGTAAAATGATTAATTTTAACCATTGTAAATTCATGACCATGAAGATGAAATGGGAAATATAGATGATGGGTTTTAGTCGATGCCCGTCCAAATCACGTGATCTATATTTTTCATGATTAATTTTACTTGACTCATTACAAAAATATCGAAACGTATTTGAATACATCAGGGTACCCTGGTTTTTGTTCCTGCTTATTTAAAATAAGTGTATGGATCGTTAGTAAAATAAAAAAGTACATTTGGGCTAATGTCGAGATTTTTCTGCGGATCACCATTGCTTAACAAACGCTGGCCAGAACGATGTGTCGGATGTATCAGAATGGCGTGATTTCTTCAATCGGAAAGAAGAGTGGCGTTCTGCAGATAGCCTTGCTTCCATTTTCCCCTGTTCAGAATCCGAGGGATGTTGACTTGCCTCACTATGTGGGATGTATTATCCGTTACTTCTTTCCCACTCCAACATGGAAAATTAATTGGTAGTGATTTTAACAAGCTAAATACGTTTTCTGCTTACTATTTTAACCTTAAGTATTGTATGTCTGGTGTTTGATCTATTGGTAGAAGTAGTAGTAAAAGTTAAGTAATTTTTTAAAATATTTTATTAAAGTTATTAGAAGATCTATACGCTAAATAAAGGAGACAATGCGGAGTGCCTACATAAAGGGTCACGAACAACGCAGTGCACTAGGGCCAAGGAGGCTCGGTGGAAGCGACGTGTGTGGCGGTCCTGGGAGTGAGGTGCTGATGTGGATAGTGGCCGGAAGAGGCACCTCGTAACGTCTCTCTACACTTCACCTCTGCTTCCGGTGCTGTTTGAATGTTTAGCTTGTCGCGACGTTGGTAAGGAAGGCACAGAATAAACGGGAGAAAGAGGTGGTTACGCAAAAGAAGAAAATTACGCAGGAAACTGAAATTAAAATTAATTTATGCCAGAAAATGAAAATACACAGATAAATAGAAGCTAATAGGCCCAACAAATGAGCCAATAAAAAGTTAAATTTCTTGAGCACATAGTGAAACGTAAAAAAAAACAAACAACTCGAAGCGAATGTGAAAGACGGATCGGTATGACTGTAAACATCAAAATCCCCTTAAAATAACAAATGCTAAATATCCATTCAGTCACGATCCCTACTTCATTGCTTTCTCCTATTTTACATTTCATCCCCTCCCCTACCTACCATCTTACTTTCTTCCTCCTCCTTCTCCCTCAAGGAAAATGCAGACCCTACGGAACACTATAGTTCAAAGCAATCGGCAGTAGATGAAATTACCTTTGCTTTCTAGTAGTGTCGAAAACCGTCGAGACTCGAATCCTAGGACCTCCCGGTGAGAGGTACTGCAGTGACATGAGTTGATGCCCAACTGCGTCGCCTTACCATTACCTCCCACACACCCGCACCGCCTCTTTCCACCCCGCCGCCAGCACTTCCGGCGCCCCCGCCGCCGCGCCACCCGCGCAGGAAACAACGCTCCGTGTGCGTCCGGGCGCCCACCCGCCCGCTCCCGGCACACGCCAGGGCGCGTCGACGTATTGCTGTAAATAATGATACACCGCCTCTATTCTTGGCGCCGCCGCCGCCGCCGCCGCCGCCACCACGCCCTGCTTCCAGGTTTACGGAGAAGGCGGCGTTTAGCCGGCGCTCGGCGGTCGACGCTGTCAAACAATAGATGTATGGTTTGCCTGAGGGGGAGCTTTGCTCGTTTTCGGAAGGCCCGGGCTGTCGGTTTTTCGTCGAGTGCTACTCGCGGCGTAATTACGAATGCTTGAGAGACACGCTTCACCGAAAAATGTTTGGAGTGTAACCCACCGCTTCCGCGGTGGGGGACTGTTTCCAAAGTGTCAGGAAAGTCTCTGGTGAAGGTATTTCTAAACACGCTTGTATTGTGTACGTAAACAAGCATTCTTCTACTCAGGAAGTAGAAGTTGAACTACTCTTGTAGTATAAAAGTATGGTCGTTTATTTGTTGCTTTGACGCTTGCGAATAAGTTTTAAAGGGAAGTAGCCACACAGTGAAGTATTTTATCATGCCTGCGACGATTGACTTAAAATGACAGTTGCAAACAGGAATAGGGAAAGGCCTGTGCCCATACCACGTATTCTGAAAAATCATATCCATGTTCAATAGTCTTTCTCATTTTTTTCGGAAATGGTGCAAACCTTTTTATCACTTGCTATACTAATTATAAAATTATCGAGCCAGGTGAACAGACAAAAATAATACAATTGCAATGTGGTCAAAGTAGTCAAAACGTATTTTGAAACTAAGTATATGTCTTTTTAACTAAACAGCTACGTACGTTTCTTTTTGTACTGTGCTAGTGTTCCTTGATATTGTGGTTGTGATTCGATCCTTTTGTGGGAAATACTGCGGACTAGGTTACCTATTGCGTTTCATGTGTTCAGTCAAACCTTTTGATTCTAGCTTGGACGAATTATTCCTCTCAGTCATGTTTCGGGTCACCTATCACAGACTCTAAATTCAAAGGATTTTCAAAGGGATGAAAGTGTGCTTCCTGGAAGCTCTTGGGTCACTGGGACTTCGCCAGCGGCTCGGAAGCCTACCCTAAAACACACATACGGTGGTTGGAAGACGTGGTTGGATAAGCCTTCTGGTGATCTGTCGGCATCGACGATTCGTCGCATGCTAGTGACTACGGCAAAGGTAATTTGGAATGCTGGAGACAAACACTGAATAATTGGATCGTAAAGCGTGGCCTTCCAGGAAGCAATAGCAACTTCCCGTGATTTGTTTACGCTCCCTCAAGTGTGCGCGAGGACAGGAGTGCTCGGGTACCAAAAAACATTTTATCTATTGTACGTAGTGTGACGTACTAGACAAGAATAACACAGACGACTGTTTCTGTTTGATATTTACAATGTATTTACAATTATAATACAAAGATTATTATACAAAATTTAACCCCTTGGCAACCTTTCAATTCCCTTAGCCGCGAAGCCCCGCGGCCGTCCCTAGGCCTAGCCCAGTACCACTGCTCGAGAGCAGGATAAAGCAACGCGAAGTGCGAAGCTGTCGGACATAAGAGTCCCATAACTAGAGAAGTTACATGGCCTGACGCCACCTGAAGATCACGTGTAAGATAGCACTGGAGATACCACCCGTCTTTCGACACTCTGCGTATCCCGCGAGGCGCGTGTCGGCGCCGCCTTAAATATCCGACGGCTCGCCCCCACTCTACAAGCGGCGGGCGTCATACGGCTCGCTGGCCAGCGCGCGCTACCCCGCGACGCCACAGTAGCTTCAATCTCATTTTTGATCTATTAATACTTAACAATAATCGATACCGTATATAATTTGGAGGAATGAGATCACACTTATTTATTTACATATCTAGGATGTAATCTTTAAAGAGATGTCCTGAATTGTGCGAGATGTCATCTTCGAAATCAATAAATACTTTTGTTTATCGTTTTGTATTATAAGAGAGAAAAAATTAAGTATTGGAAAACTTATAAAAGAATAGTTCCTTATCATTATTCTCAACCAAAAAAGGTTTAAAAAAGGTTGGAGTATTTTTGATTCTCTGAGAAGTAAAACATAAGCAAAGTTTTTTCAAAGGTACTTTGAAACATCAATGACAATCGCAAATGACCAATGGTGGATTAATTTTATTGATTCTTGCGGCAGCTGAACCTTAATTCGATGGAGCAAGATGGCCTTGCCTTCATGATATATTTTTTCTTGGAGCATTTTCTAGTTGACGTCGGTTATCTTCTACTGTATATCCAACCGAACTGCATTTTGAATTTCACAAAAGATGCTCCTACACTTCCAGATTCTTCGGTTATGGTTTAAAAGGACACGAGATCCTGTCACAACAGGCTTGAAAAATAGTGAAAACATCCACACAGAGCATCGGCATTCTTGCCCGCGATCTTTCATTCCAATACGTTGAGTCGGCAGGCACTGTATGACTCTTTGACCAGCTAGGCCAACCTGGGGTTCAAGATACGAGAACATGCGAGTACTCTCGGCAATGAAGCGGGAATTGCAAAACGTGATGAGGGTTGCTTGTGTAGGATCGCTGCTCTCGCTCGGGACTCGACCTTTCGGGGTCGCAGTGCGTACGAGGGATCCTGCCCGAGATCAAACGCGCGCTTCGCGGAAGCTTCATTCCCGCCTGACCACCCTCCCACCCACCCACCCACCCTCCCTCCCTCCCTCCCTCCCTCCCTCCTACCCTTCCAACCAACTCGGCGCGGTAGGTCGGGGCGGACACTGGCGGTTTGAGAAAGGCCATTGATGCCCTGTTCACCTGAAAGCGACCGCCCAGCCCGGAGCTGCTCACTTCCTTTTGGCTGCCACAGGCGGGCGCCGATCCCAACCCATCGCCGCCGGAAGAGAATACAGAGAAGAAAATAGCCGCGAAGAGAACATTTTTTTTAATATTTCAAAATGTTTAAAATAAAAAATTACCGTGTTTGTAGGGCTGCATGCATACTAATATTACTGTGCTTGGCAGCTCTATGCCTGGCGAGAGTAGCGTTTTGCTGGCTTCCGCGACCGAAGTCAGGAAAGATTTGGGTCCGGAAAAGGCCTGCTTTTCGGCCTGAGGAAGGTCATAAAATGGCGCCCGAAACTTTGGCACCTGTGTCTAGGCCTCCTGGCCAGTCAAGTATTTACTTTGGCTGGAGCGTTCTTTTTTATCAAATTAGGTAGGCCAAAGAGCTGGGTTTGTGCCATTAAATTTGACTAGCATTAAATTAGTTTTAGTTAACAAATTGTAAACATACTCTCTCTCTCGTTTCTTAAGCTGCGAAACAGTAACAAAAGGATGCAAGCTCCAAAGCCAATTAGTAAATTCCTGCTTCTACAGGACTACAAACAAGGGGAGGATACCACATTTGTCACTTGCGCGTTGGTTGTTCGCTCCCACATCTCTTCGAAACAAATTTCTCCTTAACACCTTTATTTTTCCATTCCGTCTTGGTGGCAACGAGGGTAGTTCGCATCATAGTACATAATGCTATACGTGCTAAAAACCTTTGGAAGCGTCAGACACTACTCGCGATTCAAAATACAGAATGGTATTGAAATGAACAAATTAATCGAGACTGGTACGTGTTATAGGTAGTAAATGATTAAAGACATAATATGTATAATAAAATTAAATAGAGAACACCTACATTTTTTTCTTTCAAATATGTTGAATTAAAAATATCTTCTAGTGTGACAATGTTTAAGTGTATAGAAATGCATTACCTGAAATAAACTCCTCAAATGATAATTTCATATTAAAGTAAATATTTTTTAAAAATATTTATTAATTTTAATATTTAACATTTATTGTTTTCTCTAATATGCTCTCTTATATGATAAAATTTATTTTCCGACACATTTTAACGTAATAGTTACATGGCCATTGCGGTAACCATCGTATAAAAGAAAAGGTTTTGAAGCTGAAGCCCCCATCGCCGCACTCCAGATTGCCCGTTGGCAGTGCATTTCCAGTTGGCAGCTGCGCGCGGCTCTTATCCCCGAGGGCGCATCCGCCCCCATTGCCGCGAGGTGTTCGCGCGCGTTATCGGCCGCCCTAATTACGCCTCCGAGCCCCTCCGCCTCCACCCGCGCCGCTCGGCTCACACTCTGCCACCCGACCCCCCCGCTGTGCCCTTCCTTGCCCCGCCCCCCTCCGCCCACCCCATCCGCCCACCCTTCCACCCAACCTGTCCACCCCGCCCGTCTGCCCCGCCCGTCCGCTCGCCCTTCCTTCCCCGCCCGCCCGCCCACCCCGCCGCCCGCGCTCCCCGCCCGCTCGTCCGCCCCGCCCGCCCTATTGGCCCCGCCCGCCCGATCGCCCCGCCCGGTCTCTCCTCCCCTTCACCCGTCCGTCCATCCACCCGTCTGCCCCGCCCGTTCGTCCTCCGCTCTGAGCACGCGCTCACACAGAGGCCCCACTTCCGGCGCCTTTTATTCTTTTCTATCCCTCACTGTTTCATTTCTCCCTCTCTATTCCTGTAAAGTTCATAGACAAGTGCTACTTTGGTCTTTTAGACGTATTTCTTGGTGTTTTCATCATGTTCGTTCCACATATTTCATGCGCTTTCTTTGCAACTATCTTTTTCGCTCCATTGGTGTTAAGCATATCTTACCCGCGTGTCTCCTTACTTGCACGCCCCTCCAAATTGTACAATCATGTACCCCGTGTAAGACCCGTATGGAAGGCCAGTATCTTGTATCAAATTTATTTTCATTAACTTCATCTACATCTGATCCATTTGCTCTAACCCCATTTAATGATCTTTCTTACCCATCTCTTTCCCTCTCTCCTTCCCGTTCTTTTTTCTGCTCTCTCATTTTGCATTGAACCTCTCTCCTTTCTTTCCCTCTTCTCTTTCTGTCTCCTTCCCCTTTCCTCCCTTTCCGTTCCTCTTTGTCTCTCTCCCCCTCCTGCTTCCCATCCCGCTCTCCCACACTCTTTCTCTCTCTCTCCCTCCTCTCCTTTTTTTCTACCAGTTTCTCTCCCCCTCTGCCTCCTCTATTCCTCCCTCTTTCCCTTCCCGATTCCCTCCCCCTCTGCATCCCCCTTTCCCTCCCTCTCTACCTCCCACTAGCTTTGTCTCTTTGTCAATTGGCCCTCTCTCCAATGTCCTCATCCCTTTCCAAAATAGTCTTTTTCCCTCGTCCCTGTCAACCCCTGTTGGCTTGGCTTCCGCCCAGCGCGCGTCCTGATCCCAGGGCTGCCGCCAGGACCCTTTCCAATTACTCCCCGCCGCGTTGTTCACAGTCGCCGCGCCGCGCCGCGCCGCGCGGTCCTCGCGCCGCGTGCGCTGAATGGCGGCTCCCAGCTAATGCCCAAATCTCTCTGTATCGGCCGCGCGCTCGTGAATGTCGCCCCCCCCCCCCCTTGCGTATGGGGCTACCTGAACATTATCGTCGAAGCCAAGTTCTATCTCCGGTCTAGCATTTCTAGATGAAATGGGACGTTACAATGCACGTTAGTGGGATATTTGTAATATTCTTGGGAAGCAACAGAAATTATCGTAATTAGTAGTGCGTTGTAAAACTTGGTGATAGTGAATATTTAATTTGTATTCACAGAAAATTCAGTGTTCAACTGCACATATTTCATTGGTACATATGCATAGAATATCCTGACTTGCACATAACACCGATACGTTCGCTGATCCCATTTGCAATGAAGCTAACATCAGAAACAACCGAATGTTTCTGATGTTACTTCATTTTCAACTTTCCTTTCAACTATTTTCCTTCATTTCACTCATCTCGCTTTCGTGGTGATAAAGAATTGCTTCGTTAATTTTTCCAGCAAATTATTCTTCCTTTTTCTATAAATTTCTCCAGGGATGAAGTTCATTTTTACAGTACAGTAAACTGCTTGCCAGAAATCGTCCTTTGGTCTAGCAAAACATTGAGTCACAAAAAATACTTCGACATCAAAACAATGAGTTTCACAAAAAAAAGGATCGTTAGTTGTGCATAAATATTTTTCGAACGTAACATCATTATTTATTGAGATTAAAAAACAAATGTTATTGTCGAAATCGTAGGCTTTTGCAGCCGGAGTCATGCGAATGCTCTTGGCTGTCCGGGAGACGCCGCGTCGAAGGCTGTGTTGCCCGCAGGGTCTGCAACACAGCCTTCGACCTTGCCTCACCGGGAACGCAAAGATCCTTCAAATGTTATTGTCCTTCGTAACTTCGATTCTCTAATTTTATCGCTGCACGAGCCGTCCGCCGGTGTATTATTAGATACACGTTTTGTGATACATTCCCAAGTTGTTGAACAACCGCGTATCAAGAGGTCTCGCACATTATGATTAGCGACTAGTAGGAAGTCGTGTATGTACCACGTTCCCTGGTGTTCACGATTCTTCGTGGTTCGTGTTATTCGTCTCGTTTCCGGTTGCTGCACGGCCTCCGAGACCAATCGCCGAATTGCAATGCGGCAATCATAGCGAAGCGCGCCCGGAAGGCGGCGACGCAGGATGCAGGAAGCGATCGCCGACCGCGGCAGCGCGTGCGGCGGCGGGGGCGGCGCTGGCCGGGGGTCATGCCCTCTGGCCACGCGCGTCCAGACACACGCTCACGGGCCGGGCGGAGACCTCGCTGGACGCAGGCGATGGCGTCACTTCCGCAGCCATCCTCATCACTAACTTCCCCATCGCCGTCGCTTTTGTTGTCATTGTTGGCAGAGTGATTCGTAGCGAAGATCAAAGATAATCTGACGGTCACCTCTCGTACTCTTCTGGGCTCGTTGTCCTCTAGAGGTTTGTCTTAAATTGTCATCACGATTGTCTGCCAAAAGAGTAAATAAGTGAAAGAACGGTCCAGACTTTTCAAGTTGCTAGCGACGACGCTGCTATCTCATACAATTTGTCACTCGAGATCGTAGCTCCTAGTGCTGAGAATGAACATTGGTTGATATTGATACAGTACAATGATCAGCTTTCAATGAACTGTATTTAACTTTAGAAAAGCTGCAGTATTTGTGTTTTGAATTAAAATATTACGAAAATGTTTAAGCGATTGATCGTATAATCAAAGCAATTTTTAAACGAAACAGTGCGATTAACATCATTACCAAAATTTAATACCAAATTAATTGTGTCCTAGAACTGAAAGCATTAGTATTGTAAATATAGGGAAGATTTTACAATATTAATACTCTTATACAGTACAAATACAAGAGTACTAAGAGTTTTGAGATTTCCTTAAAACTCTGTTTCTGCCAATTCCAATATATCGCTGTGGTCAGTGATAAAGAAGATTAATTTCGTAGAAAAATAAACTGTCGTGGTTTCGTAAGCAGATGATAGACTCCATCTCGTCGTCCGTCTTCATTATCGCCATCTTCCTGTTCCCTTCTGCACCACGCTATCGTCGCCGTTGAGACAGGAAGTTCGCGAACGTGTCCTGCGCTCCCCAGCCGCCCAGTCGGCCACGTCCTGATTAGCCCTCCCACCGCTTCCAGCAACCACCCCTCCTCCGACTCCCGCCGCCGCGCCGTGGACGCTGCTATCGGCGGTGCCGCCCCCCGCCCTCCCCCACCACATCGCTGCCCCTGTCTCCGTCACGTCGCGTCCCTCCCTCGTCGCCACCTACCATTACCTCCCCTCTGCTCGCCGCCCCTCTACCTGCAACCCCTCTACACGCCCCCCTGCCCCCCGCCCATACCGCCGCCGCGCCATACCCGCCGCCACCCCACCCCGCGTCCCCGCCGCCGTCCTCGCCACCGTCATCATTAGGCGATGGGCCCGTCATCCCCTCCGCCCGTCCACCCCTGCCGTCCACCCTGCCGTCCCCCCCGCCTCCGTCCCCCCGCCACCGTCCCCGCCGCCGTCCCCACCGCCGTCCCCGTCGCCGTCCCGCCACCGTCCTCGCCCCCGTCATGCCGTCATCCCCCTCCGCCGTCCCCCTGCCGTCCCCCCGCCACCGTCCCAACCGCCTCCGTCCCACCGCCTCCGTCCCCCCCGCGCCGTCCCCGCCGCCGTCCCCGGCCGTCCCGCCGCCGCCCGCCGCCGTCCCCGCCGCCGTCCCCGCCGCCGTCCCCGCCGGCCGTCCCCCCCGCCGTCCCCCGCCGCCGTCCCCGCCGCCGTCCCCGCCGCCGTCCCCGCCGCCGTCCCCGCCGCCGTCCCCGCCGCCGTCCCCGCCGCCGTCCCCCGCCGCCGTCCCCGCCGCCGTCCCCGCCGCCGTCCCCCGCCGCCGTCCCCGCGCCGTCCCCGCCGCCGTCCCCGCCGCCGTCCCCGCCGCCGTCCCCGCCGCCGTCCCCGCCGCCGTCCCCGCCGCTGCAATGTCCCCATCGACGGTTCCACCCTTCCGTGGCGGCAAGCCCCTACCTCCACCGCCACCGTCACAGCCATCTCCCATGCTACCTCCTTTGGCGTTGTCCCCTCCCGCCGCCGCGCTGTCGCTACCTCTCTGCCTGCGCGGGCGCGGCGCGGCGCGGCGCGCCCGTCCCCACCGCTGCGGAGCACGCAAGACGCAGCTCTAAGGACTCATTTCCTCTGGCCGCACTTTGCGACCTGTTCCCATGCACATCCCTCGCGGCCAGGAAGCGGCCACCGCGCCGCCGCGTGCGAACGCGGAGGATAGGGACAAGGCGACGGCGATGGGCCCGGAAAGACGCTTAGGGGTGGACGATAGTTGGTAATGGACCCGGCGACGATTGACAAACAGGAGGGAAACAGCGCTAGAAGGCAATTGGAAGATATGTGACTCGCGATGAAGACAAATGACTTTCAATTGAATGCGCATTTTAATTTATTATTATTATTATTATTATTATTAAGAAGAGGAAGAAGAAGAAGAACATGAAGAAAAAACTTGCTATTTGATGTTAAAGAGGAAGGCTGTTAGTAATTAATATCTTTGTACGAAAGTTTATTTTAATTTTTGAGGTGAACTCTTCAATAGCTGACTACAAGTCAGATAGGAATTTAAACTGCATTCCTACTTCCGAAATACTTCCTAATCACGCTTTGGGCCATTTTTAGAACTCAATAAATGTTAGAAGATTCTGAAAAAAAAGGGGGAAACGTTGGTAGCTGTCCAGTCATTATTTTACTAAAGTATGCTCTGATGTTTTTTACCAAAATTAAATAAATGGGAATTAGTACGATAAATGTCGATGATTGCGGTGGCTGTTACTGAGTTTCTTGGAAATTTCGCCCAAGTATTTTAGTTTCCTTTCCTGACACCCTTCCCCTTTTCGTACTACTACGAAGACCGAAAAACGCTTTTTTTTCGCAATTGCTACTGTTTTCTTGTAAGTGTAATTTAATCAATCTTCCCTTATTAGTGTAATTTAATCAGCTCCCTTATTAATTTGTTGGTTTTCAGAGGTTTCAAAATTGAAAATGAACACAAATTTCGAATTCCATCTCCTCTCACTTCGTAAGTTCTCGCCCTTGCCCTGTCCTGCGACCGTCGTCCACTACCAAGAAGAGACCTCTCTCGGCCCGGTCCACTGGACCCGCCGCCACGCCACGCCACGCCACGCCACGCCGCGCCGCGCCGGTCGTCTGAACTCGCCCGCTCGTTAGGCTCCTGGGAGGGTCCGTTCAAGCGACGCGGCGGCGGCGGCGCAGGCCGCCTGATGGATGGAGGGCCAAGGGAGAGAAGAGTTTGTGCGCTCCAACCGCCTTGCGGAATGGCCGACCGGCCGCTCTCTCACGGCCCTCGCCCCACCCACCCCCACTGCCTCTGCCTTTGGGCCGCTCCCCCGCCTCCACCACCTCGCTCCGCCCCCGCCCCCGCCCCCGCCCCCCGTCCCGAACCGGCCTCCGCCCCCGGCCTCCATTCAGGAAGTCGGGAAGTCGCGTCCGTTCGGCCGGAGGGAGCCGCGGGCCGCTCGCCGCGTGTGAATGGGCTCCTGGCTGTTGTGACACTTCGCTGACTCGCCTCCGCCTCCGCCTGCTGCTGCGGCTTAACGGAGCGGTAGTTTATGGCTCAGGATGTGAGCGTTTGGAAAAGATTTGGCGCTTCGAGTGACAGGACAATGGGAATTTCAAAAGAAGAATAGTTGGGGGCAATGACTGCGGTGGTGTAACTGAGAACCTTGAAAATTTTGTTTGGTTGAAGTTTCCAAGAACTTCAAGACTTTCTTGACTCCTCCTCCTCGAGAAATATGTTCACCAAAATATGCTTCCCATTTTTTCTTGGTGGGCTTAGTGTTACACTCAATTGTAACATTTATCTAACAAAAATGGAACATGCTGTCAAGGGATTCATGAAAGTGATATTCAAATCCGAAATTTTCACGTTACTTAAAAATATTCCAGTAGTTTGCGTTGTGTTCAGTCTGTGCTGCTGCGAGAATACTGTGCATAGAGTGTAGCGAGTGCAGTGTATCTAGTATACTGAGAAAAAATGTGGGATTTATTTCTAAAGCAAATAATATAATGCTACTATTTAGAGCTTTCCCTAGATTTCCATTGCTTGTTATAGTTGGATAAGCAGAATCAGTGGGCGCCATATTCTTCATGTTATTCTTTTAAATTAGCAAAGCGTCTTATTCAGCGTTTTCCAAGAATTCCATCGAACCTTCTTAATTCGCTTGGAAGCTCAGTTTCCTCATTAAGAAACCCGTTCCAAAATATCAAGGATAAATCTATCAACTTTAGGTGGTCTTTTCTTTTCTACCGTTCCCGGGAGCAAGATTGCGATCTTTCTGTTTCTTGCCTCAGCAAATTTTGGAGCAGCTCTCGAATCAGTTCGTGATTACGATAATGAGGGGAAAGTCAACTGGCGAAAGTTGAAAGAACACACTCCCCCGACGCAGGCGAAGGGCCCCCGAGGGCTGTTGTGCTTCCGAGTGCGGCTGCGCCTATTCTTCCGAGGATAATACAAACACTCCAAAGAAGATGAGGGGAGCTCATTGGTCCTCCGGAGGCGCAGGGAAGGGGCGGGGCTATTGAAAAGTGAAATTGGGAACAAAGTGGATGCATCGAACAACAGAAAAAAGAGAGAGAAGAAAGTAAAGGTACTGTGATCAAAAATAAATGCGGGGTGTGTTTAGGAACGGCGAAAGTGGGCAGAGGAAGTAAAACTGGCCAGAAGAACTGTAAATATAAGAAAACTTTTAGATTCTGTCGAAAAGCGTGTTTTAACGAGAAGCAAACGCGTTGCAGGTAAGAACACATCACGCATTAGCAAACGTAGTTGCCAAATAGTGCTTGAACATTTTATCGCTTAGAATGCCCTGAAAAAATTAGAAAGAAAGTGTTCAGTGTATTCTAACAGTTCATTATTTTATTTTTCTTTAGTATGTTCATGTTATTACAAGCACGTATTGTTTTCAAACAATGTTGTAGAGTAATTTTTCAATGAAAACGCTCATAGTATCAGTGTATTACATATTTAAAATATGTAATACGGTACAAAATATGTAATGAAAAATTAAGATATTGGGTTAGGATTACTCTGAATCGCCGAGATCACAATTTTGTGAACTGAGCGTAGAAAGACCAAAAGTATTTAAATATATAATAATTTATGCGAAAATTGTGCGTGAAACCATTACATATTATAATCTCTGTAGCTAACATAATATAATTGTCCATCAGGAATTATTTATTTACATTTTGATGCAGTTAATAATTAAGTTTTTAATTGATTCTCTTTCATAATTGCATAAAGAAAATGTTCCATTTATTACAGACAGTAATTTTTTGTGAAAATATCGTATAATTCATAAGACAAAGTTGAATCGTACAACGTTTCGGAGAACCGTTTGTCTCCATCATCAGGTACGAATTTCTTTGGGTAAAATGAAATCAGTCTTTATGAACACATCACGTAAGCAGAAAACAATATTAAAAATGGAAGCTTACCTTATATTTATATTAGATATAAAGTTTAGGTTTGGTTCATTAAACGTAAGAAAAACAAATGAATAGAATTAGGAGGTGGGGGTCAGGTGACCGAGTTCTGCCTGTTACACGGATCCCTAATGTTCCTTTCAATATACGAACTTCAACTTAATTTTATTAATTATACGATATTTTCACAAAAAATTGTCTATAATAAATGGAACGTTTTCTTCATGTAGTTAATCGTAATCAAAATTATCGAAAGTCTTTATCTTATGGCTTGTTCATTTCGAACATGAAAAGTAAAAAGTATTTAAGAACATACATTAAAACATTAGAACCTTATAACTGTATTTTCTTCGATAGATTTATGCGCAAAAGTACTTCGAAAATAAATCACAATGTTACGTAGTATTGAAATATCTAGCACTGAAAAAGTTATTGTCGGGATGTTGCGATTATCTATCGATAAACTCCTGTCCTAGAAAAAGTTCACCTGTTGAATCAGCGCCATTCTGCCTCTACCAGACTTCCTCATGAATTTATCTCTCCCAACATTTTTGGGGCCTAAAACTTCCACTTGCCGAACAAGAAGCTTCCTTCTCGATAACAAAAGACGAAGCGGGAACCGGCAATTCCAGCCGCAGAAAAGGGAGAATATATCTTTCTGGGATTTAATCTCCTCGCAAAAGCCAGTTCCACTGAATTTATTAAGGAGAGAAGCGTGGCTTGAGTCAACTTGCATCGATTTGCATGAGAATCCAATATCGCAGCCCGCCCGGTCCAGGCAGGCGCGAGTCCGCCGACGCGGGACCGCGATGAACGCTGCTGGTCACATGGCTCTGCAGTGGATAGAGGGTGCTGGGGGGGGGGAGACTGGTGTGAACTGCAAGGGGAGAGGAGGAAAGTAAATGATAGAAGGAGAGGATAGAAGCGGCTGAACACAGTGGAATTGGGAATCCGTTGGTTGACCGAGTGGAGAGGAGAGCGCTGGTGTGGTGAAAGTGTTAAGGGGCTGCGAACGGATGGAGTAGAGCATTGTAGGACGAGAAAAGGAGAATGATCAAGAATTGAATTGATCATTAAAGCAACTAGAAATCGATTGCTTTAATGGACAGAAGGAATAGACGGAAGGACTAAATGGATGGAAGGACCAAGTTATTTGAAGGCGTTTCTCTCTTGCCATAATTCGTGGCGAGGGTGAATTTAGGCAATTAGTTTTCTTCTATCTAATACTATTTTTCTCCATGTATGCCTAAAGCGTCTTATAAGTTAGTTATAACTAATGTATTGAAAGATAAACTCCATTGTCTTCAAAATCGAGGAGAGTTAATTTTTATGGAAAAATTTTATACGATTTTTCCTTTGACTATTGTGTTTTATTCTTTATTCATGCACATAGACCTGATTTACACGTTCCGTCCTTTCCAACGATTTTCGGAGTTTGAGCGAACTCGCGCATGCGTAGAGTAGTTTTGCCACGCCTCCAAATGGGCCTGAGCGCCACGGACACTTTGAGCGTAGAGTAAAGATGTATGCACATCCTTAGTCTACGCTTTGAGTCAAGTCAGTGCCGTGGCGAACAGAAGACTACTGCAGTGTAGTGTGTGTTAATGAGTAGAATGAATGGTTATGTATATAATGAAAAAATAATGAATGATGCTTAAGCATTTGTTTTTATTTATATGAAAACAAATGAAAAGAAAAATAGTAATTAAATAAAACGGTTACTTCATTTTCCATTCTAATGCGGAGTTTCTATTTATTAATGGATATAGTTTCATTATTTTTAATAGGTTTATTTTACAAGATATAGTTATCAAACTAACTCCCACGTTAATCCAACTTCCAGAACTGGCGGGATGAGGCGCATCAGAAGCAGGCTACGGCAGTGGAAGGGAGTAAAAGACTTCGGCAGGGGCGGGGGCGGGGCGACAAGGAGGACAGCCTTAGCGGCAGCACAGGGGCGGACAAGGGCTCGAAAGAGCGCCGCTTCGTGTACATTGGGACCAAACAGGGGGCTCCGCGCGCCGACACAAAACGAGCAATAAAGTGGCCGGCCTGGGATTCGGGCGGAGGCCACTAAAGGGAAGGCCGTGCCCAGGCACCAAATGCGCGCGGTGCTGCTTCAGGCACGCTCGTCGGCCGGGGGCGAGGCGCGCGGGGCCGCGCGGGCCCGTCGGAGCGAAGGGCTTGGGAGGCCGCCCGCCCGTGTTTCGTTTTACTTGGCATGTCATTTGAAATTTCTTCAAAAAAGTTGAACGTTTGAATTTTTTGGAAATTCAAAAGTTTAAATTAAAATTGAATTTTTACCATATTCGTGAGTGAACTGAGCCCTGTGGGAACGTGAAAAAATACATAAAAAATGCTGCAGTTTTAGAAAAAATTTCAATAATTAATAATGTGCTTTAAGTAGTCCTCCTCTGCCCGAACCTCTCTCGTACGCCCGCTCCTCAGAGCCCCCGGAATCCATTATGCCCTCAAGCGCCGCCTATTCACCGCTTGCGTGCGCTCCATTTGGTCGTTCTCCTGCAAGGTATTCTGTTTGTCTTACTAGTTTGAATTAAAATGTTTGTTTATTACTATTTCTAAGAGCTATTTGTTTAAAAATTTAAATAATTGGTAATCTTTTCTATATACACAACAATCATATTTTGCTTACTTCATGTGTGTAACCGTTCATTCAACCCATTCCCTCGCATGTTCTGTCCGTGGTGCTCGGGCCCATTCAGAGGCGTGGCAGACAGTTTCCCGCGCTCTCTTCGGCCGACGATGAGCCTTACCCTAGACCAGGGCTGTCCAAATTGCGACCTCTCAAGGGCCACGATTAAAACCTTTAATATGGTTTGCAGGCCATGTTTCATTGCTCGGGCGATCCATACCTCACTTCCCGGTATTGTTGATCTCGGCAGTTTGCCCGGCTGCCCTGAAAACGGGGGTAGGGGATGGATAGAACCATGCTTGATGTCAGGTACCTACTATGTATAACGCATTGAAACACATTGGGATGATTTTGTATTTCTGAATTTTAGATTAGATTTATTATTAATTCTGCAATGAAGTATCATTACTTGGTGGCAGAATATTTAAATTACAAGAGAGTACTTGATTTAGGAAAAAAAAAACAATAATTAAGAATAATGGTACATAATTTCACAGCGCAAACCTTACTCCAATTCATTTTACTCCACTTCACTTCAGTTCACTTCACTGCACTGCACTTCACAACACTTAACTGATATGCATCTCTTTCGCATTTCTTTCCCTCCACTACACAACACTGCACTGCACTGCACTGCACTGCACTGCACTGCACTGCACTACACGAATATAAATACTACTACTACTACTACTACTACTACTAATAATAATAATAATAATAATAATAATAATAATAATAATAATGACAATACTACTACAACTACTACTAATAATAACAATTAGACAAATTACTTAATAGGAAATTCTACTTATTTAACAGTAGAAACTTAACAATAATACAATGACATAAAATATAGATGAATAGCTAGGAAACTAATTTATTTTTAAATTTTCTCAGGTTTTGAGGAAAGGGTTCAAAGATTGTCGCAGGCAAACTGTTCCAGTCTCTAATAGTTCTGTTTGTGAATGAAAATTTCCCAACATCCGTTTTCTGCACTCTTGTCTTAATTTTGTGCTTGTGATCCGCTCTACCGAAGTAAGTAGGTTTTCCTAGACGACGATTAATTTCACCCCAAGCAGGATAACCTTTGTATGCTTTGTACATAGCACAGAGTCGCAACTTAATCCGCCTTTTTTCGAGTGACTCCCATGCACCTTTATTTTTTGTACCCCTGAAAGTGAATTTTAATGCTCTGCGCTGGAGCCTTTCTAGATTACCTTGCTGCGATATTCTGTACGGGTCCCAGCACACCGCGCCGTATTCTAACACGGTCGCACTAGTGACATATAAGCTAATTCTTTACTTTTCACCGTACTCCTCTTTAGAATCCGCATAACGAAATGTAAAGATCTCCAGGCTTTCCCTACAACGAAATTTACTTGATTTTCCCAACTCAATTTACTGTCTAACTGTATTCCTAAATATTTGCAAGATGTAACTGTAGGTATGACATTGTTATTCAATTTGTACACTGTTTCACCATAACATCGACCCCTACCAAACGTGATGGCTTTGCTCTTCGAACTGTTTATTTCCATGCCGTTTGTTTCTGCCCAGGAGTGTAATTTGTCTGTGTCTCGCTGCAAAATATCTACATCCTCCTCTGATTTGATAACCCGATAGATGATACAGTCATCGGCGAAGAGTCTTACATTTGAAGCTAAATGTTTTGGCAAGTCATTCACAAAGGCGAGAAACATGAGAGGTCCAATGACACTTCCTTGTGGAATCCCTGACGTAACACTAGCGGAGGTTGATAAAAAGCTTCCTATTCGAACCTTTTGTTTCCTATCACGTAGTAGTTCGTTTATCCAAGCCACCACCCTTGTGTCTATACCCGAATCTATTAATTTGTTTACAAGACGATCGTGTGGAACAACATCAAAAGCTTTAGCAAAATCTATTGCTATCGCGTCTACCCTTCCCCCATTATCAATTTCGTCGGCTAGGTCCTGTAGAAGGGAAACAAGCTGACTTTCGCATGAGAAACCGTTCCTGAAACCGTGTTGACCTTGATACAGCCATTCCTTGTCCTCCCATTCTTTCCGGATGTAGTTAGTAATTAATTGTTCCATGAGTTTGCATACGACTGATGTGAGACTTATCGGTCTGAAGTTACTAAGGACTGTTTTATCACCGCTTTTAAAAACAGGTACTACGAGTGCTAACTTCCAATCTTCCGGTACGCAAGCGTTATTGATAGAGACATTAAATAATCTAATTAGATACGGTAGAATAGCCTCACCGCCTAATTTAATGATATCCGCGGAAATACAATCGGGCCCTCGAGATTTTCCGCTTTTCATTAATTTTATTCTTTTCCGTAGAGTATTTACGTCGATATAAAATAGATTTCTATCTGATAACGTTGGTATCCGTGTATCGTTAGTTTTCTGCTGAAATACCGACGTGAAATACGCATTAAAAGCGTTTGCTTTTTCCCTGTCGTCAGTTACTTGCGAATTATTTATCCGAACAACTGGTATTTCATCTTTGTTTCCCTTCCTTCTACGAACATACTTAAAAAATTTCGACCAATTACTGCCGTCCGCATCAAGGATATATTTCAAATGACGTTCTTCCGCAATTTTCTTTTCCTTTTCTAATGCTTTTGAATAACTTCGAAATAATGACATATGGTTATCACTAATGTGTCTGTTTCTAAACGCCTTTCTGGTTTTTCTTTTCATGCATCTAATCTTTGCATTATAATATTCTGGATCGGGGTTACTTTTTAACAATTTGCACGGCACAAATGTCTGCACGGCATTTTCAAGAATATTTTTAAATCCTCGCCATATTTCTTCAATCCCCCCTTCTATTCTAAGAAACCCTTCGTACTGTTCTCTTAAGTATTTTTGAAGCCCTTCTACATTCGTTTTCTTGTATTCCCTCAGTGGAAATCCGGCGTTAATACTTTTCCTTGAAGTACTTAAGTCCAAGTCGACAAGAACTGCTTTATGGTCACTTATACCTTCCATGACGTCGCACGATAAGAATAAGTCTTTCGGTCTAACGAGGCAAATATCTAGAAGCGCTTCCTGTCTAGTGGGCTGGTCTACTACCTGCGCTAATCCGTTGTCCCAAACAAGTCTATTGACAAGTTGCTGCACATTTCCGTCGCAAACGCACCCTTTCCAATTAGTGTCTGGAAGATTTAAATCTCCGGCAATAACTACTGGATGGCTATTTATGTTTTTAGTTCTTTCGTGTATGGCGCCTAAGATTTCGTAACTACTAGCCGGTGGACGATAGCAAGCAATTATTTCTAGGATATTTCCTAAACAATGAATTTTCAACCCCGTCATTTCAAAAACATTATCAACCCAATTTGATACGACATTTAATGTGTTTTTCACGCAAATGAAAACTCCGCCGCCTCTAGTTTCGCGATCTCTCCTAAACGTAATATAATCAGACCGAAAAATTTCCGAATTTGCTACCGCATCCGAGAGCCATGATTCTGTACCTATCACGATATCAGGATCACAAGCCTCAATTAAATTCCAAAATTCTATTACCTTATTCATGATACTACTAATTTACTAAAAAAATCCTTAAATGAAAACGTAGAGTAGACTTTGTTATTTAACTAGTAATTTAACAGATACATATTTTAAGACCTTTCCAAATATTTTATGCATTTTCTCCCTCGGGGCGCAGGGCATTTCCATGGAGAGAGGCTATGTTTACATGAAAGGGATGGTGTTAACTTCGGCAGGGTGCGGGCGCTAGGCGCAATATTCCTGCCCCACCTTGATGCAAGGGACTTTCACGTTTGTCTCATAACATTTCGCGGGCCACAATAAATGGGACCGGGGGCCGCCAGTTGGACATCCCTGCCCTAGGCGTAGGGCTGCCTCCGCTTGCTCGCGCAAAGCAGCAGTCGAGTCGCGCGGCAGCGCGCTGAAGGCGAAGGCGACGCGTTGCGGTCCTTTCGTAGACGGGACCGACGTGCGCCGCTGTTCGCCTCTCGGCCGCTGTCGCGCACGATGCGCGTCGTACTCGGCTAAGGCGCACGTACTACATAGAATGCTATTACTTCCAGTCTTCCTCCCTCAGCCCTCGTTCCTCCGCTGGCAGCGAGGCGTCAGCATTCGCGCGCTGCCCGGCGGCGCGGAATGCAGAATTTCGCTTCGTTTGATGCGCCTTCCGACCCGGGCGCCCCGCCCCAATCAATGGCAGACGCTGGGAAACGAGCGTATCCTGCTCGCCCCGTAGCACTCGCTTCTCTTCGAGGGCGGGTGTAGACGGTCGGTGCTGGGGAAGGGCGGAGCAAATACGGATTTACCTTACAAGCAAAATAAGCAGTTTCTTAGAACCTCTCTTCATGGAAATGCCCTGCACCCCGAGGGAGAAAATGCGTAAAATATTTGAAAGAGGTCATTAAATATGTATCTGTTAAATTACTAGTTAATAAAATAGTTACTAAAAGTTTACATTTAATTTTGTTTATTAGACTACTATTGGATATTGGAGGGCTGATTTTGTGCTTAAGTTACAAATCCGGCCCTGGGATTGGACCCGCAGGATACAAATCACGGTCTTCACGGGAGTCTATGTGATATTATATTGTGACCTAAGGGCGCAAAGGCAGCAGTGTTTCGAGACTGCAAAATCTGTTTTTGTTTATCGGAGAACTTTGCTAATGGGGTAAATCTCGACCTCACTGCTTCGGGCGACAGCCTTGATTCTTTGTTGCGATGTGCCAGTGCTTAGAGCATGTTCCAGGCCTTTTGATGGTTCAAGATGCTCGAAGAAAACAAGGCATACTATTTCTAGTTCTAAATTTCAGTATTTTTAGTATTGCAGGAGTATTTGGCTCTTCGATAATTTGAATAAGTTTTTTTATTCCAGCAAAACGCGCACGTTTTCTGACTATTACACGGTATTATTCTCCATATACACTTCACACAAAAAACGATATATTCACCTTATTATTATATACCCCCACTGAATAGCGAAAAAAATCTAATGTCCCCCATGACCCTACAGAATCTTACAACTTTTTAACGACTGTCCATCTTCAGTTGTATGCATCTCTTGAAAGTAATTTTCTTCCACATGTAAAATAGTTTACTTGTGATTCGATCAAATAGCGTGGCCATTAACAACTTTTTCGAGTGTTATAGAACAAGAACTTTCACTTCCGAAATGAATACTTTGAACGTCGAGAGCGTCTTAAATCGACAAAATTTTTAATATGTTAAGTTTTTCATCTAAAATCTGCAATTCCTATTCTAACAGAGTGATTGATATATATACTGTTTCTTATTCTTACTTAATTAGCGAAATGTTTTCAATAACGTTATTTTGCTCGGTGGAGAGGAGCGGAGAGGAAACTACATACAAGGAAAATAAATAGTTCCGTAGGAGACTCTAACCATTGGGACGCCACCTATAAAATATTCAAAAACAGTCATAAGGTATGTTTATATCTGTAAAATAATTGAGGCGTCCAGTGAGAGAGGGTCCTAACCCACAAAATTCAAAATATCGATTTCTGAACGTAATCGATTACGAACACATTAAATGTCAATAAATCGATGTTTTAAATTTTGCGGGTTAGCTCCCACTCTCACTGGATGCCTCAATTGTTTATCAATCATCTGTACTAAAAAAATTGCATTTTCTTTGCCCATGAATAGACCATCTTGGACCACGCGTGCATACATCCTTAACGTCATCTCGAAGGCAGGTGCATGTAATTTATTAAGGGATCAGACCTGAGGACATGGAAGATGAAATAATGATAATGCGGGGTCAAAAGACGACACACACACACTTACAAGCACAAACACAAAAAACACACCCATGCCCAAAGCGGGACTCGAACCCACTATCCTTTGGTGCGAGATCGCCACTGCACTACACCCTTAGCGGTCTCGGCCGTCGGATCGGCTTAATTTTGTTATTATTATTTGATATTTTTCCGGAGGGGTAATTTGTGCCTGGGAGTCCCGCAGGGGATAAATCCTGCCCTGGAATAGGACTCCTGTAACCCTGTCTAGATTCGCAATTGCCTCTTCCCTCGCGCTGCTTATTTGCTGCAAAACGTCCGAAAGATGTTCCTCGGCGCTTAACGAGCCCCGGGCTCGCCATCCACTCGACAAATTCCCCAGAGCCCTCCGCGACCTCAATGGCGCAAGGATCAGTTTTTTTTAACGATGCGTTTGTGATTACGAACTTGAACGCGTTATAGAACGTTTATTTCTCTGTTACTGAGAGTTATTTGAAACTAAAATATTTACTTTTTTGTGTTGTAATTGAAATTACAAGAGATTTGAATCGAAACTGAAATAAAAAATTTTGTGTGAAAACAGATAATTGCGTTACTACAAGAAAATTTCATTACGATTAAAAAGGCACATTGTTAGAAAACTTAAATGATGGGATATTTACTTACACGTTATAGAAAAAAATAATAAGAATTTTTGGAAAGAAAAGGTACATGGTACGATTGAATTAATCTCAAGTAATAGAGCATAGAATTACAATAAAGTGTCAAGTATTTACGTAATACATGTTGATAATCAGGTTACGTGCAAGCCTCCAGATAGCATTAATTAGTAAATAATTCATTTAATTATTCAAATTCTTATGAAATTTCAAAATAATTACATTGCGTCTACAATTATAGAACGTTTTGGAATTTTTATTGGCTGTCAGTAAAACTTTTGCTGAAGCTTACTCAATAGTAAATTTAGAGACTTACACAATCGTCTTTTTTCTTTGGCTCAATCTTTCCCTTGAAATAAAGTTGCGTGAGTGGTACAAAATATACTACCTACTTCATATTTGTACTTTGTCGTAATGTAAGCTTTTAAAAAGTTCTATCACGCTTCAACGTTTTTGCGGTGAAGAAACCCGAATATTATCTTTGAAATGGCTGAAATTCAACAGGGAAGCATGTCAGAGATCGATAAAATAATAACACATTGTCTTTAGGCTTTCATTTTGGCGTTTTTCTCTAGCCTCCAACCTTCGAGTTTTAATACATTCATGTTTGGTGCCCGGAAGCTCTGTGGGAAGGTGAGTTTGAAAAGACAAGCAGTACAGTTGGAATCCACATGACGTGTGTTCTAGTGCTGTGCCTATAAAACGCAGTGAACTGTAAAGAACTTTAAAAAATATTTATAGGAAACAAATTTAATTGGCCTCTACAAATAAAGTCGGTTGTAGTGTTTTCGATACTATCGATGTATCGAAATTACTGTCTAGTTTCAGAGAGCTCTTTTGGATTTCCTTGGTACGTTGGATTCGAATGATTGATGTGGGGTATTGACATAAGAATTAAGTGTTGTCTCTCTGTGGATGTTTTTTTAAAACTTGCATCGCTTATTTTGCATATCCATTGCGTCTTTCGCTATTTCTGAGCCTGCTGAAGCCACACAGCAAGTTCCTTTTAATGCATCTGCCAATGAGCGTTCTCCGCCTCGCGGTTCTGTTGCTGTCAGTGACCGTGACAGTGGCACCGCGGCTCGCTCTCGGGTATTCCTTCCCTCGGAGCGAGAGCCTCCGCGACGACAAGGGGTCGGAGCACGCGAGGGAGCGCGGGCTGAAGAAGTGGATGGAGTGGCTGCTGCGAGACACGCGCTCCCTCTCCCTGCAGCCGCTTCCGAACCTCCCTGCGCAGGGCGAGGAGCTGGCGAGCCGCCTCCTCGGCCAATTGCACGACTTCGCCAAGGTTCCACTCCTGCCCGGCCAGCATCCCTTGAAGCCCACCAACCCCCGAGGCCTGGCGTTCATTCTGCTGTTTCCAGACGTTGATGACATCAAGAACTATTTTCTTACCTTTCGCCCTGTAAACCGTAGTCTTCCGGGCCACGGAAGCAGAGAATCGCGTATTGTAATTTTTGTGGTAGCTCGATCGTGTGAAGTTCCCGACGAAGAGATCGTTGGGGTGTTCCAGAGATTTTGGCAAGTTCTTGAGCTTTACAGAATATTTCTCCAGTACAGAATTCCAGAACATTGTGAATGGTACATACATCAAAAAACTCGTTTCATCTTAATGGATTTCCAAGTTCAGGACTTAATTTCAATTATTGATATTCCCGACGATGTTTTTGATGTTTATGGAGAGCTCTTAGATGGTTTGCCTTACAACTATAACCGTCCTTTGAAAGTTATTTCTTCCTTATACCCCTCGTCAGATTCGGAGACACTTGTTCCTGACTACCTACACCCCGAGGAAAAGTTATTTGAGGTTAGAGATATCTCTTTTTTAAAATATTCAGCTGTCTAGAATAGATGCTTGCATTGTACCCGAATGTATAGGATACTTTAATGCAAAAATATTATCGTTGACATTAGTAATAGTTGCATGCTTTATTAGACAACAGGAAGTTTCAGGGGAAAACCTATAGATTTTTCAAACTCTACTAAATATAATGTGCAGGAAGTACAGTATATGATGTATCAATGAAATGTACATAGCTCTTCCCTGATAACTAATTCACTTTTTTCTTTTTCTTTCTAATTAAATGAGAGCCCTTATATTTGCGCTTTATTTCGTCCCTCTTTTCCAATCCAGTCTTACCGTAACTCAGTTCAGGAACATATTTTTGTAGGTTCGTCTACTATTATAATATAACCACTACAAATGTTACGAAAAGTATGTGTTGTGCTAGCTTCACTAGTTTTCTCATTCTTGCGACCATTTCTCTCCCAGTAGTACCGAAATCACTTAGCGCACACTCTCATTTAAACGGCACAATTTGCACATCAATTACTAGGGAGCGAATTTTAATGACCTAAAAAATCTTGAAATATACTATTAAAAATATCCTAAATGTCCTAAAAATTCTGAAATATGCATTTTAATATGCAAATAATATTCACAATATTTAATTTCCTGTAAAAACTTTTCTTGATAAAATTCAGGTGAAGCATGCTTGGAATGAAAAGAGATATTTTTGTGCAAACAATACGATCTACCTTACTTCGCAGGAGAAAATTGAAGTAAATATTCGCCTTAGTGAAGCACATTGTATGTCTTGTTGCATTTCTTCTGCCTTAAAAAATCTAGAAATATTCTACATTTGCACAAGTATTTTATGATATAAATAAATGAAAAAAACGCTGTGACAAGCTATTCTCTTATCTATGAACGCCCACAAATAAATAGTAAATTATATAAAAATATTAAACGTTTTAGAAATAAGTCTCTATTTTAACGAAATCTGCAAAATATGCGCCTATAATTACACGAATATGCACCAACAGGAAACATCGGCCAAATGTGCACAAACTTGCACTAACATGTTAGTCTACATAGCATCCAGTATTAACCAAGTGTCACGAAATTTCTCTTAGCTATTCCCTGAAGCAACGGATACAAATCTTCCAAATCATGTAAATCCGCTCCCTATCGATCACACTTTGCGCACTTGTTCCACGCTGCGTGACCTCCGCCCAGGCGCTGGCGCAGAAGCTGAACTTCGTGGTGGCGCGGGTCCCGGTGCCGGAGCAGGGCGGGGCCGCGTGGTCCGGCGTGTGCTCGCGCTTGCTCTTCCTGCTGTACTTCGAGCACGGCGACGTGCTGGGGCCGCGCTGCCCGCTGGCGTCGGCGGCGCGCGAGCTCGTGCTGCCCGTGGAGGCGTTCGCCGAGCTGCGCGTCGTCGCGCTGGCGCCCGTGGGCCCGCCCCTCGGGGGCGTGGCCGCGCCCTGGCGCTGCTTCGCAGGTGCGTCTGCGCGGTGGCTGCCAAGGTGATGTTGGGTGATTGTCGTGCCCGTGAAAAACGTAGGAACGGACGACGGAAAATCAATGTCGTTGGGATCGACGTGATCGTAGTAAACGATATGATGATCGATGACGTATCGTTCAGATCGACGTGGTCGTTGTAAACAGTGTCGTGAAAGATGATGGCGGGATCGACGTGGTTGTCGTGATGTTGCGGGTCGACGTGGACGTCGTGAGCGAAGATGTAATCTCTGTCGTGATGGACGTGATCATAAAAATCAATGTGATGGACGCGAGCACAGTAATCAATGTCTTGATGGACGTGATCGTAGTAAAGAATGTCATGATTGACGAGGTCACAGAAATCAATGTGATGGGCGTGGCAAAAAATAATCAATGCCTTGTTGGACGAGGTTGTAGTAAACAATTTCATGATAGAAGTGGGCGAAGTAACCAACGACGTGATGGACGACGTCGTAGCCATCGCAGTGGTCACGAACGAGGCCATAGCAGAGAAACTTTAAACGAAATAGCGATAACTTGCAATGGAGCCCCGTGAGGAGGGCGGGCGTGAGTGTGGCCGTTCCGTGCCGCAGGGCCGTGGGCGTGGCGCGTGTCGGCCGCCGGCGCCGCGGCGCTGGCGGTGGCGGGCGCCGCCTGGCTGCTGGGGCGGCCGCGGGCGCTCGGCCGCGGGCGCCTGGGCGCGGCCGCGTGGCTGGCGGCGGGCGGCGCCTCGGCCGCCCTCCTGCGCGCGCAGCTCGCGCGCACCACCGTGCGCCCCGCCCGCCAGCCGGTCGTCAGCACGCTGCACGACCTGGCGCTCTCCGACCTGCCGGTCATGACCTTCAAGGTACTAAGATCCGATTAAATTAAGAAGGTGATTGACATTTGTGAGCGGAGGGGAGCGAAGTTGCCAGGTCGCAAACCACTGAGCACGTGTTACCGGGACACGAGAACAAACACTTCAAAAAATACGTGTAAAAGTGTAAAAAATACGACAAAAGCCTAACCTCAACGCAACTCATCACAATACAGTACACATTGCGTGCGCAGCGCAGGCAGAAACGCGGGCGGCGCGGCAGCAGGGAAGTCGCTGTGCGATGCTCAAATGTTCCCCGTGTTCGGCAGTGGCAACTGAGCGACCTGACACGTCACGTTTTGTCTCTCTGGTTGGCAGCTGCCATGGAAACGGGAGAGGCGTCCTGACATCACACAGAACTGTCAATCACCTTCTTAATCGGACCTTACTTCCCAGGCAGTGGATGGACCGCGGAGAATGAAACTTCCTGCGCATGCGCTGAGGGTTTGATTGTCGGTTGTATCCTCCCATAAGCATGGGCTGTCTCCGGTCAACTTGCGCCTTGTCTTTCAAAGTGCCGGGAAGGATTCCGTATCGGTGGCAGTTGAACCGTTGCGACAAAGATTGGGTCAAAAGCATTCGGCGCTCGTCTTGTGGCGCCAGTTTTGTTATTGGGATAGTTTCATTCGCCTCGTCTGTGCATTCGCGGGTAGTCGAGCCGATAGCGGTGAAGGCAGTATTGAATGAGGGTGCGACATATGGTGAACTTCACCCTCAAGGGCTTTTACTAAGCAATGTACTGGCTTCGCTTCAATCACCAGATGTGAAATTATATGATCTAGGATTTCATCTTCGAACAAAAGGAGTACAGTCATTCAAATGTATGATAGTTTTTTTTTGTAATTGATATTTAAAAAAGTTTATTAATAGAAATTCTGTTCGTTTCAGCCATTACGCCCGAAATAAAGTATATACTAAATTCTGTGGTGGCAGCTGAGATTTTGTGGTAATCCATGATAAAGTTGCAAGGATAATGAGATATCAACCACAATAAAGGATACATTTTTTTAATATTTAGAAAATTTCGTCATACATATGATTCGGGAGTGTTTTTTCCATCATCAGTGACACTAAAGTAGATAATTCAGTAAACAAGTTAGCAAAATGAAAATTACAAATGTACATAAACCTATTCAGCTTGAAAAACTAATTAATTAAGGTACCCCAAAAAATTAATCCTTTATTGTGGTTGATATCTCATTATCCTTGGAACTTTATAAAGTATATACTCCTGACTGCAATAAATGGACGTATGAAAATATTTCTTTAATGAAGATACATGTTATCTTACCTTCACAAATACTTATTCTGGGTACAAAATCATTCTAGTTTTTTGTAAATTTGATAATATTAGGGAAATTTTCAAAATACCGAGATTATTGGGTTGTTGTTCATTGCCTTGACGCCACAACTCAGCACTGCTCACAGTTCTTCATTATTGTTGTTGTCTTAGAGTTACAAGCTCTCTTGAATGTCGCAGTGTAGCGTTTACCCTCCCTTCCGGTTCCTCGCCATCCTGAGCGTTGCAAGACCCACCCACCCACACTCCGCCGTCATTTGACGCAGCAACACGTCATCACTCTGCAAGACTGGCTCGAGCAGGAGCGGTCGGGGTCCGAAGACTCGGACCTGGAGCACGCCGACGTCCTGGAGTCGGTGCAGCGGATGACGCGGCGGCGCGACATGGCGCTGCTGACGTCGCTGGAGGACGCGGGCGCGGGCGCGGACGCGGCGCGGCGCGCGCTGCCGGGGCTGTTCGAAATGACGCGCGCGTTGCAGCCGCCGCTGCGCACGGCCGTCACCGCCCACTTCGCGCGCGCGGAGGCGCTCCTGCGCGCGCCGCTGGGCGAGGCAGAGGCGCGCGTGCGCCAGGCCGGCCTCTTCCGGCACTGGCGGGACCTCCACGCGACGAGCCGCCGGAAGCGGCTGCTGCCCGGCGACGACGCCCAGGGGTTCCGGCAGTGGATGAGGATGTTGAGCGACTTCCACGACCAGGAGAAGCCTAGGGCATTCGGTGTGGGCACTTTGTGGTTTGCGTTTCTTTGGCTCGGGTGTGGTCTTTCTGTGGGGCTGGTTTCGTTTCTCTCGGAGATTCGGTTTCTTCGTTTAATTCTTTTGTTTATGCATGATGTTTTATTTAAACGTAACGGATAATTCCACGTTTTATTTCCAGACTATAAATCGAAAATATGAAACAGGGTACATTTATCCTATGAAGATAAATATTTAATAAATGCTTTTGGAAGTGTTACCGTCAGTATCGATGTAATTGGCCTTTGAAAATAATGTAACAATAAATAATCCTTGTGTGACACCTGAGAGAAGAAAGTCAAATTGCCAAGAAAAGCACAATTCCATTATTTCTCCTCCTCCTTTATTCCTGAAAATAGATGCGTGAAGAGTCTTAGCGTTAATGTCTTTCCATTTTCTGCGCACGTAATCGAAGAGATGTTTACCTTTGGATTCCGCTGTAAAAAGGTGTTAGAGCAATAATGACGGGGTGAAATAAGGATTAGAGATGAATGACTGTGGATAAGACAATAGTTGAGTGAGATGTGCGGTGGTGTGAGAAATCCAGCATTTCTCACTGTGAAAGCACCCATGCTTTCAACCAGATTCGCACACTGAGCCTCGGTCTTGTGTGCTTGGAAGCTACTCCAAGCCTCTGCACCCCCGAGGCCGGCTCGTCTCAGCGTCACTGGCGTAAACAACGCAACGTCCTCGCCTCCAGTTCATCCAAACACGCGCGCCCGGCAGTCAGAGGCGCGCCACATATCCACGCGCGATTTCGCTGGCAGCGGGCGGGGCGCCGCGGGGCGACCAGGTGCACTCTTCACGCGCCGGCTGCCACGCCCCCTTCCCCTCCCCTCTCCCCCCTCCACCCTTTCCCCTTCCCCTCCCGCCGCGCCGGAGGCCTTGCGCCGTCGCCAGGCGATGAGCGATCGCGTAAATGCGCGGGGCAGAGCGGCTCGTTTGCTCAGGTTATTTTTCTTGGCGGCTGCGTGTTCGACCCTCGCCGCCGCACGCGCATTTTTAACCCTGACGCCCCGCCGCCGCCTTCGTAGCAGCCGTCCGCGCGGAAGACCACCCCTGGAGCGCCGGCGCGAGTGGATGTGAGGCATGAGGGTGGAGGGGGGCGGGAAGTGGGTGAATAGCTAACGCCGCCGCCGCGTTTTCTGGGCGCTGCCAAGAGTTGGTGAGGTTCCTGGAGTTTCTCCGTTGACTTGCATGTGCGCAACGCCGATGAGTAGTACACACGGAATGAGAGTGCTCATCTGACTAAGACTTGAAGAAATCTAAGTTAGACTTACGGGCTAATATTTTCTGCGAATGAGAATACATAATATCACTATCCAAGTATAAAAAGATTTCGAGTTTCTTCGAGAGACAAAATCGCCATCTCAAAAGTATAAGAATTGATGAAATAGTTCCTTTTGAAGTAGATGTACAAACAAATTATGTCATATACATAATGTTTAGCGTCACGATGTTGCTGCTTTAAAAAATAATGTCGTATTGCATATTTTCGTTCCCGTTTCAACCATATGTGTTGCGTGAGCAGAATTTATTGTACTGCATCTGTGCAACGCCAGTTTTACCTTTTAACACTTTTTAGAATTTTAAATTGTTCACAAATCAAAATTCTCCCTCTGCAAGAAATAAGCAAGGTATATCAATTGTTGTTTGTGATTATGCAAGCATCAAATTTTTTAAATGTATCTCTGCACGTGAACAAAATAGTCCTTACTTTATTGTCATTACTTTTAAGAATATGATGATTCGTGAGTCCCTAAATTTGAGTTACAATGGGAATAAAAATAAGCATGTCTTTTCGGAAATAGTGGAATAGAGATTTCAAAACAATAAACGTTGAAAAACGACAATTGCGACACGAGCTCATGATAGCACTTTTAATGCCAGCTGGGATATAACCGTCCTCGAAACCAGAACACGTTTCGTCGTGAGGAAACGAGCAAAGCGTTTCCAACGATCGAAGCGAAACCGTCGACACCATCCTGGCGATGACGCCATCAGCGGCGATGAGCGCTTCCAACGGGCAGTTCCCCCTTAACGGGGCGTCTCTTTCCCCGCGCACTCCCAATTTCTTTCGCCCCATTACGTCGCCGGGTTCACCGCTACGGGAGGAGCGGGGCGAAGAACGTGGAGGTGCCGAGCAGGGGTTCTCGTCCACTCCCGTGCACCCCGGGTGGCGCCCGGGGCAGGCTGCAACGGAGGGGGTGCTGGTAGCGAAGTGCACGGAACAAGGAGGAGGGTAGGTAGGAAGGGGCGACGGGAGTGGCGATAGGAGAAACTGGGTTGTCGGCGGTGGAGGTAATAGAAGTGGTGGCGGTGGCGGTGGCGGCGGGGGCGGCTGCGGCGGGGGGCGGCGGGGGCGGTAATAGCGGCGGTGGCAGCGATAGTGAGGGCGGCGGGGGCGGCGATGGCGGCGGTGGTTTGCCTGAGATGGAGGGCTTTAGCTGGCGATCGACCCGCCCACACCCAAGCCTTCCTGACACACTGTGGCCGGTCTGTCTGACCCACGGCGACGAAACCCCGAGATCCAATTTCCCCCGAATCACCTCGTTTCTTTATTGCCATTAATCGGATTTCCGAGTACTGTTCGTGCTAATTTCGTTTTCTGGGAGGAGATAATTGGTTGCATATCGAATATTCATGACAAAGCTTCGTTACTGCTGAGGAATAGTCTTGTGTTTCGATCTCTTTTATTGCTTTAACTTTAACGAAAACTATGCGGGGAATGCACATATATTCTGCTTCTGTATATTTGTGGATATCGTTATTGTCGTAGTATAATCCGCAGTGCAATCTCCATATGTTCGCAGCTCAACACAAGAATTGCCAGAGGAGTGATAAACTGCAAGACGTGATCTGAAACATATTTCTTGCGAAGGTGGAAAATTTGGGTACAGTTTTTGGCATGGTCTCTTCTCTACATTCTTGCTGGGAATAAGCAAGGTTATTCAAATTAATTTCCCATTGTGTAATTGTTAAATAGTTATGTACTTCAGAATGATTTAAATGGATAGTAAATTGCCTTTCATTCTTCGATCCTTTTCAGGCCGATATTTCCTCAGGGCAAGTACCTTCTAAATAAGATTTTAAAACTTTTATACTTTACACCTTTTATATTTTTGTTAAAGAGCGTTCATCAGTGGTTAAATAATTTACGAATGTTCCAAATTGCCTTCAATCGTTCTATTGGTATCTTATTGGCATTTTTATACGAATTGTTAATTGCTTTAATAGTGTTTCGTTACTCAAATTCGAATTCCTTTTTGTTTTCGCGTCCTCAGTCACATTTCTTAAGAACGTTCAAACTAGTTTTATTTATAAGAAAGTCAGTACATCTTTACACCAATGCAAATCTTTCAGTCCAACGACGAATTACTTCAAACGCATGTAAGGATTTTTTTCAGATTTTTCCCTATCAATCGTGCTCATATAATTTTAAATTCCTGAGAGTAAATGTTCCTCTGAATCTAAATCCATTTCTTCGTCAGTAGAAAGTTTTGTCCTCGTAGCCCGCAGCGCCGGTTACCGTATGACGCGGGCAAATCCGCGAGTGGGCGGGCCCTGCGCGCGCCGCATCGCTCAGAGAGCCCTCGAGTGCTTCCCGCGGGCATTGCGGGATCTCGACGGCGGGGTCCATTTCCTACCGGCGCGGCTGCAACGAGGGCTACGAGCGGCCAGCACACTCAAGCGGCTCACCCCATCCCTTCCCCCTCGCCCCGACCACCCATCACTGTCCACTCCTCCCCGACCACCCCGCTCCGACCACCCCGCTCCGACCATGCCGCTCCGACCATGCCGCTCCGACCATACCGCTCCGACCACACCGCTCCAACCACCCCGCTCCGACCACACCGCTCCGACCACAGAGCCCCGTCCGCCGCGCCCCGTCCGCCCGGCCCCGTCCGCCCGGCCCCGTCCGCCCGGCCCCGTCCGCCCGGCCCCGTCCGCCCGGCCCCGTCCGCCCGGCCCCGTCCGCCCGGCCCCGTCCGCCCGGCCCCGTCCGCCCGGCCCCGTCCGCCCGGCCCCGTCCGCCCGGCCCCGTCCGCCCGGCCCCGTCCGCCCGGCCCCGTCCGCCCGGCCCCGTCCGCCCGGCCCCGTCCGCCCGGCCCCGTCCGCCCGGCCCCGTCCGCCCGGCCCCGTCCGCCCGGCCCCGTCCGCCCGGCCCCGTCCGCCCGGCCCCGTCCGCCCGGCCCCGTCCGCCCGGCCCCGTCCGCCCGGCCCCGTCCGCCCGGCCCCGTCCGCCCGGCCCCGTCCGCCCGGCCCCGTCCGCCCGGCCCCGTCCGCCCGGCCCCGTCCGCCCGGCCCCGTCCGCCCGGCCCCGTCCGCCCGGCCCCGTCCGCCCGGCCCCGTCCGCCCGGCCCCGTCCGCCCGGCCCCGTCCGCCCGGCCCCGTCCGCCCGGCCCCGTCCGCCCGGCCCCGTCCGCCCGGCCCCGTCCGCCCGGCCCCGTCCGCCCGGCCCCGTCCGCCCGGCCCCGTCCGCCCGGCCCCGTCCGCCCGGCCCCGTCCGCCCGGCCCCGTCCGCCCGGCCCCGTCCGCCCGGCCCCGTCCGCCCGGCCCCGTCCGCCCGGCCCCGTCCGCCCGGCCCCGAGCCCGCAATCTTCTCCCGTCCCACTAGGAGGTTTCGCCTCCCAAGATTGTGCGACCCTCTCCGCATCCTCCTCGACTCGTGGCCCCGTCCACGTCCGTCCGCCACGGAAAATGACGCGGAGATAAAAGTGGAGGAGAATCAGACGTCGTAATGGAACTTTCGTGGCAGGGCGATACGGTTGAAAGCGTTTTAATAGAATGTCCTGTAAAATTGTGGGAAAACCCTGCTGACCCTGCTTTCAAAATAAGTAGTGTCCCTGGAACTGAAAGATTAGCAACGTAATTTAAAATGGGCAGATTTCCGCACTCTATACATTTTCTCAGTTTGTAGTGTTATCTACAACAGTAATCGTTTTTAAATTGTAATAGGAATCATTATAATTAGGGAGCGGATTTGTATGATTTTGCATATTTTTGTTCCGTTGGTTCAGGACATAGCTAAGAGTAATTTCTTGACATTCGGTTATAATTGGATGCTTTATAGATTAATTCGTTGGTGCATATTTGTGCATATTTGACAGATTTTTCCTGTTGAGGCATATTCGTGCAATTATGGGAGCATATTTTGCATATTTCGTTAAATTAGAGAAAATGTTTTGTGCTTTCTTAGAATCTATTTGTGAGTGTTTATTTTATTAGAAAAGCTTGTCAGAATTTTTTATTTTTATTTTCTATAGATGATAAAACACTTGTGCAAATGTAGAATATTTCTTGATGTATTTTTTAAACCAGGCAGAAAAAGGGAAAGACCTGCTATGTAGGTTCTTCACTAAGGTGCATTTACTTGAATATTTCTATCATGAAATAAGATCGGTTATATAATGTTTGCCCAAAATTCTTTTCCGAGCATGCTTCTCCTGGATTTTATCAAGAAAGGTTTATACAGAAAATTAAATATTGTTAATTTTAATTGAATATTAAAGTGCATATTTCAGAATTATTAGTTTATAAATGCATATGGAAGTGTATATTTCACCATTTTTAGGTCGTAAATGTATATTTTAAAAAGCATATTTCAAGATTTTTTAGGACATAAAAATCCGCTTCCTAATTATGATGTTGTATTTCAAACAATAAGTGTTTGTTTTCAAAAAGTACATTATTTGTTTACGATTTCATCATAACTTTTCATTTTTGAAGCCAAATGGAAAAGACATGTACTATTCTTTTCATATATAAAGTTTAGAATACACAAAAAACTACTGTATCTTGAAAGAATTACAATTTTGTGTTTGTGTGTAAGATTTTTCACTTCTCAAAGAATACAAAAACTTTAACAATTTCACAAAACTCTTGCATTGCTATGATAACACAAAATGAAAGGTACACTGACTAGGCGAGGCTACCTGACTGATACAGTAAGAAAAATTAAATTAGTGTAAACATTGCAGAATGTATTGAAGCCTACGAGGCACACATGCCTAGATTTTTCCAACCAGACTACTCTCATAGTACCACAGCTCCTCCTTTTTACACAGCTGTCTAGTAGAGGGTCTCAATACGCATAGAAAAAGTGCCTTCCTCTGACGGGAATGCTTCACGGCAAAGTTTTTGAGCAGTCCCGTGTGGAGCGATAAGCTGCCCACTGCACTCCCCGATCCGTCCTAGCCCCGCACCACCCCGCACTCTCCGCCAGCCACGCCTGATCTGTCCACCGCCCCGAGAATGTCATCGGGCGCGTGGCAGGGGTGGCTGGCCGGCCGGGGGGGCGGACGGACGGAGGTGGGGGAGATAAGGGCGGCGACGGTGGTGGTGGCGACAGCAGCAGCGCTGGCCCCGGCGACGGCGGCGGCGGCGGTGGCGATGATGATGATGATGATGCCCGACGCCATCGTCGGCGGCGGCGTGGTTGAAGCCGCTTGGCGGAAGAGGCCGTTCCATGCGTAGAGGCGCAGGGGAACAATGATTAATTAATTTTCTTTAAAAAAAATAATTGAGACGCGCGAATTTTGTGTTCGCGCCCCCATAACACACTGGTGCAGCATGGAACTCCCATAATTTGGCGGGAATACCACAATGAGTGCCCAGGTGGGCGGAAGTCATAGGAACTTAATCCGCGCTGAGAAAAATGTGCTAACACACTAAGTGTTAATTATTGCGACCTTGTGCCATAAAGGTACAAGACATCTTAGATGAAACTTCTCTACTGAATAATTAATGAGAACCTCACGTTTTCTATATAAAATACTCCAAAAGTGTCACTTTTATTTGAAGTTTTTTTCTTTACATATTACAAAGATTTCGACAAGGAATATTTCTTTTTCCCCATGCCTCAAATATCACTTATACTCACGTTGCCTCGCACCTAGTTAGAGGGAAGCCAAGAACATAAATTAATCCCTTCAATCTCCCGGCGTGGCGGGGCGCGGCGTGGCGCTGTGTGTCCCCCCCCCCCCGCTGGACGCTTGCCACGAGCCCAGCGCGCCCCGCCCCACTGCGCAGGCGCCGCCAGTGATTGACGCGCCCCCTCCCCCGCACCCCTTATTAATAGCGCGGTATATTTGAACGAAGGTGCGCGGCGCGCAGCCCCTCACAAAAAAATAAATAGGGGGTCTCCAAGGAAAACAGAGGGTGGAAGCCGCCCTCCCCCGTTTTTTACGATTCCCTTTGCTTGCTTTCTCGCTCGCTCTCCAGGGTCGCTGTTGTGTGCTAACTTCCTTCTCGAGTCAATGTTTTTGTCGTATTGACTTTTATGTATGTCCTACTTCGCTGCGTGTTTTATTGCTGTGTTTTTGAGGGGCGATCGTGGATCAAAAAGGATACTTAAAGCGAGGGCGACACGTAGGACAAACAAGTGAACTGCGCTCTCGAGTCATAGGGCGGATGACAGGGGGTTAGTCCTCCGTTTGAAGTTGGGGGGTTATTGCTCATATTTTTTTGAAGTGTCTTTGAGATTTCTATATTTAAAGAGTTTTCTTGAGCACCGGGCTTAGATCATGGTATTCGAAGGCGCAACTAAGATTATTAGTAGAGGAGGGACCAGTCCTTAGAACACGTCTTCGATTTGGGTCCTTTGAACTAAAAATAACACTTCAACTGTTACTACGTCATTTTTAGCCCGTCAAGGAAGTATAAGATCCCTCCAACTAGATTCTTTGAATTCTTCAGAGAAGAGATCAAAGGAATGACTGAGCAACGAAATCTGAGAATCTTCCTAATTAGATATTAGATATTTAGTATTTCAAAGATTTGTCAGAATTTCGTCCCAGTAATTTTCAATTTTCTGCTTGTGTCGACGTTCCGTAAAGAATATAAATTAGGCTAGTTGAATGGCTTTTTGTTTATAATAATTGCAGGGCATCATGCTACAAGAGAGCATGATTAAAACGTTTTATACTGTTGCGTGTACTGTAAACGGCCATTAGATTCAAATCGTTTCATAAACTGTTCGCATTTCAACATATTATAACTTTTGAATTATAAATTTTACTGGATGTGATCCGTGCAGCTGTATAGACAGAACGAGCTCGCGCTAGTGTTCTCAAAGTTCTACCGTTTCCCCTTCCTCAAATTCTATCAGTGCTCTATCATTATTCTTATCGTACCGTGTTAATCACAAACGCCTGTTCATCAAAATCATTCGTCCTCAAGTTCGCCATGCCTCAAATACCACTTATACTTACGTTGCCTCGCACCTAGTTAGAGGGAAGCCAAGCACATAAATTAATTCAATCTCCCGGCGTGGCGGTTCAACAATAAAGCCTGGGAACTTGTATTTAAAGTATAATTTTATTTATTTGTTTTATAATATTACGTATATTTTTCATGTTCAGTTAAATGTAATTGCTTTCAAAGGAATCTCTCACAACACAATTTTATTGAAATAATATTGAATAACTTCACTTTTCCCGTTATTGACAAAATGAAATTACTACCGTCAAACGGAACACCAGGAATTGAGATGTTATATTCCCGTAATTGGAACCAAACGTTACATCTGCGACCTAGGCCGTCTGAAACGAATATTCGCTCTCGCGTAATTCATCTCGAAAACACTACGTCAACGTCTTTGCCTCCCGAAACGTGAAGAGCGAACGCTCATAAAGGAAACAGCCGAGCACTTGATCTTCCCATTCGTACGACCGCAAGCAGCAGCAGGAGCTCGGCTGCAGAGAGCACGCGAGGGGAGTGGAGAGAAAGCATCAGAGGCGCTTGCGGCGCTGACGGCACAGGCGGCGGCGAAGGCAGCAGCGAAGGCAATGCGGCGCCTAATATTTACGGAAACGACGCTCACAACGGTTTAATCAAACGGAGCGCGCCTGGCGAGGAGGGGAGCAGCAGCGGCGCGCCGCGGCGGCAGGAGGAAGCTGGAAGAGGGCCGAGGAGACGAGTCGCTGCCGCTCTGCCGAAGCCAGGAGAAGGAAGTGGCAATGGGAAATGGTTCGTGGTCTCTCTTTAACCAACTACACACGCACTGGTAGCAATCAGTATTATTAATTCACTTGCTTATAGTAACATTTCGGACGCTCGTCGTTCGGTACCTTGCTCTGGCTGACCTGATTGCAATTATGATGTTGTGCTCAAAGATTTAACACTGTATTGGCTGTTTCCATGTCAAAGTGTGCATATTCCTCTAGGCACGCGGAAAGGATTTCAATTAGTACGAGACTCGCAGATTTTTTCTTCAGACGTCTCCCACATGAACTTGACATTTTATACGTAATATTTGACGTGGAAACAGCCTCGTGTAATATCATAATTTTAAACGCAAAATAATTGTAAACATCTCAGCCTAAAGAGGGTCTCGAACGAGTAGGGCAGCAACGTTGCAAAAAGGAAATTAATAACTAACATTGATTGTTACCAATGTATGTTTACTTGGCCTATGGATGAGTCTGAACTGTGATTCAGGCAGCTAAATTCAACTTTGGGGAATGGTGTTAATGGAAGTGATGAAACGAGTGAGAAACAGAGGGGAATAGAGTAATTACGTGAGGGAAGAAGGGTAAATAAGTAAATATGAAGGAGAGGATAAGTTAGAAGCTGTTAGGAAATTTATGGGGTAATGTAAGCGAAAAACAATAGATCCGTTGATATGCAAGTTATAAGTTAGTGACGCAAGTTGCACCAGTTACTAGTAGACAGTTGTAGTAGACAGGTTACATCTGGTCGACGTTTAATGAATGAGAAGTACGGGTTTATGTCAACCGTTTCTATTTCTCTGCGAATAGCTTTGAATTGCTGCACGACGATACAGTTAATTGCATAACATTTCCCACTACGTGTACGTAAAGAAAGGTTCTGCATTAAAGAGATTCAGATGTTCCCCAGGAAGATAAAAGCGATGGTGGTGACATCGGTTGCTTCAGCACCGCATATGCGACACAAGTGTCTCCTCGAAGCAACCTCTGAGCGTGGCATGCGGAAGGCTCGACAAGCCGTTTAAAGGGAGTGGGTGTACAAAGCGGACGGGTTGGAGGAGGGAGAAGACTCAAGAGGAAAAGTAAAAAGAGGGGAATTATGAGAATGAATTGCAGGCAAATTAGATATGTAATATCTTCATGAAAAATAAGAGAGATATTACTAAGATGACGATGGTGATAAAAGAAGGGATGAGAACGAGCTGGAAGTGCCACAATTGAATTAGGCGACACTAGTGCAGAAAAGTTTGTTTTTTAATGTGTACAAAATTTATTTATAGCTAGGAAAATCTGGCAGACGTTGTTCTGCCCTTCATCTCCCTCTTTCCCCTCCCATCACCCTTTCTCACAGTCTCTCCTTCCCTCCCTCCCTCACGCTGTCCCTGTCTATCTCTGCCGCTCTCAGTTCCTCTCATTCACAGATGCAGATTATGCAATAACATCTCTGAGCATGTGAAGTAATATATCGAAGCGCCGGATCAGCAAAAATGTAATAGAATGTTCAAGAAGGTTTCATCCTGTACATTACGGTGTGAGAAACGTATCTTTTATTTTTGTTTTTAAGGCCATAGAACTCAACGTTTGGGAGTTATTTAACGATATAGATTCAAAATCCTACCGAATGTGTTGAGGGTTGCATTTAACCTAAACATTTAGTTTTGTCTACAGCGCCTGTAGTGGAGTTACAACAGGTTTAACAGCACATAAACCTTCTCATACTGGCTTACATACACGACTTCTCAAACTGCACATACAGGCTTTGGAGCAAAGGGAGTGGGGGAACAGCGAAAGAGTTGGAGGAGGGAGAAAAGTCAGAGGAAAAGTAAAAACAGGGAAATTGTGAGAATGAAGAGAATGAATTAGATGCAAATTAAGGGTGTAATATCTTTATGCAAAATAAGAAGGAGATTTCTGTGATGTTGATGATGACGGTGAAAGAAGAGATGAGAACGAACTGGAAGCGTAACAGAATGAAATTAAGGGACATTCATGTAGAAATGATTTTAAAAAACCGTCTACAAAAAATAGTCATAATAATTAAACAGAGGGACGGTGCGTTGGAAATGGAGGCTGCACATGGAGGCTTCAGAGCAAAGCCGGAAGACGAAGCAGCGCGGAAGCCACGGCGTCTGCCTGTGAAAGGAGGCTGGGCGCGTGCGACAGGCGGAAGGCGACGCGCACGCGTTTACATGCGAGGTAAACCAAAGGACTCCCCTCGTCGCCCGCGTCGGCGTGGGCGGGGCGTGGCTTCGCCGGGCGTCGTGGCGCTGTTGTGTGTAACGCGGATGTTTTTTTCCCAGCTCCTCAAGCCGTTTGCCGTTCACCGTTCGCCGTTTCCCGCTCGCCGTTTGCCGTTAGTCGTTTGTCGTTTGCCGCTCGCCGTTTGTTGTCGGCCATTCGCCGTTTGCTGTTTACCGTTCGCCGTTTGCTGACCGCCGTTCGCTGTTCGGCATTCGCCGTTTGTCGTTATCCGTTTCCCGCTCGCCGTTTGCCGTTCGTCGTTTGCCGCTTGCTGTTCGCCATTAGTCGTTATCCGTTCGCCTTTTGTCGCTTGCCGTTTGCCGCTCGCCGTTTGTGGTCGGCCATTCGCCGTTTGCTGTTCATCGTTCGCCGTTTGCTGATCGCCGTTCGCAGTTCGGCATTCGCCGTTTGTGGTTATCAGTTCCCCGCTCGCCGTTTGCCGTTCGTCGTTTGCCGCTTGCTGTTCGCCATTAGTCGTTATCCGTTCGCCTTTTGTCGTTTGCCGTTCGCTGTTTGTTGTTGGCTATTCGCCGTTTGCTGTTTACCGTTCGCCGTTTACTGTTCGCCATTCGTCGTTCGCAGTGCGGCATTCGCTGTTTGCCGTTGGCCGTGCGTCGCAGCGCTCTCGCCAGCACCTGCCTGCCCGCTCGCTCGTCGGGTCTGTCTCCATGGCGCTCGCCCTCAGGGTGTTTCTACGGTTCGCTTTCAATTACGTCCTCGATGAAGCGAAGCTAACACGAGATTGAGGAAAAGGAGGAGCGGATTCACAGCAGCAAGCCTTCTGAGAAGCACTTGGTGCGCCTAGACGCTACGTAATCGAAAATAAATTTCGCAGACAATTACTTCCTTGAAGCAAACATTATAAAAAATGTTGTTCTTCAAAACAAAACGAGTAATTTTTACACGCATATCGTTTCATTTCACTTTGGATTACTACATTAAGTTTTTTGAAAAGGAAAGCTAAATTCTTCGGTTATTTGTTCAACAACATTTTAATTGGTTTTGGAAGTATAATTATTGAAAAAAAGAGAACTACCCAAAGAAAAATTTATAAAACACATGAAAAGAAGCGGAGGAAAGTCAGGCCAACATTTGCCAACAGTGGCAACACAACAGCTCCTTGCATTTATGCAAAGTTCGGGAAATTGATTCACATGAGTTACACACATATTACTATGAATTACACTGTAAAATGTGTACAAATAAAAAGAGAAAAAACTCAATGATCATAGGAAATTAACTTTTTTAACATTTGTTCTGTTTAGTTCCTTTCCATCAGAGCAGCATCATCTTTCATTCGCCTTCCGTACTGTTGAACAAATATGATGAAATATGAAATATTAATATCTCATTTACTTGCATTTATCATCATCATCATCATCATCATCATCTATGACCCGTTTGAACATCCTTCGTCATGTGGCATCCTGTCTAAGCGTTACTGAGTCTTTGATTCTTCTTATCCCGTCTATCACTTCCACCCGTCTTTACGAGTACCGCCACGGACCCGCCGAAGCCAACCGTCCAATTTGCCATCCCCTTCAACGCACTTGAGGGAGATCTCTCTGAACTTTGGATTTCGTTTCCGTCCTTTTCCGCAACACTTTCGGCTAAACGGAATGTACGCGGTGTGCTCCTCTATTTTTTCACATGACAAGAACCGGCGTCGAAAAAATAATACTTTAGATTCAAATGGATTTTATTCATTGGTGTTCACGCTACTGTAGCCAAGATGTTACTTTTTTAATAAATCAATCACAAATGAAAAATTATTTTCGATAATACTTACAGCACGTCACGTATTTCGAAAAGTATTTGTTTGTGACCATTAAAAAAATTCAAGTAATATAAAAGCATTTGCAAGTAGATATCTCGTTCTTTCTCCCTGGCAAAACACATCGAATTATTTATTGCTGCTAGGGCTCTTTTTTGCCTGTTGTGATCATTCCCCGGAGCTACTTTCGAATGAAATGTATTATGTAACATTAATAATATAATGTGAGATAACAAAAGTGAGCTTTCAAAGCAAGCAACGAATTTCCCTTTAAATTAATAAAACCAATTTAACCATTAAATTAAAATAACCTTCTGTTTTGTTTGAAAGAAAATGAATTTGCTCGCAGAGGTTGTCCATGATCTTCCATTCAATATATTATTTACCACCTCACATTTTTTCCTGGTATTGAAAGGCGTAGGCGCCGTATTGCGAATGAAAGGAATACACGATGCATTATTTAACAAGTTACATTACTTCTGGGAGTAAACTGTAGCAATAAAATATTAGTCTGTAAATACCATTATTTAAGGGACATCTGTTTTCTGTTTCCTCTGGTTAACAATCTCGTATTCCTTTTTGTTTTCACAGAGAAATGACTCGCACTCGGCCTTTCTTTTTCAGCTAAGAATGATTCATTGCGTTACATTTTTGTTTTTTTTTTTAATATTTGAATTAGCTTGATGACGATCAATCCATAGAGAGAAATTGATTTTCTGAATTTCGAAACTAATACCAGATATAGTTTCATCATTTTATCTCACTGTGAAAACGCTATTCATTTTAGAACTATTAATCTGAAAATAACAATTAGTAGACGTAGATATTTTGTTGGGGTTAAAATTCAGTTCTTGTGATTGAGGGTACGAAATTGTCACCAGGTTAAATTTCGGATATGTATGAACATCACTTTGCACATTAATTGCTTTGCCATCACCGCAATACGTTAGAGCCCGCCAGTTCATTTTCTTCACAGAAGTCCAGTTTTATAGTTGAAAACAAATCGACTGGTGTTAAGAAATAACCTCTGCAGAAAATTTCGATACATCTCGAATCGATACGATACGTGATCGACACATCCGGAGGCTTCGACAAGAGGTCCACATGGAATCCATTAACTGCCAGCGCGACGTGGACACATGGAGGCTTCGTTCGAAAGCGTATTGCTTCTAAAATATATTTCCACTTCGAGCTCATTTTTCAACAGTCTGGCGATCGCATGTTGTGTGGCCAAAGACCGGAAACACTTCGTTTTTCGGCTGTTCGAACAGCGATGCCTTATGAAAAAAAAATAAGATGTTTTCGTGGGTTGCGCAAACATTTTAAAGCGTACGAGTGAAAGTGGCCCGCACCTGTCACGCACGCAACGTTCAGTGCGTGGCTTCATTGTAGCGCGACTCGCCACCGGGAACAATGGCGTTATTTACATTTCAGTGTTTATTTTTTTCCCCTCCATTTTGCTGTTCCATATTTTAGCTTTATTTAACTTTCGCTTGAGATCTGCATAGCACGCGCCCAGTAGCGTTGTTATTTTCGCATTAGCTAGGAGCTTTACGAATAAAAGCGGCGTTGTTTCGCGCGAATCTACTGCCGATTTCTGTTTACATTAGCATTATGAATTTCTTATGATGTTTGCGTTCGCGATTGAGTGAATTCCGTCGCACGAATGGGACGGCCCATTACTCTCACTCTACCGTTCCATTTTTTTCACTCCTCTCTTCTTTTCTTTTTTTCGATGCCATTAAAAATTGAGATCAGGCGATACTTCCTCAGCCCATCAAAAACTTCTCGCCCCGACCGAAGGCGAACCTTCCGCAGGCATATACCACCTCCAGCGCTACATCAGCCTTTTAAAAATGAAAGGGATTACGGGCGCGGCGCTGGTTCCCGTTTTTTTTTTTACTTGAGGTTGGTGAACATGTGCGCGTCCTAAATTTTCCAGCAGATCCAGCAGCCCTCGCTCGAGCGCCCCGAGAAGGATGAAGGGGGCAGGGGGGGAGAGAGGGAAGGGAGGAGGCTGGGGGGCGGGGCGTTTGACGTGGGTGGGTCGGTGGGCGCCCGTCGACGTGTCGCTTCCCGCCGCAGACGTGCTGCAGATATAATAAACTGGGGCTGTTTACGTGCGCGCGGCGGTCGGTGCGCGGGGGCGGTTGGCTGCACGGCCGTTGGAGAAGAGAATGAATACGGACTACTTGATAACGCGACTCTTTTTTCACTCGCAGAGATTGTTTATTGTATGGAGAAACGTGCCGAAATGGGAATCTCGATTACGGTCTCGTTAGCAGCTCTTTATGACAATCATTACATTACGACGATCATATTTTTCCGGAAGTTTTGCGTTTTAGAGCTTCTCAAGAAGCAGAAGAGCGGGAAATATTGCTAATGATTAAGTATTCCCACCATAAGTCAACTGGAAAATCAAATCTACCAAAGAAAAGAAACAAACATTGACGCGAAAAGGAAGAGTGCATAAACAGTTCAGCTTTATTCCTTCCTTCCTTCCTTCCTTTTTCGTTTGTTAACATTTGAGTTTTCTGCGTCTAGCAATGAACTTCAGAAATAAAAACCAACAAAAGACAAAAATTCCTTTAATGTTTCTCTATTCTCTAGCCTATTTGTTCATATTTCATTCCAATGACCTCAATAATTTTGACACTTCTGTAGCATAACATTACACATTCAATATATACGATAATTTTACCCGTACCGTCCAAATAAATACGAGGTACAACCTGTGAGTATAACTCTCATGGATGAAACCTTGCTCTTTACGATACGATCGTGATGAGAAAAACTGGAACGTAACCCGACCGTGTAAAAGTTCCCCCGTTATGGTCCCGAGGTTTTTCGTTGTTATGTAATAAATGTGCGCACAGGAATGCCTACCATGCGAGCGTTTCCCTGGTCAGGCCTGACGGGCCCTTGCTTGTGTCGTGGAATGGCGCGTGCGCCTAGCGGCCGCAACCCGCACGACGCGCTTCATTCATTAGCGCCGCAGGGCTCCATTCACAGCGCCTCGTGGACCGCCCCGCCCCGCCCCGGCCCGCCCCGCCCCGCCCCGCGAGCTCGAGCGTATATATAGAGCGGCGGAGGGCGGAGGGCGGTGGGTGGAAGGAACCGTAACTTATAATCTGGCACGTGCGCCACCACGCCGACGCGTCACCGGTGCGGCGCGGGTTGGCGCCGGCGTCCGACCGCTCGCTCGCTCGCTCGCTCGCTCCTTCGCGTGCTGCCTGCCGCCCGCCGCACTCCCACGCGGCCGCGCCGCGATGCGCTCTGGACCGACGTGGCGAATACCGGGGCATTTTGTGTGTTGCCTGTAGCGACTGCAATGTTTATTTATTTATTTACGTCAAAAACAGTTAAAAACTGTGTGTGACGAGCTATGGGGAGAAGTGAATTCTGTGCACATTTTCATAATTCTGTGATCACTATCGTAAACCATATTCTAGTCGAATTTTGAGAAAAGGAAAAAGCATTGTTTTTTTTTCAAGTTCTGTTAACAAAATACTCGCTCCTATATAATAAAATCTATTTTCAAAGGTAAATTAGCTATAAGTTTGTGCCCTTAATCCTCATCATATTCTTCATGAAAGAATAATACTTTTTGCCGCGACAATATGGAGAACGATAATTTGAATAACTATATTTCCCTGAAATTGAGAAGACGTGCAGAAATAATGAAGATACATTTATATCAGGAAGCAAAACAAGGGGCCATCTCAGCATTTGCTCAAAGAATCAGGGAAACTGGACGAAAAACCTGATCGGAATGTTAATGCGAAGAGTTAAAGAGTATAAAAAACTAGCGACCCGCAGCAAGAAAGATGGTGCTGAACAGAAACTACACAAAATAGTTTTACGAAATGTTGCACGCAACGGCTCAAAAAAATACTCTTTTTAACATTGCTATAAATTAAATAATTTAACAAAAAACCTTCACGAAAATTGTAATAATAGTACAGTATATTTCTATACTACAACATTTCTTTACATACCAAGAATATCAAAAAAGTGCTATTTCATAACACGTGAATAGCAAATATTTAATCAGGAGTGGCCTCTTCCTTGGAGCCTTTTGGCATGAAGTCAGCTGTGACGTAGGCTGTGACGCACTGATTACAAGTGTTCAGAGTGTATGCATAGTTTGACAGGCGGAATTACACAATGATATATTTAAATTTTTCAGATATTATTGAAATTCCATTGCTTTCGGATTTTTCCAGGGTTCTTGATATTTAACGGAACCACAGACAACACAAGACCGGAGGTTCCCAATATTCCTTTGAATTCGTCCGCGCCTTGAAAATTAGTCATATCAATTTGTAAACATGAATTACTAGTTTCGTATATGTTGGTATCAGATAACTACAGAAATAATGAAACTATATTATTAAGAATAATAATCGTAGATGAGAGTTAAATTCACAAACGTATAAACGATTTTTTTATATTCCAAAGATGAAAAATATTCTTCAATATATAATGATTTTGGTCCTTGGTTTTAACCTGCATCTTCCATGCTTCATAATAATGTTACTGAATTTTAAAATTATCATACTTGCTAGAATTTGATGAACCAATTAAACATCTGAGAGTTACAAAAAAAAACGCAGTATTACCATTTGAAAATTAAATTGTATGTAAAATACAATTGTATGTTGCGGGCCATGATTCTGATATATTCATCCCGGTGCACATTGGTATACATAACAAATATATATGGTTGACAAATCCAAAATAACGCTGTTTATGAGAAGCAAATTGGCAAGTCGTGAGGGCGTTGCAGCAGCGATGACGCGCGGACGCTGAGTGATCGACGGCTGCCCTTCCGCCGCCGCGTCCTCTCTGTTAGTCGCCCCGCTAATCCGCCTGCCATGCAATTCATTAGCAGGGAATTAATGAGCACCACGCCCCTCGCCCCCGCGCGCGCCTCCACCCCCACCCCCTCCCCACCCCGCACGCGTCCACGCCGCACCGAGCACAGCGAACGCTCGCCCGATCGCAACAATTACTGGCCTGTGGCCGAATGGCGTATCTCGATGAAATGTGATTCTTCAGGAAGGGAAATTAGTTCAAGATGACATTAAACGGTTTTTGGATATGTTTAATGCAGAAGAAACCAATTTTTTCACGCAGTATTTGACACTATGATGGAGAAGCATCTTAAAAATATTATTAATATGTAAATCTAGAAAACAAACTGAAATGGGAATGGATCAGTTTGTATATATATCCTTTAATTTGCCTTGCTTTATTGCTCCTGCGGTTGTTGCTAATGTAATAACGTTTGTCGTATTATTGGATTTATTTAGAGGTGTGTTTGAGGTACATCAGCTGTTCACGGTTTCATTCAATCAGGAGTTTATATATCGCTACACTGATGTCACTATGATGATGTTCAAGCTCCCGATTGGATGAAATCGTCAACAGCTGATTCACTTCAAACGCACCTCTAAATAAAGCCAAATGTAGTATGTTACATGTCACAGTTCTGAATATAATTGCATCTGATCATTTCTATTTTTAAGTCTGTGTAATTTCGTTATTAATGGAATGGATTTGGTTGCTGACGATCATTTGCAATATTGAATTATCATAACAAATAGTAATGTAAATATCAGTATCGATGAGATACTTCAAATCGGTCTTGGTGGGCCACCAATACTTGGGATGGTGTCTTCTTCCTACCAAATTAATTCCTTGTTTCAGAGGATATCCATTCATTTCAAACTCCGTATTCGTCAGTGACTGAGCAAATTCTTCTTACTTTTCATTAAATCACTTGATACTCAATATACTTGTTGTTTTTGAGATATTAACCAATTGATTTTGTCATACGGATATTCAGATCTGTAATAGTTTTCTTGCAAACCTAATGTCAAGCATCTTAGTTATACAAGTTAAAAACAATTCATGAAAGATGGCATATTTTTCTTTCAGTGTTGCAATGAATAATTTATTTTACAAATGCCACAAGCATGTGTTGCCTGAAACAAGAGCGGCAACTACATTTTTGAGCTCCCGTTTCCATTAAACTCTTTATTTTCTTATGTCATATTTTACTAGAAAATAAAGAAGATATACAAGGAGAATGAGATTATAACTTCCTTGATATAATTATACAAGTGATATAACATTAAACTAATTACTGGTTGCCATAAGGTTTGGAAAGACTCGTTCCCAAATATCATGTTTTAACTTCCCGAATTGACAGCTGAAAAGGGGGAAAATAAAGACTTTATCGTGTTACGGAAATAAAATATTTCGTTACATTGGACTACGCGGCCCCTTTCAAAATATCCGGGGGGGTCTAGGACTTGTGCGTACATCTATATCAAATGTTATTGATTGTGCTATTGAGTGCATTAATGTAAAAAACCCATTTTTACAAGTGTACATACAGAGAACTTCATGTATTTGCTTGGAAATGGTTACGTTCAAATTTTTTCATTTTTCTGAAGACCACTGACCAGCATTTAGCACAATAATACACAAACATGACATTCTCAAAGGATACAAACCTCGCGGTGGAGACCTTGCTTGACATTGATGGAAGGTTTGAAACTCCTCTTCAGACCACATCCCCTTCTCATTGAATCGTTCTGTGCGACTCGGAAATGAATGAAAGCTGCTATTTAGTGAAGCTGCGTATTCGTGAATGAAATCTTTTCGTTGGCGCGCAAGAAGTGCGCGATCGCAGCGGACAATTAAGCAGCACTTTCCGGCCAAATGGAGGCGGGCGCGGATCAAAGCGCTGGTGCGGCCGCGAGGCGGTTGGGGAGCGAGGCTGTAGGTCGGCGGGCGCGCAGAAAAACGCCGTCGACTCTCGAGAGGGCCAGGCCATTACGGGCGCATCCTGCCGCTCAGGGAGGACACTCACGCGAGGACAGTGTCCCTCGGACGCGCACTCGTACGATTTCGCGAAGCGTCGGGAGACGTTGTTCCTTTTTCTTCTTTCTCCCCTTCTTCTCTTCATCGCCTCATTCCCTCTTCTTTTTCCCCTCCTCTTCCTTCCTCTTCTTCTCCTCCTCTTTTTTCTTCTTCTCCTCATCTTTTGTCTTCTTCGTTTCCTCCTCTTTGTTCTTCTCCTCTTTTTTCTTCTCCTCCTCCTCTTTTTTCTTGTTGTTCTCCTCATGCCCTTTATCTTGTTCTTCTTCTCCTCCTCCTCTTTTTCTTCTCCCCTCCTTCTCCTCCTCTTTTTTCTTCACCTCCTTTTTTAATCTCCTCCTACTCCCCTTTTCTTCTTTTTTCTTCTCTTATTTTTTCTTCTCCTGCTCCTCTTCTTTCTTCTTGTCCTCCTTCATTCTTTATTTTCTTCTCTTCTAGCAAGAAAAAATCTAATGATGTGCTGAATATGAAAATGCTACTAAAATACGGATATTATTGCCAGGGTTCCACCAGTGCAAACATTTTGCGCTGGTGTAACTTCGCTCTCGTGAGCAGTTTTTATTTTCTTACATCACACTTAGAGAACGTCATATTCGTAATAAGAAAATAACTCATTTGAGATGAACAGTCTTGAAAATAATGGAAAAGACTTTCGTCATTGAGATGAATAATTCACTTTTATATTCAAACTACTTAAATAATTAAAATGGTATTGTGATACGCTTACAATTGAATAACTGACAAACAACAACAAATTTTGTTCTTTAAGATTCGAGAAATAACTCGAATACCAATCCAATTCCATACATTCTCACTTTTGTCTCGTGTTTTCTTTAATGTGAAATAAATTTAAAGCCTTCCTGGAACGTATTAACAGATTCCAATAAATCTCTTCCACCTAGACAATAGAAATCCTATGGTGATAGTTTTACGAGACTAAATACCATTGTTACTACACTAATGGGCAGGATGTGATGTTTTATACCAATGTCCCGACTACAAACGACATAGAGACGATCAAGATCCTCTGTGGTTCATTTCCAAGCTTAGACCCGAAATATTTACTTGGTTTCTCTTTGATCCAGTATGCCCGTGACTGAAAGACGTCTTCCAAGGTCCTGGGTAATTGGCGTAAATTTGTTTCGCAAGGGAAACATTGTTAAGTCTCAGAAAGGGGATTCTATTTACTTGATTTGGAATAATGGAACTATTATCAACTCATGATATCCGTCAACTAACCCCCTGCGCTTTTCGGTTTCCGTTCTCTTTAATTTCGTACCGTCATGAACAAAAATAATTTTATCAAGCTAAAAGTGAAAATAAATATGTAATGTTTACATGAAATATTTAATCCTTTTTTTTCAAATTCTTCACTTTATGTATTTCTTGCTTTTATCGTGAACCTAATTTTGTCGAAATTACGTTATAATCATTAGTTTCCAACTTAGGGATTTCATTTCATGACAGAATGATAGTTTCTGAAAAACTTTTCGTCGTGAAGTTTAGATGTGCATTATTAACGGTAGTGATTGTTGCTAATGAAAGTGAATTGATATTGCTTGATGCAAAAAATGGAGGTTATGTTATAGCATTTTACCGATTTTCGAAAAGTTTATTACTGCATTTAATAATAACTCTTATAAATAAGTAAGAGTAAAAAAACGAATTTGCCTTTCTTGAAAATTACAAAAAGCTTCACCATTTGAGAAGCACTAAAAGAGAAGAATTAATATATTTATATGCGCTATAATGTATGATACTTATCAATTATACCTGAAAATAAATATATAGTTTCTTTGGTTTAAGCATTGTCACCTTCAGTCGTATTAATCGTTTACAGTGTTATATTTTTGAGTCGAGTGCTCAAATTTTAAAACTGTTTAAGACCACGGATCTGTTTAGACTATTTCTCAGAAATCCGTTTGAACTTGCATCCTTGCACTGATCCTTTGCAAACATTATAAACATTGTAAAGTCGGTTCCCGTGTTTTATGTGCTCAAGAACATTCTCAAACACAAGAGACTTTCCTAAATATTGTAGCGGAAGCATATGAAAGGTATTTGTGGAAACCCGAGAAATATGGTCGTAAATGTGCAGCAGTTCTCAGGTCGCAGTCAACAAATCGCGTGGCCCAGGAAGTCAACTTGAACCAACTTTTAGAACGCTAAGGCAGCTGGGCAGAGGCGTGTGGTGCGAATGACGCAAAAGAATGTCGAGGCAGTAGGAACGGCGTGTGCTGAGAAAGCAGAAGTGACGGTACGACAGGGTGCATGTGGGACGCGAGGACAAAGGCGAAACCGGTAACGACGAAGGCGGCGATGTTGACGGAGGTTGCAAAGTTGACTGTGGCGGCGAAGATAACGGTCATGGCGAAGTTGAGGGTGGTGGCGAAGTTGAGGGTGGTGGCGAAGTTGAGGGTGGTGGCGAAGTTGAGGGTGGTGGCGAAGTTGAGGGTGGTGGCGAAGTTGAGGGTGGTGGCGAAGTTGAGGGTGGTGGCGAAGTTGAGGGTGGTGGCGAAGTTGAGGGTGGTGGCGAAGTTGAGGGTGGTGGCGAAGTTGAGGGTGGTGGCGAAGTTGAGGGTGGTGGCGAAGTTGAGGGTGGTGGCGAAGTTGAGGGTGGTGGCGAAGTTGAGGGTGGTGGCGAAGTTGAGGGTTCTGGCGAAGTTGAGGGTGGTGGCGAAGTTGAGGGTTCTGGCGAAGTTGAGGGTTCTGGCGAAGTTGGGGGTGGTGGCGAAGTTGAGGGTGGTGGCGAGGTTGACGGTGGTGGCGAGGTTGAAGACGGAGATAAGGTTGACGGGGCGACGGGATTGAAGGTGACGGTGAGGTTGTCGGGATTGCCGGAGCCAGCGACGTTGACGGGCGTGAAGTAGCCGGGGGCTAGACGATGTGGTAGACGAGGGCGTGGGGTAGACGGGGACGTTGGGTTGACGGGGGCGTGGGGTAGACGGGGGCGTGGGGTAGACGGGGGCGTTGTGTTGACGGGGGCGTTGGGTTGTCGGGGACGTTGGGTTGTCGGGGGCGTTGGGTTGACGGGGCATTGGGTTGACGGGGGCGTTGGGTTGACGGGGGCGTTGGGTTGACGGGGCGTTGGGTTGACGGGGGCGTTGGGTTGACGGGGGCGTTGGGTTGACGGGGGCGTTGGGTTGACGGGGGCGTTGGGTTGACGGGGGCGTTGGGTTGACGGGGGCGTTGGGTTGACGGGGGCGTTGGGTTGACGGGGGCGTTGGGTTGACGGGGGCGTTGGGTTGACGGGGGCGTTGGGTTGACGGGGGCGTTGGGTTGACGGGGGCGTTGGGTTGACGGGGGCGTTGGGTTGACGGGGGCGTTGGGGTAGACGGGGGCGTTGGGTTGACGGAGGCGTTGGGTTGACGGGAGCGTTGGGTTGACGGGGGCGTTGGGTTGACGGGAGCGTTGGGTTGACGGGGGCGTTGGGTTGATGAGGGCGTTGGGTTGACGGGGGTGTTGGGTTGACGAGGCGTTGGGTTGACGCGGAGTTGGGTTGACGGGGCGTTGGGTTGACGGGGAGATGGGGTTGACGGGGCGTTGGGTTGACGGGGGCTTTGGGTTGACGGGGGCGTTGGGTTGACGGGGGCGTTGGGTTGACGGGGGCGTTGGGTTGACGAGGGCGTTAGGTTGACGAGGGTATGGGGTTGACAGGGCCGGCGAGTTTGTCGAGGCGGCGGCATTGACGGAAGCGGCGGCGTTGTTGACGGGGTTAACAGCGGTGGCGGGTTGACGCGGAGCGGCGACAGTGGGGCGGTGCAGCCAGAGACGGCGGATGGTGCCGAACGCGCTGGCGGCAGAGGGGGCAGACGCAGGGGCAGCGTGTGCGTGGCAGCTGAGTAAACGCCGACCTGCCGCGCGGCTCGCGGTGCCCCTTTGACGACGCAACGAGCACCGACGGACGACGCGTGCACGCGGCTCAAAGCAGGCTGACGGACGGGCGGCCGCGCGAAGCTCAGACACCCGCAGCACCACGCAAGAACGGTTTGAGGACCTTTCTCCGACACGACGTGTCGCGAGGCAGCTGGGGTAGCTGGAAGTTTTAAAACTTACATGCATATACTGACTCAACTATCTACATCTATTCATGTTATGCATGTAACAATGCACACAAACGCCCTCGCATACGCACGTACCCGTGCACACACACACACACACACACACACACACACACACAAACAAACAAAATTCCACTGGCAAAATAGTTATTGTAATAAAAATAAGCTTTTGTTTTGTTTAATAGAACCGAGATGTATTTGTACTGCCCGTACTTTATAAACTCGGCGAATTATATGATTTGATGATGATACCACTTCCCCAACCCCGCAAGAACATAATCTCTGATCAACCCTTGCTTGCTTCTATTAATTTTTCATTTGCACTTCATGAATGTTGCTGCATCCTGAATTCATATATGTTCTAATATTCATGAATTCACTAATTAGCAATATTAACAAAAACAATAAATAATTAACAACATTAAATTTAGTAATATGAGGATTTAAGGATATTAACATTGTTTTGCTGAAGAAACGTAACCTAAGAAGTAATTTATTTGTTTTCTGTATTAAAAGTCTGGGCTAACGTGAGCATGAATTCCTTTGATTTATAATTGATTATGTGAATCAATTTGTAGGACTTGTTTTCTGGGAATGTAATTAATTTCTTTCTCAAGTTAATAGTACCAATGTCAGTCTTCGTAACTCCTGTTTTACTTGATGTGTCTGAAAGGGTATTACTTTTATAGGAGACGTTATAGGTAAAAAAAATCGAGGGTTTCTTTACGAAAGGAAGACAGCTCGATGATTGCGCGTGCTCTTCAGACCGCTCCAAATCTTCACTTCACAAGACACCGAGCGGCGAAACTCTTCGAACGGCATCGGGCAGCCGCTGAAAACGTACGCCCTCTGAAGGGTGGCGGCTAGCCTTTTTCGCCCGCCCACGACCCGACAGTTCAAATATAGAACGCTTTTCCGTGGAAGTCTTGTTTTGTGGAAGCCCAAGGCAGGTGGAAACAAGAAAACGGCCCGAGTTTTTCATAAGACGTCTGGAGGCCCGCCTTCAGACTCTGGGAAGTTTCAGCGGCCGAGATAAAAGGAGCCGGAAAAAAGAGACGTAGTTTGGTGAGGTTAAAATAATTTATGTGGGCGTGCATGTTCGGCTTATTTATTGTTCCTTGCCCGGCTCGAGAACTAAATATGAAATACTGTGTGTTCGCAAGCGCGTTGAAAGCATGAGTAGTAGTGACCGATGAGTACAAATGACTGCGGGCTTAAATTTAACCCTGCGCTGGCTTCGCAAGTTTCGTTCCCTTGAGCACAATGCGCTCTCGCGTGTGTGCTGGCTGTTAGAGCCGGGCGTTGAGGGAGTGGACGATGTTTCGGCGGCCGAATTGACGAAGGCTTAGTATGTTTGACCTTCTCTACTTTTCCTTCCAAGAAGTCAAATCGGTAGTTTTATCTCAAATTGAAATTCACGATGATTACATTGCTTTTCTCGAAATTCAAAGTGAAGTAACAAATATATCGCTAACAAACTTTTACCTAATCGGATCACAACACTGAAAAAATAAAATAACATTTTAGTTGTTCTTGTTACGTTATCTGTATGGTTTTCTAGTTCTACATAGATGTAATCATTGCTCTGCACCAATAAATTCATTTTGCACGTCGCTTTTCTAGAAGATTGGTTGGTATCATTTTGCATTTTGTTTGTGTGTCCTGTTCAATGCATAGAAAAACTAATAGAATTAGAAAACCGTTTACTAGTAAGTAAAATATATTTTGATCGTTAAAATAGTACATACAAAACAAAAACGCTTTTTAAACTTGAATTTATATCAAAAGTCTTGCTTATTTTCAATTAGTTCAAAAGTAATCTAAAAAGGTCAACAAATTTTTCTTAAATTACTCCACTGCATATGCAGAATGCAACGTGAAGATTTTTCTTAACTGCAAATTCGTATTGGTGACTATCTGAATTTGCGTTCGACGCACTGTGCGAAGCGGCGAGGTGGAGGCGGCCCCACATTTCTCTTGCGATCGCGCTGCCCATCGTCCCTCCCGACAACCGCAGAGCCGCGGCTCGAGAAGATATTTATGACGTGGTTCTCGGACGTGGTATATTTAGGCGTGAATGCGGGCGGTGGCTGCGGTTGGGTCGGGGGCGGATGCGGGGATGGCGACGGGGACGGAGACGTTGACGACGTTGGACTGCACACGGGGACGACGATGTTGATGGCTACGTTGACGGCAACGGGGATGGCTGTGAGGACGGGGACGGGGATGGAGACAGGGAAGTCGAAGGGCACAGGGAAGAGAACCGCAAAGAGGATGGTGACGGGGAGGGGAACGGCAAAAATGCCGGTCACAGGGACCCAACGGAACAGACGAAAGGAATAGGGATGGGGACAGCGAAGAGAACGAGTACGGCGGCGGGTATGGGGACGGCTGCGGCCAAGGGGACGGCCAAGGGGACGGGGTCAGCGGCGGGGATGAGAACGGGAACGGCGAAGAGTACCGTTACGGGGACGATCCGGGTACGTTGCGGGTGAAATGAAACGTTAAGCGAGATCATAATGGACGGAAGCGGCGTAGACGGAAGCTCTGTGGCTAATCTTCTGCCGTGTTACTTGGCATTAGTTTGTTTCACGTCTCTCGACTTGACGCATTGTTAGTGGAATTTGAGCTCCAACATTCGTGGAATTGGCTGGCGACATTGGGAAGTTTTAGCCACACGTGTAAAGTAGCGACGTTGTGCTCTAACAGTCACGTGACGGATCTTGATGTTACAACAACTTACCTGAGGCCTAAGATATGACCTATTTCTTTCATAAATAGTGCACGTCTGTGGGAGATTTAAGTTCACCGTAAAAGAGGTAAAATAGCCGACGATAAAGAGGTACGGTTCTCTCAAAACTTCGCTCCCAAAACAGATGCTAAAATCATATTTCCGTGTTAGGTTAAATCTTATGCTCATGACAAACTAAGCCATTCCCTAAATTCTCAAGAAAAGCTAATTCATAATCTGACAACATAGTTATCGCGCAGGGCCAGAAAATGTTAAAAGTCTTGCGTGATGAAAATGTTATTAACTTATACCATGGTTCCAATGTCTCCCCTATTGTCTAGACTCCTTGTTATATTATGCGATTCTTTGTTCAGAGAGTTCTGCGAAATGCTTCTTTTTTTGTGAAACATATATCAATCTCGAATTGCTAAAGCTCATGTCAACGCTGTCCCTCACGTTCTTATAACGTCCGTAGAGTAGAGTTCGTTATCAGTAGTGTTGAAAGATGTCACCTTAGGCCAGGCGCTGAAACACTCTTATACTTCGATAGATCTTACTTTGCCGCAGTTGTTGCTAAACGTACAAACTCTTGAAGCTGGAAGAGTTTCCTGTCCGAAAAGGTAACTTGATAGGAAATATTAATCATTCTTATACAACCGGTCAATCGTAAATTTCATTGGAGTCCGAGACAGAGTGCGGCGACTCACGTCCTCACCTATTACTGAAACCCAGTCGCGCCTTCGGTAGCGCACGTGAGGCTGTTTTCATTCCGTCGGTAACGTAGTCGGTCAACGTCAGCAGTGACACGTCATTCCCCATTGGCCCAGCGCCTGCCGTCATCATGGAAAATACATACGTGGAAACGCCACCCAACTGTCAATCCACAAGTTCATCTCCCTCAGCTTTGGAGCGCCTCGTTTGTGTGTTGTACCTCCCACTTCCGGTTGTAATATAAGGTCGAATTATTAGCTCCTATAAGTAACCGCTATTTAATTTATCACAGAATCGCATGAATATATTAGTAGTAGATCTCATCTTTTCCTTGTTTACTAACAATGTAATGAATTATTACAGTGAAGTCTTCTAACTTCCTCTAGAGAAGCTGATAAAATTCTATCAATAAACATTTTAAAATTTGTTTAACTACTACTTCAATATAAGAAAATATAAAAAATATAAGGTAAAGAAAAAATGATCCTGCTAACAAAATATGTTACTGCTCCAAAGATGCAAATGTATCGTAAAACGTTCACATGTAAAAATAAATAACAATACAAATATTGTTGTTTTAATTGAAGGTTAATTTTCACTCGGAAAAAATCAACGGAACAAAACAAATGCTTATGTGTCTTATAATTAAAATCCTGGAATGAAGTGACTGATCCATAGTGGAAAGAAGAGAGATTATTTATTCAATTTTTTGATTCGTTGTCATTTGCAAATGGGTTTCCGCATGAATCGATTTTTCTCTTCCTATCGCCCGCACACATTCCACCTCATTGATTCGAAACACGACACAAATATTCTTTGCGTTAAAGAAATAGTAAAAGGTACAATATCAGATTTTCAAATTGGTTTCTTTAAAAAATGAATGTAAATGAACGTAAAACGGTTTCAAAACAGTTTTACATTTCAAATAAACAATTCTACGCTCCAGTGAACCTGAACGATATGATGTTGAGTGTTACAAAGGTACCAAATAATTGGGTCTCTCAATTCAGTCAAACCTCTAATGGAACGTCCATTTAAATCTCCACGAAAGTATGTTCATTACTCTAAGCGTTCAGAATTCTTTTAAATTCAGTCATCCTTCAAACCCCTCGTTGTGCATATTTCGCGAAAGTTCATGCTCGCCTGAGATTTGTCATAATACTCTGCGGAATCACATCATATAGCTCCTAATCTTTTAAATTACAGAAAAGAACTGTACGAATAATACGCAAATCCCGAATAATAAGCACGTGATTCTAAAGAGTGAACATGATAAGCCTCTCTTTATGAAGTTGTTGAATTCTACCATCATCTCGACTCTTGATATATGAATCAAGAGTTATTTTTAAAAGTTACATAAGGGTGGTAACATTTTCAACCAATACAGATGGCTATAATATAACATTCATAGTAATCAGCATAGTAATCATATTCGTCAGGTGTTAGTATCAACAGCTCACAAAAAACATTCACGTATAATACATGTATATTAATTTACAACAAATTGCAAGATGTCATTAAATTATTAAAATATATACCCAAGTTTATGTGCTAACTAAAAATCTTTTCTGCTGCATTTCTGTTTCTGTACAATTAGAGACTATTTAGGGCATGAAAAAAGGAAACAATAATATTTTAACAATGATATTTATTGTGTTAGCAGATGGACGGTATAATTCTAAAAGAGGAAATTTGCCTGGAACGAGTTGGCTTTGATGGACAAGAAATACTTTGATGAAAACCTTTCAGCAAATGTTTACTGGCTCTTGGTTTTGCTTTGGAAATACTAAATGTAGCTTTACTATCTGTGCACGTTTTCTTGAGCTTAGCGATGAATACAGTTATTCAAATAATCGTTCTCCATGTTCTCGCAAGAACATTTTTCATGTAGGCCACGGTATGGGATAATAGCCAAAATCTGTGGGCATTTGTCTTTGAAATAATTTTTATCTCACGGGAGCGAATGTATTATCCATTCTTGCCGAAAAACGCTCATTGCTACCTGTATTCGTAATTCAACGTAGTGGGAGTTACCTAGGGATCCCAGAACTCAGAAAACGTGCCACCTGTTGCCAAGTGCAACGTTTGCACTTCTCCCCACAGTAAGTCGCACACAGTTGTTAATTGTTTTTGACATTAAGTAAGTCAATGAGAATTCCTTTTTTTCTGGTACATTGCCAATTATTATAGTATGTCCCACATCCCGGTAATTGAACTTCCAAAACACGAGAAAATGTGCAGAAGAAATTGACTTAACCTGGTTCATGTTTCTTAATTTTGACCCATATGATTCGGTATTGTAGGTCCGCGAAATAATGCTGGCTGTTAGGGAATACGGAGATACTATCCGCAAATTCCCCATTGCAGCACGGGGCAATGTTAGTCTGCGTATACCAGCTGTTCGTGACAGTCCACATTACGCTGGTGTTATACAAATTGGATCAACTGCAGAGTTGCTGATATAGTTGGTGAAATGATGCTATAATGAGATTCCGTAATAAATGATATTGGTTGCACAAGAAGTTTAGAGAGAACAAACATGTAGCTACTATACATGTTTTGTAATGCGTTCTTTCTGAAATCAAATTAGATATATAAATGTTTGTGAGACTGGATAAATAATAAATTGTTGTAACTCGTTAAATAAGATACTGTTGGCCATTTGCTGCCAACCGTAAACGAAATTGAACATTCTTGAAAGAACGGTGAATTATTTTGTGCACATAAATCACAGCCATCATTATACCATTTTCTGGAACATAAATTTTGTGACAGAAATAGATGATGGTGATAAGTGAGCGAATAACCAAATTGTAATTAGTTGTTTTATAGGAGATTTTAAGTTGAGAAGTGCTTCAAAGACTAAAAAAAAATTGAAACGATCAAGAGCAGGCCATTTAAATGAGATTATAGATAATTAATTTAAAATTAAACGGTTCATTTATCTCGTTTCTTGGATTTCTCTTTGCAAGTACAAGAGTGGCAGAAGTAGTGTACACAACTTCCTTTTCTGTCGAGGAGGTCAATAAATCTCGACCGCCCACTTTCCACTTAATTAAGAACGCGGGGCAAACGCGCGTCGCAGTGGGAAACTGTGATATCTCAGCTCGACCAAATTTACTCTGCGAGTTCCGCTTCGGTCCACCTCACCGTCAACTTCCACTCTAACTTGGGCCGCGAGCGCCCAGGGACGATCCAGGTGGCCTCGCCTCGCCCCGCCCCTTCCTTCCCCTCACCCCCACTGCCCCCCCCCGCCCCGCCCCCCACATCTTGAGTACAGTCTTCGCTCGAACTGCCCGGAACACACATGCTCTGGGCACACGACGGGCGGGAAATTGGCTCCCCTTCTTCACTGTAAATGTAACTCATTTTTTAATCAAAATTGTTCAACGCAAACAATTAATTAAATTAAAATATTGATCAGGGTTCATCTTGAAATAAATGCTTTCTAAGAATGAGCCCGAAATAATTGAATAAAAATTTGAATTTCTGGCGAAGTTGGAATGTAAATGTCACGAGACGTCACTTTTCATCGCGTCCTCACTCCTCACAGCACTATTTTATATTTCTCGCAATTATATTTTGTGTATATAATATTTTTAAAAAATCTTTAAAACAAGACTTTAGTTCCTTACTTATTTATTAACCTTATCTATTTTTGAGAATGGAGATGCCAAATCTTGTTATATTAAAAAATAGCACGGGAGAAAAAAATTGCTACTTGAATATTAATTACCTACGTGAACAAAGCAGCCAGTAAAAAACGAATGCGTTCAAAATGACAATTTGATATGTCTCTTTTCACGCGAATTCAGGTGGTAATTGTTCAAGTCTTAATTTACATGTAAATACCATGTTGGCTCCATAAACATAAAATGTGCAAACAATTAAACCCATAGTATGAAATAGTTCATATTAGCTATGATTTATTAAGAGATGAATGGACATGTCTTGTAAAATAATAAATTTATCTCCTGTAAGAATCGTTTTTTATTCTACATTTCGTAACTTCTTACATTCCTGTTCTTGTTTTGCAGGTGAGTTGCTGCAGAAGCCATATCATTAGTACTACTGGCAGTGGTGAGTTCACATTGTTGTGTCGCCTACATTTCATCAAAACTGACAAAATACGACTACGAATTTATTTTTTATTATCTCCGAAATTTATTTTTTTAATTATTATTAATTAATTTAATTATTATTTCTTAATTTTATTATTAATTATTAATTAGTTTGATAAGTCAGGTTTGTATAAAATTGTTGGTTTAAAAAAAGTCGAACTGAATTACTTTTCTTCACAAAATTAAAAAAAATTATGAATCCAATTCTGCGTTCTTGTATATTGATCGCCAGTCGTGTTACCCCAAAGAACACTTCTCTTATTCACTGATACCTTATTTGCTGCTCTTCACCAATCGTTTCTATAACATCTCAAAGAATACTTCTTGCCACTGTGTGAAAATTGAAGAACTTATTTGCAAAGTGACCTGTCTTATTTTACGTTTACTTTTCTAGATTTATGTACCATTATGTTATTAAGACTCTTTTACTTCATGCTCCCACACAGTGTTCAAAAATGGCGTTTCTCCCATGTTAAACGGTATCCGTAAACGGTTGAACCCCATCTTTAACTATGAAGATGGATGCAAATACTTCCCTTCCTGAAAAAAATTGTGTTTTATGAAGATACGTCACTTTGGAAAGAAGCTCTTCAATTAAGGAAGATGATGAAACGCTAGTTCTACGAGGGCGTTGGTAACGGCTGTACGGCGGCGTGCGATTTGTCGGCCACAGTAGCCGTGCGCCGCGCCGCGCCGCCAGGGGCGTCTGCGATGGCCCGTGGCGGGGCCGGGGGCGGGGCCGGGGGCGGGGGCGGGGCCGGGGGCGGGGCCGGGGGCGGGGACGGGGGCGGGGACGGGGGCGGGGACGGGGGCGGGGACGGGGGCGGGGGTGCACCAGGTGGCGTCGCCCGTTGCCGTTCGCTCATAAATCGCGAGGAAATGAGAAATCGGGGCGACGGGGGCACCGGAAGCTCGCCATCAGTCGCCCGCGGGCGACATTTCGGAAGCATCGATCGCCCGCCGATGACCCTGTCGCGCCGCGCCGCGCAGCTAGGGCCTTCCCCGTTGCCCCCCCCCGCTCCCGCCCACTCCTCGACGCACGCCCAATAGCAAGTAGCACATTGGCCTTTCGACTGCACATACCCCACCGCAAGGCGAAAGACGAGGGAGCAGAGTTGGATTGAATTTTCTTCTTACAGATGGATTTATTTAACATTCGATATTTCATTGGTTCCTAAACGAAAAGTTAATCGTAAAAATTAATCAATTCAGAAATTAATTTGTGTAACGGTTGCGTATCGAAGTGTAACGGTTAGCGTTTCTATTATATCTACTTGAGGAGGGTTCAAATCCGTGGACTTTTAACGAAAAAGCTTTCGTATGCCTTCCTTCGGATGGGAAGTAAAGCTGTCCCATGTTGTAGATTTACTGGATGTAAAAGATACTCAAGCCTAAAAGAACGCCTTTAAGCTAAATTCGCCTGTTTGTTGACCCAGTGACTTTGTTGACTTACTTTCGTTGCTAGATGGCGAAAGGAGCGTAGCGAAATTTGAATGGTCAGACGGAAGAGCGGGCCTGATAGCCTGAGTATCGTCACGTAAAATAAGGGCAACTGAATTAATTGTTCATTGAATAAATTCATTCTAAAACGAATCATCCGTTTATTATTTTCTATCTGTAGTAAAGATTTGAAATTATACGAAAAATACTAAACAACGCTCACGGAATAGTTGTTAATTAGGACATGAAATACGGTTATACAATACAAAAATATTTGTGCTTCTGTGAAAATTTAATTCCAGTGGAACTATACATTAAAAAATTAATTACTTTTTAGAGAAACCATTCGCAATCAAATTAATAGACTGTAATAAAGGAATTTCGGACGAATGGTGCAAATCTACGCCTCACACTTAATCATATTTTCTTGGATCGTCTCTGAGAGAGAATTCGTATTTTAATGCACATAGGCCTTATCGCTATTTCTTCTTGAATATATCTCCTATTACTGTGATTCGGCCGTTTTTTAATTTATTCATCAGTCTGCAACATTTATAGTTTTTGGTTGTCAAATATTGGGATATTCTGTATCCAATCTCCACCGTCGCATCATCCCATTCGTCTTGTTGGCTCATCTACCTTTCCTTCTGTCTCAAGTTTTCCCCAAATATGTATTTTTCAAATCACTCTTTTCCCTTTTTGTCGTGTTCCTTGTTTCCTCTGACCGACCGCTAACATTTTCGTTGAATTTTTTCCTTTTCGTCCGATTTTTTTATTACCTGTATCCCCTCCACTTCCTCCACCACCGTGCTCTCGTTGGCGCTCTATTCGCGAGCACTTCGCTCCACTGAGCAGTTGCGCTCGACGTCGCACGGAAATTTACATCAGGTGTGAATAATGTCCGCCGTCCATGTGGAAATCAATGTTTGCCTCTATTCGACTCCCGAGAGCATTGGTAACATAACGAGTTGTGTTGCTATGTCTCCTTTTGAAGGGGTTTCTTTTGTCTTTCCAAATGCTGCGAATGAAGAGATAATTTCGCCAAATCACGTTCGAGCGCAATTAAATAAAGCAACTGAATTATTTGTATTCGAGATATTTCGGTCTATTTCGTCTGCCTTCTCTCCAAAGTTGTTTCGATCGTAAAATATTGTATAGAAAAGTTTCATTATTTCTTTACCGTGAAATTACAGGATTAGGTGGTCTATTATTATAAATATTGTTTATTTTTCCCTGCAATTTGTGAAAAATGAGAAATTATTTGAATTCAGTATTAAGTTAAATTATTTCTTCGTTTATTTCAATTCAAAACGAAGCAAATTCTATACAGTGTTGGGTACATTTTGTCAAATTGTAATGTTGTTTTCAGTTAACTTTGAAAATTTGCGAAGATCCTCCACAGATATCAGTGACCTGAAAAGATTTTCATGTTTTAAATTGAAACTGCTACGTTAGACAAGATTTGTTGAACAAAGGCAACGTTTGTATAGAAGAGAACATTGGTCACTGAGAATGCTAAAGGGAGTGTCACAGACACGTTTCACGACACCGTTTTCGCAAGTTGAGCGTTGAAAATAAAACGAAGCCAGGGCCGTAATTTTTAATGAGATCCCTAAGGAGCCCTTTATTCTTCTTTCCAAGACGACCTCTACGGTTGCATTTCCGCTCTTGATTAAATCCATTGCCAGCGTTATGGCCCCGAAAGAGGTTCTTTTTCTCAAGGAGAGGAAGGAAAATCGTTGTGCACTCGACAAGGTTGCCGCTTTCCTTTGGTCTCTGTTTTGGAGTACTGGGATTGTACAACGCTCACGTTATAATAGGCATCCAATGAATTCGAATTGCAACAGTCTTAAGTTCGAAATTTTGTGTTATCTGAATTTTACCCTACTTATTGAGGGTGAAAATTCAGTTAAATCAAAGAAAATTTAAGAGTTTCAGAATCAACCCAAGAAGATGACGAAGTCTGTAACAAATAAAAGTATTAAGCAAGACCTGATAATCTTGATATTTGAGACAGCTATTTTTTTAAAATTTGTTTATATCGCATTAACGCGAACGTCACTAGCAATTAATACATGTTAGAGTGAAAATAAGATTACAAGCACGTATGTGATGAAGCTTTAGCTATTCAATAATGTAAATAGTAGCCAGTTCTTTACAGTACATTGCAAAAACGTTTGTTTCAATAATACAATACCCAGAATTGCAAAAGAATAGCGATGGATTGCTCTTCCTCATCATGAATTAAATAGGTTAAAAATCCCGAAGCGATTTCTTCAGTGCTTCAAGGAATCTGGAGTGTGTGGAAAGGACAGCCGCGAAGTCCCGTTTTTCCGGAAAGTCCCCGCGGGCGGCGGAGGCGGGGGCGGCGCCGAGTCGAGCGAGCGGAACGGGCGGCGGCGTATCCCCGTGGGGAGAGAGGGTGGGTGGGTGGGTGCACGGCCGGGCGTGTAATTGGCGGCGTGGGCGGGCGGGCGGGCGGGCAGAGCGATGGCGCCGGCGGCCGCAGAGGACGCCGCAACGCGCCGCGCCGCTGCAGAGGCGACACGTGCAGGCGGGCGCCAGCTGCGGCGCCCCGGCGCCGCCCACGTGCGCCCCGCGGCGCCCCACCTGGCTCCCCGCGGCGCGACGCGGCGCGACACGCCCCCCCCCCCGTCGCCCACACACCAGCCCGTCGCCGCACTGCACCAGGCAGCCTTCAGCCGGCGGTGGAGATTGGACTAGCGGTGCACTCCCAAGAGAATGGGGTGCGGCTCTTTAAAGGATAGGCTCTTCAAGCCCTCCTGATAATAAAACTTAATCCATTCACGAAAATCTAATTCCACAATAAATTCACATAAATAATGGAATCCTAATCAATACTATTTACTTATGTTCCAAGTCTATTGGCGTCCATGTGTAGGCACGCATGTAACCAATTTTATGAGAAATACTGTGTCCATAATTTGATTGTATCAATTTATTATAGATTATTAATTACCATGTAATAATCATCTAAAATTGTACATTAGTCTGGCAACTTGAACATTGCAATGAACATTATGTTGATCATTGTAAGTTTTGGATCTCTCCTCACATTTAATTTTTACCCTCTTCGCCTTACTTCGTATTTACTACTATATAAAGAAAAAGTATTGTAATGCTGTGATCGGTAGCAAAACTCGTTTTGTCGATTCTGGTAAAGAAATAGTGGATACATTTTGTTCCTATACGCAGTAAATTACGTTCTCTAACACGTTATATTAGAGGATGTAATTTACTGCATGTTTAATCCGCGTTTTAGAATGTGTTAGAAAGACATTACAGCTCAGTGATCAACAGTGCGGTGAAGTGAAGTGTGGTGAAGTGGAGTGCTATGAAAGCTCGCACGGTGAAATGCTCATATTAATTTGTAAAGTTCGTAACTTTTGTAAAGTTGTTAAGTTATGTTATGTTAAAGTAGTGTATTCTGCCACCAAGTCTTCAAATATAATTGCAGAATTAGTAATAATAAATCTAAAATCTAAAAATGTTTTGTGGGTCCTTCATATCAAAAAATCTATTGACGGCAAAACGTCTGTCCGTCTGCCGCATGTCTCGTTTTCATTAAACTCACTGAATTTTCGAAAATTCCAATAGTTAGAAGTAATGGAACAAAGTATGTGATGTTGTAGAACCACCAGTTTTGATGATGCCTACAAAAATAACACTGACAACCAGTTTTCGTTGCCTTTAGAGTGTTTACTATTATTATATTACTGCGTACATTCCTGATGCAGTATTTCTAAAATGTGTACATTTGCTCCTTCATTAATGCGCGAAGCTGAATTGTGCATTTCATTTTAATTGGTGTAGCTAATTTTCATAGAGATGACAAGGTCCGCTTACGCGACATTTATTGTGTAAACGTAGCATTTATGATTTTGTTTCTCCTTTTTTATCAAGCTTTTTTTGTTGTGAATTTTTAAAAGTTTTTTTTCTCCTTTTCGTGCCATTCCGCAATTTCCGTATCCTCAGCCCACCGTTCAATCCCCTGCTGGTGCTTCAATGTCTCATTGTCGTGACTCTTGGCAGTGATCCGCTTGTCGCATGTTCTATGAAATTACCCAAAGAGAGAGAAGGAACTGTGTGTATTCAAGAAACTACTCCACCTCCTGTATTTGCAGTGGACTGCAGTCTTCTTTTGCCGTTTACACACTTTTTCTCCGTTCTACCGAAACCCCAGCAAATACATTTTCTGGAGATGCGGTATAGTCTCTCTCAAGAAAAGGGGTGCCTCTCGATAAATTCTTCTCTTATGCTTAAGGAATAACATTTAGCGATTCATTAAATATTTTGGTGTTGTTCGAGGTCCAATACGATGTACATGCTCCTAATTAATCTAGAAGATTATCAAGAGTATATTTTTGTTAATTCCTAGTGTTCTGTTGTGAGAGAGTTTCATAAATTTTAAAGTTTGGCTGTAATTATTAAATGTACTTTGGGCAAGTATGATTCAATATAATAATAAGTCATTTGCACAGAGCAACTAACTACTAGATTGTACATTATGTTAACTTGAACAGCTCTTGCAGCATTTTGTTGAACAGAAACATTTTCCACTTAACTGAATTATTTCTAGGAGTATAAAAATATTATTATTATAAAAAACTGATAAAATATCATTACAAATATTTTTTTTATTTCCTATTACCATTGCATTACCATAGAGCTAGAGCTATCAGTGTTACTAATTGTTATTAAGTATGATTTACCATCATTAAATGATATTATAAATATATAACTTTTTCTGTAAAATTAGTAATTATTTTGGGGCGTGTTCTGTATCGTAAAATTGAATAAATCAAACACTAAATAAAAGTATCTGGTTGTCGCCGCAAGCGACTGTACGCGCCACCGTGCTTCCGGGCGCCGCAGGTTGCGCTTAGCAGCTCCTCCCTGCTCGCTCCCTGCTCGCTCCCTGCTCGCTCCGCGAAAACGCTGCTTCAGCGAAGGCCCCATCCGCCTCCGCTGGGAGGCGTCAGCCCTGCGGTTTCCTCCTTAGGGAAGCGCACCTCGCTGTCACTCTGCATCACTGCCCCGCCCCGCCTCGCTCTCCTCTCTGCTTTGCACCACCCTCACCCTCCCCGCTCCGACCTCCAACACCCTGCCTTGCACTTCCCGGCCCCGTTCTGCCCCGCTCCACCCCGTTCCATCCCGTGCCACCCCACTCTGTCCCGTCCCGCCCCGTCCCGCCCCGTCCCACCCCGTCCCGCCTCGTTCTCCTCCGCCCTGCACCACCCTTACCCTCCCCGCTCCGTCCTCCAACACCCTGTCTTGTACTTCCCCCCCCGTTCCGCCCCTCTCCACCCCATTCCGCCACTCTCTACCTCGTTCCACCCCGTTCCACCCCACTCTGCCCCGTTCCGCCCTGTCCTGCCCGTCCCGTCTCACCCCGTCCCGCCCCGTCCTGCCCGTCCCGTCTCGCCCAGTCCCGCCCCGTCCCCCCGCTCCGTCCCCCCGCTCCGTCCCCCCGCTCCGTCCCCCGCTCCGTCCCCCCGCTCCGTCCCCCCGCTCCGTCCCCCCGCTCCGTCCCCCGCTCCGTCCCCCCGCTCCGTCCCCCCGCTCCGTCCCCCCGCTCCGTCCCCCCGCTCCGTCCCCCCGCTCCGTCCCCCCGCTCCGTCCCCCCGCTCCGTCCCCCCGCACCGTCTCCCCGCTCCGTCCCGTCCTCTTCTTCCGTGCGGCACCGCTCCCGCCTGTCCTGCCTCCTCGCGCCAGCTCGCACTTCACCTTTTCTGTCCGACATGAACCTGCTGTTTACTTGCTGTAATGAATGTGCGTCTTGCTAGATCTTTATTTTTCGTTTTAAACTCAGATATTTTTTGTGGCCATTTCGGGAATTTGAATAATTGCTACTGAAATTTTATTGGTTTCGAGATTTTTGGTATTAAGCTTTCCTTTCCTCCTTTTCGATGTTAAATCTCTAATAATAAATACAAATAGCATTGTTTTTTAGCGATACATATCAATTGCTCAATGATATGCGTTAACGATTTGAAATTTCATTCTCCAACGTAAGCTGTACTATTAATGTTAATTTTGGAGGGTTTCTTCACGGTGGTGATTGGCTTTCCTTCCGGACAAACTGCTGGTACGCAGTTCTTTGCTCCAAATAATCCATAATTAACACTTAATGGAGGCCTAAGAGAATAATAGTGTAAGTGCCATCATCCTGTATTATTGTTTTCGGGATGTAAATATTATACAAGTGCAGTGAAAGCTAGCGGGACGCCCAGAACGGCTTAATAACACCATCCTGATGTAATCACTCAACCCGTACCTCGTGCCACAGTCGGCTTTCTGTCCGAAGCCAGGAAGGCGCACATCTTTATCCCTATTAACGAAGACAAGCGCGCCCTTTGTATCTGCGGCGCCGCGCTGCGCGGGCTACGCTACCGTTTTTTACGCGGCTGTTTTGTAGAAAAACACGACAAAAACCCTGCCTGCTTTCGCCGACCTCTGTGGGGGCCGACGGTATCTGGGTGAACGCGCGCGTGAGCGCGTCAGGGGGAGGGGGAGAAAAGCCTCGAACTCGAGGCGGTGGAAAATTATTTTTTTCCTCTCTTTCTAAACTTCCGCTGGCTGGGCTCGCTGCAGGGCGCTCGCTCGACTTGAAAATGGCGACAGCGGCGCCGCGTACGTTTGGAGACGCGGGAGCCGAGCCTGCGCGACCGAGGTGAAGGCAGCTTTGTGAACGGTGGAAATAAAAAAAAGCAGCACATGTGCTGTGATGTTGACGATGAGAACGAGGAAGTCGGAGCGTGATGAAAGTTTCTTCGGTAGTTATTTACGCACTATAGGTTTTTTCGGATGATCTGTGCAATGTGAATGAAATTGTGGTTTGGAGTCTGAACCCAGGCTGTGGCGCCACCAAAAAACACAAAATGAAAATAATGACATTCCGTACGTTTCTTGCGAAGTACTTTGATTTATTAATTTTTCGTATTAGTGCTGTATGAATAATGGAAACATTTTTAACTTCCTAATTTTAAGAAATTCCTCGAAAAAATTACCCGGTCTCTGTTGACAATATGCTGAAAATTAAATTAAAAATATAGGATAGCATGCAGCTAATGTAACGTTTCATTTCAGAAACAAAACATTTTTGTACCGTACATCTATGAAAGTGCCGACCTGGATGGCCGAGGTGGCTAAGAGCGTGTGCCGACTGAGCGCTTCGGTCGGAAGGGTCGCGGTTCGAGTCCAGCCTTGGGCAAGGTTGTTTGTCCCTTGTGTCTATGGATATGTTATCGCGGAAGGCCTCGCGTTCTGTTGAACCCAGATCAGAGAAGCCCGCATGCCTGCTGAAGTAGAATATGCGACTCATTGGGACGTAAAGGTTAATTGGCTATCAGCTGAAAAAAGCAATAGAAAAAAATTCAGTTACAAAACATTTTTGTGCCGTACATCTATAAAACTGCAGAAAGCCAAAAATTAAACAACACAAATTGCATTAGAAGTGAACTTTTTTCGAAACTGAATTAGTACTAATTTGATTTTTGAACGAATCCGAATCAAATAAATGTGGAATGCCTCCCCGAATTCCTGTGCGCGCCGCGCTTGACAGCCGCGAGACCGCGCGTAGCCGCGAGGGAGGCGAATGGGGCTGTCAGGGGAGCGACCTGCTCCGAAGACGACTCTGATTTGACAAGGAGACGTCGCGCCGCGTTCCGAAACTTCCGGTCGCCCGCCAGCTGCTCCCCGTTCTCCGCGCCCCGCCGCGCCGCGCGAGAAATGCAATTTGTCTGCGGCAGCGGCGGCGCGTATTTGTGATTCTTGAGGGACGTTTCCACCGCTGCGGGATTAAGGCGGCCGACAGCCGTAGCGCCGCGCCGGCTGACGCCTTCTCTTCAGGCGGCCACGCCCACGCCTCTGCGCCTGCTTCGTTGACGCTGTCACCGGGATCACCGTTCGTCCATCCGGTCTCAGTTCGGTACTTTCTCTGGTCTGAATAGTATCTCCAGTGTATAGTTAATGTTACAGTCATCTTGTTAGTTAAGTTATAAGTTTAATGTTACAAACTTCTTGGGCAGGTAGAGAGGTTGAACATGATCACTAGATTACGGACGTTTGACAAAATACCTTTTAACTTTCTCGCCTTACGAATACTTCGTTAAAATTTTGTTACGATTTTAAGACTTTTTAAATAGGAGTCAGTTATCTGTACTTCTGGAGTTGTTAGAGAAGACTTTAATGTTACCTTTTTTATGGATATTTTAGCTTCTGATGCCTAATATTAGTGTTTCACCTTGTTTAGAAACATCTTCATTCTTAAACTGGTTTAGTTCCTCACTTCAAAAGTTTTGAAATATTACTAATATTAGTATTTTCTTCCATCTTTCATTTCCGTCTACACTTTCATCACACGTTTCCCTCAGACACCCATGTGTTTATTTATAAGTGATTCCTGAGGCTTTCCCTTTATTCGCCTGTTGCTCCACTTTCATAGCTCCGTACTTGTTCATTTATCATAAATTAATTAGCATTCTATTGCTGCCCGGAACAATTACACGCTTCGTTTTACAGCTAATAAACCATTGATTTCTATTGTTCTTCATAATTGCTTTTCGATGTCATTGGCACCATTCCAGGGAAATTTTGTCTGAATATGCGATATTGTTGTTTATGACGACAATTGACCTACTTCTTTCCCTGCAAATAAGTTCGGTTTTTAGATTGGTTGTTCTGATTTTAATCGGAAAACAAAGAGTAGTAAATTACAGAATCTCGTAAAATCAACTCCACCAGTCAAATTGAAAACTGTAAATTAAATAAAAGAGTTAGATGCGACTTAATCATAAAGCTTTCAAGTCGGTTTTCATCTCCTGAGAATGGAAGTATCGCACCTCAGTAGCACAGGAGAAGAGAGAGTCATGAAGGTTGGAGTCCGAATCGAGATGAAAGCTGTACATTCGTAGGTAGTACATATGAAACACGAGAGATTTCTCTTTTAACTGGGAAAATCAGAAGTAACACTAATTTCGCAACGCTTACTACTGCTATTATTATTATTATTATTATTATTATTATTATTATTATTATTATTATTATTATTATTCAACATTAATTCCTTAAAAACAGACGGGAGAAATAATATTTTTGAAATGGTGATGAAATTGTAGAAAATACAAACATGACTGAGGTCTGTTTCCTGACTCGTGTAATAACATACGCTGTTCTCTTGTGGCAATAGAGATCACAAACAATTACTTTGTATTTGGATTGCTACGAAGTTCGCTTTGACATTAGCTTAAACCACATCGTTTAGAAAAACAATATTACCGTTATTTCTTTCATTTTATCAATAATTTATCTTCCCCAAAGTGGCGTGCAAAGTTCACAATCCACAATGATCCACGCTCTCACTGTCCTTTGACAGCCCTCGCCCCCAGCCATTGCAATAGGCAACTCGTTGCCACCCTCACCGCCAGCCCTGCTACTGTCATTCCCGCTATTCCCGCCAGCACTCGCCTCTCCCATCCCCACCTCACCCTCAACTCCAGCTCCATCGCTACCCCACCCCTACTTCAAACCCTGTCCCCAAATTTACGTTCTTCCGACAACGCTCTACCCTCATTTTCACTCGACCTAAACCATCCTCGCCTCCACCCCCTTCTTCCCCACCCCTCCACTCCCTTCAACTCTCACACGTCCTTTTCCACTCCCCAAATCCACCTCCTCATCTGCTCTTCTCCTCCACACCCACCTTCGCCCTGCATCGCGCGCTGCCCGCGACTCCTAGAGTCCCTAGATGTAGAAGAGTTACTCTACGTAAGAAGGGACCACTTTGGCAGGTCGGGAAACAAATAAATGTCATTCAGGGCAATGGAATTGCAAGAGATTGTGATAATGTCATTTACAAATGAGCCAGCCATAAACGAACACACTGAAAAAACGAGTGCAAGAACATAACCTGCAGTTATGTTGCCAGCAGTAGCCAAGCAGTAGCTGTCAAAGGGGTCCCTATGGAAATCTCTCAGTACAGAGAGGAGCGCAACCCGAGCGGCCACCGCCATTTAGAGAGCATTCAGGAGTTCATGAGAAATTATAACAATCGAAGACTTTTTTTTGACGTCGCTTTTCAACATCTTGGTCATATAGCGTCCTCATTGACTTCTTTTAAACTGTAGAGGGAACACGTAAGTACTTTACAAACACACACACACAAACACATCCATGTCCGAGGCGGTACTCGAACCCGCCACCCTCCAGTCCGAGACTACTACTGCACTACTTCTTAGCGATCTCGGCCATCGGAACGACAATCGAAGGCATTGTGGAGAGTTTAAAGTACATACATTATCATTAATTTTTTGATACATTGATGTGTTGTAATTCACCCACAATACCGCACTGTTCAACTAGATATAAAATGGTGGAATCGGCGGCGTGAAGGAATGCGCTACGCTTTATGTCTAGGCACCCCAGCGCCTCCGTGAAGGTTCGTGAGGGGCTCGCGACGCCCCTCGGCCTCGCTTGTCGCCGCGCGACGTCCCGCAGATCGCCAGGAATATCGCGTTGCGCCTCCGCGCGTGCGCGAGGCCCCTCCCACCTAAACAGACCGGACCGGAGCGCCCGTTTGCGCTCGCCCTCGCCCCCGCCATCGCCCTCGCCCTCGCCCTCGCCATCGCCCTCGCCCTCGCCCCCGCCCTCGCCCTCGCCCCCGCCCTCACCCTCGCCCTCGCCCCCGCCCTCGCCCTCGCCCTCGCCCGCGCCCTCGCCCTCGCCCTCGCCCTCGCCATCGCCCTCGCCCGCGCCCTCGCCCTCGCCCTCGCCCCCGCCCCCGCCCTCGCCCCCGCCCTCGCTCTCGCCCTCGCCCTCGCCCTCGCCCTCGCCCTCGCCCCCGCCCTCGCCCTCGCCCTCGCCCCCGCCCTCGCCCTCGCCCTCGCCCCCGCCCTCGCCCTCGCCCCCGCCCTCGCCCTCGCCCCCGCCCTCGCCCTCGCCCTCGCCCCCGCCCTCGCCCTCGCCCTCGCCCTCGCCCCCGCCCCCGCCCTCGCCCCCGCCCTCGCTCTCGCCCTCGCCCTCGCCCTCGCCCTCGCCCCCGCCCTCGCCCTCGCCCCCGCCCCCGCTCTCGCCCTCACCCTCGCCCTCGCCCTCGCCCTCGCCAGCGCCCTCGCCCTCGCCCGCGCTCGCCCTCGCCCTCGCCCCCGCCCTCGCCCTCGCCCCCGCCCTCGCCCTCGCCCTCGCCCTCGCCCTCGCCCCCGCCCTCGCCCTCGCTCTCGCCCTCGCCCTCGCCCTCGCCCTCGCCCTCGCCCTCGCCCTCGCCCCCGCCCCCGCCCTCGCCCCCGCCCTCGCTCTCGCCCTCGCCCCCGCCCTCGCCCTCGCCCTCGCCCCCGCCCTCGCCCCCGCCCCCGCTCTCGCCCTCGCCCTCGCCCGCGCCCTCGCCCTCGCCCTCGCCAGCGCCCTCGCCCTCGCCCTCGCCCGCGCCCTCGCCCTCGCCCTCGCCCCCGCCCTCGCTCTCGCCCTCGCCCTCGCCCCCGCCCTCGCCCCCGCCCTCGCCCCCGCCCTCGCCCTCGCTCTCGCCCTCGCCCTCGCCCTCGCCCTCGCCCCCGCCCTCGCTCTCGCCCTCGCCCTCGCCCCCGCCCTCGCTCTCGCCCTCGCCCTCGCCCGCGCCCTCGCCCTCGCCCTCGCCCTCGCCCTCGCCAGCGCCCTCGCCCTCGCCCTCGCTCTCGCCCTCGCCCGCGCCCTCGCCCTCGCCCTCGCCCTCGCCCCCGCCCTCGCTCTCGCCCTCGCCCTCGCCCCCGCCCTCGCCCCCGCCCTCGCCCCCGCCCTCGCCCTCGCCCCCGCCCTCGCCCTCGCCCTCGCCCTCGCGCGCGAGCTGCACTTCATGCGCGCGAAAACAAATACGCTCTGAACAAGCCTCCTCTACTGACTCAATGTTGTGTCTGTGGGGGATTTGTTGATCATAGTCTTGCTGAACTAGTATGTACGAAAGGTTTCGATTTTGTGCCACTATTAAGCAAACATCTCTTCTCTGTGCTCAAACATGAAGTGGTGCTTGCAACCAATCTTGCCTAATAAATGATGTTTTAGTTTTAGGTCGCAAAAGCGAGGTCTGTTTGACTTGGACGTTATGGCATCCGTAAAATAAGAGTGTTACATTACCTCCAAAAAATTAGCGCACATAAATCAGTAATATTTACAGATAACTTTTTTTATTCTTGTAAGCGCTTGACAAGACTGAATAGAGAAGTAACCTAGCACGCACAGCGTTTCAAATTGCGAGGACATTCGCACTGGAGACCTCAAATAATCAACAAAACAAACAAAATGAGAATGGGAAAATGTGCTGCTTATAAATTTCTCTTAATTTGAATATGCTAGTTGTTGGGGAGGATGATGGGGAATTAAAGAAATTGTTTGACAGAAATAATATTTACAGAGAACCGGAGTTGCTGCAACTGTTTGCAACAAACTTCAGAAAGAAGTACATGCTCCATTTCGTAGATCGCCACCAGATCTCCAGAACGCGTCTGCACGCACCCGTAATAGGACACGGGCAAACAATGGGCATTCCGCAGGGTCTCTCTCCCTTGGGTGCATTTGCGTCAGCGCGGTTATGTAAAGGTCCTTGTTTCCCTCCATGCCCGCAAAAAGACGCGCTCCGCTTCACGCTATCTGCGCGTCCTATTCCTGGCGCGTTGTCGTCAGCAGGGGTCAGCTCTCGCCGCCCCGCGCGCCCCGCCAAACAGCGCGCCTGCGGCATTCCGCCCCGCGCGCCCGGCGGACGCCTCCGGAGGAATTCTGCTTCGCCGCCCCGCCCCGCCCCTCGCTGCACCCCACCCGCCCCCCAAACGCCCCCACCAGCCACCCACCCCACCCCACCCTCCCTCACCCCTACCCACCCCTCCCCCACCCTCCTCACAACCCCCACCTAAGCCTCCCCCAGCCCACCCCCTACCCCACCCCACTCCTCCCCCCGCAGCACCTCGCTTCGGTGGCGCCGTGTGGCCCGTGTGATCTGGTGCCGTTGAGTGACTGCTACCTTCGGGTTTAAAAATGACTAGAATCTGCAATGAAAATAAACGGCCTATTTATGACACGGCCAATTTTGGAACTAGAGATGTTAACCTTTGCTAAAATACAGATTGTTTTATGGCACTGTTTTCCAGAATATGTATAGCTAATCATTGAGATTTTCAAGTTTTGGTGAAAGAAAAAAAAGACTGAAGATTTTTAATTACTAATTTATTTATCCACAACAGAGTACAGCCTCAATTTCAGAAAACTGCAAAATACATAAACTGGAAAATACAGTGTGTCGAAACGTGAAAAAATTCGCCCTAAGGATAGCTTTTCAAGTATGAAATGTATTGGTAGAAAAAAAGGTATCGTGAAAATGACAGTAAAGGCTAACAGGATCTATTTTTCTCTATCTTCTCAACTCCCTTCTTATTAAACATGCTTCCCCTAATTCTTTCGTGATTTTGACAGTACTGCTTATCAAGACGTGCCAATAATTTTTCTGTTCATATTATACTAAGTGTGGGAACATAAATATTTCGTGTCAACAGACATAACACAGGGAAAGATGTGTAACAAGTACATTTGTATTTTAAGTTTTAAATGTGACAGTTATTAAACTTTTTCCGTGATAACGTTGTTATTGTACTTTAGTGAAAACCATTTGGAAAGTCAATAAAGGCGAATGTTGAATAATCGATATTTTCTCATATTTTGCATATTAAGTAATCTTTAAAGATGAGTCCCTTTTCTAATGGCATTAATTGTGATGAACTGACTGTACCTCCTCCTCTCAACTGCCAAGTTTTGTTGCCTCTGCTCTAATGGATTCCTGCTCAATAAAATTTACATCGCAGCCCTCAGTCCCAGGGCCAATCCGTCCAATCAGGCCTTAATTTTGGCACGAGGAAGGCGATAGAGGGTAATGTCGTTCTGAAGGCATTTTTATCAATAACGTACTTACACCAGACGTCAATATTAGTTTTAAGCTCTTGAGTATGAACTGGTCCTTCGCGGATCTCGTAATTGCTCTCTTAACAGCTCTACAGCTTCTGCCTCACCCAGTTCGAATTTCAAAGGTGTTTCCTATCTGTCTTCAAATCTCGTTGATTTACATGTCACTTTTCATCAGCCACTTTTCTTTCTTACTTTCTCCTTTTTTTGTTCATCCACGTTATATCTATTTTCTGTTGCCTGTTAGTATTCCTGTAATTTTCTTTTATATGCTTTAATTTGCGAATAATTTGAGCTCTACTTCTTCCCCTCTGCGTCATTTAATACTAGCCGCTCTGCGTTAGTTTTTTACCAGCCTCTCTCTTAAAACTGGATTAAGGTCAATGTACACATACAAGGAGTTGAGTATCGTGAATTATTGTTCTAATTAATTATCTTCATTTTCTATCTATTCATCCCGGTAGTCATTCGTATGAGTAAAAATTAGTTTCTCTAGTTCATTGTGTACATCTTCTTCATTTCTAATTATCCTCGTCACCTTCCGTGAACCTTAAGTACATCATTCCTCTAATTTATTTTTCAACTAAGTATTTTTGACGGTGTCTGTATGAGTGTGTTTTCATTTTGTGCGTAAAATGTTGGAAGTACATTTAACAAAATACTATGTAATTGAAGTTCTGCCCTACTAAGCTTAGAAACGTGGCTTTTATAAAAATAAATTAATAAATCTAACGAATAACAAGTAAGTAAATCAGCAATTGAACGAGTACATATATTAATTTAAAATACAAAAATAAATAAATTAATAACTAAACAAAGAAGTACCAAATTTTATTTCATGCAAATTATAGTACATGACCAAAACCCTCAGACAATATTTAATAAGGAAAAACAAAAAAAGTCACATTTGGATTTATTTACGTAAGTTGAGTAAATATATGAAGCTCGTCACATTTTTTCAGTGCTTTGTGCCTTCGCCCTGGCCTTTCGTTGCGGGGGGGGGGGGCGTGGCGTCGGGGCGCGCCGCCGCTCTGCTTTGAGGCGGCGTGACGGCTATTTCGGCGGGCGTTGACGTTCGCGGGCGGCTTCGCGCCGGCGGTTGGGGCCTCGTTTTGCCACGCGCAGCTATTCCCGCGTCCTCTGACGGAGGCCGCTGGCCCAACGTCAACGGCAGGGCATCGATGAGCGCGGCCGTTCGAACACCGACGAGGGGCACGACGGAAACGAGGCATTCGCCCTCGGGAGAAAATAGCGGCAGCTGAGAAGAGCTAATTGCGAAGGAGTGATGCGTTTTACTGCTACTGATCTCTTTCCATTGTGTCTTTTATTGTAAGAAGTGTTCACTTCAAATATCTTGTAGATTTACAATTTTTTTTTACTTTGTCACATAATTAGCTCATTACATTCGTTCAGAGCGCCCGACCGCTATCGAAGAATGGTAGACAGAAATTGCAACTCGGTTGAATTGTTCCCGGGAATAGCGCGATTTGCACAGTGATATAGAGAGAAGTATTTCTGCATTTTTGATGCCTTTCAAAAATCTACCGAAGCCGTTCAAAGCAGAGACAATGGGTTCGCTGTGTGAATTGAGGCACGATGATTTCAAAACGTAAACACCATAGTGTGTTCTGTGGAATGTATTTCGCAAGACTAAGGCTACCACGCGTGAGCAAGCCCTTTTAAAAATCGAAGATTTTAATCTGTTTGATGCACAGTACTACTACTGAGAACATACCGGTGGTATTCCTGCCAGTTCAATTGGTTCATTTGGACGAAACGAGAACTTATCAGAACCATGAATGCTTGTAACATACAAAGGACTTGGCTGGGACGTTTCATCAAAGGGATCTTCGACCGATGCGGTCGCCAAGGTCGCTGACTGTCCAGCGTCTTGCGTCTTGGAAGCTGCAAAGCTGCCCGCCGCCGCACCACGAACTTCCGAGTATCTGCTTTTTGTATGACACCGAATTTCATTCTCTTTTCTCCTGTTTTTCTTGAAATACCAGCACCTACGGTGTTGATAATTTTTTCTCCTCATGACTTATGTATTCGTGTAAGAAAAGTAGTGTTCCGTTTAAAAACACGAAATTAGTACAATATCTTTAAGATAAAAAGTGCAATCAAAAAGCTAATAAGAACAACTGAAGAAACCCTATATTATGTTCCGTTTGCTGAAAATTTCATCTCAATATGTTGAACTGTTTAGATAATATTCCTGGTGATGTTTTTATTGACTAATTCAGTCTTAATCAGGCTGGATATATTAGAACAGTTACAATAGATATTTACCGAGCTTGAGGATATACTTAAATTAATATTATGATAGACTCCATTTCGTTGCAGTGTAGTGATTCCGTTCGTTCTGGTAGTTCCTCCAGTAGTTTTGGATCGTAATTCTGCCATATTTGTTTCGGGTGGTCTGCTAGCAGACTCAGAGGAGCGAGCACAATTCGTGCAACATAAACAACCCAGACAACGCAATCAGTGTTCGGAGACCGCGCGCATCCAGGGAATCATAACAAAGCAGCGGCCGAATAAAAGCGACACAGACGCGCTCTGGTTTATATCAACTCTCTGGCGCCTGTTCGAAACGACCGGCCAGTAGTGGCTAGCGATTACAAACATGGGCAACGAGCGCTGTCAAAACCGTTGTGGTCTCCGAAAAATCCGACCGCCGAAGTTGCAGTATTTCCTTTTCTGCTTGTTAACGCTTGAATTCATGGTTTATTTATAAGTAGTTTCATACATTGTCAGTTTTAACCCTACATTTATGTGACATTCTCTCTGCGGCATATTACTCTCAATGCATTCATATTCATTGGTGCGACCATTATTGGCTTGTTCTGATCTTCAGATGTGATTGTTAGATGGTTTTCTTTCGTGCTTGATTCCTGGTTAACATTTTCCTAAAAAATAAAAGCAAAGAAATATCTCAATTTCATAATTGAATTTCAGCATTCTCGCATGATTTTTCTGATCGATTCAAGATCTATCGTGACCTTGTGGCATCTGTGGCGTCGAGAATGAAATTCGTTACTACTACCTTCTCTTCTCGAAAACGATCATTTGTGAAACCTTTCATTCTAGAATCTGTACGACGAAGTTTTCATCTCTCGTTTTCTTTCCGTTTTTTTCCGAAAAGGATTAAGGTACACCGACGTGGCATTGCCACCTCCTCCACTGTCAGTTGCAGTTGGAACCCACTTAAACCGGAGGAAAGAGACATAAAAAAAAGAGAATAAGAAAAAAAATAGGGGAGAAGGCCATTCTAGAGGAGTTTCTTTTTTCTCCACTCCGGCGAACAACAGTAACTGCCTGCTCGTGCCCGCGCATGCTGTGAGGACTCCGGCACCGAACCCTTCCAGGGCCTTTCAACGCCTTATAACGTGATGGAGACCATTACAGTGGCACCCTCTCCTGCAGCACCTTCTTACAGGAACTAAAATACGAACTGCTGCCAACGATACTTCAAGCGTGCGTAGCTGCTGCGTAGGTTCGCGAGACACAAGTGGGCGCGTCGTGTTACAAAAGATAGCGTCGATGTTTCCGCTTTCTTCAGCGGTTTCTTATATGTGTATATATATATATATATATATATATATATATATATATATATATATATTAAGAATAATTGAGCACTTAGAAGACACTTCGTATTTCTCAGAAATCAGCCAATTTTTAAGTGCGGAAGTTGGCGAGCCTCGTCTGCAGCTGTACCTGGCGCCATTAGCGCCTCCTATAGTGGCACCCTCCAGCTGTGTCTCCGGTTTTGATGGAGAGTTGCAAGGCCTTGAACCCTTCAACGGCGCTCGTCCTTCGGCACGGCCGTTGCAGCGCCACTACCAGAGGGCAGTACTGCTCCACGCCATGGAACGAAACGCCCTTGGCCATAATTGCACATATGAGTGCATTTTCTATAAGTAAATGCTATCTACTAGTTTTTGAAACCGCTGAATTCGAATATTATACTGAAATTTCAGAATTGAAAACAATGTCTTCAAAATGGCACAGAAACTCATACAAACATTAAGCGGTTATGCCTACAAATATGTACGTATTTTTGAAGTCCCTGAGTACAATTAATTCTTGATAAGGAGCATTGGTACAACAAATATAATCCGCTGTATTTGTGACTCTTACTTCACTGCGTAGGTCAGAATTCACTTTGCAACCACGAAAACATTAGAAACCTATGCTTAGAGAGATACGTAACCCATTGTGATCTTTTGTGAAATACAATACAAAAAGTTCACAAAAAATATAAAACACCTTTTTTCGTATCAAACATTGTCGACAAAAATCAACGAATTCGAATAATTCAACCAACGTTAACTTTGATAAACCACAGAGGAGACAAAAACAGTTGAACTACTTTTCTCTGAAGCTGAAGTATTGTTTTCCAATGTCTTATGAACAACACTGGTTAACTCAAAATTCTCTACACACACTTTCAATGTTCTTTTTCAATTTCACCCTTCAGTATCCCTGGCGAGGCGGTAATTGATTTTCTTTTTGGGGTAGTCCAATCTACGCGCGCGCCGCAGCACTACTTGGCTTTTGCGGCAGAAGGAGGGAGTACTTATAACTTAGCTAATCTTACAACTAACTTATAGTTATGCCTTAACTAATCCATTTACAGAATGGCCGTTTACTTAGGTCTAGAACTACGTTTTACTTGTAAATAACGCGATTAGTTTGAACTTTTTTCTTATTATTTTTATTCTCATTTGCACTCCAATTCTCAGCACTGAATCGCACTATTTACATTGATCTCGCTTTAGATTCATTCAGTAATTTATACTACACTATATTTATATTGTGCGCACTATTTGCACACAATTTACACTTGCTCACTTTCAACGTGCCCTTTATGGCTTCGTTTTTGCCACGTGGCGCCAGTGTGCGCCGCGCGGCGCCGCGCCGCGCCGCGGGCCACGCCTCAAGTGCCCGGGCGGCCTGGGCCGCGAGGGGCAGGGCTGCGGCCACGAGGGGCCGCCGGGCAAACAGGCCCCAGGCCACTAACGAGATCGACCGCCAAAGGCTGGCCGCCGCGCCGCCCCCGGAAACAACCGCCAGACACGCCCACCTCCGGCCTCTCCCCGCCCGGCCCTCACATGCAAATCCACTGCCTTTGCAACCCCCACGGCTCCCGACACCACGCTCCTCCTGGCTCGAAATTAAAACGCGGTCGTCATGAAAAGAATCATGGGCTCTTCCACGTTCACAAATACCGGTTTCTTTGTTTGTTTGAATGGAGATAAACAGGTTCGGGGCAAATAAAAGTACGTTCGTCACCAGTACGATTTAATTCGCTGAACTGATCTGACAACTAGTTTTCTTTCTCAACCAATCTCTTCATGTCGCAACTGTTTTTAGTTTATATAAAAAGCATTCTTACTTTCCCTCTTATGTACATACACAGTAAAAAAATGTATAGTTATACTGTAACGCATGTGTCAAGGTCTCCTACTGGTGGCAGTGGCATGCCTCACGGCACCGCCATGCCATGAGCTTCTCTGCGCCACTAGCGTCGGGAGAGGAAACTATTAGTAACCCCGCCGTTTTACAATAGTGATGGCGTTGTCTCTTGCGGCGGGGTTATGAACTGCGTGGAGAGGCGCTTTCGTCGTGACACTCGAGCCACGGATTCCTGCTCGTGGCATCGACCTTGACAACACTGCTGTAACGGAAAGTGACGATTTTTCGCCAGAAAAACTCGAATTGTGGGGCCCTAATATCGAAAAAGTGGATAATACTTGTGTATAGCAAATTAGTACTTCCATTAACAGGTTGTACAGTTACAATCCCCGGTTTGTGAGGCCTTGATACCGAAAAATTAGTTTAGATGATTGCCATTTACTTGCATCCACATTCTCTTATATTTATAGTGGTATATTGTAAAGTCTCATTCAGCTATCCATCCTCTTTCTGAACGCCCAGCGCTCATCGCGATCCACAGACATTCCACTACCATTACCCTACCACAGACGTCAGATTTCGAAAGCTTCTTGATCATTCTTGCGTTGTGCATTTTGTTCTGGAACTCGACACATAGGTTTCGATTTGATTGACGGAATCAATAATTTGATACTTGATATCTTGATCATTGATATACTTTATAATTTGATATCCTTTTATAGTAATTACAGAAGGGTAAATAAACCTGGAAGTGGATAGAACTTCAGGAATTCTCTTATCGAAGTACATGTGATTGCCGTTGACTTGAGACACCAACTTAGCAACGACCCTCAGTCTCATTGACGGGTCATCATGGTTTGTTTCCGAGAATGGGCTACGATTCTAACTCTCCGACTGATGACCTAACACTTTTTTCAAGAAAAAAGAAAATACATCACCTTACATCAGGACCTCCTTCAGGGTCTAAGTACACAGTGCTATCTGCCGAAGGGTGCGGGAGGTTTCAAGATGTGATGAAGTTGCCCTCATAAACCATCACGTATCACGTGTAAACATCACCCCATTCATTGTCAATTGTCTGTCATGATCAGTGACCTCCGAACATCTTGGCCATTCTTGATTCAGTGAAACGCAAAAGCATCTACCTGCTCTGGAAAGAGAACATATAGACGTAACTGTCTTCCTTCGCCTATGCTCAGCAATGTTTGGCCAACGCCATCTATACTCTGATTTAAACATAACTGCACTTGACGTAAAGTAGCTGTTACGATATCATCCTATCGGGGAGATGGAACGTCACCATAGTGACGTCATTGAAGTGACGTGTAAGCTCTCCATTGGATGTCACCCTAACAGCTGATTTTACGTGAAGTGCAGCTCTAAATAAATCGAAGTATAGAGGCAGACACCTGAATATCTAAGACTGTGGTGTCAAGGTCTTCTACTGGTGGCAGTGTTACGCGTCGTGGTACCGTAGCATGCCACGAGCTTCTCGGCGCCCATAGCGTCGGGAGAGGAAACTATTAGTAACCCCGCCGTTTTACAATAGGGATGGCGTTGTCTCTGATGGTGTGGTAATGAACTCCGTCAAGGGGCGATTTCGTCGTGGCACTCGTGCCACGGTCTCCCCATAGTGACATCGACCTTGATAACGCTGATCTATGAGATAGGGCTCGCGTGGCGCTGAGCCGCATGAACTCCCGCCCTCTCGCGGGGCGTGCCCGCAAGCGCGTCCTGGCGCGCGGTCAAAGGGCGCTGCGCCGCGCTGCGGCCGGGACCTGCCCGCGCCCGGGCGGGGCAATTAGGCTATCTAAACCATCAGGCTGTTTGCCGCAGCGCCCACCCGAAAACACGTGTGCGGGCGAACGGCGGCGCCGACCGCGCACAGCCAGCACAGGGGAGCGCAAGCAGCAATCCACACACCGCCACCCCCCATCCCCCCCGCCGGGCGCCATTCCGATCTCGCCGGAGTGTATTGCGGACGTGGTGTAAGATATACAGGATGTTCGGGAAGGAAACGTCGAAATTTCGAAAATAAGCTCAATTCTAAGCATATTTTGTGTAATAAACTACATGGATATTCCGAATGGTTGGGCCGCAATGAGCACTCAAAATTTGATTTCAAAAAATGATTTCTAGGCAAAAATTTGCATTATGGAAGCGGAGAAACACTCCAGAAACATATAAATTGTGTTTTATTTACAAAATAAATGAATATATTTCCTCAGACAGAAAAATTAAGCGATAAATAAAAAAGCAATCGAATTGTGTAAATTGGTTGCTTTTTTATTTCTCGTTTAATTTTTCTTTCTGAACAAATATATTCATTTCTTTAGTAAATAATAAACAACGTATGTTTCTGAAGTGTTTTTATGTTTCTGAAATGCAAATTTTTGTCTAGAAATCAATTTTTCAAACCAACGTTTGAGTGCTCGTTGCGGCTCAACCATTCGGAATAACCTCGTAGTTTATTAGACAAAATATGCTTAGAATTGTCTTAAGAGCTTATTTTCGAAATTTCGACGTTTCCTCCCCGGACACCCTAAAAATTATGTCAACTAGCAGCCTTTGGGGCAAATTTTCTGAAGCCAGTTAGAGGCTAGTTCTTCGCTTGTCTGTACGATCAGTTTCGGTCACGGTGTAAGATATACATGTAAAGAAAATATATTTTCTTTAATTCGAATATGCCGCGTTTCGTTTTAGACAGACGAAGTACGATGATAGATAGACAAAAGAATACGGAGAGAAAGTTTATTACATTACATTGTATTTAAAATAAGTAAATAGAGAAGCGGTAGTAATAAGCATAAATTGTTTCTCTGTTTACAGGTAAGAGTAAAGTTTTATAAATAGTTTTATGTAATAATGTAATTGATAAAAGGTGAATAAAACTTTTCCTCTGTTTACACTGAAACATTTTGGCTTAATACTACATTAATATCTTATATACATCTTAAAGTGACATCTTAAACTGTGGCTATTACAGTTTTATAAAACATGTCCTACCCATTTTCGTAACTGTTCGCTTTAGACTTTACCAATTCCACCGCGAAGCGAGAAATCACTGACTTGAAATTATAAATCAGCTGGCCACAGAGCTGTCGAATGTATCACGACCAATCACAACCTTGCCAAATGAGACCCAAAGATTGCAGCGCTTATATGCGAGAACTATGAGAACTAACCTCACATAAGCTTCAATTTTTGACTGGGAGTGAACACTCCTATATATCTTACACCAGGGGTCCTCAAACTTTTGAAATGGGGGGCCAGTTCACTGTCCCTCAGGCCGTGGGAGGTCCAGATTATATAGTGCGATTTTTCTAACTCTGCCTCTCAATCCCCTGCGGCCGATCACACGGCATTTCGCATCTTTCTCGGTCCTGCCGCTAGATGTCGCATGGTCGCAAACACTGCTTGATACGGTCGCGATCATGCGATATCTAGCGGCATGACTGAGAAAGACTCGAGGTACCGTGACATATTCCATCGTGAAGACAGGCCTTGAGAGGCAGACTTGGAAAAATCGCACTATAGTAAAACAAAAACTATCAACAAATTCTTATACACATTGCATATATCTTATTTTGAAGTGAAGAATCCAAACGGGAACAAACACAATATTTAAAAAATAATTAATAAAAAAACACCGATGTTTCTGGTGGAAGACATCGTTGTTTAAAAACCATCGATTTTTTGCCATCCCTAGACACCCTAACATATAACAAAAAATGTGCGGATTTTAAGAAAAAAAAATTCTTTAAGCCATAAAAACCCGGCGGACCGTATAAATGTCCTCGGCGGGCCGCATGTGGCCCGCGGGCCGTAGTTTGAAGACCCCTGTCTTACACCATGGTTGCGGAGCATACTTGGGTTTTTATCTCTTGGCGCGTGGGGTCTGGTCTTCAACATGAAATATCTCACGATATTTAGCGTCTTTTCAGATGTACCGCTAGGGTTCGCATGAGCGCCTTCACTTTTCGATACAGTCGCGATCATGCGACACCTGGCGGTACGACGGAGAACAACGTCGAATGCCGTGAGATATTCCATCCTGAAGACAAGACCCCACGCGCCAAGAAGTAAAAACTCAAGTTTATGAATATGTTACACTCTGCGGAAGGGGGCTAAATTATATTCAAAATTCACTTAAGCGATGAATTTCAACGCGTTGTTTTTTTAATGTAGGGAAAACGAGGTGAAGAGACTTGAAAGCACAATTCTTAAATGCAATGTTTGTTTTAAAAAGATGCTGTTGTGCATAATTGTTTGCTATTTGTTTGGTACATTGCATCGTGTGTTTTACGTTTAAAATGCTCTTCCGTTTGTTGTTTTATATTTACATTAAAATACCTTTTTCGTCGAATTTTCGAGGTCATGAAAATAGTACGGGTGTATCAGTGTTCTCATTTTGTATCCATTGAATTGACGAATTCTATTTAACATGGTGCGAAATATATTAAATATATTAACACTGAAGTATTGAAGTCCTGTGTTGACGCTAGAGCATGAACCGTTCAGACGATTTTCGCCAAAATTGCTATTACGCGATCGATCTGAACGAACTCGAGCCCCTGCGCTTTTGAAACGTATATTTTTAGTTGTGGATGATATTTTACATCAAGTAATTGTGTCAATAATTCATTTTCTTTTATTTTTGGAGGATTACACCACTTTAGCGCTTAGCCCTTCAATTGCGTTAATGCTTCTGAGTGGCACGTATGCGGGCCGAGTTTGGTCGCAACCTGCATCGCTCTCTCTCTGCCGATTCCGTTAATCTAAAACAAATTCCATCATTTCACAAATTTGACTTTTCTTGTCGTAAATGAGAAAAATAGATCTTCCAGATGTTGAGGAAAACTTTAGCGATAATATTATCGATTCGACTCACCATTAGCACACACTTCTGAACGTTATAGAGTTCACAAATCTTTGGCAAAGTGCTGGTCAATAAAGACTTGTTTCTCAACAAAATGACACAAGAAAATTTTACTAATCTTCTTGTGCAGAACACCGTTTTTGTACCATCGAAATGGCACGTCCTACGTATGTAAATGAAAGGAAATATTAATCAAAGATATAATAAAAAGTTAATTAAAGTGAGCCTCATTATTTACATATCTTTGTGCCGATGATTGCAGTTCGATAATAATCTGTTCAAGTTTTTTTTTTAATTTTCATTATATACATTTCAGATTATCTTTGTGAAGATTCTAAGTTGGAATCCGAAAAGTTTTGTTTTACAACATGACGGAGTAAAATTTTATTCAAAGGATTATTTAATGTAAAAACTGTTTACTCATCTCAATGTCTTTAATCCAAGAAAACTCGAATGAATGTATTGTGGTAAAAAAATACCAGCGTTAATACACGTATCTCTTACATGACGTCTCGCATGTCCACCGTGCCGAAGGAAGTACCTATGCGCGTGGGCGCACGCGACCCGGCCCAGCGTGCTGGGTGGGTGGGCGCGCGTGCGGGGTACGACAAGCGGCACGTGCGCGTGCACCCGAGAACGTGGGCGTGTGGCACACACGCGCCCGTCGCCCCCAAAAAAGGAAATGCATTATAAACGATACATCCGGTCGAAGGTGAGGGCGCCAACGCAGACGAAGTGCAGAACCGCCATGCAAGCGGGGGAGATGGCAGGGTGGCAGAGCCTTTTCCTGTCCCCCCTCCACCCTCGCCAGTTCCCCCGGCGAGATGAACATTTATTTGTTTTCGGAACATACATGTCGCGCGAGGCGCAGCTCGCACAGCTTTTACGGCAAAGAAGGGAGATTTCTCTCAGAACGTGAATTTTACATCTTAACTTTTTTCAAACGCACCGGTTAAGTTGGCTCAGGGCGAAAACTATTACCACTGCAGGGAGTCTGACCGGTGGCTCTAGGGTTCGAGTTCCATAGGTGATGGTGTTTTTGTACTAGCTAGATAGTTACAGCTCTATCAGACTTAAAAAATCTTTCCATTGCGCATGCTCGAATGTGGCTTCCCCCTCCAACGCTTCAAACATTTCTCAGCCCGCGTGCGCTCTTTGTCACAACATAGTGCTCTCTCTGTCTTTCTCTCGTGGGCCGCGCGGTAATTCAACTATACAGTAGAGATGTAGATTCAACCATAGAGTAAAACCTATTTAGTCTGTGGTTCCGCAGTCGCATCTTCTTGTCGCCTCCACGTTTCCTTATCGCCGAGAGGGGAAATCTCAACTGCCGCAGGTTGGGGGAAGTCTCCGAGGCTTCATGAAAAGTACGTCCGCCATGCCATGATGTTTTCTTTGCAAGCGGTACAGCTATAGGTCGAATTCAGCAGAAGTCTCGAGGGGAATTTCAACGACCGGCTGCAATGATCAGTAGTTTTCCGTGGTGTTTCCGATTAGGTGACTGCCGAAGCAGTAGTATAACAAAGGCATCAAGGACACCACGCTGTCTTTCCTCGTTTTTTGTCCTACCCTCTCCCGTTGTCTACACGCTTACACTTACATGCACTGCAATACCTCACATTCCCATTCACCATCTATCTATTCCCATATACCCATTCACTAGTATGCAGTCCTTGGGAATGGGTCGTTATGCCAACTCTTGTGGTTCTGAGTATTGTGCAATTTATGATTATGGTTATGTAATTTATGACACCCAAGCAAGCCCTGAGGATGGAGAAATAAAACTCCGAAACGTCGACAATCTGATACAAAATTTTCATTGATGGATCAATACCCATGAACTCCTCGATGGATAGCTAAAGTTGCCGTTTCTAAATGCCATATTTAGTAGCCACATTGGCAACTAGTGTTATCGCCGGACTGGCGGGAATTCCATCCTTCGTAAAGAAACTTTGGGCTACCGAGATGATGAAACTCAAGACACAGGAGCCCCTGTCCCTCTTACCTGGCGCAGATTGACCACGTAAGGAGTAGTAGCTGGCGTCAAAATTAAAAGCCCTTGGTGATACCGAATCACGGTCACTGACCTCATTTAACCGTCCTCAATCAGATTAACCTCATCTGATAATTAAAAAAAATCATTGCTCCTTGTACTTTTTGTGTGCATTTTCATCTTCGAGAGATTCTAATGTCTCTTTGCTGTGCCTCTGGTGTAAGTAAAGTAGGAAATGCGGGAAGTAAAGTAGGAAATATTGCCCGTATTAATGACTAAATTTAGCCTAAACCGAAAATAGAATATTACACCTTAAAATAAACATTGCCCTTGGAAACACGTGGGGTTGAACGGCCTCCGCCCAAGGCCTGCCAGTCGGAAGAGAGTGGATGTCGAGGCCGCTGGCAAGTGCGCCGCCTGCGTCTGGAGCCGAACCGCGCCCTCGCGCGGGGCGATGGTGATGGTGGAGGCAGGGCGGCGCGGGGAGGGGCGGGGCGGAGCGGACGGCGGCAGACGGAGAGGGGGTGGAGAGGGACGGAGGCGGGGCGGAGGTACGGTCGGGAGGGGGGCAGAGGCGGGGAGAGGCGGAGGCGGGGGTGGATTCGGAGCGGAGGCGGAGTGGAGAGGGGTGGTGGCAGGGCGGGGCGGAGGCGGGGCAGGCTTGCGGCGGCGTCGCGCCGTCTCCAAGCGGCCTCTGAAGAAACGCGCCGTTAAATTGGATGCGACGCGCGCGGCTGCGGCGGAACTAGAGGTGGAGGCGGCGGCGGGGGCGTTGGCGATGGAGGAGGCGGAGGAGGACACGCGGACGAAGGTGTGGGCGGAGCGCAGGCGGCAGATGTGGCTGCGGAGACGCTCCTGGCGGATGCAGCGGCGGTTGGGCAGTTGGCAGCTGGGAACGTTAGGGAGGGCGGATAGAAAAATTGCTGCGAGGTGGAAGTGGTGGGAGTGTCACTCACGAGGACGGCGATGGAGACTGTGTTGGCGAAGTAACGGCTGCGTTGCGGTGACACTTGTAAGGTGATGGGTGTGCTAAAGCTGTGAAAGGATATGAGCGGTTGTATGCAGGTAGGCTTGCCAGGGTAATCATATTTGCAAATATGCTATCGTTCGGGAAAGACTGAAGAAGAACCACCCGCTGAATGGTGCCACCTAACTCGTTGAAAAAAGTGATATGTATAGCATCACAGTGTTACCGAGAACAGGATCAGTATTACAAAAATATATTTCTTCACTCTTTATAAATGAATCGCGTAAATTTCGTAGAAATTGTGAAGAAAATAAACTCGTGATGAATGAATAACACAAAAGTATGTTAAGATGGAGTATGTTTCGTTAGACATGACAGATATAAATATGAAAATGTTTTCCAGATACAATTGGAACCAAAAAATATCGCTTGTAGTATAGTCTGTTAATTTTAGTTTATTCACTCTGCGGATAAAATACCTAATTAATTCTTATTTAAAAATACTACAACACATTCATGATACACAGCGCCTAATGTATCAGACCGAGCATGTAGAATGCTCAGACGGAGAAAGCCCCTTGTTTCACGGAGAATTTGTATTCCAAAGCAGCTCCATCAATGCCGCCTGGACTGCAATGCTGAAATCCCATTTCCATTATAGTACATACACCTCTACTAGTGCTTCGGGATCAACGCGAGTTTGCAGCCTATCCTGCCACACAGCCAATTGAGGGTGGACGTACGGCCTCATATTCGCACGTGAATGGCAGGCATGGCCAAAGGGAATGATTCTAAAGCTTTGGGTTCACAGACTTCCTTATCACATCCTCCTTCGCAACCACTGCCGTCTCCTAATTTCAGTCATTTTTAAGGGTGACAAACTCCGCTTGTTTTGCGAAGATAAAAATTCCAAGTACGCTTCTGGTTCTATAGAACCTTTCGCAACTTCCAAAATGGAGTTGCTTGCGGGCGGTTGTTCTCGACGTGCAAATTACACGCCCTCCCTGTTCCCCGCATGGACAGCCCGAGGCGCGCTCCGCGTAATCTGCGGTTGCCATCAGACGCTCCCGAGAGGCGCGTCCTCGCCTCTTGCGGGAAATGCAATCACCGCGAGGCTCAGCTTACCTCCGTAATCCGCCCTGTGTCCTCTCACACAGGACGCTGCCTGCGATGTCTCAGTTGCCTGGCAGGGTCTTGGAAAACAATGATTCACTTCCTTGTTTTGACAGTTTGGTGTCATAAATGTAGTTGGCAGGGAGATGTATTTAAAAACTGAAAAAGAGAAAAATAATGGGACAGGTTTTGTGGGGCAGTATTTTATAGTGAGTAATGTGCGAAAAGTTAAGAGAAGCAAGAGATGGATACAAGTGAAAATCAATTTGTTATGTACTGACAAAGGGAACTTAACTTTCTATCTAAATGAATTACCCCTGTTTACAGGAGGTCTTTGCCTTCTTCGGGTTTGTACAGATTCTAAATTACATTAAATGATGTGTGAGGAAGTATAAAAACAGAATTAAAACTGGGAAATTATACCTTATTACGTGGTGGAATGTTAAGAACACATCAGGATAAATATTTTTTAATGTGTACTGCATCATTTTATAGTCAATGGATCTCATCCTGGTAAGGTATCTGAATCTTTATTATCAAAACCAGCTAATTTTATAATTCACCATAATTCATTTTTATATAGTTTAGATGGTTCTATATTACCTCACAAAGATATATAATTAAAATCTGGTTTAAACCATCCTAAAATGGAACGAGAACAAATCGCGTTCACATCAAACGCGTGTGGACGCGAGAAGATAATTGTTTCGTAAATGGAAAGGCTTGGTTTTGAAACGAAAAGCCAAAAATATTCTTTATTTTTTCATGTTGATATAAATAAAGTCCTAAAAATGTACACAGAGGAAAAGAATATGTAAATTTCTGCACTGAAATTAGGATTCAAGAGAGAGTGGACCTTTATTATACTTAATTTCATCGGGCGTTTCATTGACACAGCTTCATCTAAATTTGTTCTGGATATTTTAAAAATATCACGAATAATTTAACCGTTTGAATATTATTTGAATAATATTTGAAAGTTTGTTCTATTATATCTTATCTTTTAGTTGAAAATGAAACTCCTACTCGTTGAAGAGAAATGATCAACTATCAAAAAAAAAAATAATAATTACGAAAGTGTTTAAAGGCCTAAATTTTTCCTCGCCAGCAACGAAAGTAAGAGAAAGTAAAGAGTAAGGAGTAAGGAGATCCTATCTATTTTTCCCTCGCCAGCAACTAGCTAGACAACTTCACAAAAATGATCAGATTATAGGAATAGTCGTAAAATTGTTTTTAAAATGCATTATTTTTTAGCAATGACCCCATAGGTTACGCGGATTAAAACGAAACCTTTGCATGAAAAGCCTTCAACAAATAAAAATATCATTACACGTTATTTTGCATCCTTATCAAAGGCAAAAGTATTTCCTTTGCCTATTGTGGATATTTCAAAGAATAGAACGCATTTTGAAAAGAAAACGTCTCTCCGCTTTGAACTCTCTTTTCTCTAGAAGTGCGGCCCCCGTTCACACATACAAGAAAACATCCCGCGGATGGTAGGCGTGCGTCTACGGCTCTCATCAGAATGCCACGCCTCCCGCAGGTGTGATATTTCACAGAAGGCGCCCCGAACCGTTGACCCGACATCAAAAGCAAGTCGCCGCCGCCACGGCGCCTCAAAAGAATTTTAAAATAGCGCAATGAACTTTGAATAATTATAAAAGGTAACGACCCCCCCCCCCCCGCCGCTCTTGTGAAGGGGTTATCCTCCTCGCGTAAAAATATCCCTGGTACCGGAAACATCCGCTCTAGATGACAGGCGCTTCCGACGCGCCATCGCTTCCGTGCTTTGTTGTCGCAGCGGTGATTTGTTGGCCCCGTTCGCTCGCGTATTATCATACAATGTGCGCGCGCCCGCACGTGCTCGATTTGAATATCACCGCCCGGGCCTGTTGTCGCACGCCGCGATTTAATGACGAGGCGTTGATGAATTTGTTTTTTGGGGCGACGGGGACCACGCCGTGGGAGCGTGCGATATAAATAGAAGCTTCACGTGGCTCCGCCAGATGGGTGACTTGCTTCTGCGTTGGTGACAGGGGGTAGGAATAAAGTGGGATGCAGAAGAGATGATGTGGAGACGAATGTCGTATTGACAGTAGAGATTGGAGTGTTTGTGTTGATGTACGAGTTCGACGATTATGGAGCTGAATCTGGGAAGATTAGGGTGGCGTTACGAATACTTCGTAAGACGAGAAAATTATGTTATTGTGTGCTGGAAAACTCTGAATTTTTGAAAGTAGCGATGATGCCATTTTCTGTGTGCAGTGTTGTTGATGGTAGCGATTATAGTGTTGGAAGTAACAGCAGCCGTGACAATGACAATGACGTCGATGATAACATGTTGCATTCTTGAATCGATAGCGACTGAATAAAAAAATTGAACGCTTTGTGCGTTATATTTGGTTGAATTGACTCAGTTCTGTTGATAGTCACGATGATTATATTCAAAGTGTGTGCAGTTGAAACAATGGCGATGGTAACGGGTTGTTTTGAAAACGGCAGTGATTTAATAAAAATAGAACATGTCGTGGGTCTCATTTAGTGAAAACTATAGTGGAAGTGTCTCCCAAGGCAAAGGCTGACTTTGACAGGTCTCGCAGTGGGTAAGAGTTGAATTGATTGATAGTAATTCGGGACGCATCAACGGCTAAGGCCGTTAATCCCATAAGCATAGTGCATTATTTTCTCGTGAGGTAGCGGTAATCTTTCCCCTTTGGGTGGCGAGATGCGACGCCGTCCTACCGTCGGCTAGCAGGGTTTTCCCAACCAGGCGTCTCTAAGCTCGGGACTAAGGAGGGACGAGATCTAAGCTCGCGACCGCTCTTCCGGCATGTGTGGTAGTGTATACTTCAGTTTTTCTTTCTTGGCGGGTGGGGGTGGGGGTCATAAAAATGGAATCGCGACTGTATCGAGCAGTGCTGGCGATTAAGCGACTGCTAACGGCACAACTGAGAACGACGCGAAATACCGTGGGATATTCCATTTTGATGACACACCTTCACGCGCCAAGAAAAAAAAAACGAAGTATAGTGCATAATAGTGTGTGTGTGTGTGTGTGTGTGTGTGTGTGTGTGTGTGTGTTATTAAGTAAAAGGTGACAATAGGATAAGGAAGAGGAAAGGTAGGTCGCGCGCGGTTCGTGGCCCGCTTTTAGGACACTGCTCCGGCGTTCGCCTGATGTTGATCGGAGAAACCACAGAAAACTATCGATCAGAGCAGCCGGCCGCCAGAATTCTCCTCCTCCTCCTCCTTCCATCCTAGCTGATAGGCCAGGGTCGAAAATCCTGCCACCGTCGGGACTCGAACCTAGTACCTCCTGGTCAGAGGCACTGCAGTGACATCCACTTGATGCCGTGTGCACCTCTTCCGGTGATAAGTGTTGGAAAAATGGATCGCCGTAGACATAGAGTTGGTTCTCTCCGCGTCAGCCGCGTCGGCGCGGCCGCGCGCGTGGCGGTGGCATGCAGAGACTTCCAGGCGCGCGTTCTCGACGGGCGAAAGTAAATTTAGGCTCCACCCTCGCCGCGGGCCGCTCCTTCACCCACGCCGCCGCTCCTCGCAGGGGCGGAGGTGGGCTGGAAATGGAAAACGGGGAGGTTCATAAAGGTCTACGGCCGCGCGAGGTCGCACGTGGGTCTGCTGGCCAAATTTTCCCGCCCACGCGCTGCCGCTTGGTCGCGCGCCCAGACACCCGGTCTCGCCCATTCGTCCGCAAGATTTTTTTCCCGCGTCCATGTGTTATTCTTTGTGTGCTTGTATAAACGCATTTTGTCATTAAAAGATTTTCTGCCTGCTGTGGTTTCTGCCTGCAGTCTAACGTTTAAATGCTGGTAGGAATATATATATTTCTTTAAATTTCTCATAAATGTAATACGGAGAAAGTTATCTGCAAAAATCTGTATCGAGATTTTGCCGGAAATAGCCTTTTTGCGGCCTCCTGATATATGAAGTATGTCCTGCCTCTCATGTCATGTTTGGTCCTTCGTGTCATATTCTGTTTGTCACGATCTCTCCTGTCTATCTTGGCATGTCCTATCTGTCATGTCACGTCCTGCGTGTCATATCACATCCTGTCTATCATGTCTCGTCATGCCACGTCCTGTCGTGTTCTGCCTGTCATGCAACGATGCAACTGACATGTCTGTCATGTCGTGTCCTGTCTGTCATGTCATGTGTCCTGACTGTCATGTCTTGTAGTGTCTCATATCGTGTCCTATCTGTCTTGTCATATCCTGTCTGTCTTGACATGTCCTCTCATGTCACGTCTTGTCTGTCATGTCACGTCCTGTCTGTCATGTCACGTCCTATCTGTCATGTCCTGTCTGCTTTGACTGCCTCTTCTGTTTGTACCGTCTATCTCGGAACAACACTAGCGCGTAAATGTTACGCAAGATTTCCCAAAAAGGATATACCCCGACCTATGTAGTCGAGCTCAGAGCCCGCGCAATTTGAATTACCTTTTAATTTTTGGAAATACATTGCAAGTAACCTTTAGGAACAAAATTTTCTCAAAAGTGGCACCAGGAATTTTCTGAAATTCTCTGCTCAAATAAAGCACGTGTTTAACAGTATGGCATAAGTCCGATTTTCATTGACAAATAATATTTGGAATAATTTTTGGAATATTTGGATTAATATAAAATTTTTGGAATATTTTGAAAGCTTAACTTTTTTCGAACCTCCCTTACACCTTCATTATTGAAGCGAGAGATCTTGTGCTTGGTGGAATCTATGTATAAAAATATACCTTTATTCAATTCATGTATACTTTTTACAAAAAATAGGACTTTTTGCGTCACTTTGAGTTAAATCGTGACGATCTTTCTCAAGTACATAAACAATATTTTTAAATGGCTCCAGGATTTTTTAAACTTACTGTAAGAATTGAGCAGAGTACATTCAATTTCATGGTAGAAGTGTCTTCTCATTAACACTCTTAAATTAGAGATACAGTTTTTTTTTATGTGTCGAACTATCGAACCACTACTATAGAGTAATGGTAAAGGATGTGGGACGCGGTAACCTTCAAATGCCAATGTTCGGCCAATGACATGGTCCCAATGTAAGCCGCAGGTGGCCGTGAAAATCACAATACTGATTGAAACTGAAATCTCCTTTCTTGTTTCGCAGTCTTTCATTTCTTCTGACAGTTCTTTCTTCTTTCTTACCTTCGCTCCACATTCTTTTTGTCTCTTATTTTCTTCGTCTCTCTCTCTCTCTGTCTCTCACACACACACACACACACACACACACACACACACACACACACACGCTTTCTCTTTCTCTCTCTCTATCTTTCTTTCTTTCTCTCCATTTCCATTGTGTATGGATTTATACGATAAGTTTTATATTGCTTGGGTCTATTTAATGTGTTGCAAGAATATTCTTTGCTAAAATTACTTAAACGACATGCTCAGAATAAAATTTGCTGTTTCATGTGTCTTCATCGTTTCATTCAAATGAGCCTTTTTGCTTTCAACTAACATTCTTAAGTGCATGAGGTTTTGTTAGTTTCACAGGCAACACCCAAAGTTACTGAATTCTAAGATGTATCGCATTCTCAGTTGTTATTAAGAAAAGAAGAGTTGGCGGCGGTGTATGTACGCTGTTCAGAATTGTCGGAAAATACCTTTGTTGCATAGTGATCCAAGTGTGCTGAAACGGAATGCACATGTAGGACTATGTAAGTAAGCACCATATGATGAATAATTCCGATTTGATAATATGTGTGATGATCTATGAATACTGTCACAATTATGAAGCCTTGAACCAAGAGGTTACGAAAATCTCAAAATGTTTAGGAAAACGATAAAAGGGCGTCCTATTTCTCCTTGCACGTGGGCGTCGCTGGCCTTCAGCCTTGCCGGGTCCTCACTCGCACGTGGAAGCCCACGATCACTGGCGAAAAGGTGGGCGCGTTTCCTGGCCACACGCGCGTAAATATAGACGCGCGATTTCCGCTTACTATTATTGGATTTATTTAGAGGTGCGTTTCAAGTAAATCAGCTGTAGACGGTGTCATCCAATTGGGAGCTTGTATGTCGCTTCAGTGACGTCGCTGTGGTGACGTTCAAGCTCCCGATTGGATGAAAGTCAACAGCTGATTTACTTCAGACGCTCCTCTAAATAAATCCAAGTGTAGCACACGTGTCGGCCACGCTCACACAACGGACGCGTACGTCGCTTGGGGGAAGGAGGTGGCGTAAAGCGCAGGTGGCAATTTTCCCCTTCATTTGCTGCCCATTCATTGTGCATAATTGAATCCAAACGAGATAAAAAGGTTTCATTCACACGCCCGACTGTTTTTGAGGATCGTGTTACTTACAGTTCAATTGAACTTATTTGTGATCGTTTATCAATGAGGAAATATGCCGTATTGTCTGTAGGAATTTTACACAATCGATGAGTTTTAATTTTAAAAATTTTGTTAGTTTCAACAACATTGAGTAAACAAAAAAGCCCAACGTATAAAGAAATGTTTCATCTTAATTGGTGTGAAATTACCCATTTAATTATTGTAATAATTGTCGTATGTTATAATAAATATAATAATTGCCAATTAGTAATGGATTTTCTTCAATTATACATCACAGCTTTCTTTTTAAAAAAGTATCCCACTATTTTGGTTTAATTCATATAAATAATACCTATATATAACATTACCTTCCAGAAATTTTCTTCTCTTCATGAAACGTGGATGCAAAGTACATTTAACTAACAGTGGTTATATTAGAGTTGTATCATTTGTTTTATGGTGAATGTAGTAAATTATTACTTTTATAAAACATGCATTCTGTGTTTTGACATATTTATGCCATCAAAATAAATGGTTTGCTCAAGAATGAATTGCCCAAAACTTTTAAAATATTATAACTCTTACCATCAATTTTGTGATGAATAATTGTGGAGCACAGTCTGTCCAAAGATTCACTGTGCGACTATCATCTAAAATGTAGTATTTTATGGAAGCCATCTGTTTTAAATTAATTCGTAATGAGTTCCAGGAAGGCACGTCATTTTCATGATATTTTATTAGAACCGGTAGTTATGGTTATTAAATCGGAACGAGATTCATGCAAAGAATATCTCATAATTTGACATTAAATTACCAACGAAATTGGAAAGTTTTCAAATTTTCAAATTTCGAAGTCTAATTAAAATTAATAGAAATGATTTATAATCGTGAAATTAATTTACTTTGACGTGCAAATTCTTCTTGTCTAATGCAATTTGATCAAATAATATTAAATGAATGAATGTATTTCAAGTGTGTGATTGTCGGAGTAGGTGGTTCGGTCAGTTGTACAAATCGACTCCAAAGCAGAGTTTTTTCGGGTATTCTTTTCTTCGACCCTTTCTCGACAGTTTCAGGAGCGCCTTTTCTACTCTCGGGTTTATTATTCAAGGGCCGCTTGCTTACATTTCAAGCACATGACGAAAGTGCGGTCTCTTGCGGAATAATGGAGAAGTGAGTAGAAACCCGAGAGGAGCACTTCCATCTCTGCACCTCTGCTGTTGACACAGCGCTTTGTTGTCTCTGTTTAACCTTGTTAGGGCCACGACCCAACTGCGGACTGTGGCTGCGGAATCTGCGGTTTCGCTGAAGAGTAGTTACCCAAAGAAATGAGGATAAACGCAGCATTTTCGTGAGAATAGTGCCTGGAAAAACTGAGAATGGCAGCTGAAAAAAAAAACAAAAAACAATATAAATCAGTGTTCCTCACCATTTTGCTACTTGCAAATCAAATAAATACCTAAATATGAGATGTATATAATAATTATTACGTATGTTTAATGTGAGAATTATAAACATTACTTTTAGTTAAATAATCTTATAACTTTTCAAACCAATAAAATCTACTTTTCATTTTGTGTGTGTGTGTGTGTGTGTGTGTGTGTGTGTGTGTGAATGAACAGAATGTGAAGTAAATAAATATTACTCATTATTTACATTTCATTTTATTTTAAGGCTTATTTTAAGCTGAAAGGAAACCGAGCAAAACACTCTCTGTGACTGAAGGGAGATGAACATGATTATTTTGTGTGTAGTAAATCAAAACATAAGACACATGAAAATTTGGTCTGATAATATTAAAATTAAATCCTGAATGTATTTCACACGTGGAGTAAGCGAGTGATAGGCAAGCTTGTCAGAGGCGGACAAATCAGAACAAAGGATTAAATCTGTTCTTGTTTTCCCACTCGCTTCACATCGTATCACATTCTAACACAGGCTTCCCGTGATGGCCGGAGTGGCACATCCTCTTGACGTCGCCCGGGGCGATGGCCACAGCTCCACTCGGGCAGGGAGCCCCCAGAGATTCAATTACGATCGATATATCGGTAGCAAATCAGCACGACCGCCCCTGCATCAGTCATGAGGCGAGCGCCGGCCGCAACGGCCACCTCTGCAAACGGGATGCGCTTTCATCGCGCGCACTGCACGACGGCGGCGGGCGGTTCACGTCCGTGCGTTGTCACGCAACAAGAGACGGTTGACTCTCCATCAACCTTTCTCGTGTGTGAGGTGAGCGAGGTGACGTAATAAAACCAGCTCTTGTCAAGAGGTGGAAAATGTCGGTTTCGTACAGCAAAAAGAGCGCTTTCGAAACTGAATCAAAGCAATAAGTAATGTAATATGAGAAAAAAATAGTGTTCAAATTTAGATGAAAAACCACTCTAAATTCTGCAAACATTCTACGGTTCTAATTTTCACTTAATTTAAAAGTAGGCTGGTGTCTAAAAATATATTTTTTGCCTCCAAGTTTCGATTTTATGGACCGTTGATAGTACCGAAAACTTCACACTTACGGCGTGGGTCAAGAAATTTATTGCCCAAACCGGGAAAAACAGCTTGTAATATCGACACTACACATAAGGAAATGAAAACTATTATTAATGCTTCTGGCAATTGAATGTCTGTTGGGTCTAATGCGGCAGCCCGTCCAATGGATGTAAAGAAAGTTTCACCCCGTTCTTTTGTTTCCGTTTCCAATCGTCCTGATGACGATACGAAGTTTGCTTCATTAAAAAGTAAATTGCAAATTAAGTCGATTTAAGTCAGAGGCGACTGTGCAAAAAACATTATATGCACCCTCCACCGCGAAATGACTTTTTCGAGCGAGGAATAATAATTAAATCGGTACGACTGTTCTTCCAAAACCGTCTATTACAAAATCATCTCCCTCAAAAGGTACAACTTCTGCCTTAAAGTAAACCACTGCTATGGTTCTGAACTTTTGCATTATTTTCTTGTTCACTCTCTTTTCTTGTTATTCCCAAAAGGGAAAACTATTGAGAATAATCAGTACACTGAAACATTTCCTCATCTTAGAATTATTGATAAAATTGCATTCATTTTTATGTAGTGTATGCCATCATTTAAAGGTCTATAAGTGTCAGGGGCTTTATACAAGTCCTCCGAAAATTAAATTATATTAATTGTCCCCGGAGCGGTTGAACATCTTACTTCTGACGAATTTACAAAGTTCAGTTCAAAAGCTTCTAGTCTGACAGATTTGGTAATCGCGACACATTCATCCACCAAGCATCCTGTACATACCCATCCATCTACATACAGATATCCCGATTTTCAAGTATTGCTTGTGTCCTCGTCACGTCCATCAACTTTGACCACCTTTGGAACTACACTAATAAAATGTAATCCTGACGTTTGTGCGAAGTTTGAACTCGAAGCTGTATTGTTGAGGTGATTCCTATATACTATAATATAGGGAAGAAAAGTGAAAAGGATAAATAGTTATCATGGAATGTGTTGTATTACGATAAAATATAACAAAAATAACTGACAGAACTTACGAAACAGTCATAAGATTACATTGATCCAACATACTTAATATATTTTTATGAAAATCCTATTTCGTCACATTGCCCTGTTTTCGTGTTTTTTCCGGAATATCTCAAGACGACGTTGCATAAGAAACATCTTATTTAGAGTCTCGGGGGATTTTTTCTCAAGCCCAAGATCCTCCTAACGACCCACGCACTTCCTGTATCGACTTCGCCGCAGTCGATGAGCGCTCCCCACCTGTTTCCGCTCGCGCGCGCGGAGCAGCGGCCCAAAATAAAAATCTTAACAAATTACCCACCGGTTGAAGCGGAAGCCCCGCGCGCGCGCGAGCGAGCGGGCGCGGGTGGCGGAGGCGGGGGGCGGGGGCAGGGGGCTAGAGCGGGGGTGGCTTGGTGTTGATGGCGGGGACAGGGACGGGAACGGGACCGAGGGCGGTGGGGGACTGCGAAGGGGATAGGGGCCGGTGGCGATGGCGGTTTGAGCTTTGGTAGCTCAAAGGGGACAGATAGATGCGTCATATTATTTTATGAATATCGGGAGTGACTCCTAGAGAAGCAGCCAGTCCACTACCTTACTATACTTGAAATTCGGAGCGGAGTTCAAATCCTGGTTGTGTAGTGGGATTTACGATAGGCAGCGGAGTGGAGCTTCTCCTACTTATTCCAACATTGCCCCAGCGGTCAGTTATCAAATACTCGTATTTCATCTTAGTTTTAATGTACCTATCCATCTCGGCTATAGTCGAAGGCATAGTTTCTTAAATAAAATAAAATAATAATAATAATAATATCAATAACAATAATTTTATTGTTATTGATATAACGCCGAACATCCATGGAGTCGATATACGAGTTTATCGCACATATTATCGAAACGACTAAACAATATTCAGTGAACTTGAATGCAAATTTTCTATTCTACAGACTGTACGCAACATTTCTTACCTCGTTCAGTATTCCATCTCACAGGGGTTTCTCTTCTCACTCGTTTTCTCTTCTTCTGCTTTCATCTGTATTGCCATGTATTCTATTCACATGTTCACCTATTTTACTTTTCGACGCTACTACTCGACATCGACAAATACCCTGTAGTTCTTGCTTCGCTAAGATGCACTGAAGAATTGAACATGCTTCATAATTATTCATAGTTTTTACACTTTAAATGTGTGGCATTGCCAGTTGAAATAATAACTTCATGCAAGATACAAACAGATTATATATAACTATGAAAACCCATCCGTAATTGGCACGAATTTGCTCTCTCCCGAAGAACAGCTTGCAAAGAGGCGTAGAAAGAGACCGGTGCGGGAACTTCGCGCGAAGGAATGCAAGAAACCGCCCGTGAAATTCGTAGTGGATGCGCAATGGAGCGGCGAGGGCATGGGCGGGGAGGGCGGCGGCGACATGTGGAGCGATCGGGGGCAACGCCCACTCCTAGGGCGTTTCCGGTTCTCACACGTTACGCCACGGGCAGTGACGCAACGCCGTCGCGCGGGCGCCGCGGCCCGCCGCCCGGGGCGCTGCCAGCCAAGAGCGAATATGCCGCAGCCGGCCATCAATGAAGCAGGCGACACATATAAATAGCACGGGCGACCGCGCGGTGGCGAAGGGCGGGAGGGGAGGGGCGGGACGCCGGGTCGTCTGTGAATGAACCGCCACCGCCGCCGCACCTGGCAGGGCAAGGTGCCGGCGATGAGCTGTGGATGCTCCGCTGCCAGCTTCCCCCCCTCCCCGCCCCGCACTGCTCATCGCTCCCTTGCCCTTGCCCCCGCCCCGCCCCCGCCCCGCCCCCGCCCGCGCTGTGCACAATGCCTCCGTCTGGCAGCGCCAGCGCCACGCGCGATTTTTCCTCGTCAGCTGCCGCCGCCGCCGCCGCCGCCGTCGCCTCCGCTGCTTCGGCTACTGCACCTGTGGCGACCGCGTGCTCGCTGCGCAGACCAGGTGCATTGGAGAAGTTGGACGGGGAAGTTGGGCCTGCCTATTAGGCTGACAGGCCGGAACTCGGGGGTGCTGGAGCAGAAGTAATGATAGTACGAAGTCTCGCAGTGCAAGGTCAAAACAGGCCATTTGAAGTGATAGATTAAGAGCCTAACAGGTTCCGAGCCGTGCCTTACCGAGAAGGAAACGCGTCTCTTCGGAGCGTTAATCGTAATTGATGTTCTCTGTGAATGTGAGGAGCTGTGCTTACTTTCATACTATCCAACCTTAATAAATGTAGCGTCCCTACCCCTCGGAACATCTCATTTAGTTTTTATTGTTTTTAGCATTTATTACTTTAACAATAATATAGTACATTACATACGATTTTTTTTCTTCCATAGGAATCTTTATAGTGCATTTTCTGGACACAAAAGTAACACATTTAATAATGAGTTGGATTTGCTGAGAAATCGAAAGTAATTGATGAACTATTTTTAAGGACAAACTTTTTCATAAATTTAGTTTAACTCTCTGAATTTTGTACTATCAAATTAATAAGATAACCTAAAGTAATTTTCTTGAATATTAACACACAAAATTCGGGTGAAATATCTTTATTTCCTGCTGTTCAATTATTTTCTTTCTGGAAATTACGCGAAGAATATAACATGTTTATTACAAATTTCAATTGAAACATTCATACATTTTTAATTCATCGCATTACAGCAACTCTACTTCGCATAATTTGACTATATTCTTCCACGACGTGAAGATAATGAACAGGCCACCTCATTTGTAGCACAGCTATCCGGCGGTTCGAGCTGTGCATGTCTCTGCAACCGCAGAGAGCTCTGTTCTGAGGCCGTGAGCATCGAGGGGTTGAAAGGGCTTCCGTTCGCGGCAGCGATAGCACATTGCACTGAGACGTCGTTATAGTGCGAGTTGGGCAGAGACGGCTTGCGTTGCCCGTAAATCGGCTTAGCAGGTCTACGGCCACCAGGGTTCAGGGCTTCGTATCTAGACCCCGCATTTGCTGCAAAGTCCATGGACCGGCAAATAGTAGGGATAGTGTGTTAATTGTTAACACCCCTACATACAGTATTGCGGTCTTTAAAGTTAAAATCGCATTTGGATTTCTGTAGAATTTCCGCAGAAGAGGATTTCCACTAATTACCAGTAAATGACGAAATTAAAATTGAATTAATTCACCTATTGTTCTCTTTACTGTGTCAATAAACCTCTTATTCTTTTCTTAAATTATTTACAAATTATATTTAACAAATATTAACTAGATATTATGTGACTAGAGTATTTTAACCAAACACGATTAATGTTCATGAAATCAACGCGAAAATGTAAAACATACCGCTTGGTTTTTAACTTCAGTTTCAGTTTATCTAAGAAGACTGCAGCAATTATTACGCCACTCCGTTATACGAAAGTGCAAGACATTTGGCTGCATCGTCCATACCATATGCTTCAAAAGAAGAAAAAAAATCCGTCGGCTCCGGAAAAAGACGTTCCTTCGACATCGTAATTCGGACGCCAGCCGCGCGTTTGTTGTCACCGCCTCCAGCCGCACGCTAAGCGAGGGCGTTTACTCGAGGGGTGTCCAAACCAGTGATGTGCGTCTACGCGTAAAGAACCATAGTCTACGTCTACACGTAAACAACGCGTAGACAACGGACGTTGCGTAGACAAAGGTAATCTATGTAGACAATAATATAACATACCTTTTTTGTGGGGCAAGGGCGAATCTAAGAGGGTGAGGATCCGCCCCCGAAGCCAAAATTTATTTATAATTATTGGATCACAACTACTGAAAATTGATTGGATCACATCTAAAGGAGTACTAAATGAGTGCAAGTTGGAACATTTTCCTACTGGTTTCTTGAGATGGATACTGAGGTTGTCTTTTCTTCGTCAGGAATGGTATTTTTTTTACTTACTGAATCGTATATAATTATTTTTATATTACATTAAAACATGCTTGTACTATTACTACTTATTATAAACTTTTTTGGGTTATTCGATGTGGAGAAATAAATAGTGTACACAGAATACATTGTCTACGTAGTCTACACATAAAAAGAGTCACGTAGATTACGTGTAGGAAACATGCGTAGACGTAAAATTATAGTCTACTGCACAACTCTGGTCCAAACGCCGCGTCCCTCTCTGCATCGGGGGCGCCGCCCCGTGCAGCAGGGCTGGGGTGCGCTGTGCGCGACAAGTGTGCCGCACATGTTTCGCGTGCGCCACCGCCTTGCGCGTCTTATAAGTTCGCGACGTTGGCGATGGCGTCGGCGTCGGCGACAAGCACGCTAAGTGGCGACACAACGACGTCCCACCCTTTCCTGCCCTCGCCGCCTCCCCTCGCCGGCGTTTATCGCCTCGGGCGTCTTCTTAAGGCTCCGCCGACGACGACGCTGTTGGAGACGAGAAGCGCAGTGGGCCCATACGGCCCGAAACGAGTAAGACAGTGGTGTCAAGGTCTTCAACTGGTGGCAATGGCACGCGTCGTGGCTCCCTAGCATGCCAGCTACTCTGCGCAACTAGCGTGGGGAAAGGAAACTCTTAGTAACCCTGCCCGTTTACAATAGGGATGGTGTTGTCTCTGGTGGCGGAGGGACGAACTGCGTGAAGGGGTGATTTCGTCGTGGCACTCGTGCCAAGGACTCCCGCTCGTGGCATCGATCTTGAAACTTTGACTTAAACCAGTGTATAGTGCGATTTTTCTAACTCTGCCCCTCAAGCCTCTACGGCCGCGATGGAATATTACACGGCATTTCGCGTCTTTTCGCCGCTAGAAAGCGCATGTTTACAAGCACTGCTAGATAGGGTCGCGAACATGCGGTATCTGGCTGTACGACTCGAAACGTCGCGAAATACCATGACATATTCTCATCGTGATGACGGGCCTTGAGGGGCAAAGTTAGAAAAATCGCAGTATAAACCTCGTAAACCTCGTATCGTCTGTTATATCTCAGGGACAAGGTCCGCTGCTGCTGCTGCAGCATCTCTAATCGGGAGGTCCAAGAGTTCAAGTTCATAACAAACGGGCCACGGACCGTATGCCAACTTCCCTTCCTCTTCCTTGTCCCCTTCTCATCCCTGACATAAACACCTGTAAGTGGTAGTACACTACCATGCATATTGGGAGGTTAGAACTTTTCCCCTTCTAACATAGGGGCGGGGTCATCCATATTAAAACATGCCATACACATTCGGGACTACAGACTCTTCCTCGCCCGGAAATACTAAATATTCACTTTTAAATGTACAGCTCTTATAAATTAAAATTAAGCAACGTAAAAATGTGTCACGTTTTTCAACACACCGTCTGATATTTTTTGGTGAATTTGAACAGTTTACGATGTGATGTATCGGATATTTCCTGTTTCCTTTTTCCCAGGAATGAAATGAAATATAAAGATATTTGTTCATTTTGCATTTGTCTCTCTTTTCACGAAGTATGTATTCTTTTTCTACAAATTTACTTTGCTTCTTCAATATTTTCATTAATGATTTTTAGATGAAATTTGCACCAAACGATTTAGAACATATGGACTCATCAATTGTACTATTTTTATAGCACTGGCTTTTTGAGAGTATGACAGTCCAATATCTTTGAAATAAATGCTATCAAAAAACTAAAAATTACAACTGCTGACCCCATATGTCCTGAATTTGGTGAAAAATCCATCTCGATATCTGGAACCGTTTAGAGCAGATCTCCACAACCCCTGCTTCCACCGGCATTTTGCACTTACGAGCCAGCCGTCTGCCCGCGAGAGCTGCGCAAGTGCAAGTAGTCGGGAGTTGGCAGCTTGGAGGGGGGGGGGAGAAGCCGGAGCGGAGTCGACGAGGCGCGAAGATTGAATACTGGGTACTTAATGCAATTATCAATGCTGCGAAATGTTTGCCTACTTATTTAAATGGGCAATCTACGGTATTTCTAGCTACAAGGGCTATATTTCACTGTTTATGTCCTGTGCACTGCTACGTAACAGCATGTTTTATTTGTTTTACTTTCTGCTCATTGTAACTCATAACAATATTTTAAAGCAGTGGCCTCTTTTCAAAATTTATTGTGTAATTTTATCTAACAAAAATTGCTGAATTGTTTTTTCACCAAGAATGTTATAAACTCCAAATTATAGCAAAGCGGAGGAAATTGAGAGTAGTATCTCACATTGATATTGATATAAAAATGAAATATAGGCTATTCCAAGAAGGGCAATGTTTGGCAGCACATATATTTGTGACAATTTTCCCTCTTTATGAAGCTGAATAACAGATACCAACCTCTTATAATATTTTACCTGTAATCATGGCATTTTTATAAGTCTTGTTAAACAGAATGCAAAGGGCTTAATCTTTTTATACAATGTCGTAAACGATTATGAACGTCGTGTTCGTTGATTTGAAATTAGAAATGTATAATGTACTCTTGTCGAAAATTACAGCAGAAAGTAAGTTCTTAGCCCTGGATTATTAGTCCTGGGGATATGGAGGATGAAATGATAATGATGATGATGACGATGAGTGGTGAAAGAATGACACACACATACAGACATATACAAATACACCTATACCTGAGGCGGAACTCGAACCCCGATCCTTTGATCCGAGACCGCTACTGCACTGCTGTCTTAGCGATCTCGGTTATCGGACCGGCTGTAGGTTGTTATTTCATTATATTTGTTTTGTTCACTCTGAGACTAATTTTGACCCAGTGTGGGCCGCGACGCCTCGCGCCGCGTCGCGACGCCGTCTCCGCCGGCGGTTGGTGCGAAGGTCGCACGCTTAAATATGTACGCCGCGCCGCCTCCTGCACGCAGGCACTTGCGCGTTGGATGTGCGCGCGCGCGGCGCTCTGGAAATAAAACTGAAACGTGTCTTGTTTGGACAGCGCAGCGCGCCGACGACGGCTTGGGCGCCGACCACGGTAGCGGGTGGCCTCGTCCCAGCATTTCTTCTGCGCTTGAGAAAAGGCCTTTGATTCCGGAAGAATGTTAATTATTGTTTGTTAATATTTTTGTGTGTTTTGCAGTATCAGATGTTTTAAATTTAATTTCGCTGATGTTAGTTGGATCTTAAGTGTTGGTTAGCTCGTGATGTTTTGTTATCCTATGAGTAAATCTATCAGCAGAGCCTCTCCTGAATGTCACTATCCTCTGAGCCATTCCCTATTTTCTAGAATAAACGTTACATATTAAGTTAATCTTGCTGTTTGTATGTAAACTCGTTGTTGAATAAAATTATCACTTAGTTGGAATACATTTAGCGTTTATTTTCAATTCTTAAAAGGTATTTAGGTTTCTACCGCACGTATTTTCTATTGTAATATATGTAGTTTGAAGTTCTTTACACATTTTTTTAAAAAAATATGTGGTTTACTATCTAGTCCGGTTAAGACCAAACACGTTTCCATGGCCCAAGTACCTTCCCCCTTCACACTGTTAAGTGTATCAGTATGTCACGACCTGAAAATGCCAAATTACAAATAAGTATAAATTCGGATTATTAAAGAATCGTCGCATTTCATTTGTACGGGAATAATAAAATAATTTATGAAGATATTATTCAGTTTTATACTAATTATGCATGTATTTATTATTATATAAATTTATATTATTAATATAAATGTGTGTGCATCGTATACTTCTAACACAATTTCGTTTTTCTATTTTTCAGGTGAGTGTCTCAATGAACAGCTGCACCTAAGAAACTGTCATGGAATTGGTAAGCTGAACTTTCAGAATCTATAATTCCGAAACTATCCGAAAGAACTGAACTTTAGTCAGATTTGAAAGTATTTCTTATCTGGTCTTCCTTTGTCCTATTTGTTAGCTCGTACTTTTATCCATCAATCGGAACTTTACTGGAATTTAACTGATGAATTATTGACCTGACCATTCACAATTGCCAGAGAATTATATTTAATTCTAGAAGGAATGTCGAAGATTACTCTTCTGTATTCTTCTGTAATATTTTCTACTTCTATAAACATAGCGACGAAGGTTCAGAACATTTGCGACAATTTATAGATAGGATCATTTGCAGCAACAAACCATAATAATAATAATAATAATAATAATAATAATAATAATAATAATAATAATAATAATAATAAGTGTGTATATTTGCGCAAAGTATTGTAGAGGCACTGACAGTCACCGGATCTACTCCTTAGGTAGCTGGTTGCAACCTGGAGTAGATTTTATATTCAGCCGACTCATAACATCTTTAGTCGTGATGTAATGGAAAGATAATAATAATGACCAATAACAATAAATTATAACTAATAATGCTTAGTTATAATGATTAATTATTTTCAAAGATTAAATAAAAATGGCGTTTGATCGTGTTGAAGAAAAGAGGTTAGTTACCCAAAATACTTGGGGCAGCGAGTAGCAACTTCCGTGGCAACAGCCTCGCTCTGTCGCCCTTTGGGGGGCGTTCGCCGGCCTGCAGGGTCGGAGCCGCCGCCCGTTGCGAAGTGGCTCCAACTTGGCGCACCGCGCGTCCGTCAGGGACCTAGTTGGAACTTCCAAATAAGCTTGTTGTCTAAAGGAGCGCGCTCCGAGCAGGTATCGCTCCGTGGCAGCGAACGGTGATGCGGGCAAGCGACCTCCGGAACTACCCCGTCGCCTGTACCTAAGTCTCCGTCTTCTCCAACTCAACACACATTACCACCAGCGGGGACAGGTCCCACCGACGGGTAACCGCCCCGGGGGATACAAGGTCTAAGCTCCTGACTGGTTATCTGACATGTGTGGTAATGCCGTGCGTATAAGTGTTAGTATGTGTGTGTAAGGGATCACCCATAAATTACGTACCGCAAAAGGGGGAGGGAGTCTGATGCAGCATTACTCTGCGTTACATAGAGATGGGGAAGTGCTTTACCAGGGGGACGGGGAATGGACTGGAAATACTCGAAATTTGCGGTACGTAATTTATGGACGGCCCGTAAGGGGAGGGGATAGGACAAGAAGAGGAAGGAAAGATCGCGCCCGGTCCTTGACCCGTTTGTTATGGTACTGCTCCAGCATTTGGCTGGTGTTGATCGGAGAAACCACTGAAAACTACCGATTAGAGAGCAGCCGCCAGAATTCTCCCCATACAGCGGCTGAAATCAATCTAAGTACACAGCTAGAGTAGAAAATTAACCACCGTCGGAACTCCGGCCCCTGAACTGCCGATCAATACGTAATCAATACGATCAGTGCAGCGGTAATGCTGGCAGTGAGCTAACTCAACCGCTCCCGTGTTCGCTGTTACGGTTGTCACTGCCTTCGCTTTTTAAACGTATTGACGAAATGCGAGGCAACATGCCGTTCAGCTAGTATATGGCTCTAGAGTTGAAAATCAAAATAATATTTTAATAATACTATTTCGCAGGGAGTAGCTTATGAGTTCAGCCCTATTACATAGATCTGAAATTCTAGTTTGGGGTTCAACAAGACGTATAATGATTGGAAGGAAGACGTGTAGAGGTCCTACGGGACGAGGCGTTAGGTTAGATGGTTATCTAATATCTGCAAAATGGTTAAGTTATGTGGGAATCGGGATAAGTTGCGTGTGCGAGGAAAGGGTGGAATATGAAGATCAAAGTTACAGAAAGTTGCACCAGATACTTAGAGAAGATTGAAATAAAATAAAATGAACGTGATATTTTTGTTTTGTCAGATGCTAGGAGTTACGTCGAAAGATTGTTGGAATGATTTGGTTACTGATAAATAGGAGGGCATTTACTACAGTTTGCTAGAACGTCCGAAGCTCTTAGAGAGCTTTTCAGCTACTTTCAATATCCTTCAGTATTATCACTAGGAGAATTATAGGAGTTACCGTCATCCCGCAACTTTTAAGTCCAATACCAATTTTCGAAGCTCTGTTAATGAACTACACAGTACCTTTCATTTTTCTCAATCCATTTAACCTAAATGTTCGGCATTTACATCTCGCTAGGTGGAAATATTAAGTAACTGAAACTTATTTTATTAAATTCGAGATATTGAAGTTCCCCTTACATCTTCAAAATTTCAAATAATCCCTTCAACATTGATGTCATTTATCGATCTATTAATCGTTAATACTGTCGCTAACTGTTTGCAATATTGTCCTCACCCGTCGTTACAGTTTAAATTGCATACGCTATAATGCTAGTCATAGGGACCACCTTGGGAAAAGAATATTATTGTTGCCTTTCTCCTTCGGTAATCACCTTACCCTTTCGAATCTCAGATGATATTCATTTATTGAAATTTCTGCTTATGTTTGAGTTATTTTTTATGATTTTTTATCAAAGTTATTGTCGAGTAATAATTGCTAATAATGCATCTTATTGCAAGCTTTGAACAATCGAAAAAACTAACATTCGTCCTACATTTAGAACTATCATTTGGTCGGAAGGAGAAGTAACAAACATTCTTGTTTCTTAAAAATTTACTAAAGTTTTGCGTTAAATAATAATGTAAAATAACAGTAACATTTTGTTTCATGCTCACGAATTTTCAAGGAACTTTTATATTCTATTAAAGCTTTAGTAAACAGATTGCGTGTGCATCTTTCAGGAATAAATTTAGATTTTATCAGCAACCAATTTTCACTCTGCTGAAATTTTTGAAGCTAAATACGACTACGCTCTGCCTGCGTTAATGCATGTCTTCACTACTGCTGTTATCGTAGCGTCTTCGTCCGGCCCAAACGCGGACCGTTATGCGGTCCTGAAAAGAGGCATTCTTGGCACGGGGAAAGAGATTCTATCGCGCCCAGCAAATATTTGTATTAAGGAACGCGTCGTCGCCAGTCGTGATGAATTGGGTCCTGTTAATCATAAGAAGAGAAAAGAGAGGAGCGAAAGAAGTCTTAATTAATTTTTATCTTGAAGTGAGTTGGCGATGGTTAGCGAGGACGCACGGAGCTCCTTTAGAAGGAGAAGAAGCGAAGAAGGTTCGCTCCCTTTTTCTCTAGGAATAGTTGCACGGCAAGCGTTGATCTATCCGCATCCCCTAGAATATCGTGTGATTTATTGAACATTTTCCCAACGCCTTAGAATAGGGCACTTGGAGCAGTGTTTGAGACAAACTATGTGGGCTTCTCTAGGCTAAATTAATGGATCAATGGAAGATGAAGGGTTGGTTAACAACTTATTTTGTGTTGGCCTAGGAAGAAACGAATTTCTCATTTCTGTTTATAGCCAACTTAAAAGCCTGTGGCACGTCATACAATTAGAGAAGTTTGTAATTAAATGAATCCTCCCTACAAACCGATGACTGTTGCCCCCAACATGGTTATTAACATGTCTGTTGCTCATCGTGTGTTAATGCTTATTACTGGTTGTTGTAGTTCATTCATTAAAAATGGCGATATACTCGTATTGAGCTTGTCAACCTCTTAAACAAAAATCATGTCTTAAAATATCACTAATAGAACTTTTGTTGTAAGGCTTAATTTACTATGTAGCGTTATTTAAAGTAGAACTTAAACTTTGATTAAAAAATAACTTCAATGGTGTGCAAATTAGTAATATTAATACAAAAAAAAGTTTTAATTCTGGTTTTCATAAATATTAAAGTGAAAATAGTAAAGTAGGTAAACATGAAAATTACGGCATAGTTGCGTGTCTTCATTCTTGCTCAGCCTTGGTATGACGACGATTTACTGCAGACTGTTCATTAAGAACAATGCACGCCTCATGCAATGGAGTAAATTATTGTTTACTGTTGCTACTTTATCTAATGTATTACTGGTACTGTTACACTAGTAATGAAGTTTAAATTCTTCTTCCAGAATTCTCTGCCTCACAAAGGTCATGAATTTGTCTTTATTTTCTCGTCGCAAATACGCTCCATTAATGAATGAGCAAATACAGCCATGGTCGCTGAAGCTTTTAGTTCCGAATTGATCAAAGCCAAATACGCCATTCGCTGCGCGTCCGATCACGTGCGGAGAGCCAGTGGATGGATTCGCATTTCAGCCTAAAGCTGCAAATAAATGCCAACCACCAAAGCCTCTCCCTCGTAACCGCAGAAACGTTATGTCCCTGCACGTCGGATTAGAGACCGCGTTTAGAGAGGTAATGGACATGTTCTGTGTACTTTCCGTGTCGTATTACTAATAAACGCAACGTGATATCCGCTCGTTATACTCCGCAGAGGTTGCCAATAAGGGATGTTTCCGTTGATACGAGGGCGTGAACTTACACAATTCTGTCGTTCAGCCTACAATAGTATTTGTCAAGAAATACGAGCCTACTTTCTATTCGATTCACCAGAGGATTTATTAATATTCATTTCTCTAATTATTTTTAAATAGATTGCTTGTTGCAGAATAGAAAACGTTTCTAGAATTAAGAACTTGTACTCAATAAAGAAATATTGGTAAAATTGTTCAGTAATGAAAAGTGAAAATGAAGAAATACAAACATTTCCTACTGCACTGGTATTGAAAGCACTACACGTTTTTTTAACTTGAGATTTGTAATCATTTTGTGATATTTCCGTCAATGATATGCTCAACTATATCAAGTAAATATAACATCAAATGATATGCTCTGATTTTTGTCGAATTCTGTTTACAAACCGGTATTTTGTGATACCCGCATAAAAAGTGTGTTTTCTACTCAGCTTTCGGCTTCCTAAATAAAATTAGAACTTGTACCACGCAAAAGTAGTTTGTACCATTGTGTTGAGCTCGAACAGCTTGCGTTTTCAATGCGAAACTTCTCTCTTCCACTACCGGTGGCGAAATGCAAATGCGCCGATGAATGCTGGAACGCGCGTATTTCATAGAAAGTTCGAGTGGGCCTGATCATTGGGGAGACGCTGCATATTCATGCGTAGCGTGTCGGACAGCGCACGTACCTTCATCGCGCGGCCGGAGCGCCATTACTTCATTAAGTAAATCCTTTCCGCCCATTACGAGAGAGGCCGTGCGGGTGGGGGAGGGGGCGCGGGGGCGGGCGCGCACGCCACGAGCGAAGCAGGAACGTGGGAGCGACGCCGTGCGCTAGCCCCCGCTCGCCAGCTCGGCCAGCCCGCCCTGTTGCGCCCACTCCGCCTACCTCGCCCAACACCGTCCCGCCCTCCATGCCCAACGCGACCACGACTAGCCCAGCCCAGTCCAACCGCTCCCAACCCCGCTCAGATCTGCCCAGCTCCCCCAATCCCTTCCCATCATAGTCCATCCCTGCCCATCCCCGTCCAGCTCTGCCGTCCCCGCCCCTTCCTGCCCGTCCCCGCCCGTCCCCGCCCGTTCCTGCCCGTCCCCGCCCAGCACCGCCCAGCACCGCCCAGCACCGCCCAGCACCGCCCAGCACCGCCCAGCACCGCCCAGCACCGCCCAGCACCGCCCAGCACCGCCCAGCACCGCCCAGCACCGCCCAGCACCGCCCAGCACCGCCCAGCACCGCCCAGCACCGCCCAGCACCGCCCAGCACCGCCCAGCACCGCCCAGCACCGCCCAGCACCGCCCAGCACCGCCCAGCACCGCCCAGCACCGCCCAGCACCGCCCAGCACCGCCCAGCACCGCCCAGCACCGCCCAGCACCGCCCAGCACCGCCCAGCACCGCCCAGCACCGCCCAGCACCGCCCAGCACCGCCCAGCACCGCCCAGTCCCGTCCCCAACAATTTTTGTACAGCCTCTTATTTACTTGCCTTCTTTCGATGCTTGTCGCCCTGGCCTACCTCATTCTTGTCCTCACAGTTTCCCTACTAGCTTTTTCTTAAAGCTGCTTCCCGACTTGCTATAATGGGACAAGATACAAAACTCCCTCCGAATGCGCATGCGCGAGGAGGGGTGACTCCCACCATCAACCGCTCACTTCCCCTGAAAATATCGCTCTCTCACTCGCTCTGCGCACCAGGTGACGTGGCCGGTCGAGGGGAGGTGGGTCTGAACAGACAGGCTGCTGGATCATTCCATACAAAATTTCAGGTTTTCTGCCAGTGAGTGTCAGATTTTTTTTCATATTTTATTACATTAATCTACTAATGATGAACAGTTAAAAGACAATTTATGGAATTAATATCTTTAGCTGTTTAGCAACAATTACGGGTTAAACATGGACGATGACACAATATACTCAATAATGAAAATAATTATGACGTTCATAAAATTAATAAAACTTTAAAAACGGGCACACTATATTGAAGATAAATGATCATATTTTAAGCAGTTGATAATGTATTAAAGATTGAGGTATTTGTTTATAATAAAAACTGCTACTAAATTAAACAAATACATTTTTCTTCAAAAGTAATATTTATTTCTTTTCTTTTTTCTTCATATTTTACACACTGCAAGAAGAACCAATAAATAACCATTCTGCAAACTGTCGCGATGGAATCTTAAAAAATGCGTAAGTTATTAAATAAAAAGTATACGCGCATTTTGCTCTTAAGGTTGAACGTCGCGTGCCCTTGCCCAGCGAGGGATGAGGTAAGGTCGTTGGCAGGCACCGCCAAGTTCATTCCCTAGGGATATCCATCGATGCCTTCGAAGGGATCCTGACACCAGTTTACATGCTTAGTTTTCGCGTGTTACTGTTCAATGATACATCGTGAAAGAAAATGTCAAAGATTGTGAATACGTTTAACAGGCTGGTGCTGAAATCCATTCGGACTTGAGAAGCACAAAAGTCGGGTGGGTAAGAGAAAGATAACAGAGGTGATGCGGAAGAAAATATCAAATTTAGTGGTAGGAGAAGCAATATGCGATCGGTGTCATCACAAAATATCCAAAATGCCCAATGCAGATCTTAGTGACTCAACTGAAACAGTGAAGTGAAAACGTCAAGTGAAGAGGAGTACGTAGCCCCAGGAGTTGCAGAGGAAGCCACTATCAGTAATGTAAACATTTTGAATCCTTTGGGTCAATCATTGTCATTGCGAAAACAAACCCGAGAGGAATCGTACGCAAGGAGAAAGGTGAGTGCCGCAAATAAAGCAGTTTATGAATTACTTCATGTGAGTACAGAAAGCAATGAAAGAAAAGAAACGACACAATTCAAAGAAAAAATTTCAAATGTGAAAACAGCTAATGAGAAATATATGATTTTAACGTGTTTACCAAAAACTTGGAGTAAACAAAAAATAATGGTCGAATTTGGCGTATCTCTTCATGTAGCTCGTACGGCAAAATTAACACCTCGAGAAGTAGTTTTGCGAAATCCATCATCGCGCCGCGGAGGAAAAAAGTAACGCCGAGTGCTGACGAAGAGGGCTGGGGGCGGCGGCTCTAGCAGCTGAGATGAGTTCGTTTACGGGGCGCCGGTATGATACTTTTATTCATAACTTTAAAAGCATTCAAGATTTCATGATGAAATTTACAGAGTAGCTTGAAAGTAGTTTCAGCAATTTTTCTTCCAAAATTCAAAAATATAAAAATATAAAAATATTACATTTCCATTTATTGCATTTTTTAGAATTTGTTTACTTACTAATTGTTAAAGACTCACGGTAAAAAAATACCTTTAGCGTAAAATTATCCTTTACATTTCTTCTACAAATAGTGTCACTTTCATATTTTTCGCTTGTTGCATATCATCTAAAAAAAAATCATAACGGAATGTCTACAGACTGCTAACCTAATATTTCAAGTGCCCATTGTTGCTAAACAATGGCTGATGAGACTAAAATATTGTACCTGGTTCATGCAGGTATCATTATAAGTAAGGTGGCAAAATATTTTTAAATTCTGAGATGTAGTGTCAGATTTCCTACTTTTTTGCATGGAATGACCCTGCTTTGTTCGTGGCCCAACGCGCAACAGTTAAAGTGTCAGCCATCCAAATCAAAATAGTTTCAGCTGTCTGTGCACAAACGCTGACTCTTAATATATTAAGATTCAGTAAAAGAAACATGTATTGGAAGCATCGCCCCTGGTCGTCAGTCCTGCCCCTTTCCTCTTCGAGTGCTGTGCAGCGTGGAGTCTCTTAGCGTAGGCCTAATTTCAAGTGAATTTCACAGGGATAATATTGTGTGTATTTGTTTCTAACACTAGGTCAACCGTTTGCAGGTAATATAACCTGAACATCAAGCTCCCTCTTTACCATCCCGATCTCAATTCCATCGATTTAGTTTGGAGTTCCATTAAGGCTAAATGTACCGAAAAATACTTGTAGGAAAATTCAATAGATCGCAGCACTATCAGAAGGAATTTACCGATAACGTCTGAACAAATGGTCTGATTTTCGATCTGTAAACGGCATTTGACTCCTTTTTGTAATACAATTTACGCCACCAAGCCTTAAAAAAAAACTTGCAGAAACTTGATTTTGAAATTTTTTCTCGTACTTCCGGGAAGAATTTAAAAAATGTGGGCTTATAGCGCGATGGCGACAAGCTTCCAGAATCCAACGCCGTGTCAATCATGCAAATCGGATGAATCGTTCGAAAAGCATGAAGAAAAAATTTGGAGCCATTTATAAGAAAATGGAGTTTGAGCGTTTCTGAAAATGCCGAATTTTGAGCTAGTTTTCATAGAAACGGTTGAGTATTCGAGAAACATTGTATGACATTATTTAAAACACATCTACTCATAAATGTAATAATGTAAACAAATCGTCGCCAGTGTAAATATTACCTACGTGAGAGGCAAGTTAAACAAATATTTTTGTAAATTTTGCAAATAAAAAGAATAGAGGAATATGGCGTTTATGTAATATCATAGACTACATTATGCACTATTCCTACCAAAAGTTCAAAGAAAAAATTTGGAGCAAGTTTTGAGAAAATCTGTGTTTTATATTATTTTTCAAATTGCACATGTTGCAAGCAATATTGCGCAAAAAATACTAAAATTTTCAAAAAAGTGTACATGATCGTAATGAAAGAACTCGCGTTGGAGAACAAATTTTATTTGAAGGAAAAATCTCTATCTGCTATTCAATTTATCGATGTATACTACTATCAAAATGAAACAAGAACTAATTGCTATTAAATATGATATGAGACCGTTTACCTCTGTTACAGCATCACTAGTTTCATTTATGGGGAAAAAATATATTGAGATGGAAAATGACGAAAGCATGACTGCCTGGTTTGCCAGCCTCGCTCGCGGCAGCCGCGCGCAGGCAACGGAGACTGGCCTGCCCAGAGACTCCTGCCGGTGGCCGCGCAGGGAGCGCGTGGGCGCACTGGCGGATGGCGCGATGGCGCGGCGTGGAAGGGGGAGGGGTGTGAGGTGTTTTTCCAAATTTGACTTTACGGCGCTCCTATTTATCCGATTTGCATGTTTGATACGGCGTTGGATTCTGGAAGCTTGTCGCGCAATAAGCTCACATTTTTTAATTGTTCCCGGAAGTACGAGAAAAAAAATTAGAAAACGAGTTTCTGCTAGTTTTTTTGGGAAAAAGGGCTTCGTAGCGTAAATTCTATTACGAAATGGAGTCAAATGCCGTTTGCAGATTGAAAATCGGACCATTTATTCCGACGTAATTGGTAAAGTAAATTTTAATATATTTGGTGCTGCCACGTGATGGCGACAAATTGAACTAGTGTCGGTACATTTAGCCTTAAGAATCATGTTACGAAAGAAAGCATCGGTACCCGTCTATGAGTTCAAGAAAATGTATGCTGAATATTATTTTCTAAATATTGCCCAAATCAATGGAAGAAGCGTTGTGAACACGTTAAGAAAATCGAAGAAGAATATATGAAAACAGACATGTCGACGAAAGCAAAAGTGGACAAAATTATCGTTTCTTCGCGTGGCAGTTCCTGTGAGTGTGAGAACGACAATGACGTCACACAGCGAAGGCTGCAGTGACATTAATGACTTAGAGGTCCTCCTTGCTGGGGGAGGGCGACGAATCGCGTGCGCGCAGTAGGTTCAGATATTCTGGCCCTGTAGCAGCGGTGGGAGAAGCCCGCGAAACTAAGCACCTCCCAAAAGGGAGATTTCACACTTGTCCCCCTATAGCACCGGTGTCTTTCATTTCAATAGAGGACCTTCAGTGCGTCACCCAAAATCGGAGTTTCTCATTCATTCGTTGCAGTTTTTTCAAACGCTTTCTTTTTTATATTATGTCTCAAGTTACATTAATACTGTTCTTCATTTCGTTTCTCACATGGCGTACTCTGCTATGCTCATAGACTCTCTATTACTTTCAAGCACCATGGAAGTTCGTTCTTGTTTAACACGCCATCCTTCATCCGTATTTTGAGATCTCTATATCTAAACTCACGGATTTTTCCGCTGATATTGTTCTTAATATCACATTTGACACCAACAATTATTTCTTTCAGACTCGTCCTCCTCGTTTTCTCTTGTGCCATTTCATTGCTGCATCAAAATCCACTTTCCGTGGTTTCCTTTCGGTTTTCTCTCTATTTCGTTCCCTCACATTAAACCCACCTCATGCATCTCTCTTCGCGCCATTACCCAACTAAACTGGATTGCATTGCGAATGAGCGCTGGAGGGAATGTGGGGCAGGGAGCACTGAGGATCATTTGATACTTGCAGGCATTGACAGCCTCATGACCGCAAACCGAATGAGAATGGATTACAGTTTCATTTGCAATGTTAGCCCTGAATAGGATTTAATGGTATGATTGTCGTAGATCTGCATTTCACGTGAAGACATTTATTCGTGTTAACATTTAGAAGGATATGTACAATTGTGAAACAGGGCGATGTAACGTGAATAAAGATAATAGTAAAAGTGTACTTGACGAGCAATATTAGCAAGTGTGCTATGGAAATTAGGACAAATGAACTAGTACAAATAGTTAAGCAAATGTAAATTAAATCCCACAAATAATGAAAGAAACAACAGGTTTTCTACATGGCAATTAACATTACTGTGTTATACGAATTAAATATTTGTTCTGAAATACTGAGATTGCTGGTGATTTTTAAGGAATCAATAAGCAATTTTTAAAATAAAATCATTCAAGACGAGTTAAAAAAGTATTCTTTAACAGAAATCTTTAAGAATATTGCGAGAGTCCAACTTGTATTATATTATATGTAATTGCAATTTCTGCACCAAATATGGAAACAAACACGTTTAACCAGCTTTCACGTACAGAACATCTGTAAATTCCCTGACCACCGTCGATTTGAGGAAAATGGCCCGGGTTCAGAATAACTGCTCACTTGGGGTGGTAGACCTCCGTCTGCCCCGGGGCATTGTCTGCATAGCGCCGCGTGAGCTGGCATCGGCATGAGGAACATGCGCGGTTGGCCGCGGCCACGTGATGCTATCTATCGTCTCTGGAGAAATGAAACTGCCCGCGGCACACCGCAAACGGGTCCTACTTTGCTCGTGACCGCCACTGTCTTCGTTGCCGTCGTTGTGGTTGTCGCCGCCCTCCCCTACCCAGTGTGGCTCCCGCTGCTGTCACTGCCTTCAGAAGATGTTTGCATTGATGGTACGAAAGAAAATTATCACCTCATGAAATTGCCAGCCAAGCAAGATCTTATTGGGGGAGGGGGGGTCAAGTTGTAAAGAAATTCTCTACGGAGTGTTAAGTTCCGGAGCGGGTAAAAAAAATTTCTTTTCCTCCAAAAGAAGATGTTTAGTCAGATCCAGGTCTGGCCCTTTTTGGACTGGATAGTTTGGATATTTGGTCAGATCCAGTGAGTGACATTGAGTGAAAGACATTCCCTGTTAATTGTAAGAATTCCAAATTTCTGTAGAATCTATTGTTCTATTTTATTATTTTAATAAAAATAATTTCTTTGTTTATGTATTTGGCAGATATTTAGATTTTAGACAAATTAAACATAATATCTTTCCAAAAAAATCATGAATATTCTAATCGGTGTTCAAATCTACTGTGTATGTTGAAATATAACCCAGTATAGAATCACAAATATCTCTTACGTTTTTGCGAATAATTTCCAAAGCTTTCTTTTTCTCACATATCTATAGTTGCTGAAATATTCATACAACATCCGACAATAATGTAATGAAATAAAAATTGAAACACTTTAAAAATTACTTCCGATACTTAATATACTTATTTCCTTTTTTAAAAGATGTTCAAATGTACCACATCTCCCCTACTACGTACTGTGAATATAAATACTTTAAAGGTATTCTACTTCTCGTAAGTCTTTAGCTCGTAGAATGTCTTCTACCCACCATAGCTTCGGTCCTCTTCCTATTCTCCCGAGTATATAGTGATTGAGAGTGCCACATCCGTCCCTTTTACATCAGACTCAGACGCCTTCATCCCTCTTTTCGTCCTCTTTATTGAAAAGAGTTGTCATAAAACCTCCCCCATTCAATCAGTCCTGACGATGTCTGTGACGTCCTTCGCCCTGCTATTCCCTATATTACGACTTGGTTCGCGCAGCGGTCTTCGGAGAGAAAGCTTTAGAGACTTTTTCGTGAATTTTCTGATGAAGTTACAGTACTCCTACATGAATGAAAAACGAAAACCAAAATGTTGAACGGATTGCGAAATCCTACTCCTGAATTACGAAAACAACAGAAAATAAAATTATTTTTTCACAGCTTAGACGTAATTGTAAAATGAGATTCAATCAAAGATTTCTCTTAGCATTGAATTACAACACGCAAACGTCGGTACCACGTATACATTTACAAAACGTCAACGCTCGTCGTATTTCCTTCGTCATTTTAGCAATTTAATTTCCAATATCTTGTTAGCAAAAGGCTTTCGTTTTCAAGTCTCGAGTTGCGTCTGTCGCCGACAGACGTAATTGTGCGTTCGTTCTCTCGTGATTGTGAGTACGGTCGACATTCCTACGCTTCTTTAATTTTCTTAACTTCATCTCCATCATCATCTTCATCGCTCCCGCTCTGTCTAGCTTCATCGTCGATGAATTTAGTGCCTTTATCGAAATCAGAGCTATCACTACTTCCACCGTCAGCTATACAGCCTCAGCCACTACTGGATGTCTCCTTACGACCGTCAATACTCTTTCGCCGTCATAGTCATCACCTTACTCATCACATTTCCGTGTTCCTGTGAGTTTATGTAGTCATCTTTATTTTGTTTTTCCTAATACAATTGTGCGACGTGAACAGCACTGTTTCATCGTTTTACTAATTCTTTATATCGACATGCTCATGCCAATGTTTCGATGTTGCTTTTTTTATTTATATATACCATGATTACTATTCTCACGTTTATTACATTCCACTATTTTGCGCATTTACGAATTTGTAACTACATTAGGAATTTCATCTCAATGACATCAACTCGATTTAGTCTTCTTCGTCGACATCGCAGTCCCCACCGGTAAGGCCGCCACCACAACCAGCACACCGATTCCTTTCTTTCTCGGCTCGGTGTTCGCCTCCGCGGCTACCCCATTCCCCTCCACCCCTCCCTCACCCTCTCCTCCGCGGGGTCCACGCCCCCGTCGCGTCGCGTCGCGTCGCGCCGCACCGCACCACGCCACGCCGCCGGCGGGCGCGTGCCAAGATCGTGCGCGCCTTTCTCTCATACGCATTGGCAGCTGGCGCCGCCCACGGCGCTGGCTCTGGCGGCATGGCATCGCGACGCCGCGCCATGCCGCGCCACGCCACGCCGCCCGCGGCCGAACACCCGGCCTCCAAGGAGGGGCATTATAATTTGGCACCGCCCGCGACCAGCGCCCGCTGGGGGCTATCTGGCCTCATAACGCTGCAAACGATCCGTTGCGTCGCCCGAGGGAGGGACGTGGTGGTTGTGTGGAGAGGCGCTGGCCGGGTTGTGGACAGCTGCGACGCTCGCGGCTGGGCTGGACGGCGCGTCGACGGGTGTTGTCTGGAGCGGATTGCTTCAAGGCGATCAGTTCTAAGAGGTCCACTGAGGCGAAACATTGGAATCGCAGCGGAGAATATTCGTTCCGCTCAACGGGAGTGCAATGATTATCCTTATTTTAGTTGAAATATTATTTGAAATATAATGGAAGGATTTTACAAAAATGCTCATTCTGAGACGATGCTAAGATATTTCAGTTAATACTCATCAAATTCAAAGCTCCCTGGTTGAATAAAATTCCTATAGTCTTTGATTTACAAGAAATCAAAATAACCCTTTAGAAAGGAAGGGAAGGTGTTTTTTTTTTATTTTCACATTGATATTTCATAAACATTTATATTATGTGAATCAAAACTAATCATACATAACTTTTACGTACCGTCCAACTTGCTCTTGATTGCCTTTTCATTCAACTGTGAAATTACAGAATGTAACTTATTTTGCCATGTTGAATGCGTCCACCAGTGTTCAGCATTTCAAACCAGTATGTTCACTAGGTTTTCAACTACCACCTATGATTGAGTGATTCTTTATTTTGCGATTTCGGATGCTTCAGTTCTTATGGTCATTAATCCCATAAATGTAGGGCATGTTATATCCCAGGAGGTGGACTTCCTTTCCCACTACGACTTGAGACCTAGCGCCGACCTACACGTCGGCTTGAGAGGTTTCTCCAGATATATCCGCCAGCAGAACACCGTCCCAGCAGGGTCAAGTCCTTAGTTCACTACTGGTACATTCACATGTGTGGTAGTGTTCACGTATTTGTAAATGGGGAGAAGAGAGTACAAGAGTGAGGAAGGAAATCTCGCGCGGTCCGTGGCTCGTTTATTGGCATTCTGCTCCGGCCTGGTGTTGATCGGAGAAATGACGGAAAACTACCGCTCAGTACAATCGGCCGCTAGAATTTCCCTCGAGATAGCGGCTGAATTCGACGAAGCCGTCTAGCTGCTGTCAACAATCCGCCATCGTTGAGACTAGGACGTCCCGGTCAGAGGACCCAGCAGTGGCAACGGTGGTTGCTCTGCGCCCACCCGTGAGCGCGGCGGGCGGCCAGTCCCTTGCGAGCGCTGATCAGCAGCTGCGGACGGGCGCTTATCTCGTTCGCGGCGCCGCGCCCCGCAACGCCGCCATCGTAAACCGAATTAACGCCCGTGAACGCGCCCCGATGCGGTGGCGCAGCGGAGGCTCGCGCGGGCGATAGTTGCGCCCACGCCGCCGCCGCCCCTGCCTCCGTCGCCGCCGCCCCTGCCTCCTCCGCCGCCCCTGCTTCCGCCTCCGCCACCGCTGCCTGCGCCTCCACCGCCTTCGCCGCCGCCGCCGCCGCCGCCACCGCCACCGCCACTGCCACCACCACCACCACCACCACCACCACCACTGCCACCACCACCACCACCACTGCCGCCGCCGCCGCTACCGCCACCGCCACCACCACCACCACCACCACCACCACCACCACCACCACCATCACCACCACCGCCGCCGTCACCACCGCCGCCGTCGCCGCCGCCGTCGCCGCCGTCGCCGCCGCCGCCGCCGCCGCCGCCGCCGCCGCTACCGCCGCTACCGCCGCTGCCGCCGCCGCCGCCGCCGCTACCGCCGCCGCCGTCGCCGCCGCTACCGCCGCTGCCGCCGCCGCCGCCGCTACCACCGCTGCCGTCGCCACCTCCGCCGCCGCTACCGCCGCCGCCGCCACCACCATTACCACCACCACCGCCGCCGCCGCCGCCGCCGCCGCCGTCTACGCCACCTCGGCCACCGCCGCCGATCGAAACGGATCGCCGCCCCTGACCCCGTTGTGCTGCGCAGCTGCACGCCCCCACAGAAATATTGCATAGTGGTCTGAAGCAAACGACCTGCCCTCAACGGACGATACTTGAACAAGCCTGAAGGAGGTGAAGCGGGAAATGTTTTAAATCAATACAGCGCTAGTATTGCATCTGCAAAACTTATAACTTTTAATTGTGAAATATTAATTTATTATTTTTATTTACAAAATTTAGACAAAGGTCAACTGAAAGGAAGCTGGTTCAGGCTATGCACTTTTCACCTACTGATGGCGTTGAAAGCGGTGCGCAATATTACATTCCGCTGCCCTGCCCTGGGCACCACGTCGCTCAGGGGCAGGGCGGTGCTAGGAGCGGGATGACACCGCACACACAGAGCGGTGGGAGAGACATCGCCCGGTGCAGCTGCCCTCGCGAAGCTCACGGGGCCATGGCACTTGCAAAAGGTTGACAATTGACATTTCAAAATAGTTGTATGAATGTGCTTTCAAAAGGGATGCACATTTTATGAATTTATTTCCACACTTAATAAATATTGTTTTTTAACACTTTCAACGCTGGCCCCCAGTTTAAATTCTATTTGTCCTGAAACATACCGTGATTTAATTAAAGACTTTTTACTTATGTAACATGAACGCGTTCCGTGAGGGAGTATTTGGTAATCCGAGCACGTCATCTGCATTCGTCATTATCCTGCGTGGGGAGGGTATTATAGTACGGGTGCTGTTGTACCTTTGTAATTGGAATCTGAGAACTGTCGCCGATAAGCTGCCGGTAGATGCGAGAGGTATTCAATTTGTATGGAAGTGTGTGTGTGTGCGTGTGCGCGTGTGCGTGCGCGTGTGCGTGTGCGTCTGCGTGTGAGGGGAGAGTAAGGGATAAGAATAAGGGAAGATCGCGTTCTTGACAAAAGCATATGATCTGGAACGTACTGTCAATTTTACTTTTAATATCGTCTCATGTTTACCCCGTTGCTTGATACTCTCAGTAAGTACCTTAGAGAAAACATGGGGTCATAACTACGTTCTATCATTTTGCAGAAATCCACTTATAATATCTTCGAAGTTGGAATGCTGGCATTATAATGCAAACGGTGGCGTTTACAGATGATGAGTATTTAAGATCCTAATCTTACTTAAAGAAGCAATTTTGTTTCACGAAGAACATTAAAAGAGAAAAGAAGAACCGCGGAATGTAACAGCAAATCTATTTTGTGAACTTAATTCTCTCCGACATCTCTGTTCTTATTTTAGAAATTCCTGCATAAAAGAACCCCGTTTATCCTATTTACAAAATTGGAGGCTTTTGTATTATTAGAGCCTGCGTCGCCTCCGCCTTCATGTGCGTTTCCCGTTCTTTCTTCGCGGCGTCTTCTCCTTCATCAAGAGTCTGCGTGCAGATTGTTTCGGAAGCCTTCTCGCCAATCCGATACCGCGTTGCCCATCCGATACGACCTGCGGTGTTAATGAGTTTGCTATTATTGCAAAGCGAGGAAGGGCGTTCCACGACAATAGCGTCCAGGGCGCGAGCCTTCCAGCCCTGGCCCTGGGGTTCAGCACCATCCTGGTGGGATTGTGGTGAACAAAGCGTGTTCACATTTTCTCGGGTTACCCTCGTCTCTCCCTGCCTTCTGCAGTTAATTAAATAGAATGCATAGCTGTTTTGGAAGACGCCCCATCACATCTGCATCACGGCTACCTTCTGGCAGCATCATTGTTTTCTCCATTTTGGTTCCACGGATACTACATAAGGTTATAATTCTTGTTATTCTTATAAGGTTATTGTTTTGTACAATTTATTTATTGTCCCTTCATCATGATTACCACGTTATTATTTTGTTATAAATTATATAATTCTGTTTTACAATTCACGTTGTTCTATATGAAGCTATTTGGCGATTCTAAAATTCAAAATGTCCGCTCAACTTTGTCTTTTACAAAATGTTAACGAATGCTAAGTGCCCACGAACGTATCACATGTCAGTTCTCTGCCTAATTGCATAACCAAATTTAAAGGCTGCTATGTTTAAAAAGTACTAGCATTTTTGTTTAATCGTAAAATCATTTGAGTGCCGGCAGATCCCCCGGCTACGTGTAGTGGCAAAACGTACAGAAAACGGGCAGGCCGTCTAAACACGTCTTTTCTCTTAAGTACTTTTAGTTTGGGATCTTCAAGTTTTTGAACAGTTTTTGTCCGAGAATGTGCAAGAAAACTGTACCGTGTAAAAAGGCCTTTACTAGATTGTAAAACAGACTTCTAAGCTTTTGCCTTGAAACGCAGTAGATAAAGATAGAACAACTGTTTTCAAGAGTAACTACAATATTGTTAATGTTGGAGTGCTGTAGAAAGAGATGTGTCAGGTTTCTATGTAAAATTAAAGGCTTGAAATAAAAAAGGATGTAAGTGCAATTTTCATTCGAGAAAAATTAGTTTATATGTACATTAAACCTATTGACACATACGACTCCTGCCATTTATAAGCACCCATCAAGAAATGCGTCAGGACTTTGGTTCTTAATAATGGTATAGGGCTTGATTCATTCATCATTATTTTGGTAAAAGTAAATTTAACAGAAATGACAGTCACATTCTACTTACTTTCTCGCTGCGTAGCAGAGAGAGAGAGAGAGAGAGTTATGCAAAGCTGCCCGAGACAACGGCGAATTTTCCGCAGAAAAACTCTTATTACAAGACCCTGGTTATGAAAAAGTGTAAATCCAGTTGCTAAATTTATGGGGAAAGTCCTCTGTCACGTAGTGTAGCCAGAATCCAAGTTTGTGGGTCTTTGATACCAAAAATCGAATGACGACAAAACGTCCGTTCGTTCGTTCGTCCATTTGTCCGTCTATCTGTCTACCTGTTCGTCTGTCTGTGTAAACAACGCTAACGGTTAAATTGTTCAACCGATTTTCTCCAAAATTGATATTCCTTAATCGATCTTGCTTATGTCACGGGCTCTTGAATTTGAAACCGATATTTTAATTTTAGGAGTTCTTTACATGAAGCCCCTGGGACGTTTTCAACATTTTCAAAAAAAGTCTCCATCGTTTTTTATAAGTTTTTTGTTGAGTAGTGTGAATGACGTTTAAGAGAATTGTGCAAATGTCATGATCGTTAAAACCCTCAATTTTTCGAAAATTGCAAAATTTCTGAACTTTTTCGACGTCTTCCTACAACTACAATTATGAAGATTGTTCTTGATGCAATCTGTTTCTTAAAGATGGATTTTGAAATAAGGTCATTTTTCGAAAAATTGAGTACTTTTCGTGTAATGTTGGATGAAAATACGGGCTGGAAAGTACATGCTTTTTTTAGCACCAATAGTTTATTTCCCCTTCAATTAGCAATTTGCGCCGAGTATTTTTTGCTCACTTCGCATTTGCCTCACGCGCCGCGCCGCCGTCGCCGACGTGCGATCGTTATGCGCGAGCGGCGCCGGAGAAAACATTCCTGTTAACACAACACCATATGGCCTCAAGTGGTGGTTTCCGCTCTCGCCCCATTGTAACAACGATCATACTTGGCGCGTACGTGGCGCGCACGGCGAGCAGACCGGACCGCGCCGGGTCGGGCTGCGTCGGGCCGGGGGCGCGTTGTGGCCGGGGGTGTGTTGTCGCCGGCGGCGCGCCGGGGGGACAGTTGGCGCGGGAGACAACGAATCGTATGCAAATCCAGCGCCCGCCGCCATTGTTATTCCGGGCGAAGCCGACAGAGTTTGTCTGCGCCTCCGCGGGGAGCGCTGCGCCTCCGCGGAGGCTTTTGACCGCCGCTGCAGCTGAGGTGGTAATGTTCCAGTGCTTATCAGGGGAACCTCCGCGCGAGATATGAACGCGTACGATGGAATTAATAATTGGTTCTTGTTTTAAAGGATCGAACTGGAAAGTTCAACGACTTGCTTGTGGTGTTGCGTGAAGGGGTCACCGAAGAAAATATCGTCTTCTTCTTTTAATTTTTGTTAAACAAAAGTTAGTGACACGGTTAGAAATTAGTAATAAAATACAATGTAAACATTTGAAGAATGTAACAATGATCTCGGAGAAGGTTTCTATTCATGCAATGAGGAAAGTTAACATTCTTATCATTCGTGAAGATTCAGTGTCTGCTTTGCTAGCTGATTCGTAGTAAACTGTCGTCAACTTCTTAGAACAGACACGCCAGACACTCCTTTATGGCCTGACCCTGGTCATTCCAATGCCGCCAGTCGGATTAGAATGATGGAAAAACAATAATTAAAGTAAAAATCACAGTTTGTCATTGGTTTTATATAATTATTATTATCATATCATGTCAGAATTTAACCTATCCGAAGCCAGAATCTTAGTTCCACGGTTGATCACGTTACTGTTCTGATTCTCCTAGAGACATGAATAAATTGTATTGTAGGTTTCAGAATGCAGGTCACTACAATGAACTTAATTACTCCGTAATCGATTATGGAAGGTTTATACAGTTTAGTAAAGGCAAATTGGGAAAATCAGGAGAGTAAAAAAAGCGTACGTGGTTGTTAAAACACATTTCAAAGCAGGAGCAAACATGCACAATGATGAGCAACACAACCAAAAGATTGGAATTCCGGCCAAGAAGAGACTTCAGCATTGCCGATTGTTTGCGCGGATGACGTCTTCGATAGTAACGATAATGCCGCGGCGGGGATGGAAATAATGGGCGGGGCGGAGAGGAGGAGAAGAGGCGAGGAAGCGGCGCGGGGGTGGGCGGGGGCGACCGGAAACGACTGGTACGCGACCGGATATTTGCGGCGCGCGCGTCCGAAGCGGTCGTCGGTATGCAGGCGGCGGCCGCCGCCGCCGTTCTCTGCCTCCAAGGGGTGGGATGCGGGGGTGAATGCCCTCGACCGCTCTCTCAGTCTGAATCAGTGCAAATCTACTGATTGAAAGTGATTATTTACTGGTGGTGTCAGTTATAACTCTCCCACTGACAATCAGTGAATTGAACTAAACAAATCAGTGAATTGAACTGAACAAATCAATGACAATCGGGTCCGCTTTTTGAATCAGTTAAACCTCAGTTTGAATCAAAACAGCAGCACGTGGACGACTGAACGATTAGTGAGCGATGGTGGCGCTGCACTTTTACCACTGACTACCAGTGAAATGCTGGCGGGTCATTATGAAAAGGTTCGTAGATTGTCAGCGAAACTACACATTTCGACTGAAGATACCAGTGACAATTTCACTGATTCAGATCCAGAGAGCACCACTTCGCCACCACTCGGAGCGAAAAATAGATCTATTGCGCTTGTTTGATCGTAAATTACGAAAACGATTTTGAACAGATATTAAAAGATTGTATTTGATGTACTCCGGTTTCTGTGACAAACAATTACAATAATGGCAGTACCCGTTGCATAGTCAAGACGTTGTCCAAAGAATGTTTCATCGGAGAACTCCGTTCTGCACCAGCGCACGAAGGAAAACTCGTTGCTACGTTTATTAATGAAAAATACAGAATAGACAAGGAATGGAACACAACTTAAGTTATTTTTAAACAATTACAATTAAATTCTTAAAATGTAATATTTTTAAACATAATAAAATATTTGCCGAAGTGTTTAAAACAATTGTCATTCCAACAATAGGAGAAATCAAAGTATTCGGAAAATTTGGTTTAAAAATTAAAACAATTTGTTATTCCAAGGAAATGGTTTCTTGGAAAAATGTCCCCTCTTTGGAGATATTTTTTTCATTTGGATACTGCCATGTGCGTGGCTCACCGTCTGTGTCTCTGGCGAGTTCGCAAATGGCAATTCACTCTTCCCAGTGGAAGTTTATTACAAAAGAAAAGTGATATTTTTGTATGTTTTTTTCTTAAATAGAATACGCATGTTCCTGGACCGGTTCATTTACCGTCAATTGCCGCTTATTATCCTGTCTTGCGCTGGTTGTTCGCCCTGTCGCTGGTGCTTCGTTTGTTCGATGGTGCTGGTAGTGGGAGCAATGTGGCAGAGACTTCTTTACAACGGTCCTTCTGATAAATCGTTAATCAGATAAAATTATGAAAATAATTCTGCATGGGCACACACATAGAAGGACGTTAGCCTGTTCGCACTATCGAGAACGAGGTTTGAATCAATAATGTCAAATTTTGGGTGGTCTTGATAGTTTTTTCTTGAGGGTAATTCTCTCTCTAAGCCTGCACTACATTCCATTATTTTCGTTATGTCTTGTTAATTTTCTCTATGTCTTGCATAACTTGGATATGTTAGCAACTAAGCAAATTTTAGTTTCTAAACAATTTATCAAGTTCTTTCTTCAGAGCTCTTCTTGAACTTTTTCCTAGATCTTATGCAATTGTTTATCATCTCCCCGCTCAACATTTTACATCCGTTCTAATCTATTTACATTTTCATCTAAATACATTTTCCCCCGTATACTTCATTGGTTTCAGAGAAAATTTCACGACCAATCAACAAATCATTATTTTTATTAATATTTAATTGACGTCTAAATAATGTATTCTTCAATTAATTGCGGAATACTGATACCATGTAGTTTTGATGATGTTGAATATGGGGATGAAAATTGTATAACATACATTTTAATTGAAAACATAAAATTCGCGGATGAAATGTCCATTGAAATTACAGCTTTCTATTGTTTGATTATGACAATCTACCAGTCGATTTGACTGGGAATCACAGTGCACTACCGCTCAAGGACGTGGTTGGTACATTATTTGCACTTTAGGAAGTGCATTTTAAGTAGGGTAGTTCCTCATGGCTGTATTATGCTTCATGTTTTCTAAACAAATGGGTTTCTCGCCATGCAGTATGTGTAAGGGCGCGCAAATATAGAACAGGAAACATTCATTGGCAGCATACACAAAGGCATCCACGCACAGGAAACTCGCATTCACAATCGAATTGCATCAGTCACAATAGCCCTTGGTTGTGCTTCTCTTATTTACAAACAGCTCTACTATAACTACTCCTCTGGAAACGGCGCGGCAAAGGGTCGATTTCCTGTATTTGAAATCGTCAATTAGAACTAAAGGGATCGCTCAAGAACTGCGCACACGCTTTGAAGGAGGGAGAGGGATTGGCTATTTTCTTACGCAATTGTATGATGAGAAAAGGGTAAGTATTTCAAACGGGTATGTACGCCAGTTTCAAATTTCAAGACATTTTGTTAGAATAGGGACGCAAAGTGGCCCTTAGACACGTTTTACCGTAAAAAAAAATACTACAACCAAACATCCTTGTACATCAGAGGCTACATGACTTAAGAGACAATTTTTGTATTTTATACAATTTATCTTCACTTATACGCTTTATCGTCATGGTAGTTTCTTAATCCTACATGCCCAGATTTTTTTATCGTTTTCTTAGGGAGCATTTTTAATGATGCTTTGAGGAACGTGACTTCGGATGTTTCTTCCCCATTTTCGCTTTGCTACGTTGAAAGGTTTCTAATGTTATAAATGACCCTCTCTAAAGAAATGTATGGGCACCGTTCCAAATTTTCAAGCAACGTTTGCTCTTTCCTTCCTACTGGAGCATCACGTTTATGCAGAATAACATAGGTCATGGGCTCGCTTTCCGAGAATCGCAGGCTACTGAGCAACCATTTATTTCGGGGCGTGGTCTCCAGGAAGGAAAACATCCTTGAGAAGGGAGGGCGTCTGCTTTCGGTCAGCACAAGTGCATCCGCCTGCACCGCCTCTGGAATTTTCTGCAGCGTCGAGAGCACGGGGCTGCTCTCTGGTGCTTACGGGAGACTCGTGGAGGTAGGGGAGCTATTCAGAGGCTCCGATTGAGCTTGTAATGGACTTGCCCGGCTAAGGAACGCGCTTCCGTTTCGGTTATTCTCCTTTTCTCGTTTTCTGAAGTCTTTTTTTCGTAGCGTTATGCTTGGATTTTATAATTTTGCCATGTCGTCAACTTAAACTAATTCAACCAACCGCCATGCAGGACAAGAAAGTTGCATTGTCCTCATCCGCAGGCATAAGAGGCCAATAAACGTCCAGTGTCCATTGCATTGCATTCCTACAAAACAGAGATATATACTCAACGCATGGTCTACAGGTCCCTATAGTTGACCTACTTACGACGGCCCACTGTCCATTTTCTTGCAAAACATGTTAATGTGTTGAAGTCCATCGGAAAAGCCCTCAATTTTCGTGCACTTCAGTACGTAATTTGGCGTGAGAAATAATACGTATAAATATGACAAAATTATATATATATATATATATATATATATATATATATATATATATATAATTGGAGAATGGGGAAAATTGTTTTATTAATAAATTATCACGAAATATAGCACTAAGAAATAGGAACATTGTTGATAAGAAGAGTTTAGTCATTTTTGATGGATTAGCAATAACATAGGGATTATAAACACGAGAAGGACTATGGGACAAGAATAGAAACAAGAGGCTTTTGAAAAGAACGGAGATAGAACATTTTTGGAACTTTTACACTTCGTGTCAGGATCTGGTAGCAATCGGATGTCGGACTGTGTACTTGGAAGTTATAGTTTCTCGAGATTGGCGCGTGATAGTATCAAGATGTACGAACAGTAATCGTCATATTTAAGATTTTGTTTTGAGACTGGAACTCGGTGCAAGAACTACATAGTTAAAATTCAGGAGTATCGGGATCCTAGGAAGTTTTCTTAGAATAATGAATTAACCGAGTGTGGATTGAAGCGGACACCGGAATCCAGGAGAAGATAGGGTGATGTGAAGCTGAACTGGTATTCAACTGCCAAGCGTGCTGACGCCGAAAGGACAAGGAAGTATTTCCGCGAAGCCCGAATTTGAGAAAGACGTAAAACAGTTAAATTTTGATGTTCAAGCCCTATGAGTAATTATAAATTTGGTTAAAGCAATAATTAAAATTTAAAATTGTAATAATTAGTAGATGGCCATCAACAGGGAAAATTAATTGTCAAGTAAATAATATGATAATGCATGTAAGAGGTTGATGAAAAATTTCTAAGAATAAAAAAGAGACGTACGACACTTCATGTCGTTACGTGCATGTATAAATTCTCGTTTCATTCAATAGAAATTAGGTATTTCAAAATTATTCCCTTTGTATTATTGGTAACCAAAGCATAAGATCCATCGACCGAGTCCTCGTAGAGCGGTATTTTCAGCCCACGACAAATGCAGAGAGTAAGTATTCTTATTTTTCAGGAGCATCCAGTGGACGTGCTGTTGAGCTAGCCACCCACATGTACCACGTTCACGTTTCCAATTAAGATTTCTTAAAATTAAAAAAAAAAAGACGGGTGTATTACAGTTGTAAGCCTAATGTGGGGGAAGGAAATTTGAAAGGAAAGACCGGATTATTACAGTGTTAAAACATTCATTTAAATCGATTGTTTTGAAAAGATCACATTATAAGCTGTTCGATATGCGTACTTTGGAAAAGTGGTCAATTCAATGTAATCAGGGAATCCAACTTCCCTAGATTATATTTATGAATAGCAAATGTCTAACATTTTAACATGTAACAAATCCAAAAGCATATTCTGAATCAAATAGTAAGTTTAATAAACGCTGCTGTAACCTTGTATTTTCGAAATAACAGATTCAAATGTTTCTATAATCCCTTCGGCCACTCGGTATATTAAGATTTTTATGAACCTTGCCAAGTTTACAAGGAATGTTGTGAATTTTATATAATGGTACATAAAATAGCCATAGTAAAATAAACTCCTTTTCATGACAATAGAAGACTATTCATGGTAAGAAAGTAAATGTACATTTGAAATAATATAGTGTACTGAATTAAGTGGTTCAATGAATGAATATTACATATTTTTCTATATTATAACGTTTTGGGGAAACTTACATATGTACTTATTCCATCTCCTTTTTGGCTGGCCTCAGTACTGAAAGTAAGAAAATGAGATTGTAAAATATTACAAAGAACTCGAGAGATTGGTCCGTAATTAGACCTTGTATATTAATTTAACATACTTTATTCCGAAAAATTGTTCATATATGTGATTGGTTTATTAACTTTCTACCCATTTCATATTCATGAATCCTTCTATTTTACGATTAATTTAAACGTATTTAATGAGTCATTTAATAATCAGCGTTAATGTATTAATCTACGTAAATTAATATATGATGCTGGATTAGTTCCATACGTATAACCCTTAAAAGGAGGAAGAGAAATGTGTGATTAATTGGAAACGTGCCAGAAGCTGATAGAAAATGCAAAACTGGGACTATGGGGATGCATCGGTGAGATATATTTGGCTTTTGTAGACACACGCTACTCCGGTTTTCTCAAAAAGTAGCTTTATTCAGGTGAACAGTTTCCGATAAGAGCATCCAATGTCATGTCGCTCTTTCTCATACAGATTTGATAGTAAATGTGGTGATGGTGAAGATGAATGTGGTGGGGGATGATGAATGTGGTGAGGATGATGAATGTGGTGGGGATGATGAATGTGGTGATGATGATGAATATGGTGATGGTGGTGGTTATGATAGTGGTGGTGACGATGACTTTCGAAACAACTTACCTTAATAATCTAGATAATATTAACAACCAAAACCGTATATTTCCTAGTTCCTACTAATTCATTGTAAAGATTCCAAAAAGTAAGAAGAAAATTTTTTTTTAAGGACGCGAAAGTCTTGGAACTCTGCACACGTATGCAGGGCTGGGCAGGGACGGCGAACGCGGAGTTGGGGGTTCCTGGTGACGTGGAAGGGGGCGGTGCTGCTCCGTGCGCGCAGGATCGGTGGCCCCTGGAGGGACGCAGGGGGAGGGGGAGATGCGTGCCCCTCTGAGTGCATTGATAGGGGCGCCTTGGCGCGACGCTGCGCGGCGCGGAGCTTCTGCAGATAACGCGCTGGCGCCTGACGAAGTGCCACGCCTCCGCCATCGCCTGCCCTCCGCCTGGCCGCTTGCAATGCAATGCCATATGTTCTGACTCTTGCGCGCGCGTTATATCACATTTTTTAAATTGTTTTATGTAGCAAGACCCAATTAATTGCACAGTGCAGAGTATTTTTATTATTTGTGTGTTATCCCAGCAGCTAATTATACAATAATTGAGGAATGTACTGGAAAATAGGCCTTTGGACGCCTTCAAAGCTCTTTTCTTTCTCTGAGATTTCATGATTTGTTGAAAGTATTGTTTCTACAAAAGCCTTCGTGTTTCAAGTATCAATGTATTGAAGGGGAGGTTTTTTTTAAACATCGATGTTTTTACATTTTCGATTTTTTGTTCGTGGATCGTTCCTTGAATCACAATTTTGAAAATGTTAAAATATGAAACAATTGATGCTGCCACTGTCTGTTCATGGGTTTGAGCCAAACGACCCCGGTTATATTACCTTCATGGAAGACTACCCCCGAGATGAACCTGATGTCCTGGTATTACTTTCATCATATTTCCGACATGGAGAGGCGTTTTATAATTTGGTTTAACGTTAAATATTAATTACAGATTAATATACTCAGGCGCTCAAATTCAATGTTACGTTACTACATCAACCAGCTTTAAAACATCGATTTTGGTCGTTGTATTATTAACATCAGTGTTTTAATTTTGCACATTGTTGTATGGCTACATGCATGTTTTGTTGTTGATATCGCGTAACCAGCTCGGCCCCGCTGGCCAAGCAGCTTCTGACGGCGCCGCAGCCACCGTGCAGCCAGAGGGCGTGCGCGCCCGCGGCGCCTCTGTGGCCGCAGCCATTTCAATTAGCAGCGGCGCGGGGTTGCGCCGGAGGGGGCGGGGGCGGCAATTGATTCCCTCGACGCCACTGCTGACGCGGTGCTGACGCTCGTCGCTGCCGCCGCCACCGCCACCGCCACTGCCACTGCCACTGCCTCTGCCACTGTCACCGCCATCGTCAACGCTGCCGCCGCCGCCAACGCTGCCGCCTTCGCCATCGCCGCTGCCGCCGCCGCAACCGCAGCCACAGCCACAGCCACCGCCACAGTCACCGCCGCCGCCACCACCACTACCACCGCCGCCGCCGCCGCCGCCGCCACCACCACCACCACCGCCGCCGCCACCGCCACCGCCACCGCCACCGCCACCGCCCGCCACCGTCACCGCCACCGCCGCCGCCGCCGCCGCCACTACCACCACCATCTCCACCACCACCATCACCGCCACCGCCACAGCCGCCGCCATCGTCACCTCCACCGCGACAGCAACCACCGCTGCCAATGCCGCTGCCAATGCCGCCGCCACCGCCGTCGTCACTGCCGCCGCCAACACGCGTTCCCGCGGGACAGGTTGCGCGACGTCCCTGCGTCTCGCCGCCATTCCCGGCTTGGCGCCCTTTGTACTGCGCTCCTCTTGCTAATGCCTTCGTCCCCTCCGCCGCAACTCGCCGCTTCTGCGTCGCGGTCTCGCTCCCGTGCCGCCGCCCCGTCCCCATCTCTGCGCAGGGTTGCTATCCATCGGTATTCGTTCTCTTCCCCGCCACGTTTTCTTCGCTACATTTCTCCTTTCACATCTTTCTTCAGCAGCGTTCCTTCCTTACCTCGCTTTCTGTTCCGCTGCTGCCACGAAACCTGTAGCATGGACTAAGGATGTACATCTTTACATCTTTACTCTATGCCTGTAGTGCTTCCAACCCCGTCTCACTCTCCTCGTAATCTCCCTTGTCACCAAAACTGGAGACATTATTCGCAATTAGCCTTCACCTTCTTCTCCTCTCCTTCTATTTTGATTATCAAAGCCACCGCAATTAAAATTATCCCACTCACACCTCTAACTCAACCATTAACACATAAAACCTCAAGGTAAAAGCCACTGCAGTTTCCGCCCCCCCCCCCAACCTTCGCTGTTGCTGTTGTGGCGCTGGGAAGCTCTTCAACCTGCCAAACGGCGCTGTGCGGCGCGACTCCGACAACGCGAAGTCTATAGGAGCGATCTCCCTTGTAACAGCGATGGTAGTGTACTAGCTTGCATTTAAATTCTACAAAAAAGGACATTACGCGGTCTTGCAAGTGAGGTAACAGTCGCCTAGCAATAAGGGCGACATATTTCATAAAGGTGAAAAGGCGTTTCCCAATTTTTTTTAACTATTAGAAATCTGCAGTGTTCGCATTAATGTTGTACTGTTTTAAGTGTTAATATTACATGGTAGACTTAGTGGAGACTATTCGCGTATATTTTCCCTTTAACAATAATAATAATAATAATAATAATAATAATAATAATAATAATAATAATAATAATAAGTGCAAGAAATCGCTTTATTTGGAACAGCCCACATTTTGCGCAGAATATTGTAGAGACATCGACAGTCCCTAGATCTACTCCTTAGGTAGCTGGTTGCGACCTGGAGTAGATTTTATATTCAGCCGACAGATAATATCTTTAGTCGTGATTTAGAGGAATAATAATAATAATAATAATAATAATAATAATAATGAAAATAATTAAATATAAGAGTTTGGAAATCGAGATCAGACGAAAGTGGGAAGTAAATGCACACAAGCCGTCTCGACAGTTATCGGAGCTCTGGGATTTGTTCCGCAAAATTTGTGTAAGAACATGGCTACTCCCAGGTAATTCAAAAGACTGGGAAGTGCAAGACATTACTCTTTCGAACAGCCCACATTTTGCGCAAAGTATTGTAGAGGCACCGGCAGTCCCTAGATATGCTCCTTAGGAAGCTGGTTGCAACCCAGAGCAGACAGTATAATTAACCGATTCATAACATCTCTAGTCGTGAATTAGGGGAATAATAATAATAATAATAATAATAATAATAATAATGGAATATTGTAGTCCCTTTTAAGTATTTTCTGAAGCCGCTGCCAGATGATATTTGATTTTGACCTTTCACAGTGGGAGAGGCACTGCGTGTAGAGAACGGGACAACGCGGGGCGGCGCTGCGTGCAGACGCCCTGGCGTCGCGACGCGCGGTGAGATTGCCTCCTGAAAATGCATGAGTTTACGAGGCAGCGCGGGAGCATAGACGGCTTTTTGTCTCCGCTCGCGCTGCTGATCTCAGCTTTGTGACTCTCGCAAAACAATTTCGTGCCACTCCCCTTCGGAATTGCCAGCCTCTACACCAATTTGCCTTATCGTAAATACAGTTCTCCCAAGTTTTACAGAATTTTCATTCCCATATATCTGTTCTTTCTGTTTTCTAGAAAGAGTAAAAAAATTCGTTTATGGCTCTTTAGTTTCTTTGTTATTTCATATTATTAGAGTGAGATTTTATATTCGAGTGTCAACGCACAATTTATTTTTCTGTTCCACGAAGTCGCTTGCTTTTCGCTCTACTTTTTAACGCGATATTTAAACTTCAATTTTCTTCCCTCATCTCTTAAAATTTTAGCGTTATTTCACGCGCACGTTTCGTCGTAAACCTAGCGGTTCTTCGGCACCGCCTCTTTAGCTTCAGCTCCCGCCAGCTGGGCTTCGAATCGATCCACGATCTTCGTCGCTTACTCTCTGCAATTCGCTGCCGTGGAGATTGGAGTGCGCGCGCCGCGCCGCCTCCGGGACCGTTTCACCTCGGGGGAAGTTTGCGAGCGCACACTTCTGCACCTGGCGTCGCCCCCCCCCCCTGGGGGGAACACAAGACGTGGCCCCCGGGGCCTTTGCAGGTAGCCCCTAGCGGCGGCGGCACCCTTGCGACTGGTGTGGACGTTTTGCTAAACGCTGCCATTCGCTCCGCTGAGTTGTAGTAGCTTTCGTTCCACTTTCTGCTGCCAAAAAACTCTTGGGATAATGGGATAATGCATTCTTTGAACAAATTTCTGACTTTTTTGTAGAACTAATATTTTCTTAATTTGTAATTAAATATTGACTGCAAATTTAAACATATAGTTTTAATTACTGGCATAATCCGAGTAATGTCTGTGAATCTGTCTCGTTATTCTTCTGAATTTCCGTGAAGCATTCTACTGTTTAATTTAATTGTTTAGATTTAAAAAATGGGTAACTAGTGGCTTTTGCAGTAGCAAAAATACTGCTGAACCAAACCGTACACAACGGTTTTCCGAAAAGTAGCACGTGCGCTGGTCAAGAACAACTAATACAATACACTAGTGTTGCAATAAATAAAATTTATATAACAAAAACCGGTTTAACGAATACTGTGATAACATAATATAACATGCATATACGTCCAAGAGTTCTTTACATACGAAAAATATCAGGACAGTGGTTGAACACATGAAAAACAAATATTTACTGGCAGCCGCCATCTCGTTTTAAAGGTAGAACCTCGTCATATGTACTTACTTCTCTTCATTCCTTTTCTTTATCTCAGTCTTCTCAATGCTTATCGTTATATTTTCTCTCTTATTCCCACGCAGACATGCATACATACATTCTCGCATTCTTACTCACTCACTCACTCGCGCGCGCGCGCGCGCGCGCACACACACACATACTCGCTTGCTCACACACATGCATGCATTCTCGTATATACATACACTCTCTCACTCACACACACACACATACACATACTTGCACTCTCGCTCTCCCATATATATACATTCCTGCTCACTCACGTCGTATTCCGTGTCCGTTGTTTCCGTCTTTCTGAGCCGTACCTTTCCCCTTTCCATTTAAGTTCCATCTCTGCCTTTCTCCGCACCAGTTGCGCCCAGAACAATAGGGCTGATTGCAGCCGCCGCGCAGCGCCGTACCGCACGGCGCAGTGGCGTCGTCTGCAGCTCTGAACCCACGCGCGCCCTCTGAAATTCCCTCCCGCCCAGCCGCCTCCCGCCCCCCAAAGGCGCCTCCGCTCCAACCTCTCTTGTGTCCGAGACCGCCGAGGGCGCCCCGCGCCTTCCACGACTAAATTTAGAGAGCACCCCGCAGGCCGCAGGTGCCCAATTGTTTACGAGGGTCTCGAGGCGACGGCTCGGCGCGGGGCCGTTCCAGAGCTACTGCGCGCGAATTAAGTTCTTAACATCAAAATTCCAGTTTTTAAAAAGGAAAATTTATTCTTGAAGAATAGTACACCAAATTTCTTAGAATAATGACGACGAACATGAACAGAGTCCCGAAGAACAATGCTGGAGAGAGCTCTTCGGTTTTAGTATATATAGTTTTGACCTGTTTACAAGTATTCGAAAGTATATGAAAGTAACCCAGATTTCTCTGGGAATCTATAAGTGCACACTTGTTTGTCGTGCATAGGAATGCCTTTAGGTCAGGGGATGTAATTCCTCCTCCCTTAAGATGGAGCTCTCCTGAGATCCATTACATGTGATGTCTTCATTACATTCAATATTTTCCTTTCTACATTTTTTGTACAGGTAATACAGTATAATACATATAAATGCACAAAGCATAATAATGCTTAAAATAATCGTGAGAGTTACATGTGTTGTTGCATGGATGAGCAACGTTTCGTCCTTAATTTCAAGTAATTTTTGTTGTATATTATTTACATTGGTTTGATTAAATTCTAATAGATACAATTTTTGTTTTGTTTTTACATGTAGTTGAACCACTTCTGGTAACTTAATTCTAAATGTATCATTTCTATTTATATAATATTCATTATTGATATACAGGTTACAATAATTTCTTATAATACTAGTTTTTTTAATTGAGAATTCTTCTGACTTAGGTTTACATTGGTTTATACCATGTATTACATTATGTGAAATAACAATTACCTCGTCATAAAGTTGTAAAGTATTAGTTCTAGTCAATTTTACATTTATTGTTTCGCAAGTTGATAAATCTCTTAAGTTACATTGAAAATTCTGGTAACCAGTTGGTTGATAACATATATCTTTACAGTTTTCATTAGTCCATAACCTATCTCCATACTCATTTTCCAGTAAGTAATTTGCAGGTAACTTCAAGGTCATATTATGCATGTTTGGTATCGGTACAATACGTTTGGTTTGATATACAGTTGGTCTTAAAATTGGAACATTCAAAATAAAAGTTACAGTGTCTGACGTTCCTACTCCATTCATTTTACATTTTTGTAAGAATTCATAGATATGGTTATATTTGTTGAATAACAATTGTGATGAGTACAAATCTTGTAATTGATTTAATAAAGTGTTAATCTCATCATACTGAAACAATTCAAGATTTATATTTTGAGTCTGTATAGCATTAATTGTTCTCTCTATTATGAGTACATGATCTTTTAATAAAGATATTTGACTCTGAAATTGGAATTCAAGGTACAAATGGTCAATTCTTGATTGAACCCGTTCTAAGTACAAACGTGTTTCATTTTCATTCTGTTTAATAATGTTAAGCTCTTTTTCATATCTATCTATAGTTTGCTTGGCAATAGTAGTGACTGAGTTAATTTCCTTTTTGAGTATGTTTTGATTTTCTTTACGGATTTCTAATTCTTTTTGAAGATTTTCTAGGTCGTTGTTGTCAGGATTGCCAGTAACCCATTTGATAATGGTTCCAACACCATTTATTATTCCTCGTTTTTGACGAGTTTGTGTTATTTTAAATATTTGATTTTCTAAGGCTAGCATTTCTCTATGTAACTGAACACTGAGGGTCGTATTTCCCATTTGATTGTTAATAATTATATAATTTGATAAGAGACTATAATATGCTTGCTTTAATAAAGTAGTATTATATATATAATATATTTTATGATAATGAGAGAGTAGCTGGACAGGTTTTAATTCTAGTTCAATGTACGGTGTTTCTGGTGGTATCTCTTGAATGTCCAGGCCTTGGACTCTCGGTAACAACAGGGTTGTCAGGAATATTATTACTATCCGGATCATTTTCCTGAAAAATATTATCTCTTTTAATTCTATTGATTGCAATATTTTTAATTTGCTTAGTTCTTGCTACAAGTACTTGGACTACTTTGTCATTTAATTGATCTATTATGATTGCCTTTTCGTACCGGGGGGATGTTTTGCTTCTTTCATTTTTGTAATCTTTTATGAAGACCACCTGATCTTTCTGAAAATTATAATTTTGTCTGTCTACGTTTCTACGATCTAAATTGCTCGCCTCCTTTTGACTTTGCCTCTGGGTAATTTCTTGGTAAAATGGGAGTAAATGGGTTTTGTACAGGTTTATGAATTCATTTCTGTAATGTTGCTCTAAATCTGGGATTAGGGAATCATTGTCATCACGAGGTCCATATAGAAGAGTGAAGGGTGTATAGTTTGTCAAAGAGTGTACAGATTGGTTATAGATAAGTGTAGCTGTTACAACTAGTTCTTCAATTGGAGTTGTTTTATCTTGTATTCTTAGAACGCGTAGTTTCTCGATGATTGTGCTATGCAACCTCTCTATTGGTGAGTTGGATGAAGGGTTCTTTGGGGTGGTAAAATGAATTTCTACTTTATGAAGTTTGACAAATTCTTTAATTAAATCCCTATTAAATTCATTATCAGCCGTTATTTTCTTAGGTATATTATGATGTGAAAGATAATGTTTCAGTTTCTTAGTTAGGGTTGTGGAATTACTATCGGTGATATAATACAACTGAGCGTATTTTGAGAAAAGGTCGATTAATGTCAGAAACTTTCTTCCTTCTAAAGTAAGAATGTCAATGAAAACATGTTCCATGGGTCGTGTTGCTATTAGAGGTCCTTGAATTTTGGGTTTGTATGGATGCCTATCATACTTAGCCTGTTTGCATATTTCACATTTATTGATATAGTTGATTATTAATTGTTTCATTTTAGGAGTATATATCCTTTGATTGAAGTGTGCTATTGTTTCAATTATTCCGTTGTGATTCTGAGAATGGTAGTGTATTAATTTTTCCAAGAAATTTTCTTTTGCTAAGAACGCAGTTACTTTGTTACATTTGGTAAATTTTGTTTCACTATTGAAAAGTTTTTGGGTTAAGTTTATAAAAATCTTTTCGATTTCTGGGTCGTGAAAATAGACCGCATAGGTTATTTTTGGTCTGGTGTTCTGAAGGAGAAAGTCTTTCAGATCATTTTCGATGTTTCCTCTGTTCAATATGACATTGATACAGTTACTTTCCTCATTTCTTTTAAACGTATGCTTTTCTCCGATTTTAAAAGTGAATTTGTTCTGATAGGAATGAAAATTTCTTTCCGAATATGTCATCTCACAGATTGGATTTTCATTTGAAGTGTGTTGTGTTTGAATTGTTTCGTTATTGTCTATGTCTGTTAAATCGTTTTCACTATTTGGGTCTTCTAATGGTCTTAAGAGGTCATCCAGGTCATTTATGTCCATTACAGACGGTTCTGCTATCATCGACGGTTCGTCTATTATACTTTCAGCAGTAGGGTTTTCCATTGATTCTAGTATGTCCGCAAGTTCATCAATTATAGCCGTTTCTCTTTCGTCCGTGTTATTCAGCTCATGTATTTCTGATTCCTTGATTGTAATTCTTGATAACGCGTCAGCAACTAAATTCTCTTTTCCCTTTTTGTATTTAATTTCGTAATCATATTCCTCGAGTTTTAATCTCCATTTGGTTAGTCTAGAATTGGGATCTTTTATCGAAAACAGCCATACAAGTGGTTTATGGTCGGTTTCAATAATGAATTTTCTCCCGTAAATATATGGTCTAAAATGTTTGCAAGCTTCTAATATTGATAAAAGTTCCTTTTCAATTGTTGAATAATTCCTCTCAGCTGTATTTAACGATCTTGAATAGAAGGCAATTGGGTGGTTTCTTTGTGACAGAACGGAACCTATAGCCGTGTTACTTGCGTCCGTTGTTAACTGAAATGTCATTTCAAAATCTGGGTACGCTAATACAGGTGAGTTTTGAATTAGCTCTTTACACTTAAGAAATGCTTCTACGTATGTGGAATCATTTAAATTTATTACTTTACCTTTCTTTAAGTATTTGGTCATTGGGGAAGTGATTTTTGCAAAGTCCTTTATAAATTTGCGATAGAATCCTACTAGCCCTAAGAATTGTTTGATTTCTTTGTGGGTTTTTGGTATAGGATAATTCGCTATACATTTTAATTTATCTGGATTAGGTTTTATGCCGTCATTTGTAATTATATGGCCTAAAAAGGGTACGTCTGTTCTGATGAATTCGCTTTTGTCTAATTGTACTTTTAGGTTGTACTTCCTAAATTCATCAAAAATTGTTTTGATATGGCTGATGTGTTCTTGTAATGATTTTGAAAAAATGACTACATCGTCCATATACACAAAACAGAATTTGTTTATATATTTCAACAAAACTTGATCCATCATGCGTTGGAATGTGGCAGGGGCATTTTTTAAGCCGAACGGCATTCTAGTATATTCATAATGTCCGTTTTCAACTGTAAAGGCCGTTTTTTCAATACTGTCTTCATGAATCTGAATTTGGTGAAACCCTTGCGCTAAATCTAAGGTGGAAAAGTACCGACATTTCCCGAGATTATCAAGGATGTCATCTATCCTTGGTAAAGGATATTTATCCTCAATGGTTGCCTGGTTTAATTTTCTGTAATCTATTACCATCCGCCATTTCTTTTGTCCACTCGCATCTGACTTTTTTGGTACTATCCATACCGGGCTAGAGTACGGGGATGTTGAGGGGCGTATTATCTCGTCTTTCAATAGTTTCTCGACCTGTTTTTGAATTTCACCTTTCATGTGGTGGGGATGTCTAAAATTCCTAGTAAATACTGGATCATTATTAGTAGTTCGTATATGATGTTTCACTAAGCATGCCGAACTGAGCTTTACATTAGTTTGATAGAAAATATCTGTGTATTGTCTGCATAGATTGATTATCATATTTCTTTCCTCATTATTCATATGTTCTGTTCTTATATTATTGATTATCTCTTTATTGAGTTCGCTATGTATGTTGAATGGGTTCCTATCACTTATTATAAATTCGCTTAACGGTTCTGCTTCAATTGGTGTTAAATTGTTAATTTCTACTTCCGACTCATGGGGTATTTCTATGTAGTTGTTTCTACTAACATATATTCCTTCAGGAATTATTAAGTTTTTGATTTTAGTTTCTGGAATGTATATGTTTCCACTAACTTTTACAGGTACAAAGAGAGTCTTAGAGATTCTTTTTAGAGGCATGGGATTAACATTATTCAGTTCCTCATAAAAAGGAATCGGCTTTCCTTGGATAGTTAGCGTGTTGGTTTGGTAATTTAAAATAGCTCCAAGCTGTTTTAGATCGTTAGTAGATATAAGTGCATCATAATGATTATTCCAATCTAACACTAAAAACTTGATTGGTTTGTTAATGTTATAATTCGTAAACAAGGGATATTTAAATGCAATATTTCCATAATGGTTTTGTTTCACCGTCGTCAGTTTAAAATTATATGGATAAAAATAGTTCTTAAACCTTTCGTTTGCTACACTTGAATTCATGATAGATGATGATGCTCCTGAGTCTATTAAAAGTTTAAGTCCTTCAATTATAATGAAAGGAAGTTTGGGGCCTGCATAATTATTCAAGTGTTCAGTGTGTCTGAGGCTGGTATGTGAAAATTTACCGCTTGGTCGCTTTTCCTGCTTTCTACTTCCTGGGGGTCTTCCGCGTTACTGATTTCCCTTTCATTTTCCTGTTCCTCAGATTGCTGACCGATATACTGAAATAAACGTCCTTCGTCGTCTTGAAAGATGTCAGATGTCTCATTTTGGTTAAATAATTCCTCTACTATTATGTTGGAGGGTCTTGTGACGTTTTGTGGTCGGTTTCGATTACTGTTTGCTGTCGAGATAGACATTGGTGTCGGTCTGTCAAGTCGCGGTTTGTTGAAGTGAGTATTAAATGCCTGAGTTCTCTGGAGTTGGTTTGGATTGAATTGGTTGAAGGGCTGATTTGGACGAATTGGATTATTAAAGGGTTGATTCCTAAAGGGTTGATTTACGAAGGGCGGGTTCTGATAGTAGGGCATCTGCGGTCTCCAAGGTGTGAATAGTGGAGTATTTGGTGGTTTGGGGTGTTTATTCTGATTAACTGTGGTCTTTTGATTGTTTCGGTCGTTTGGTTTAAAATTTGTTCTCATGAAATTTACATATCGATCGTGAGTTTTTTCGTCATCGAGTTCTATACACTTTTGCGATGCATCTTCAATATTATTAATTAAGCTATGTTCTATTTTGGTTTTATAAGGTTCTACGAGTCCTCTTTTGAAAGCTTTCATTGCGGTAGATGTATAAAGCTGCTTCTTAAGCGTGAGTAAGGGCTCTTCAGATGTTAAGGATACCGTGTCATTTAACTGCTGTGATAGTTCTTTTATTCTATGATAATAATCTAGGTAACTTTCATTTAGTTGTTGGTAAGAGGAGGCTAATTTAAACTGCAGGTGTTCTTCCGAACGAACTTTACCAAAACAAAGGATCAGTTTATGTTTGAGATCTGTCCAGTTGATCATAGTGTTATTTTTTATAACGGATTCGGCTTCGCCTATTATTTTAGATTGGATGAAGCTAAAAATGAAAAGGGTATGGTCTCTTTGCTCTGGGGCTAGTGATAATCTAGACAACATTACTTCTACTTGTTTGATGAACTTGGTAAGATCATCATTAGGTCCGGAATAAGTCGGAATCAATTTTGAATATAAATCGAATTTTTCCTTAAATTCCATTTCTATAAATCCTGAATCGTTATACACTTTAAGAATGAATGGAACAGAAAACTTACAGATTTGAAAGTACCACAGGGAAGAAGCTGTAATGGGCTGCGGAGAAACTGCGGAGTAGCTGCGAAGACGCTGCGAAGAAGCTGCGAAGAACTGCGACGAGCTGCGAAGAACTGCGACGAGCTGCGAAGAACTGCGACGAGCTGCGAAGAACTGCGACGAGCTGCGAAGAACTGCGACGAGCTGCGAAGAACTGCGACGAGCTCCGATGGGATGCGAAGAAACTGCGGTGTATCTTCTTAATTATTCTTATATATTCTTTCTAATTATTCTTATATACTCTTTTAATTCTTCTTATAAATTATTGTAATTCTTCTTATAAATTATTTTAATTCTTCTTATAAAGTATTTTAATTCTTCTTGTAAATTCTTTTAATTCTTTGTAATAATTCTTTTAATTCTTCTTATAAATTCTTTTTAATTCTTTGTAATAATTCTTGTAATTCTTCTTATATATTGTATTAATTTTATTAACTTACGTTAGGTTGGTGGATGTTAGCTTGGCTGTCGACGATCGTAAGTTGATGTCTCTGGCTTTGCTGAACCTTACCAGTGGCAATGGTTTGTTAAACCGTTGATGATCTTCAGTAGATTTCGCTGGCTTTCCAGAACTTTTGCCGTTGAATTTTGATGATGGACAGTGCAGCTCCGACTGGATTAAAATCCACCTGTGTTGTCTTGATTCTCGATGAATTTTCTAACACAGTGAGCTGCGTCCTACCGACTGCGCCAATTAAGTTCTTAACATCAAAATTCCAGTTTTTAAAAAGGAAAATTTATTCTTGAAGAATAGTACACCAAATTTCTTAGAATAATGACGACGAACATGAACAGAGTCCCGAAGAACAATGCTGGAGAGAGCTCTTCGGTTTTAGTATATATAGTTTTGACCTGTTTACAAGTATTCGAAAGTATATGAAAGTAACCCAGATTTCTCTGGGAATCTATAAGTGCACACTTGTTTGTCGTGCATAGGAATGCCTTTAGGTCAGGGGATGTAATTCGCGTGTGGCGGCCACGGTGGAAGTGGGGCTGGCGGGTTGCACGGACGTCGCCGCCGCCGGGAACGAAGGGCTGTCCAACGGACAACGAGGGTGGGCAGTGATGGCCGGCGGCGTCGGCGGGTAGCGAGGGCGAATAGCGATGGCGAGAAGTGACGGCGGGTGGCGACGGCAAATAGTGACGGCGAGAAGCGTTGGCTGGAAGCACCGGCGGATAGCGCCGGCGGATAGCGCCGGCGAGTAGCGTCGGCGAGTAGTGCCGCCGGATAGCGCCGGCGAGTAGTGTCGGCGAGTAGTGACGTCGGGTAGCGTCGGCGGGTAGCGTTGGCTGGTAGCGTCGGCGGGTAGCGTCGGCGGGTAGTGTCGGCGGATAGCGCCGGCGGATAGCGCCGGCGGATAGAGCCGGCGAGTAGCGTCGGCGAGTAGCGTCGGCGAGTAGCGTCGGCGAGTAGCGTCGGCAGGTAGCGTCGGCAGGTAGCGTTGGCGGGTAGCGTCGGCGGGTAGCGTCGGCGGGTAGCGTCGGCGGGTAGCGTCGGCGGGTAGCGAGGGTGGATAGCGACGGCGGGTAGCGCTGGCAGGCGTCGCCAGCGAGGGTAGTGGAGTCGGCGGGCGGCGAGGCGCGGGAAGGCCGGGTGGGCCGCGAGGGGCGCTGGGCGGCGGCCCGCACTTAAATTAACCCTTTGACCGGCGCCGCGCTGCGCGCATATGCCCGAGGTCAGGCATTCGACCCGAGGCGCCCACTGCGCGCCGCCTTGCGACAGCGCGCCCGCTAAGAATAGGCGGACGCCGCCGCGCCGCGGGGCTTTTGTGAGGCGTCGCGGCGGCGAATGGGATGGCGTCGGAGGGATAAGGGAACCGGGAGCCTCTTCAGGCAAATTTAATTCTTACTGCTTCTTGCTACTTATAAACTTGTTCGATGTGGGCCATGGTTTTGTATTTCTATAGCGAATGCCTTGCGTAGTTAATATAAATCGTTGCTACAACGCGGCTGTGGCTGATACAAAGATTATTTACGCATCGAGAAATGATATCGTTAGATTGGTTTACAGTTTTAGGACGAGAGAAATGTTTTTTCCCGTCCCGATTTAGGATGAGGGCAGCTTTTTGGCATGAAAATATGTGTGCCGGAATATTCGTACGTGTACGTGCTTTTTTAAAGCTGCAATGTATAAAATAAATATAATGTATAAAATGACACATTTTTTGTTGTTTACTTCTATAATAATACTATCTCGAAATCAGTGTTTTGCTATTCAAAGTTCTCAATATTTAAAATAAATTCTTAATTTTCCAGGAAATCTTCGGTCGATGTCGTTGAATATAATATCGTCGGAATTCTCAAATACATTTGAAAGAGCGTTTATTTATTCTACCTTTGCATTCAGACACTATTAGAACACAATCTGTATTAAAGAGAGAGAACGAACAGGTGGCCTGAACAGAGTAGATCTGGACTCTTGGGTCGTAGGGAAGAACAGTTGCGAATTAAGGAATCATTGGAAGGATTGTTCTTTCAGGCATGTTTAAGATTAATTTCCTTAATTATCGTTTTTAATGTCAGTATTTAAAACATTTTATTCTTATTTTGAATTAGGTGCGAATTTGTTTCTTATTTTTAGTTATTTTATGGAAAATATTTTTATAATATTGTTGAATGATTACCTTCATTTTCATAATCGTCTCAAAGTTTCGTTCTTCACTTAGACATGCCATAATTACAGGCAGACGTGTCGCGTCATAATTTATAACTTGTAGATGTAACTGAATTTTTTTAAATCCTTACTCGATACCCTGTCTTTTTTTAATATGTACGTGCGTTTCAGTACTGAAGTATCAAGGACGCAATTTGAAATCTTCCGGAAAATCAGGAGGATATCATGACTCGAACATAATATCTACAATCATTTTTTTGGTTGTTAAAGAAAAGTCTCATCTCCTTGATATTCAGAAGGTGTGATTTTTTGTGGTGAATGGAACCACCAGGTCGTGCAGACATAATATGTGTATTCCACAAACAAAATAATCTGATTTGTGCACCTAAGGGAGTAATCCGCTTATGCGAATGGATTGAATACATCCATTGAGTATTAACAGCTGATTGCAACGCCAAACCCGTGCGAATATTTAATTGAAATGAGCAAAAATGAATACATGTATTTTTACATTTATAATGTGCACGCAATGTTGGAATTAGACCGAGTGGTCTAATTTTCTTTCTACTATTCTTTCAAACACAATTTGTATGCTTCCAAATCATTTTAATAAATATCAGAAATAAAAATATATCTGTTGTCTTATAGGTCGGTGGCCATGTACTACTTGCAGTGTAGAGTTATGTCCCTTCTACCGGTTCATTTTTGTCCCATTTGGTCGTGGGGCCCACACACGCTTGGAGACGTGACAGTTTTACCCGTTCTTTTGTGTGCATCTCCCGTATCCTGTGTTTCTGTTGTTCTCAACTCAAAGGCCGCCTGTTATCCCTTACTTTTTTACCTCGTCATCCCTTTTCCTTTTTTCTGGCCTTCTTGTGGGTCTTCACTTATTGCGTGGAAGATTGTTCATAGGACAGGTCAGAATCAGATCTCAGATCTTCAGGGCACGGTCAACCAGGAACCTGAATTTAATGAAACTAAGGGGCGGATTTCGGCAGCTTTACCCACATAGTTGTACCCTCCGACTAGAAATTAGCGCAAAAGGAAATGAACGAAATTTTCATGTGTCCCGAGCATACGACCGGCGGGGTGAACCCAAGGCAACAACTTTTGCTACTACTGAGACTCTGGCTGGGAGGTCTGTGTGTTCGAGTCGCGACGGCTTTCTCAACTTGCTAGATAGCTGGGTCAATTTCGACTGCTGTTTGGAGGAGAATTTCATCGTCCGGCTGCTCTGATCGGTAGTTTTCCGTGGTTTCTCCAAACAATATCAGACAAATGCCGGAGCAGTACTCTAACAAACGAGCCAAGGCCCGCGAGTGATCTTTCCTTCGTCATTCTTGACCCCCTCGTCTCCCCTTCCTCCCTCCACACACACATTCACACACGTGCACAATCTTACCACACGTGTCGGGAAACCATTTAGATTCTTGGAGCATGTCCCGGCTGTGGCGGTGCCTCGTTGCCAGAGATAACTGAAAAGATGACCCCCACACACAACCGACGGGTGGGTCAGCGTCCATTCTCACTTTTTAGCGGGGAAGGAACACCGCCGTCTTCCCCTATACTTGTAGTACAATTACGGACCTTAGCATGACCATAGCAGTTGACCCGCCCGGAAAACAATCAATCGAACCAGCAAATCACGTGCGTGGGTTTACAGACAGCTAACTTCTCTCGTAGTAATAATGCGTCCCACGCCGCCCACTCTCTCCATCGCACAACACAAGCTTTTTCGACGTGGTGTCACGACGCCGACAACTCGCCTCTCCGTCGACGCGAAGGCGCCTCTCGGGGTTTCTGTCACGTCCCGCTCCCTGCCCTCCCCTCCCCGCCACGCCCCCTCTCGCGGCTCTGCCGTCCGCCCCCGCGGGAAGACGAATGAGGCGATGGAGATCGAAGCCTCCGCGACGCCCACGCTGCTCCGCAGGCGTCGTCGCTTCGGACGCCTCCCGCACCTGCGATCGCTGCGCCGCGCCTCGCCTCGCCTCGCGTCGCCCAAACGGCCGCGGAGATCCGTCAATCTTCATCTTCTTCTGCCTTCTCCAGGATTAGGCATGCTTGTCTGTTCGGGCTTTATCGTCGCGATAAAATAAGGCAAGAATTACAGGTGTGACCAACAATAGAAATTGCAACAGATTACAAAAGAAGACGGAACGATCATGTGGCGCCAGGAAGAATGGCCAAGAAGATCCTGAATTACAGACCTTTCCGAAAAAAGAAATGCTGCTCGACTGAGGAGATCTGTCAACACTGGTGTGAAAGGATGGCTGTTCTCATGCGATGGATGGCTAATGGCATGACAATGGCAAAATGTCGTTGAATGGAAAGAATAGAAGTTTCCAAATCAATTATAGTCAATCAATAAAATACAGGGAAATTGTCAGCACACGAGATTTATTTTATTAAAAAACTTGGCACGACGTTTCGTGGTTCAAGGTATCTTTCAGATGTAGGTTTGAAAGCATGATGAAAACTTGAAAAGTAAGATCTTTATATTACATCTTTTCTATCATACTAATAATAGACTGAAATATCTTTATAAATGTCAAAACCGAGATAAAACGAGTATTCTTGATTAAATTTTTGTAAAAGATAATTGTGGTTTATGCCACTTTTCCATACAAATTCATGACAATCTGTGCTAGGCAATCTAGGCAATTTTGGGCCGGGGGCAATGCTGAAACGTAGCCCCATTCCCCCCGAAAATATTAAAAATGTGAAAGTTGTATCAAGAAATGATGAGTTATTTTGTTTCAACAAAACAATAATGACAACGTTTAAGCCAGAAAAAGTTTTTGAAATATATTTTAAATAATAGTTTTAAATAAAAGTATTTAGTGAACAAATAATACAATTTACACGGTGAGCTGAAAACGCTGAAAAAAATTGTTGTATTTATTTAGTAAAATCGAGTCACTTGTTAAAATTACTTGTTAGTTTATTAAAATCACTTGTACCACAACCTATTTTAATGTTAGCGTCACTTGATTCATTTCATCGAGTCATATCTTACGTGTAAGTAATTATAATTAACTATTTAAGGTAAAACTTTAATTGAAAATTACATCAGACATTTACTGCGACATATAAAATTTCAATAACGATTTTCTCCAGTTCTAATTTCTTTTCCAACTTTCTACTAATTTTTTCCATCGGTCCCATCATCGAGCCCCTTGACTTGAGGGCCCTGGGTGGTCGTCTGTCTGCCCATCCCATGCCTAGCGCCGGCACTGATGACACTCAATGTACACCTCAGTTATGGAAATGAAACTCAGATCACAATTGTGTTCTTTTAATTGTATCACTACAATTACATTATTTTCCTTATTTGTCCAAAAACTGTAAGATGTTGAATTTCACGTGTCTCGGGCGAAATCGGATTCCCGAAGGACTCCCTTGCCAGTGAGCTGAGATTGATCAGCCTCATATGGCCGTTGGTCGGTAAGTTCAGTTTTACCATTTCTTTTCTTGTGAGCTTGATTTTATAAAACTATTTCGTTACTCTGGTTTATTGAATTTGAGAAAATATTGAAAATGCCTAACAAATGAATGAATGGACTAGCAACAATGAATTTCCCTCCCTAGCTATTGGCTAGTTGGACTCAATGCATAATTCTTCCCTTCAGAAAACTACAGCCTGTGAGTTTACTGAGCCTATTCAAGGAGTAACTGAAGTTTCTGTAGCACGGTCGCTGTACTCAGTTTATGTTCGGAGCTTACATTCAGTTTTTGTTGAATTATTTTGTTAATATTAATGAAATGAAGTCCTTGTAATAGTAATAATACATTTGAACACAGTTTTTATTTAATATGTACTTAAAATATTTTTAAGAAGTTTCAAGTGCTATTACATAAATGCTCGTCACAACTTTCTTTCTTAACCTAGATACCTGTGAGTTTTACAGTTCGTGAAGAGGCGCATCTGCAAACGTAAACTGTTGTAACTCATCTTCAAAACAACATATTCATCTGAAGTCACCATAGTTTAAATTTTCTTCAGAGTTATCATACTTGGCTTTCGTAAATTTGCGAAGCCTTTAGATTGTTCAACAGTTTATTTGTTCGGCTCCTAAATGATATTTGTGTAAACAAAAACAATGCATTTCTTTGGATTGTATTACAAGCGAAAGAAAAAGGAATCAACATGATGTAAATTATAACACAAGCAGATATATAGTTTATTTTCTGCCAGAACTGCAAACAAAAGATTATGACGCTAAAAGAAGAAACGAGGAGCGTAGAAACGCAGTTTACGTCACATATCTTCGAGGCGCTGATAAGAGTTATCTAAACAAGTCTCAAAACGAGGCACGTGAATATCAACATTCAGAATTTCATCAGTTCGGCAGCAACAGAGTGAAACTTCGACGCGAAGCAATGTTTCACGATTTAATCCTGCGCTGAAATGCGTGTGATGCATACTTGCGTTATTTTCAAAATTGTTGCCTCCTGTGAGGATCGAACTCACGACCCCTGGTTTACAAGACCAGTGCTCTGCCACTGAGCTAAAGAGGCGGACGATGGGCACTTTTCCTGCCTTTGGGACTGATGTCTGCCCCTGGGGGCTGCCCGATCTCTTTGTTAAGGCATATACCTGGCTGAATCATAAACACAGAAACCACAGCGCCCCCTGTGACGCGAACCGTCGGCCTATGTGTTCAGGGATCGAATGTAGACGTTTCGAAAATTATTTCAGGTCCTTAAAACAATTTATTATTTGAGACTATATGAGACTGAGATTATTTTAACTATACTTTAAACAACTAATATTGTTTCAAAATTTGTTAACAATTCTAGGATATTGTTGTAACATACATTATGCCACCTGTTTGTCGGAAATAGTGTGTTTTAGACGGTCTGTAATTATGAGTATCAGCCAAAATTTTGTTAATCGCCTCAAAAGGGTTTACTGTTCCTTTAGGTAAGTTCTGTTTCATCTCATTAATTATAGTAATGTATTTGTTTTGTGGATCCTGTTGCGGATTGGTTCGTGAAATCATATTCGTTTTATTTATTTGCTAGAGTGTGATGAATTTTAAACGGTGATTTGTATTTTACATTTCCTCATATAAATATTTTGTTTTATAAAAGCAGAGAAGCCACAGTTTACGCATCGCCGTTTTTCTCGTGTGTTCAAAACGGGAACAATGTTATATTAGTGTCTGTAAACTCCACAAAATCAATGCTATTGATACGTTCTAATATCGGCGTGTACCATTCAGTACAGTAAAACGTTTATTACATGCAATGCACAATGAGACGAATTCATCACTTTTTTTGTTTTCACAGATATATTGAAATGAATTCAGAAATGTATTGAAAGCAAATTAATATAGAATATCATTAAAGCAAAATCCTTTATTCGATATAAATCCCAGTCCCCCAATGGTAATAAATGTCCGGTCATTTGCCCGCAGTAAAAATAAAGATAAATTTGTTACGCGACGGGAGTTTTGCATTTCTCCCATTTATTCAATATGTGATTTTGTTACTTAACTGAAACTCTCACCGCAACCTGGACAGGAAATCGTGAGAAAGGTTCTTTGTAGAAAGTTGACTGTTTTCCTTTAGCTTGGGTCAGAAACTGTTTTAAATTTATTTTTACAAATGCATTTCTATATTTAAAGTGTAATTTTAATATTCATTGAGATATATAAAAATTCAATAATCTGTACATTTATTTGAAATGCAATTGGGTATGACCCGGTGACAGTTGATTGACAATAATTACAATAATAATAACAAGATAGTAAAAGAGTACAATACAAAACGATACAATACAATACAACACAATAATCATATTATCTCTAATATAAAGTATTATAACAATTATTTCAACTCTACCATGACATACAACAATTATATGTTAGTGATAATAAAAATCAGTACGAGCAACATAGATATTGGCTAAATTAGATTGAAAACAAGACATTTATCACGTTCACTACACTTCACTGCACTGCACTACACATCTGTCGCCCTTATTTCTGAATCACTAGAAAATATTTTTGATAACGCTACCCTTTCCAGAATTCCATCTCTTCGAACAGCTTCGCACCCCTGGCTCGTGAAAGTGCATTTCCCGGCGGCAGGGACTAAACGCGCGCGGCTGGCCAGTGACTCACGGGCTGCTCCACCACACGGAACAATTCCCGGAGCGCGACGCCATCAGCAATGCAACGAGCTATGATGCAATAATGGAGGCGCCCCGCGATCTGCATTTCTCGCCGGGCATTCCCAATTCCCTCCCCCTCCGCGCGCGCGTCAAATCGCCCGCAACGCCCTCTGGTGGCCGCGCCGCGCCGCGCCGCGCCGCGCCGCGCCGCGCCACCTCGCCCACCGAGCGACGCGTCGAGCGCAAAACGCGACTATCGACGGGCTGCTCTCCAGCGCACGGGCGAAGGGATACGGTCGTGCGCGTCGTTTTTCTCTCGCGTCGATGGTTTCGCCGATCGATTCCGTTAGGGTTGGACGGATAAAAGTGCGTTGCCTCCTGTGAGGATTGAACTCACGACCCCTGGTTTACGAGACCAGTGCTCTGCCACTGAGCTAAAGAGGCGGCGATGCGAGGCAGGCTTCGCTGCGTGAGGTAGAGCCTGGCTCTGCCGCCTGGAGTGGGGCTGGAGGTGTTTGCGCGTGTGTGAATGGGGATTTTGAGGGGCGGCATTGGCAGCGTGAAGAGGGAGCGGAGGAGAGGCCCTGCGCGCTAGGGTGTCGGGATCGCACTCGCCGCTCCTTTAGAAATCACGGAAGTCGGAAAATCTGAATGATTGCCGAAGTTTTGCGCTTTTCTTAACAGACTACTCGTACTCTTTTTTGCACTTATTCGTTCTCATTGCAATGCATGCACAGTTTTCCATTCATATTATATTTGATATTACACGGACGACAAGGCATTTGTGAAAGTTTATAAAAATATATAAAATGTTAGTACTTATCTTTGAATTTTAATGTGTTTGCTTTGTGATTAGAGTTGTTATTTTCATGGAGATTCATTTGAGATTTTTTTTTTTAGAACTTCTTGTAATATGTGTTGGTTCATCCCCAAAATTCCTAAATCTAGACCTGAACCCTCACAGAAGTTGCATTTCCTTTCAAGAAATGATTGATTTAATATCAAAGAACTATTGATTTATCAGATTTATCATTTAATGGCAATTTATATTTCATAATTTTTAAAACGTTTCTAAAATGGAATTAATTCAGATATTTCAGACATACGTCATTACATCTACAAGTTAATTGAAAGTGACGAAGATTCATTATTAAACTTTCGGTATTTAAAAAAGTTGAAGTATATTTTTGAAGAGGAGGTGTGATAATGCTGTGAAACGTAGTATTCTGATTTATAAGAATTTTGAGCTCTACAAAATATGTGTTTCTTCATTTTAATCCTCACCGTCAGTTAGTTAATATTTTCATTATAATTTTGAAACAATTATGTGCTTAAATTATTATTATTATTATTATTATTATTATTATTACAACTGACAACTACTTTTATAATTACCAAAATTTAGAATTAGTAGGCTAATAGGTGAAAAAATACGATTTAATTAATTAAGAACTTCGATAAAGTTTACATAAACTAGGGCAGTGAACCTTAATTTATTATTGTATTTTTTAAATTAATTTATTTAATTTGTTTTATAACGCTCTAAAACTACTTGGTCATAAGCGATCAAAATCTATTTTAAATAATATTAAAATTTATATTCTTATTTACATAGCAGTCTTTCTCAACATTATGTTTTAACTGTGTAAAACATTCAACAATGATTACAGTTATTATTACAATGATGTGAATATTTTTTTAACAAGAAAGTAACCATTACTATACACATTTTTCTAATTTTGTAGCACATGGAAATTTAATAATTTTGTCACATTCTGAAGTAGAATTTAATAGGGAATGAATTATTGTATTTTATTTTATTGGTCACATGGGAATTGTAAATTTCCAATTATGCGATCCGAGAACATCAGGATCAATTTCTTACCGTCTCAATATCAATATTCTCTCATCACACCGTCCGTGTCAAGTAAAGACCTCTCGTAGGTTTGTTTTTCCACATCGCTACGAGATAGCGCTGTAGTACTGGTAATTATCATTCGCCTTTATCGCAGAGATTTGATTGCGCCAAAGTTGTAGAAATAGGCTCTCTACGTAAAACAGTAAAAGCCATTACAATACAGCCGCAGTCTATGCTAAAACATTTTTTAAAAAACCACGTCTATTAAAATATTTTGGTTCAATTTCAAGGAATGGTATAGTTGTGAGGTTATTTTGTGTAAATTTTTGAATAAACGTCACAGGAATGGTTTTATTTGTATTTGGTAAGGATTGTTGCAATAAATAGGGTATTCGTAATAATAACTTCTATAAACCATATATGAATAAAAAGAAGGTGGTTAGCGCAGGTTTTTGTCATCATTAATGAGTTACACATTTAATTTAGCAGGAGAGAAATAAAATACTCAAAAGTGGAGAAAATACTCAAAAGTGGAGTTGTAATCGAATAAGTTGGTTCATACTTCCTGATTGAATGTTATTGATGTACGGATCAAATGTATAATTGTGAGAAAAGGGAAACAACAAGATAAACTATCTGAAAAGTTAATATTCTCATGCAAATATATATCGCAAGAAGAAAGTTCGTCGCATTTAACTTCTCGTTTTCCAACGCTCCAGGATGGGTTGAAGCGAGCTCTTTGTTAATATTCAGGCGACATTTTTCCTGAAACATTTCTAATAAAGTAGATGAAATTTAATTTGCTGAGTCACACCATTTGAAAAGATCAAAAGAGTCGCTGAAAGTGTCAGTATGGCAACTTTTCAGTGAAGCGTGCTTCACATTTTTCAATACTGCACATAAACCAGTCAACTATAATTTTTGTTCACGTTTTAATTAGTTCCCTTGACTGCGTGAGTAACCTGAATAAAACGTGAAATAATGGAGTGAAACTCCTGTTAAATTGACGTTAGTTTTGTGCACGGATTTTTTTTGCTGGATAAGCTGCACCGAAACAGGCGTTTATTTGATTATCGACTTCCAATATTTTGTCAGTCGCTTGCGCATGAAAGCTGAAAAATATTCAGGTCATTATTGGGAGAAACACAATTATTGTCAGAGCACACTGTGTCTAATTGATAGGTATGAGACAAAAGAGCCTCGCTACAGTACTGAGCAAGTTAGAATAAACTCAAATAATTTTATCTAATCTAGGACTAGAACAATTTACTTCTATTGTAGAAGAAGAAACTGAGAACCCTACTGTTTGATTATTTTTGATTGATTTAATTAAATATTAGACAAATGTTACAGAAGTCTAGCTTTTGAGATCCATGATAATTTCTATCACATTCTTGCCATTCTATTGAGTACTATTTATTAAGAAGGAAGAAAGTCGGAAAGACGAATGAATTATGAAAGATGAAAAGACAGAAATTGCTAATATACTAATAATTCCTTCCAAAATGTCTGCATTTGGACGGAATGTTTATAATAACTTTTTTTCACACATTATGGCCACTAGAACGACTTTACTAGTATAACATCACATCTCTGTTGGAAAGCCTTTCCAACAATTATAAAATTACGGATGGTTAGATGACACTTGTATAAACGGTGTTTTATTTTTCACGTGACAGTGGTAAGAAGAAAACATTTAACCCCCAACGCCTGTCCCGAATTTCGCTGCATTTCGAATTTCCCCTTTTCGCTGCAGCCCTCAGGGACAGTAAAAGGTCGAATTATTTCACTTTCTTTTCCGCATCAGTTCAAATCGAACAAGGCATTGAAATTGACAATTTTTGCCTTCGCGCGGCGTGTGTGCCTGGCGTGTTCACCGTTGCGTAGAGCACGTCCTGCACGGCGCATCGCAGCATCACGACGCGAGGCTTTGGAGGCCATCGGACGCCGAGGTTGCGCCTCCTCTGGGAAACGCCCATTCCTGCGCGTCAGGGCGTCTCCGCTCGCCGCCGCGGCGGCGGCGGCGGCGGCGGCGGCGACGGCGGCGGCGACGGCGGCGCTCATCTGGAATGCGCGGGGGCGCACCGCTCGTAGAGTTACGCGGCGCCGGCGCCCGGCGCCCCGACGCCGCCCACGCCCCCCGCGCCCCGACGCCCGGCGCCGCGCCGCTTCTGGGAAAAGAAAGCCGGCGAAAGAGGCGGCACCGCTGCGCGCGCGCCGGCGTGAAGATGGAAACGATAGGGAAGCCGCTGGCGACAGCGAGATGGACTCGCAGGATATCGACTTGCCTGGGGAGCACCTGCAACAAAATAAATAACAAATATACGCGTTTTGTAAAAGAAAATTGTAGTTATTATCGAAATTGAAAAGTAAATTAGAAAAAAGACATATTCTTAACTATCTTTCAGCTTATAAATAATTCATGTTAATTTTTTTTTTTCTAGAAAGTTTTTGGGAACGATAACAAGAACACCTCATCTTCTTCAATCTGTTTTTCAATGTCATGTTCGCTTTTTCCATCTTTTCACCACTGGCTTGGCATTCGCATTGGGATTTGAAATGAGCCAACATTTTTGAGAAAAGCTTTAATATTTATTAGATTTTCGAAATTTTAAGTAAAAATCTGCATCCTTTCTTGTCTTATTACGAAATATACGTGACAGCTCAGTCAGGTGGGCGCTGAAATGAAGGAATATTTACATGTCTTATGCAGAAACTAATAGATTTCATGAAGAAGTGGTCTTTTTTAGGTGTCCGATTAATCGAGGTGGCCGTTTGAACAGATTTGTTTTGTATTTTTAGTTTGTTGCATCTTCCAGGATTAGAGGCCTCTCGCGTCAGCGACTCCTCTGGGTCACAGTAGCAGGCAGCCCAGTTCGCGTGTGGGCTCTCTGATGGAATGTGGTGGTCGGAGCCCGTGACGTCTGTGCGTCCTTGCGTCACACGACCTTCCACGTGCCGTCGCCGTCAGGTGCCGGTCGCATCGCCGGACAAATCACGGATGCCACTAGTAGTGCCTTTGGAGACAGGGTTCTCATTCGGAATATAGGCAAGATGCGAGCCACTCTTACGGTCTACACATGTTCGAGATGAAGGGTCACTTGAGATCGTCATTGATTGGAGGATTAAATGTCAAAGGCAAGGTTCTTCAGTTTAGTATTTCTGGGAATTCTTTTAGATTATTCGAGTGGAAAATGTTCTTGCCTGCTCCGCTGGTGGTATTCTTGAGCGATATTTCTTAATTACAAATCTGTGGTCACGGTGTAAAAGTTGTGAAGTCAATTTTTGGCAAAATTGGGTTAAGTACTGAAACTACATGTTTAGTATCTATATTTTATTTTAGTAAAACGACCGAATTAAAATGTTGCCTACTTAACGAGAAAGAAACATTAAGAAATAGCGTTTAGCGTAGGAACAAGCGGAGGCTCAAAAATCTAACCCTTGTTTTCTCCAAACTAAGATTTTTGAATTAAGAATTTTTACCCCGTGACCACAGAAATATTGTATGTGGATGCAGATAGCTCAGTATGCTTTACTTTACACAACGTGTTGGTAGACTTATATTGTCGATACTTCCCAACGATTATTACTTCCACCAACTCAAGATGGGTGCAGTAATAGTGCTTTCCGGATCCATGTGAAGATCTATTCAAATAATGACGTTTCTATGAATAAAGTTTAGTTGGTTTCCCATTTCAGTTGGGACTGCCTTTCGGTTTTGCCAGATCCCTTCCTGGCTGCCAGTTGTCGACGCCCTGGAGGCTTACCGGGACCTCCCGCGGTAACTATCCCTCTGTTGAGAACAATTCGCAGGAAAGAGTCTTTCGTGCTACCCAAACATCACGCGAGATAGCCTTTAGGTTCATCTTCGTCCTGAACAATTACATTAAACTTGAGATTTCCCATAAGCCTTTCTCGTTGCTTGAACCATTATTGTGAGTGTAGATTGCCAATTTCTCAATCATGCGCACAGATATCACTCCAAGGTTTCGATCTAAAGAAATTATGCTTTACAATATGGATGTAAAACATTAGGGACGGGTAAGGTACTCCATGCCACAAACACAACTGAAAGCATCTGTGTCTAATTCGGAATTCAAATCCACAACCTCCGTGTCCGCGTTCTTGTACATACCTGCCCGAGGCCCCGGTACCTCTAGGCTGACCCTTGTGAAAAGAATACAGTCTAATACACAAATTTTCGCGTGATCCTATAATGACTCTGCCGAAAATAAATTCAACCAATTTACATAACCAGTACGAATGCACGTCTAACGTCAGTTTAAATCCTCTACTAATTACAATCGTCCCTACAGACTTTCAATTTAATACACGAGACTATTCAATTTACGTCTATCCATACTCGTTACATCTAAAGCAGGGCAGAAGGCAAATAAACACGGACATCACTTTAGTTAATGCAATTATAATTACAGAGAGTACTTACATTGCATTGCCTGAAAATTAAGGAAACAAACTGGTTTACAGTCGCAGTATACTCTTCAGGTGATAAACTCTTTTACCTACTTATGATTTTAATCAACTGGAGCAGCACATTTGGTCCATCAAAACCAGAGCTTTTCTTAAAACCTTTGCTTCCCTTTAATTTTAACCAAAACGTAGATATATGAATTGCAATTTGTCTTCTCTATTTGAGAACTAAACAAGCGTGCAGATCGTGGAGGAGGGCGTCCTTCCATTATCGAACTCTAATTGTCGCGCTGCCCCCTGCGTCGCCGACTCGAGCGTTTCGCGAAACCGCTCGCTCCTCACCTGCCCCCCACATGCCCGCCCCACACGCCTCGCCCACGCGGCCGCCTTGATTAAGCGCGCATCGCAGAGCGTGGCGGCTTCCGTCGCCGGGAAATTTCACGCCTCGTTCGCCAGACGCGCCTCTGACTTCGCACAGTGGAACACTCTCTGAACTTCCTGGTAAAATGTATTTTTCTTTCGAAAAGTACCCTGGAAATGCCCCACTGTAATTGTTATTTACGACAAAGTGTCATGAGGCATCTTATTACAGTACAAAATTGGAGAATCATCAGAAGTGGCTATGAAGCCGAATTTGATAACCATTCGAGTGTTTGAAATGAGATGTAACGATGCGAATATCGTACTACGTTTTAAGTTTGTAAAAATCCCGACGAACTATAATTTTCAATTAAATTTGACTTTCTTCCAAAAGGTGACATACTGATTGATGTTGATAGTAGTTAATATGAGACCATGCATTAGTTCTAATGTTATTGAAATTACTAAAACATTGTTAGTACTGTACCATGGCATGTTACAACAATGTATCGTAATAAGCTAACAACTATTTTAATGACACTGATCTGAGTTTCATAAAGTTTGCCTGTATGTAATGAAAGTGGATATTTTTTTTGTCGTAAGTCAGAAAGGTTACTGATGGAAAGAATTACTTTCTGCTTTGAAATGGGATGCATAGATGGAGAGAAAAGTTAATTTGGTTACTGAATATTATATTATTCTTTGAAGGATCTTTGAAGTTTTATTTCCTTACTTTCTTTGATTTTAATTAATTAAAGACTTGTATTTAACTGTTGGGAAAGTTTCAAAACAGATTAAACAATGTTCCGGATTGCCATCCGCTACTTTTTAACTTAAAACAAAGTTATGTTCATATAAAAAGTATATTGCAGCAAATGGAAAAAAAAAGGATGTATAGAAAATCTGTTTCATCTGAATCTTGGGTGAACGTTTTCAATTACGTTTGTATTAGAAGAATATAAAGGATTTGCAACCAGCAGCTATTATTATTGCTATTTTACATGGCGACTTGGCTTCCACCCAGTCAACAACAACCACTTTTTCCAGAGGGAATGCTAAAATAAGCTCGCCACCTCCCAGAATATGCAAAGTATTTTCTGGCAAATGACTATAAGCCAAGCAAGATAGTTAGTTAGTTAATGCCTTATTTTACGTGGCGAGACTCGGGGCCATCAGGCCCGCTCTTCCGTCTGACCACGCAAATTTCGCTACGCTCCTTTCACCTAGCGGAGAAAGAAGGTATTATCTCGGGCGACGAAACAGGCGATTTGAATTTAGCTCAGAGGCGTCATTTAGGCGTGAGGATCTTTTACATGCAAGTAAATCTACTAACATGGGACAGCCGGCTTTACTTCCCCTCCGCGGAAGGCGTACGAAGGATTTTTTCGCCCTTAAAAACCCACGGCTTCGATAGTTTTACACTCGTTTATGATTTCATGGCTGTAGTAATGTATTCCGTCCTACTTGACTTGCATATTTAGTTTTTCCGTTTTATATCTGCATGTATGTTTGTAATTTATTTTCTTCGAATTTTTCCATACTTTCATGAATCTTTCATTTATTTTGTAACATACGTAGCATGTAAAGTTAGTATTACTTTCAATCATAATTCTAAAATTATCGCCAAAAACTCAAGAGGATCGTCGTAAATAAGAAATAATGCCAAAACCTGTCACGGTTATTGCTATTTTACATTTTGTCTTCTTATCCCAGATTAAGGTGTGGCAAATTGCCTACTCCTCCACTTCTTTATTATCCTTGGTATTATATTGGAGTTGACGTTCTTTGGGAAATGCATTCCGTGGTTCAGAGGTCTTCATCATCGTCAGGATATGGAACAAATACGAGACTAATAACTTCCATATTTGTGGGGTTGGCTAAGTCTTTGATGTTGTTATTCACCCAGCAAAGCATGACGGACCTAAACTAAGATTGCGTCATCGCGCGTGCCTCATGAACAAGACATCGGAAACTGTGAGGTGCGTGTTCGCGGTGTAATTAGCGGCGCCTGGAATGCTGCAGGCGAGCGACATTGTGCCAAGAATTTAAATTTGCTGTTATGAATAAATTCCTCCCATAATTCTTGCATGTGAACTGTTTTCTAATTTTACTCTTAGATTTCCTTTTCGCTTTGCTGTTAATTCTGGAAACGTTTAAGAAACTTTTCCGTAAAGAATAAATCCACTGTAGTACTTGTATACAAGATTTAAGAATTGTCTAGGATGTTTTTACAATAATTTCTTTCCCATGTGTACAAAAATGGTACATTATTTACTTTAGGCTACTTCCCATCGGGAACATAATGTGTACCTTGAAATAAATGTTATGTGTTTTCGAGTTTTTATTCTATATATTGATTGGCAGTTTGCTTTCAATAAAAATATCTAGACAGAAAATATTATTATTGTGTATTGTTATATATATATATATATATATATATATATATTATTTGCATTTTTTTATTTGTAGGGGATGTCTTCTTTTCTTGCTAAACGTTATCAGTGTAGAGATTACAAACAATATCATTCTGATGTCTGTGAATTGATTTGAATTACAAGCGATGTAAAGCGCTTGTCTATTAGCAAGCTGCCGGTTCCAGGCATTGCTTGTGAACGGTGGCGCCGTGCAACGTTTTTCAGCATGGCGTTTCCTAGAATGTACGAGTACAAAGCATCAGGGCAACAAATGAAGCGGCAATTGTAGCGGCGATTGTTTCTTTGGTGTCGGTAGGGCAGTTTAGTGAGCCGGTGGAGTTGGTGGAAGTTGTTGTTGTGGTGGTGGTGGTGGTGGTGGTGGCGGTGGTGGTGGCGGTGGTGGTGGTGGTGGCGGTGGTGGTGGTGGTGGTGGTGGTGGCGGTGGTGGTGGCGGTGGTGGTGGCGGTGGTGGTGGTGGTGGCGGTGGTGGCGGTGGCGGCGGTGGTGGTGGTGGTGGCGGTGGCGGCGGCGGCGGCGGCGGCGATGAGAGCTCTGCTGGTGGTGGTGGTAGTGTTGATGATAGCTGTGGTTGTAGCTGTGATGGTGGTGGTAGTGGTACCTCTTGCAGATTACTAAGAGCGACCTAATTTAGAGTTTGGTAATGGAGAGTGGTGATTATGGTGGTGGCGTCGGTGAAGCAGTGGTTGTAGCTGTGGTGATGATGGTAGCTCTGGTAGATAATCAAGAGCGTCAGAATTTAGTCTCCGTCACCGCCAAACTTCCGTTTCTAATGGCAGGATGATGGTGGCGGAGGTGTTACGGTAGTGGAAGATGTGAGGGTGATAACGAAAGAGGTATTCCAAGAACCTCTCGGTACTCTACTGGGAGAAGTGAATGCGTCAATTACACTGTACCGGTACACATTCCTCGTACTCCCTGCAATTCTTTGAAATCGTAAAATGCTTAGGATTCTTGTCTTTATCACTCCGTAAAATATTGCACTCATGACAAAATGACACTCTTTAAACAAGATACCTTGATATTTCGGATATTTTTACGATACTTAAGGAAGAGACCTGTGTTACAACTTCCATCAATACACCATTTTTCACTGTCTTGGAAATACCTGTAATGACAAGACTACGCATGTGCTGAGGAGGAAAAGAGGTTATATGTACAGCTAGTTTGAAATATGTTTAAAGAAAGCTTTGGACGAAACGTTTTATTTTCCAACTTCATATCTAGAGAGAAGCTCTTGTCCGCATTCAGCACTCGTTAATAAGTGTCCTAGTAATACAAATCGTTTACTAATTTCCAGGTTTTAAAATAAACGCAGAAGAATTATTTGCAAAACGACTGAACATTCTACTTGAAACGGTTTGTATATCCTAAAAAAGTATTCTAGCAAAGAAACGTAAGAAGATTTCCTTTCAAAAGTATCCAGAGGCCTGCTTTCAAAGAGTACCTTTAACATCTACCTAAAAGGTTGGTAGGACTTTAACGATCTCACATTTGACACGGAGCGCGTAAACTAGTGGAAGGTTTACCACCACAGCATCTAAAGCGAGACACGTCCAAAAATAGCTTCTTAATGCTGCGGTAGCATGTGTACTACTAGAACCTTATAACAGCTACGTTAATGCCCTTCCGAATTTTAAAATGTAACATGGATATTTAGGTAGTTTATAGCCTGTTAACAGAGGAGAATATGGCATAGAAGGCTCTGAAGGTGCTCTTGAAAGCTTGTAAACGTGTTTCAAAATTGTTTCATTCGTAATGCCGTTAGTCTGAATGGTAACTCCTAATAAAAACTGACACAACTGATTTTCGTGTTTCGGGGCCGGATTAATGTCTTAAGCACCAATTTATTTTTTTCATGGAAAAAGTTACGCGGGGACCTGTTAATCATGAGGCCTAATCACATCCTCCCTTTGCTTATGCATTAATCCCCGCCTGCTCGGAAAGTTGCCATCCGGATCTTTCCATCTGATAGTTCATGGCAATTTTCAAACACTAAGCATGCGAATGAGGTTCAAAAATACGTTTCATTTAAAAAATGTTCTCAAATTATGTGTCATGGCTCCTATTGAGCATTTCATGTTCCATTTCAGTTTAGTGCGTGAAATTGAAACTCTCATACTAACACTTGCGTTTGGTTTATGTCTGCTACTACTTTTATATACACACAAGTTGCTTAATTGTATACAGATCCCTCCATAGCAGAAATATTTCCTTCACTACAAACTCATCATTACAGGTCAACCTCTCCACAATAGAAGGAATGAAATTTTTAGCTTTAAAAAATGCTGCGCTCTCCAGATTGTAAGAAAAAGAAGCACTGGTTTATTTATGTAAGTCGGTTTACTTACGTAGAAATCTTGGGTATTCGTATAAGGAAGAAGAAGAAGAAGAAGAAGAAGAAGAAGAAAGAAATCGCAGTATAAAACTAGTATATTACTTACGGCCATACGTTAATTTTGTAGATATTGTAGTCCAGGCCGAGGCTGAATTCTCTCTGCTTTACAGATCTCGGGGTCAGAGGTTGAGGTTATTAGGTTTTATCCACTAGTTTCGTTTACGAAACTTTATTTGTCACGAGGACAATTCCAGATAATGTTTTATATTTTGCAATATATAATTTAATTGAGTGAAACTTCATAAATGTATGCTTGACTATAAACTCAGTAATCTTGCGTAGAAATAAGTGCAAAGTTGCTGCAACTGTTTTATATAGCTTTGATTTCAAAATCGCCGGAATGTACTATGTAGGTTACAAACATGTGAATTGATATTTTTGTGTCTTTTTATTCATCTTGTAAAGCAATTGATACTACTAACTTTGTCAATCCATTAATTTTAGTGAACTGTTTCTCTGCAGGAAATAATGTTTGTCCACTGGAAAATGTATAGCCTGAAATAAGGATGTAATGGTCCCAAGTTTTGAAATAAATCTTAATTTTTTTTTTTTTTACTTTCGAAAATGTTCCTTCTATCAATGAAGATTTTATTTTTTAATTTGAATTTTCAAACTAGTAATGCAAAGGACATTCTATTTCTTTACGCATTGCACTTTTTGAGATGCAGTATTCAGTGCAGTTAGTGAGCCTCCTTTCTGTATCCACATTTTTAGTTCCAAAATTACAAATTAATACATTTTATTTACTTCATTGGTAAGGAAATTACAACCATCTTCTAATTATCGTTCGATTTCTTTGAACGCTCAATTTACAGAGCCTTAGCTTCTCTCCTTGATTCTTCTATCAGCATTAACCCACGTTTTAATTGTGGAGCGTAATGGACGCCAGCATCGCTTTAAATTATCCGTCACTGCCAGTAGACATAAACGCAAACACGACCTAATAGACCGGTCCACTGGAGGCGAGAGCCTTGCATCCAGAGCTCTGAAACGAGTCAACAGGCGCCGACGGGCATCGATCGGCCGACAGCGCTTCCGCAAAACAAACCGCCACGAGACATCCGCAATCAGCGCTGGACCACGCGCCGGTACACAGCTCTCGGAGGGAGATCGCGGCGCAGAGCCTCGCTGCATCCGAGGGCGGCGCCGTTCCATTTTAGTCTGGCTTCGCACCGTCGCGACATGGTGCGAAGTAAAAGGCAAATTGCAGCGATGCGAAAAGTAAAAAGTAAAAATCAGGCAAATTGCAGCGATGCATCGTTGCAATTTGCCCGATTTTTACTTTTCGCACTTACTTCGTTAAGAGAAAGTAAGTGCGAATATGCGAACGTGAGTTGTAATCGTTCGCCGGAAAACGGCGAATTTACGACAGAAAACAAACTCTTATTTCCGCGCTCTGGTAACGGAAAGGTGGTTTAAATCGTGTTCCCATATATATATATATATAAAATTAAATTACTTCTTTCAGTACTTTTTATAATTATAATACAGGTTTTCTGGATCCTAGATACCGAAAAATGATTGCAAAATATCTGTCCGTCTGTGCGTAGTCAATGCTAGTTCCTAAACATTTGAGCCAATTTTTTCAAAAATTGTTGTTCCCAATCGATTTAAAACTCGAGGCTCTCTTGAGTTTGAAACTGATATTAAATTTGGAATTAAGCCTCGACGTTTTCAAACTTTTCTCAGAAATGGCTCTACATTTTTTTATTACTCTTTGTTCTCGGATAACGTAAAGGATACGTAAGACACATAAGATGATGCGTGTCTCATTTTCGAAAATTGAAAATAAAGTATTTTATTGAAATGTGGAAAGACGCATTAAGGTTTATCTCGAGACTTCACTGGAAACGAGGTATCAGTTTAAGGCATCAATCTCTCACTAATTAATTACTTCTAATTACAGCCAGTGCGTCGTGTATTTTGTTACTGCCGCGTGCTTTTTGTTTTGTTATTGCCGCGTGCGTGTCATAAAACGGTAAGTATTTCTAAGGACATTTATAACTGAAAGAGGAAAGCGACGTTTGTACAAAGACAACTTAAACGTGGCACAAAGTCTCAACGAATATGTGAACGTAAACGTAGAAATTGAACGAGGAGAGTAGCAACCGGTAAAAAACAAATACGGAAGTTTCCAATCGATATTGTTAATGAACCGAGTTGAACAATATCAAAACAGATAAAAAATATAAATTTAAGAGACATCTTCAAGTGCGTTGTGCATTATAGAAGTGCAATAAATGAAAAAACATTTCAGTCCAGGGCTTACGGAACGCATCGTCGCCCTTCACGATGTTATCAGCAGCTTCCTATCCGAACAGGCTCTAAAGCTGTCGCCGATCCCATACGTGGCTCTCCAGAATCGCAGGGTGCGTGGTGCGGCTTTTCATCGGCGGCGGCTGATCGGGAGCGCTGTTGGGCGCCTGAGAATAGCCTCGATCGCCGGCGGAGTTGGGCCACTGCGCGGCGTCTTCGCAACGCTGACCCACTTGCCGCCGGCGGCGGCGGCGGCCCATCTCCCCTGGCCATTGCCCGCCGCGCACCACGTCCATCCTCCGCGCGCCGGCCCGAGCCACCATAGGCATCGATTAATTTACTGATTGATTGATTACTGATTCCGGGCGCGTCATCTTCTTAGGTACTTAGTCCCGCGGGTGTAGTGCATGCTTTTATCGCGGGAGGTGGCGGAGATTCTCCCCCTGGATGGCGAGATCCAGTGCCGCTCTACGTCGGCTTGCTGGTTTTTTTCCGCAGCCAGGTATCTCCCATTAGCGAGGCACCGCCCCAGTCGAGACGAGTTACACACCCGACTGGTCTCGTGACATGTGTGGTAGTGTACTGTAGAGCATGTAAGGGTATGGATGTGTGTGTAAGTAAGGGGGTGAGGATAGGACAAGAATGAGGAAGGAAGGTTCGCACATGGTCCGGGGCCCTTGTATTAGTGTACTGCTCCAGCATTCACCTGATGTTGATTTCGAACCACGGAAAACTGCCGATCAGAGCAGCTGGCCGTTAGAATTCTCCCCCAGACAGCGGTTGCATTCGGTCACTCGTACCTAGTGTCGAATATCCTGCCACCTCCTTCAGGATTTGAACCCTAGGACCTTCCGGTGAGAGGCACTGCAGGGACATTAATTGATGCCCTGAGCCACCTAATCAGGTGAAATTGTTTGAAAACAGACATCCTGTGTATTTCACGTGTTGGTAATACATAGTTTTTAACTTGAAATGCTGGGGAGGAGGATAAATAGGATGCGAATTTTGTAAAACTGAGCAAAAGAAAATGATTTCAGCGTACAAAGAAGTGGTGCCGCAAGATTCATGACTGATTAGTGTAATTGTTGGAAAAATAACTGTATTTGTTGTTTTGAATGGGTGAGCTATTTTTGTTACAAAATTTTAGGCTACATTTTAAATAAATATTACTAAATCATTTAAAACGTAATTACCACTTCGATTTACTTGTAGAAGAACTCACATAAATTCCTTAATTTTTCTCCCGGTCTCTATTTTTACACCAACTTACTGGTAACATATTACTTTGAGTTTTACAAAAAACCTTGTACTTATCCTTTATTTAGTAACGATTCGTAAATCTTACCTTCAGTCGTGGGGATTTTATAAAAACCAGGAATTGAAGAGAAACAGAAACTGCAACTAAAGAAATGAGCTGTTTCCGAAGACTTCGTTCAGCAACGACAATCCCGTTGCGCAGTGAAAACAATCGCTTGCTTTCCGAATCGCGGTCGTGCAGCAAGTCTCGGGTGACTGGAGCACAGAGGAGTTGCAGGTGTTGCCAGGTGACAAGGCGGGCTGCACCGCGAGGGCGGGCGACACACTTTTTTAGGACGTGGGAACAGGGGCTCTATGAAGCGGGCCACGGGCGAACCGTGCGGTGTTCGATTGGAAGAGCAATGTGGTGTAACGTGTCGAAGTAGGTTACGAGTACGGTACTCACGAGTGTCGGATGGTGTGTGAGAAGAAGTGACACTTAAAAAAAAATAGATCCCGTTTTAGAAACTAAAAAGAAGATAACGTTTGTTCGGTACTTTGTTCAATGTGTTATAATATTGCAAAAAAGGGGTTCATTGTTGACACGTGAGATTTCGAGATGACATGCCGATAACTTAGCGTGGTGCTGGCGTTCAATGGGACAAAATGAGTACGTTCTTGAAATAGCACGAAACCGTTCACGTTCGTAAGAGGGTAAGATCAATGTCTGTGCGTTTCGTAAGTATAGAAAATGCTTAGTGTCTTTTGTGTGATTATCCTTAAATTATATGTAATATTGAAACAATCTTGCTTATTAGAACTAATTCAGATAATGTATAGAATGCGGCAAAATGTATAGATTCCTTACAAAAAGCGATCATCATGCAGCCTTTACTGAGAGTCCAAGAAAGTCTGTTTTTGTTTAGTTAATAGATTTTGTGCTGAGCGAGGAAATGTGGGACAGTGATAGTAAAATCCGTACAGAATGACTTCTCAGACATGCGCAGAAATGGCGCCTCAGCTTTTGCCAGGAGCAGGTGCACATTGCACAGGGCCCTGCATCCACGCGACCCCCGCCGCTTCGCTACCTCGGGTGTGCGGCGGGCCTTTGTGTACGTGTCTGTGTGGGGGGGGGGAGGCGAGGGGGATCCCGCGATCTCCTATCGGGCTTCCCATCCCTCCTCCCCCCACCCCGTGACCTGCTCTTCGGCTAAGCTCGTTCGAGACTCATTGAATTTCGCAGCAACCTGCAGAATTCCTTTATCGGCGAGTTCGCGCGCTCGCTGTAGGACGTAACACACTTTCAGAAATCCGATATAGTACAGAACAGGAAATAGAGGTACAAAAAAGGGGGGAAAACCGTCTTTGTGAAGAGGGTCAGGGAAGGGTGTCCACAGAACGGGGCATTTACGAACTTGTACAAAAGATCGCCCATCATATCGCCTATATTGGGGGACGTTCTGGAAATCGGTGGGGATTTCGAGGGTCTCTGGCGGGTAATGTTAACAAAGTTACAAGGGGTCTCAAGAAGTTTTAGATGAAAAAGACCGAGTTTTCATACCGTTCTCTCGGAGCGAAGGGGAGCTGGAGGAGGGGAAAGGGGAGCGCGAGAGAAAGCACGTTGCGATTGGGAGAGAAAGGGATGCAGAAGAAAGGCCCGGCGCAAAGGCCACAATCAGACGAGCTCCGGCGGCGGCAGCGGAGGCGGCGAACGCGGCACTTCTTTGCGGGCGCCTGCAAAGACAGCTATCTCTGCGGGGAAGGAGGCAGTGGCACTGCGGGCCCGAGCGACTGCAGGACTTTCGGAGAGGTGCCGTTCAGTTGAAACAGCCCAATGCAGTAGTTTTTGGAATAGGTATTAAAAATAGTCTCATTTTCCAGTGAAGCATTCGGGAATGACTAATAAGTAGACATCGGATGTTTAGGGAAATGCCTAGTTTTTTCTAGCGAACTTATTTAAAGGCTGATAATATATGTGCACGAATTATGACAAATGATGACATATTACGAAGTTTTGTAATGCTTATTATTGCTTATTTTAGCATAAATGCCTTTTTTTGCATAAATGCCTTTTCTTTAGAATTATTGCACGTTTTTGCTTTTTATGTATTATTTTTATATACAATGCAAGGATGTATTCAAACTCATTTTGTCTCCCAATCATTGCAGATTTGAAATTGCGATCCTTGAAAAGTTACTGGTAATATATTGCAACGGAAACTATTAAGAATAAAATGCAGAAGAGTTGTAAATAAGTTTGGAGTTTTACAAATAATTTTTAATTTGATTGTGAATGTAATTTATGACAGTGCCTTTTTTCTCCTTATTCTTGACACCTTCAGTGCCTTTTTAGGCGCCCAAAAGGCGATATTTTAGTGCCTAAACATCCGATGTCTACTAATGAGAATTGATTCCGCACGTGTCAACGACTTACGCCATTACAGTCGTAAGTGTAGTGCGTGTTGTATCCTGGGTGGCGGCGGTGTTTTCCCCTCGCTGGGGCGAGAGATGCGGCGCCGACCTAAACTTCGGTTTGCGTGGTTATCCCTCTTCAGGTATCCCCCAGCGGGGCACCGATATAAGCTCCCAGCTGGGTCAATAGTATAGTGAATGTAAGCTTAAGAGTATAGTGAATGTAAGCTTGAGAGTATGAAAGGGGCCATAAAGGAACAAGGATGAGGAAGAATAGGTATGCGCCCTTGGCCCGTTTCTTAGTGCACTGCTCCGGTATTTGTATGATATTGATTGGAGAAACCACGGAAGACTACAGATCAGATCAACAGGCTGCTAGAATTCTCCTCCTGATTGGCTGAATTCGATCCAGCTACGTAGCTAGTGTTAAAAGTAGAGTCTCTAATCCCAGGATTTCCCTATCAACGATGCTATATAGGCATCGGGAGTTGGCGCAGAGCCATCTCTGGTGGTAGAGCGCATTCGTATTAGAGATGCGACATCATCGCAATCAAAATATCGATAATTCTAAATATCGATGCTCAAGATTAAAAACATCTGTCCAAAACCATCGATGTTATTAAACATGGATGTTTTTAAAACTGGATTAGAAACTGTTGAACTGAAAGCGACGGGGATTTAATTTAGAAGTGGTTCGGTTTATTATTTTTAATTGAGATGTAACTGACAAAACAAAGTTAAAAAATCAACAGTACTATTAACGAAACTTATATTACCTGATTCGATTCATACCTGCGCTATGTAATAATTGGCCCAGAATCTCGGCTGTGGAACCACCGCCTCTTTTTTACTCCTCGCAAGCCAGCCATACAATAACGAATTTTAAAAATTATATTATTACTATTCTTTGCTAATACTATTCTACTATTCCTATTCTTAATTAATATTACTAAGTAATTAATGCTATTAAAACTATTCTTTGTTAGAGATAGTTTAAATTTCCTATATTTTTGTAAATCGAAAGAAATGTACGGTAGCGATAATTTTCAATCAACTGATGGAAACATAAAATAATTATCTAAGGTTTTTGTGTTATAAATTTTCTAACTAGGTTCTGTTTGGTAGGTTCTCCAATAATTTTACTTGTACTAATGTTTGCTAATTTTCACCCACAGTAATGGAATACGTTTGACTATAAATAGTATACTATAAATAGTATAAATTGTCATTAGAAATGTGTGATTATTGCTGCTGGTTCTATAACTAATTTATGTTATTATATTTATTATATTATTATATATTATATCGGTAACTCTGAAAGTGAAATGAATTCATGTACAGTTTGTCAACAATTCAAATGATGTAAATCTACAAATGGAGTTCAGGTCTGACGATAAACTACGTATTCTCGAGCATTGTATATTCCTCTTAAACGATAAAATACTTACTCCGTACCGAACTAAACGTAATAAAGCTTTCTTCCAACACTACCGCAATCCCTTTTGCAAAGGTCGTTGGGGAAATTTGTCACGCGATTGCGTGAGACGGGACTGTAGTTTTGCAGAACAAATTATCCTCTGTTTTCAGGTGCGGAGAAGCGTGACTTAGAACTTACCGCAGGTCATGGGTTTGAGAAATGCTCAAGCTGTTGCTTTCTAGTGGGGACTCTGAACCCACCAGATAATTGCCTTCATTGCATGGATTGGTTTTCTGAATCTTCTAGGAAACGTATAGGTAGTGAAACACATTGAAAGTCTAACTCGCTAAATCGCAGCGAATAATATTTACGTTAAGAAAGCCAAAATTGTCCATCATGGTGAAAAGAAATTAGAAATCAAAGGGTAATAAGAAATATTGGCCAATGTGTTATCTGGGGATTTTACTTGTCCAAAAACACACCTGTATTATATCGTGTTAATTAAATAGCTAAAGAACATAATGTGAAATAGCAAAATTGTATAGTCTGATATAGGTACAGTTGCCGACACATAGAATGGGTAACGGCCAAATTCAGAAGTGCCCGTCTTTATGCGCATTCTGGCACACTGTACGAACGATAACGCCATCTGGTTCTTTCATAGTTAACTATTACAAAAGAACATTCGGAACCAACTGCCAACGACTGAGAAGCTGATAGGCTAGATTTCCCGCAATCATGATCTCTAGTTTGAACGTTCTCTATGATACGCGTGTTTATCCGAATGATTGAGAGTATTGGCGTAGAAGGCACAGGGGGCGGGGATAGTCTCCATCACGTCGTCATGCAAGCCATTCGATCATCTACAAGAAATATAAGATAATATCAATAAAGATAATATCATACAATACGACATAAAAAGTTCAGCACATGCAGTAGAAATAGTGGATTTGAAAAGGAAATTCAGTGTTTACGAAGTTTAAGGTTTTTGCAATAATTAAACTAAGTATTCAGTAATAATTTTGCATCGCTTGTCAAAATTGTTAGTTTGCAATATTCACCTCAAAGACAATTTGAGGCCACTTACTCCGTGCAGTGCACGTTGCGGAATTGTTTATAAAATTGTTAATTGTTGAAAAGTTGTTAATTTGCAGTTTTCGGTTCTGGAATATAAGGGACCCCTTTCCTCTTCAGAACTGCAAAATTTGGAAATTGTTCATAAATTTACAAATTTTGCGAAATTATTTTATTGTCTTTTCTAAACTGCCTTTGAAGGAGATGCAAAATTCCGCAATCCAATCGCCGCTACCGCCTTTCGTTTTCGAGATATGTAATTGTTTCTAAGAATTTAGCATGTCATGACAACTCCCATTTCTTTGGAAGACAATGGCAGTTCTCTCACAAATCTACCCTTCAAGCCGTTTTCCAAATGCAACGTGTATTGAGCGACACTCTTTTCTCATGCGACCCTGACACCAGAATGGTATTTGAAACTACCTTCAGAACGCAAGTCGATTGCTTTGCAAGTCAAAATCATGGAAACATGAATTGTTACAAATGTTCCCTAAATACGTAAATGCCAAGAAGGTCATCTTTTGGCAGGCCTCTCCAAGATTTCTGCTCCGCTCATGCTCAGGAGCACCAAGTTCGCTTCGACAGATGACGAAGCGCGCTTCGGTCCGGTTGTTTACGCCACCGCCCAATGGGAGTCCCCCGGCTGTCAATTACGCACTCCTACCGTAAAACTTTTCTCGCGGACCGGCCACACTAGCTCGTTTCGAATAGATCAAACACGACAATGTTTTATTTCGGGCCTAGTTCATGTAAAATCAAATAGGATTTTAATTTAATTTTATTTCAGTAAGTTTCCTTGCTATTTTCTAGTTTGAAACATAATTAAGGAGCAAAAAGAAATATCCTGGATAAAAATGTTCAGTTAAAACAAATAAAAGCAATTTCATTGTAACAATTTTAATTGTGGATTTTTTGTTTACAATTCGTTCGCTGTGGGTCACAAAATTCCTTGTCGCCATCAAACGCAAGGAATTGCGAAGTCTCTCGTCGCTCAAACACCCTCGAAACTTCGATTTTGTTAACTGCTTATGAAAAGAAGCTCTCATTTACACACGTGGACCCAAACATAGAAATTACTTTGGCTGCTTTCATATGTAGTTTTGAGAACTTATATGTGGAAAATATTCATAATACTCCAAAGAGTTCGCCGTTCGAAATCTTTCTGTCTTTTAGATAGATGGTCAGAAAATAAGTCCTGTAGAACCACTATGAAAGAAAATGTCAATACTCTTCGATGTCGCCATTGAGATAAAGCGCAGCAGCTAGCCAGCAGCAGGTTGTCGGTTTTCTTATCGCACAGACTGAAGGAATGCCCCACTCCCCCGGTGACTAACTTGCGCCGGCGCGCTGCGTGGGGCACGGGCGGAGCAAAATTGCACCGAAGCACGGTTTTGGACAGGCCTGTCTTATGGGAACGCACAAATTCTCAGAGCATATGAAAGAATCAGTCATTTCAACAGCGAAGCTACTATCTTATAATAGTAATAACATCCACAATTTCTTTAATTTATTGTTATTTAGATGCAGCCCGTGTCTCATAAAAGCTAACATTAATACTGTTATTTAAACTAATAATATCCATTTTTAGGATAAATAAGTTTCTTTTTAAATTTGTTTTGCGTTCGTAACGCATCTACAAGCCCTTCTGGGGCATTGAGCGCTTGGTATGGTCCTCCTTAAAAGCCTGTTTTTAATGTAGTCATTCATCGTCAGTCATTTTCATGTATCCTTTCGGCCACGGCATTTTCACATCTCTTTTTAATCGTTTGTAGAGAATCATGTGAAGTATTATTATATTATTGAATTGAGTTTTATTGAATTTGAAATGACTGCTTGGATATTTTGGAGTATAATGAACGAAATATAGCGACCTGAATTTAGCGCTATGAAAAGTAAACGAAAAATGTGACAAATATCAGTATATCATCAACATTTGTGAAAAATCTTACGAATATCGGAATTAAATGAAGTTCTACACATGCATTGAAAATAATTCACATATAAAATGTATAGTGACGACTTCTACTTCCACTCAAACAATAACATTTATAAACTCAGAAAATTCCCCAACTTAAAGAAGCACACTCATTCACAGAAAAATATCATTTATTGCCCACCTTTTCACATATTCAATAATCCGATACACCCCACTTCCGTATAGTCTCATTTCTGTCCAAATAGACATGTGTCAAGAAATCGAAAATTCCTTCCGAAGATATCAAAACATTCTAAAACAGAAATTGTAACGAATAGAATCGCTGTTAAGTCATAAAATTATACTATGGAACGCGAATGGATTAATACGACACCACAGAGAAGTAATAACTACTCGTATATTGAATATTTTTCGTAGATTCAAAACTAAAACATAGTTCGTGACAAACAGGACTTTATACAGAGACGTTGGCATAATTCCACTGGATGACCATATCACCACAAGAAGCCAAATATATTAGAAGAAATTGTGCCAGCACACGAATCACCATCCAATTAATCTACTAGTACGTCAACGCATACGCAGGCGCACACGAAAAAAAATACTTATGAAACCTACAAAAAATGTAATAGTGATTTATTTCTGATACTTTGTTGTACAGTATACCATTTGATGAATGTTCAAAAATGAACTGATTATAAATTTGCAGACGAGAAATAATTTTAAAATACAAAAATTAATTTGAGATTTCCTCTATGAGACGTCTTTCATCGTTCCTATTCATTCGCTCAGAATATTACAATCAATTTCGAGATTCCAATGGAAGTGCACGTTTTGGGGTCATCTGATACGAAAACTGTTTTTTCTGGAAACGTCCGTCCATCGGTCCACTTGTCGTTCTGTGAACACACTAGTGCCTAAACTATTCGTAGAATGTTTGCTAAAAACATTGCATTATTGATGTGGCCCGACTCGAGATCCTGTAATTTGAAAACAATTCTTTAAATATTGTAGTGATTTAGTTGACGCGATTTTTTCTTCACGTGAAATTAGTTCTTGACAATCAGTTCTTTATAAAATATCATGTAAACTTTTCTGAATATATTACTTGTTTTTGCACAGTCTTGATTGAAATATGAGCCACATTAAATAATATTAAATTTAAGATTTTCTCAAAACTGCATCAATATTGTGTTCTTTAATGTTTTGCATGGATAGTGCTATATTCACTCAGTAAAATGAAATGAACTTAATTTTAATTTAATATTCTTCACTTAGGCGTTCTTTACGCTATTCGAGGCCAAAGTTTAATCAAAATTTTGGGAGTCATTTTGAGAAAATTTTAAAATATTTACAAAGAACTTCCAAAATCAAAATGTTTCTGGCAAACTCAGAGGGCCTCGAAATCATTTAAATCGATCGAGGAATATCAATTTTGAAGAAAATCGGAAGTACAGTTTAGGCGCTAGCATTAACCAAGATGGACGAACGGACAGATACACAGACAGACTGTCATTTTGCCGTCGAAATTAATTTTTATTGTTATATGTGTTAATATTTTAATGTTTTAATACATGACTCAAAAAAGGAATCATTTCAGCAAATATTGAAAAATTAAAAAAAATTATGTTACGTAACAATTAATATCCCCTTACCCCCATGAAACGCAGAGTATCACAGGCTCAGACCCCCTCCCCCTTTACCGTTTCGTAATTTATGGACGTTCCCTTACACAACGTGTTAGAAGAAATAATTTGCTATATTCTCGTAAACAAACACGATTTACCCAGTTTTTCGTTAACAGGACTTGGCAATAAGAGTTTTTCGATGAAAATTCACCGGCATACGATTACAAAACTTTCTCTTGTAACGAAGTAAGTATGAAAAAGTAAAAATATGTTACAGGCACCAATAAATAGTTGCTGTGAAGAGGGTGAAAAAAAACGAAAAGCTAATTCAGACTAAAAGTATTAAGAGACTAACAAATACGAGAAAATCGTGCTATTTTGGAGTAGGACTAGAAAAGTTAGCTTTTATCTCAGAAATAGGAATTTATATAACAAGTAAAGCTGGAAAAATAGCGAGTTGCTGTAATTTCAAACTGCGATACTGCTTTTATTAAACTTTTTATTTCTAAAAAGCAAAATTTTAGCGTCTCTGAAGTAGACAGGTCTTTCACTAATGAGATAATTAACTCTTATGTGGCTTTGCTATTCTGAGAATGAATGAATAGAAGAATGAATAGGAAATACGAATATTTCAGTTTGCTTTGGCGTGAGTGAAAATATTGATTTTTCCTTGGCAACGCTGTATAGCCCCTTATCTGATTTCACCCGGAGTCGAAAGTGCTTCCCCAGGAAAATTGGCAAGTCAGTGCTAGCTTGAGGCTTATGAGAGAAAATCGATAATCCCACTAAAGAAAGATGATTTTATTCAACTCTTTTCTGAACTATAATATCGAATCAAGCAAAGATATATCACTAACATTGTCGCCCGGTGTATAAGTGGAAGCAGTCATTTTTGCGTTAATTTTTGGTAAAAATATTTTCTGGATATCAAAAAAATTTCTATTCATTTTTTACTCAAAATCTGTATTATCTTTGTTGTCTTTTAAAAAACAAAGACACAAAATATATTTCTGCATACATCTGAAATCAATGTCCAAAAACATTTCCACCTTCAAAAATTTTTCGACAAATTGAATTTTGAAATTTATTTTATTTTACTTTAAAGCTATGAAATTTCAACACACAACTAAAAGACGTCCCATAAATATTCATCAGAACTACCTTCTGGAAAACTTGTTAATTTCAAAGTAGAGATCGCAAATTCGACGTATTGACACAGTAAGAATAATTGTAATTGCTGATCACCAGCAATTCCTATCATCTTTATTCACATTCTCTATGAAAAGCGTTTGTGAGACAGTGCATGCATTATATAGAAATTATTTTGAAATTAATAGAAATTATTTTGTTTCTTTCTAAGTAAAGGAGACAAACAATATACATAGTAGGAATATAACTCATATCAAGGCAAAAGAGGAAAAGTCAAGACAGGTTTTAGTGAATTACTCACAGACACAAAAAAACGTCCTATTTCTTGTCGAAATATCGCTAAAATTCTGCAAGATTTCTTACGACGTACGATTACAAGATTACTAAAAGATTCTCTTTCCGAAGTATGTAACTTCAAGGCATCCGAAGTATTAAGACCGCAATTCCATTGTCCTTTTTGTATTCTAAGACATACAAACAGTTTTGTTTGTGGAAAAAAGAAAATAACAGTACAATATTTTAAAACAAAGTTATGTTTCCGATTTAAAATCGTGTTATTTATTTTACTACAATAAAATCGTGTTATTTCAATGCCGCACGTCAATTACAATTTTTTTAGAATTCCTTGTTCGCTATCACGAATTTTGCCCGTTTCATGCATAACATTGTCAAGACAAAAGTATAATTTTTTAAATTAGTGGATTTTAACTTTCCCGTATACATACGTATATACGAAGCGCGAATGAGTTCCATTTTTCTCTCCCCACACAGCAATGTCCTGACATTGCTATTGTAATACATATCTTTGATTATTTCTTTTTTGTTTTTTTCGCGTATTGTTCTTTATTATATGGTGTCTTGGATGCAGTCGTGTGTTGTTTAGCGTTGATGCTTTTTGTCCATGAACTTTTTCTTAGTTTTTTGAGTTTTTTTTCATGGTGTTGTCCCAATACTCCCATTTTACATTTATTTCTATTTTGTATATCCGATCTTCATTATTTCCCCCTCTTCTCTTTCTTGTATTGCTACTTACCAGAGTGCAGCATAGATCACTCTTTCCTGTCTCGTGAGAACATTTTCTGTATAAGTGTCTTTATCTTTTAATTTATTCTTGTTCTCCGTGATTGACATTTTATCTCATTATTCTTCCTGTTTTATTTTCTCCAATAAAGAATGCATCAACAAAGTTTATATTCCCAACTACGGTTTCCAGGATGTTTTTTGTTTTTTCTCTTTGTATGTGGCTGGGTTTCCTTGTCGTGAATCCTTTTCATTTTCATCACTATGATATTTCTGTTCTCCTTTTTTTATTATTTTTACTTTCCCGTACGTATATACAAATATACGTATATACAAATTATACATGTAGTGTAGGGAAAGTTATGTAATGCTGCACGAGAAAACGGCGGATTTTCTGGAAAAAAAGTCATTTTTAGGCCACGATCACGAAAAAGTGGATGAATCCTGAGCTAAATTAAGAAAAAATCCTCTAACACGTAGTTTATCCAGAATACATGTGTTGTGGGTCCTTGATACCGAAAAACCAATTGACGGCAAAACGTCCGTCTGTCCGGTGTATGTGAACAACACTAGCGCCTAAGCCATGCGTAGGATTTTTCCAAATTGAAGAAACCCCTGTCCATTTGGCTTGCGTTGCCCTGCGATTTTGAAAAGCATTCATTAATTTTTGAGAGTACTTTACATGAAGCCTCCGAACATTTTCAAAATTTTCTCAAAAACGGATCAAAATTTTTAATCGAAAATTATGATATAGGATTAGGTTTAACTTATGTAATATTCTTAATATCACATTTTTCTATTTTAAATGGCCTGAAAAATTGAGAAAATGTTAAATAAAATAATGTCAGCCATGGATGACAGCTGGAAAGTAGGTGATGTAAAACCAAAAAACTAGTCTAGATTAAAGAAATCAGAAGAGATCTAGTACGAGAAACTCTGTGACATTCTGTTGCAACACTAGTTTCTTTTTATGTGACAACGAAAACGCTCCAACACTTGCGAGGTTTGGCATACAGGCAGTCCCACCAACTATGGGCCTCCCCCGTAACTTCTAAACGGTTCCCGATATAGAAATGTAGTTTTCGCCCGACAATGCGGAATCATGGGGCAAGTAATGTACCGTAAGGATATTGTCCGAAAAATTTTTAGTTTTCGAGAAAATTAATCATCTTTCATTTTTTAAATGGAACCATGATTTTTTCTCACTAGCGAGAGGTAGATCATAAGTAGACGAGTGCAATGACGTAACATGTTATTGTTTTAATAGTATTTTGAGAACAAAATTATACTTTCTGACAAGTGATTTTAAATTAAATGCACGAGATTTCCTGTGTCAATTCTTGCAACTGTTGCCATTCGGGAAGGTTGCATTCCCGGCGCCGGCTCTTTTCGAGGAGAGGCCGCGAAGGCCTTTACCAAAAGTGACAATAGCGACAAGCAGCTACAGCAAAAAGTGCAGGTTTCATTTACAATCTCTTGCCAGAAAGTATAATATATTACACAAAATACTATCAAAATATGAACATATGTTACATCATTGCATTCCCCTTTTTATGATTTATCTATTGCTAGTAAGAAAAATATATGGTTCGATTTAAAAAAAATCAAAGTTGATTTAATTTCTCCAAAACTAAAAGTATTTCAAACAATATCTGTACACCATTTCACTTGCTCCATGACTCCACATTGTTGAGCGAAAACTGTATTTTGATACCGGAAGTCGTTTAGGAGTTATAGGGGTGGCCCACAGTTGGTGAGACTACTTGTAGTAAATCACCAGCTGGATTATGTAATGAAATCTCGAAACCTATGCTCTCAAATTAAAATTTCAGTTCGGAGAGTGATTTCGCGGGTGCTAAACACTCCCAAAACGACGTTTTTGGATCAATGCCGCGATTTTTAATTAACAGATGAGACATCATTGGCCGCGACAATATATGCAATCCACTTGGAATTGTGAAATTTTTGCTGGGGGTTAACTTGAATTTTTATATTACGTAATTGTTATAAAGAAATCGAGAGAGTATGTCCACCATTATTTTTTCAATTTAGAGGGGAGACAATATTACACAAGAACTACAAATACATAGTAACACTCGAATGAAACATAGCTTTGCTCAAATATTCAAATTACGGAAAACTATAAATATTCTGAAAAACTATAAACTATAAAATAGAAAGTTCTAAAGTTGAAGAATAGATTTCATTAAAAAATATGGTTTGAATTTTGGTGGTGTAGGTCAGGATCACAAAAAATCAAATCCGATTTTCGATTTCGAGAGGATTTACTAATTATCGAACATAAATCATAATTGCAAAAGCATTTTACTAAAATTTAGGTAACAATTAAAAAAATTGGAGCAGATTTTGAATAGATTTTAAAGATCTTATGCGTGAAGTGACAGCCACAATTTTGTCATGAGAATCAAATTCGACTCCCAACGAGTTAGGTTATGCATTTTCCCCAAAATGTCGACATCAATATATAGAATATTTATTTCCTTTTAATCACATTCTCCGCCGTCCTCTATCCGGTGTTTCAGTCAAATGGTAGAGAACGTAAGATTCTGGTCGTTCAATTATTCTGAAAGTAATCATCCTAACAATGGTTATATTTAGTTTAAATGATACTATTAATGTTTGCTTTTCTGCATGGGTTGAACACGGGCTGCATTTAAATAACACAATTAATTAACGAAATTGTGGATGTTATTACTATTATAAGGTAGTGGCTCCGCTGTTGAAATGACTGATCCATTCATATGCTCAGAGAATTTGTGTGTTCTCATAAGATGACCTTCTTGGCATTTACGTATTTAGAGAACATTTGTAACAACCCATGTTTCCATTCCGCAAAGCAATCGACTTGCGTTCTGAAGGTAGTTTCAAATACCATTCTGGTGTCAGGGTCGCATGAGAAAAGAGTGTCGCTCAATGCACGTTGCATTTGGGAAACAGCTTGAAGGGTAGATTTGTGAGAGAACTGCCACTGACTTCCAAAGAAATGGGAGTTGTCATGACATACTAAATTCTTAGAAACAATTACATATCTCGAAAACGAAAGGCGGTAGCGCCAATTGGATTGCAGAATTTTGCATCTCCTTCAAAGGCAGTTTAGAAAAGACAATAAAATAATTTCGCAAAATTTGTAAATTTATGAACAATTTCCAAATTTTGCAGTTCTGAAGAGGGAAGGGGTCTCTTATATTCCAGAACCGAAAACTGCAAATTAACAATTTTTCAACAATTAACAATTTTATAAACAATTCCGAAATTTGCGCTATACGGAGGAAGGGTCCTCAAATTGTCTTTGAGGTGAATATTGCAAACTAATAATTTTGACAAGCAATGCAAAATTATTACTGAATACCTAGTTTAATTATTGCAAAAACCTTAAATTTCGTAAACACTGATATTTGAACACTATTACTTCGCCAAAACTTCCAACTCCCAATTATTTTTCCGATTCTGCAGCCGCCTTCGCACACTTCATTTCTTCGTCTCGGATCCGTAATATTCATACACGTACGTAAGTTGTTTTGCGTTAAAAGAGGGGATATTTAATTGATTTTTTTGCAAGTAAATCAGAATTAAAAATTTCAAAATTTCCTTTTCAAATCCACTAATTCTATTGCATGTGTTGAACTATTTATGTCATATTGTATGATATTATCTTTATTGATATATTTCTTGTAGACGATCGAATGGCTTGCATGACGACGCGATGGAGACTATCCCCGCCCCCTGTGCCTTCTACGCCAATACTCTCAATCATTCGGATAAACATGCGTATCATAGAAAACGTTCAAACTAGAGATCATGATTGCGGGAAATCTAGCCTATCAGCTTCTCAGTCGTTGGCAGTTGGTTCCGAATGTTCTTTTGTAATAGTTAACTATGAAAGAACCAGATGGCGTTATCGTCCGTACAGTGTGCCAGAATGCGCGGAAAGACGGGCACTTCTGAATTTGGCCGTTACCCATTTTATGTGTCGAGAACGGTACTTTAAAATTAACATAATTTGGATTCACAATGTCAATAATTAGGCCATTATTGTCTTATACTACTTGCTCAATCACAGGAGGTACGGTGCAAAATCAAGTACATTTAAAAGAAAAGTTAGAAATCAATTGCAGATTGAAAACTTAAATAATTACATTAGTTAGATGTCAGAAAAATTATATGGGGTCCTAAAAATAGAGGATCGTACTAAATGTTCCGCAAAATAAAGCTATGAAGATAACCAAAAATTAAATTAAGTCTGTCTCAGGTAAACTTGATATAGAAAACAAATAAGAGTCAAGATCCACTCATTAAGAAAATGTACTGCTTTACAAACATTAAAATACAAGTTTATAAAAGAGAAACAGACTAAACACATACCAGACTTTTACTTACGTACGCTAATATGCAATACTCTGTAAAATTGTTACGGTTGGCCGAAAAGTAAATAAACATGTTAAAAACATTATTTACAGCTTAAATGTAGTGTTCTAAACATAATGAAAGTATAGCATTTTTTGAGGATTAATATTAATAAGAAATATGAATACAACGTTCAAGAAAATTCTTCTTAGATATTCATAGATCGAAGAATAACAAACAAACACAAACAAGAAAAGATACTACTTTCCAGCCACTTACAATCGAAATATTAATCTCAACATGTTTTCAGGTGAAGAATGAATGATCATTTAATCTCATGATGTTCCTCAACATCGTTTGTTCTTCTGTCTTTTCGATGCCCTACAGGAATTGAAAATTGTATTAGCTTCAAAAACAAAACAAATGTTATATTCACTAATTCAATTACCAAGATAAAGTTCTCTCTGCATTCTCGCTTGAGAATAAAGTTGTACGATTTTTCGCTCGTAAAAATGAAGCGAAAAACATGGAAACCATTTTATAGAAATTAATACAGCGCGTGTATGAACGAACGAGAGAAAATGGAAGCTTAAATAAAACATTCATTTGAAAGTTTTTAGCGGATATTTAATATTTGCATGTTTTAATATAATGTATAAAATGCTTTACCAACAGGAATTTTACTGATTTTGAAAACTTACAAAGTAGATTAGATTCGATATGAAAACATAAAGAACCACTGCAAATACTTTAATTTTGTTTTCAAAGTGAGAGTTACATAAATTATTATTATCAACATCCTTAAGGATTAGGCATGTTGTCTGCTCCAGCCTGATTCTATCATTTTTCGGCTTTACAATGTTTCTCTTTCATCTAGGTTTCTAGAACGTCAGAGCTTCCCCTGACTTGTGGCCATTTTCCATAATTTTATGTTATATCCACTGCTGCTTGTACTTCTTTATTTTCTCATGTACTGTTTCGGGGTACCTAATTCCCTTCTTATAATATCTTCTTAATTTGTTGTGTTAATGAATAACCCTTTACTTCTCTCAGAAATTTCATTTCTCCTTACTAAATTCAGTTGCCGTATGGATGTTAAAATCCCGTCACCTGCACGCTCTGAGCGAAGGATGGGGATTGTGCCAGTCAACTGTTTCTTTTGCCTATAAATGAACGCCTGTCCCACATGATACTCAGTAAATCCTTATTTCACATGTCCTCATTCTATCCTCGAGAACACATCCGAAGCCCTCGTAATATAAGACACTTCCTTTCCACGTATTTCACCGGCGTAGGGGCTCAGAGTATCAGTTGATGTCTCAGCAGTGCCTCCACCTAGAGAACCTAGGATTCGAGTCCCGACGTTGGGAGGATTTTCGTCATTAGCTACATACCTAGGTCGAATTCAGTCTCTGTCTGGAGGAGAATTCTAGCGGTTGGCTGCTCTGATCGGTAGTTTTCCGTGGTTTATCCGACCAACACCCGGCGAATGCCGGAGCAGTACCCTAAAAAACGTCCCATGGACCGCCTGTGAAATGTACCAACAATGTCTCGTCATAGACTATTACGAGATCGTTGATATCATTCGCCTTCGGACGGTTATAATCGTGACCCATTCCGAATTTATAGTAAAATTTTGGACGGCAGGAACAGGTTACGTTAATTAAAACCAATGCTTCTACAGCTAATTTTAACAAATGGATAAATGTCCGGCTAGCTGGGTCAATGGGTCCCGTTATGGATAATCGCTATCGCCTAGATAGCCGATTACTTGATCTGCCAACTATACAGTATGGCGAGGAATCTGAAAAGGAATAATTATCTATTTCTAACTACTTAACAATTGTGATTGACCAAATGAAAATCTTTTCATTTCCAAAAGAAAAATTCAACAATTTATTTAACAATTTTGACAATTGCTCTAGGTCATGACCTTTTTAAATAAAACTTTTGTACTGCAGTACTTATCTAACGTCTTGATTTACGACGCCCCGCAGTATCTTCCCACTTGAATGCAGATGAACCCAAGTCCAGCTTCTTTCTTCGGATCTTGCGACACTGCCGACGAATCCAGTCCTCACTGCCTAGAATACCTATTGGTTCTTACGTGATATTTAGTGTTCCTAGTCCTCCCCAACTAGTGGTAAAACATTAAAGTCCAACACCGCACTATAAAAGAAACTTTCCAAGTCCTACGCGAATTCACTTCTGCACATTAACTTTCAGAGTCCGAAAAACTATTGAGTCTCACTCAAAACTTACAAGTCCTACTTCCCTTATGTTAATCTCGTGAGCGATCTGTACTACTCGACGACCTCTATCAGAATGTCCTGTTCTCCACCGTTTTCCCGCCCTCAACGCTTCGGTATCCGTCCTTCGTTCCTCTTTTTTAAAACAAAACGACAAAATTTGACAGTCTATCCGTCAGTCCTTAGCCAATCCGTCCCCCTCCTATCAAACCAAGTAGCCACGCCCTCGACAGTCATTCCTTTTCAGACCAATCCCACATCATTTTATCTGTCTATCTAGCCAGTGCCCCCACCTATTCACCGCCTGAATGCAGTTTATTGACCTTGCCAACCACTACGCCGTCGTTGCTAAGGCTGTCTTGCTAAAGCTATCTTGTAACACCTACGTGTATTATTAGTTTCTTATCTGCTGGTCCAAGGGGTGGATTGAGTAATGCAAAGTATTCCAATCCAAAGACCTTTCTTTCGCATGTCATTCCCTCCAGGGTATCGCCATTTGCAGACCCTTTTATCCAACCCATTTACAGCAAATGTTATTGAAAAAAATATATATTATTTTGTTATATCACACCCGCGATCTTTCCTTCGACATCCTTGCCCTATCCTCACCCCTTACCCAAACTTGCACGTACACAAGCACTTAACTACCACACACGACGGGAGCTCAAAGCTTGTCCCTGCTGGAACGGTGCCGGTGGGGAAAACCTGGAAACCGTCGTGTAGATCGGCGGCGGACCTCACCATCCAGCGCCGTCTCCCTTGATAAAAAACGTGCCCTACTCTCACGGGACTAATGACCTCAGGCGTTGAAGCGTCTGGAAACTCGAATAAATCAGTCAATCCACACCTCCTTTCTCCGTGTGGCGATTTCAATGCGCAGCAGACTGCTGTCATCTTTCTGTATCTTGGTAACACCTACGTGTATTATTAGTTTCTTATCTGCTGGTCCAAGGGGTGGATTGAGTAATGCAAAGTATTCCAATCCAAAGACCTTTCTTTCGCATGTCATTCCCTCCAGGGTATACGGAACACTTCAGGTCAGGGTAAACCAACTCGTCTAGGGGGAAAAAACTTTGCAACTCTGCAACTCTGCAATCAGAGGCAGAAACGATGTCCTTTACCAAACTCAACCTGCGCAGCGCCGTAACGCAGCCAAGCATGTAATTACTGGCAAGCCTCATCGAAACAATACAAACAACTAGTGCAGAAAGTGCAAGGTTTATCTGGCATTGGGATTGCTTGAAAGCATTTGAATAGAATTTATCTGCACTTAAAGAAATGTGCTGTTTAGTAAATAATGTTCCTGCTTATACTTGTCGAGTCTCGTAAATCGTATTATTTGATTGATAAATTATGACTCAGCAAGAAGGAATTCAAAACAAACACTATTTTCTCCATTTTCTGGTTTGTTAAATTTAGTAAAATTGCTTGTGAATAATTTTCTTATTTTTTCCTTTCATATTTCCGGAGAAAATTGGTTATACACCATAGAAGCAATCGAGTGCTTAACAGTCTGTTGTCATAGACTTCCATCTTCAGAAACCCACTCACGATGTTTACCAATGTATTCAGAATTGCTTTTTTTTATAAGGAATAGTTTATTTGTCACACAACTTCTTAGTTATGTCGTTTGACACATTCATTAGATAAAGTAACCAGACGTATAGTAGCATCACACACCCGCGCGCAAATTGTGATTATTTCACATTATGTAACAGCGTAAATAATAATGTATTTGTAGTAAAAATAAATTTCTATATAAAATAGACAATTTACTTCAAAAATTCTCTAAAGATAGAGGGCGCAATTGAGAAACGAGCCGAAAATAGCGTAGTAGAAATGTTTCTCGCTGTCCAGGAAACAGCGTATCTCTCTCAGAAATCATGTCGCAGAGTTTCGCTTCTCCACTCCGTGCGGACTATTAAAGCAACTCTAACATATTCACATGTTGATTACGTAGTTAGATGACACTTAAATCACGTGGAGTGATTCGCATTGCATTCGTTGCCCTACGACTACAGCGTTCTGTAACTTTCACAGGTGTTTTACGTGCGAATAAATTTGTGGGATTGACAGAAATTCTAATAGAATAGGGAAATTCAGAGAATTCTCAATTCACTAAATAGTAAAACGCACTAAAAGTGGGCAAAGTGCTGAACACAAGGTAGATTTTTTCGCCCGAATTGAGCAGTAAAAAATCACGAAATTTTAGATTTATAAGTATAAAAATGAATTACCAAAGGAAAATACTATTTCTACAATTGTGATGATGATGATAAAAAAATTAACGAGAATTCTGCGTCTTTGTACATCGCTCACCTTGTACAGGAGCCTGAGGTACGCAGTTCATGTATTACGTTCGGACGCAGTCGGGTGTCCTGCGACTGCCGTGCCACACCGCGTGTCCCCTGGGACCCTGAGAAACGCCCTCGCGGCAGTTCTCACAGCGATCGCTCCCCCACCCCAACCCCCTCCCCGTCCACCCCCGCGCTGTCCTCCGCAACCCTCGCCCGCCCCTCCCACGCCACCCCCTCGCCGCTCGGCGACTGCTCCGCCGCGCCACTACTGCTTACGCGCTGCCGCTCGTAAAACGCGCAAGGGCGGGGAATGGGTGGAGCATTCCTTCGCGTTAAACAAAAACTTTTAACCGCTTTTTGTTCTCGTTTTGGTTGTGAAAATGTCATAATTTGAAAGCTCTGGAATCTTGTAATTCCTTCCAACAATCTTTTTGATGGCTGGAAAACAACATTTTAGTGTTTAATACATTTTTAGTTTCTTTCTGTCATCAATAGAAATGTCGGAAATAATGGGTTGTTCACTTTCATAAAATCTATCCTCTAGCAAACTTGATTTATTATAGCTTAAAATTGTTTTTTTATGAGGATTTTTTGATTTATTTTTGAAAATGCTCTGAAACGTTGGTATCTAGATTAATATTTTCTTTGTGTCTTCCAAATTTTAGAATATAAATATAAGATGAGTAGAGTAGTAAACGACACACTAATTTTTATTGTTCTATTAAATCAAAGTACCAATGTGTGTATGTCACTGCACAATTGTTTCCTTTCGGCTCCGTAACACAAGACGTTGTGTGCATGACCAATAATAGCTTCGTGGTAGTTGTAAGTTGAAAGCACTTCCCAAGCACAAAAACTAGGAAGAAGATACCAGTTGAAGCGTCTTCGCCAAGGACGATCCCTGGCGTACCCCTCGTGACGGAACAAGCCTCTTCAGTCGTCGATACTCGGGTATTTTCGTCCGGATCTTCTTACTCTTCCTGTGAGAAAAAACGCGCCGTCCTGTTCTGCCACGCCGCTCTCGTAGCAGCAGCTCGGCAGCTTCCTCGCGCTGGCAACATCCGACCGTCTCCGCCGCTGAGGTCGAGGACGTGTCGGTGTCACCGTTCCTAATGCCTTCCACGCACCGTCGCCTCGTCTCCCACCTCATTCTCAGGTCCTCAAAGGGCGTGTCTTCTCTGCTTCAGCGGCGGTGTTTTTTTCTTCTTCGCAATATCGAGCTACAATGTTGTCACTGTTTCTACTTTATCTTAGATTTACGAATAGTTTCAATTGACATGGTCTCAGAATGCTAAATTTTGCGAAATTTTTATCTGAGTCTGTTGTTTAACGTAGTGGCGGTTCGTTTGGTTAGTGCAGGAACTTCACTCACAAATGACCATGTACGCATGTGATCAAATGGCACGACTGAAGGAACTTACGAATAACTACTGCTTTTGAACTGCATCTAATATTTATAATTTTTTTTCTTCCATTATTCTATTACGTTTCCGTCTTGGCGGTCCGACATACAGGCTATTAAGATCTTTGCCGAATATCTTGCCTTGCTTACCGTTCTAAAAGAGATCAAATGACGTTTGCTACGGCAAATATTAAACATGAATAGTATGTTGTTTAATTCATGAAGTATTTTTAAAGAAATTATTGATATAAGATTCGTAAAGTGGATAGCAGTTAACAGTTTCAATGCCTGAGTCGTCATTGGCGTGAAGACTTTTTGACCTTGTTCATCAATAATTTACTTTTAACCGGAAGGTTGATAAATGTTTCTTTATAATTTTTTCACGAGAGGGTCTGAGAACGTGATACGTACTACTAGTCCAGGCCCGATTCTTCTGACTTGGTAGCTCTGTCTGACACATCTTTCACCGTCATGCTCACCATCATCCCAGTTTTCCGACGGAAGGATGAGATTCTAATGTCACCGCCACATAATTTAGGATTCCTTCAAACTCTTGAGTTATGAACAACAAATAAAGTGTGAACGGCTGTATTTCTCGGTGGTAATTGAGGATAAAAGAACGACAGGAGGTCGAAATTCGTGGGTACATTAAAAAAATAAATAAATATTGTTATTCACAATCGATTGTACTGGCTTTTTGCGCCGTCTCAATCCACAGGAGTGTTAATAATCGTCTTCATGAATATCATTTAAAATTCTTGTATCTGGTTATTGAAGAGCTTATTTCCAAAATGAAATATCTCCATTTTCATTTCTTTACTAAATTTACGTTTAAATTCATTTTTAAGTCACATCTCCATATTGTTATTTAATATTGTTTTCAAAAGTACTTGCTTACTAGCCAACGCCCACCCTTGGCAGGTTAGCCATTTGGTGACGCGCTGACCAGTATAAACGGGCTGTCTCTTTGTATAAGTCGTCTTCTGCCGAGTTTGTGTTGGCACTCAGGGCTGGGAACATCGGAAGGAGTGTTGCATCCATGTTTGGGCCATTACATAGCACACAGGCGTCGTTGTTTTCAAAAGTGACATTTCCCCCATGTTAAAGTTTGAATGTTATCTTGAACCACAAGGCTGAACATGTATATCCTTCCTAGAATATTGTATTTCTTAGACATACTACTCGTTGGAAATAAGCTCTTCAGTTGTATTTTGACCGCATATAATTGAAAAAGCCTGAACCCCTGCATCTATTATTTTCATTATTGCATAACGACCAATTCTCACAGCAAAACGCAAACCTATCCCGTTGTCCCGGTTTTCCCACGTCCCCTTGCATCGTATAGGTCAGCCCATCCAGCGCAGAGCTCGTTGTTGCGAGCAGCGAGACGCGGCGGAGGCGGCCGCTGCGGCGTGACACGTCCCGGCTGCGCCGAGGGAGAGCACGGCGCGACGGACAGGGGCATGACGGCGCAGCGACCGGAAGGAACCACGGAGCGAAGGGCGCGATTACTCTCCCAGCGACTGCGGCGCGCCGGCTGCAATTAAACGCTTGTGTGTTTGCGAGTCAAGGGATTCCGATGAGAGAAAAGAATGGTTGGGGGGAAGAAAACGACAGCGACACGCACACACAGAAACGTAGTTAAGTTAAGTTAATGCCTTATTTTACGTGGCGAGACTCGGGCCATCAGGCCCGCTCTTCCGTCTGACCACGCAAATTTCGATACGCTCGTTTCACCGAGTGGAGAAAGAAGATTCGGGCGACGAAACAGGTGATTTGAATTTAGCTCAGAGGCTTCTTTTAGGCTTGAGGATCTTTTACATGCAGTAAATCTACTACAAGGGACAGCCGGCTTTGCTTCCTTAATGCATTAAATTGAAAATATTGGGAATAATACGAAACAATCGCGATAAAATATTAGCTTTTCAGATGAACGAAAAACACCTTTCATAATAACGAAACTCCCATTTCTTGTTGATCTAACAGACAAATTGCGGGAAAAGCCTATCATTATTCTATGGTAAAATATTTCTAATGAATAAAATCCTACGATAATGAGATTCCTACTTAATTTTTGGTTTTGCTGTAGTAAGCCTTTAGCAATTCCGATTTTAGAACCAATGGTATGTTTTTGGTACAACGCAATAAAATTCCCCGCTGATGTTATATATGAGGCAAACCCAGAAAGTAAGTTTCTCTAGGTCATCAACAAAAAGGAAACACAATTTTATGGAAAAACTATTGTAGTTGTTACTGCGCATGCTGCACTGTTTTTCTGCATAAGCACTACCCGAATTGAGACGTTTGTCATAATTTGAGATCAACGATTATCCCTGTATCATAGACCGCTTGGTATATGTACCAGTTTGGCAACCACCTGCAACTCTCCGTCACTGTGATACACATAATGCTGACCGGACAGGACTTCCTTGAGGTGCAAGAAAAGGAGAGGCGAGATCCGAATTATAGGGTGGGTGGTCAAACACCCCCCAGCAAAACTACTGCAGAAGATTACTTGTGAGCAATGTCGTTCAAGTGAGCATTCCGCGACGATTACACCTCAAGAATTTCCTGTCCTGTCACATTCTGCTTTTCGTATCACGGGGGCGCAGAGTTGCAGGTGGCTGCCAAACACAGGTACCTATTACCGGCAGCAAATTTGTACGACCCAGGGATACAAATGATGATTCTATAGCACGACAAGCCTTAATTCTGCTGGTGATTAAGTGAAAAAGTACTGCTTGCTTACTTTCTGGATATGTAAATAGACATTTTTATCCTAAATTATTATACTCGATTAAGAAAAAAAAACATTTCCTGTAATATCACTTTCCAAAGCCATACTTTCGTATTATTGCAAATCTTTCTAGATACTTGAAGAGTCAGTTTGGAAACACTGCCCACAAAACTCAGATTACTGCCCACGAAAATCCCATGAAAATCTCTTGAGTAATTCTAATTGCCAAACGAATGCAGACCCGATACTATAATCTCTGTATATACCCAAAGTCTTTATTCTTTGTACAAATCTCTCTACTCACATATAATTTGATTTGAACTCACTGCAGCGAACCTACGATCCAGGGCGTGGGGAGGGTGGGAGTCAGCAGGAAATGGAGAAGAGGAACGGGGGTGTCGGAACGCAGGGGAATGACTCGAGCGAAGGCTGCGGCGGTGGCGCGGGCAAGGTGCACGCACAATTGCAGTCGCCGCGGCGCGGCGCGCGGGGTGGGGCGGGGCGCTGACGGCGCGCGGAGCTGTCACCGAAATAGACGCGACCTTCCTTCCGCTGCGAGCTTCCTGCAGGCGGGGCGCCACGCTGTAGACGGCAGCCTATGAAGGCGACGGCCTCTGCAGGTGGCGTTCAAGGCGATGGTTCTGAAGTCAACAGGCTACGGAATGTTGTGGCGGGAAGGTGGGTGGATGAGGAAAATCCACTTCTAGAAATTATGCGGGGATGACCGAATGAGACAAAGAACTTAACTCCGTTCATGGTTTTGTTAGATTATCCCGATTATTAGCTGGCAGTAACAACCATGCTAGATGGCTGTTAATTTCCTTCTGCTTTTCGGCTGTTTTGATTCCTGTTTATAATACATATTATATAGTTTCAAGTTTGTTTGAACAATTTCGAATAAAACCAACTCATTTCTTCATTTCATTTATGTACTTGATCATTTATGTTTGAACTTACAACGGTTTTCTCCGAAGTCTTTCAATGTTTCGAATTACCGATTTTGTTTTTACACTTCCGAGTTCTGTCATATTCGTACAATCTTAGGTCCTGTATTTCCTTTTTTTCCTACACGTGTAAGTTGATTAAAATATGTTTCCTTCATAGATTTCGAGAACATTTATTGCTATGTAATTAGAAACTAGAGTCCCGAACGGGTTATTGGGAAGTGAAATATTTTTAATAAATTTCATTAGAAGGAAGGTGACTTCCTAAAACATTAAAACCTTTTTATTTATCAAAGAATTCCAATACAATTAGCCCTTTCATTACTTAAACTAGTGGTACTACAGAATGGCACAGACTTTCCCCGTATTAGTTTTCTATTTCCTTGGGTCTTCGTTAGCTATTCGAAATTGCCACATACTCTTTCTTGCCAGCTCTCATCTATCACCGCCAAAAGTACATTTTTTTGGCATTTTCTTAATTTTTGGTAATTCTTCCTCTTGGTAGAACGGAAACATTAATTTTAGAATATTAAAGAATACAAAAACTTAGTCATAAATGGCAATTTTATTTTAAAAATTATCTGCCGTTTAAGAGAAAACTGCATTTTAGCGCTACTAAAAATGCGAAATTTGAAGCTCATTTTCACAGAAAATGTTCACTCACAAATATAATAATGTTTACAACTTGCGGATAATGTGCATATTAAAGATGTTAATTTTATTTATTTTATTTATTTACGGTTAAAACGGTTGTGTTTTCGAGAAACTTTACTTGACATTAATTAAAGCATATATACTCGTAAATATAATAATGTGAAAAAATCGCCGTCAATGTAAATATTATCGACGTGAGAAACATGTGAAAAAATTTACATTTTTGTAATTTTGGAAAAACCAACCTATAAGGCAATATGGCTTATATGTCATCTGATAGAGTACATTTACCACTATCCCTACCAAAAGTATAAAGAATAAATTTGGAGCCGTTCTTGAGAAAATCTTGTTTTTGTAATTTTTTAAAATTGCACAGATTGCACGCAATATTGCACGAAAACTACTGAAATATTGAAAACCATTTGCATGACCTTTATGAAAGAATTCAATATGCAGAACAAATTTTATTTGAAGAAAAAATCCCTATCTTCAATTTTGTAGTTGGAGAAAGACGCCGAAAAAAATTCAAACTTTCACAATTTTCGAAAATTCAGAGATATCCGTGAAAATCGAACCTATGCTATGTTAGTAAGTGTATTTTACTCTATGACTAGAACCAGATCGACCGGGGAATATCCATTTTGGAAGAAATCGTACGAATGGTGTAGGCCCTAGCAGTCTTCACAGACGGACGGACGGACAGACAGACAGACGGACGTTTTCCTTTCAATTGGGTTTTCGGTTTCAAGGACCTAGAAAACAGGGTTTCTGGCTACACCACGTGTTAGGGGATTTTTTTCTTAATTTAGCAACTGGTTTTATCCACTTTTTCCTTTTTAACGGCCCGGCAATTAATTTTTTTCCGTCGAAAATTGGCCATTTTTTCGCGCAGCATTACATAACTTTCCCTATACTACGTATATCACTCCGTGTATACGTACGTATACGGGAAAGTAAAAAGTAATGGAAACGAACTTAATCGCAATGTATTTCAGACCATGCCAAACAAACGTAGAGCCGTCTACTGTATGTGACAATAAGAATGGGTCACCGTCAACGAGACATCAATGCTCAAAATTAAAACATCGGTCCATAACCATCGATGTGTTTAAACATCGACCACGTAAAAAATTATCGACCACTTATTAACTTCGAACATAAAACATCATGTTGGAAAAACATCGGCTTAAAAATCAATGTTAAATACATCCATGATTTTATTAAAAAAAATCGGGGATTTTATAAAAACATCGATGATTTTATGAAAACATCTATGATTTTAAAAAAAACATCGGCTTCAGTGTACCGATTGTTATACCATCGATGTTCCTATGAGAACATAAGTACTTTGAAAACATGGACATCGCTGTCGCACCCCTACGCGGCAATGGCTGCAGCCGGCACGCGCGACCGCGGCGCGGCGCGGGCCCGGTGAGCGAGACGGCGATTATGTGGGCGCGGCGACAGCGGAAGCGGCGGCGGCGGCGGTGGCGGTGGCGGTGGCGGGGGCTCTTTCCGGCGCCGCCCACGTCTGCGTAGCACGTGCATCCGCCGCTTCCGGCTCGGCCCCGGGGGCGCTGGACGCGGCGCGGCGCGGGGGCGGGGGCGGGGGCGCGGCGGGGCGCGTGGGGCAGGTCGCCCTCGGGTGCCGCCCCCGCCTCCGCGCCATGTTTGTTTGCAGCGCTCGTTCCGCTGACGCCCTCCGTCAGCCGTGCCGCGAGCGAGCTGACGAGGCTTCCTCGCACGGAAATGCTCGCGACGCGGCGCGACGCTGGGATTTGAGAGGAGGGGAAAATAGGGCAGCATCTGGGGTGGTTCAGTGTGTTTGGAAATGCTGCTAGCGTGGGCCGTCTGGTCGGTTCCGTACCGTACTTTTTTTGTTGTTGTTTGCATAAAATAAATTGTTGATTTGGGCGCGCTTGTTGTGCATGTAAATTGCCTTTATCTTTGTTTTTAATTTAAAACTATCATTATTATCGTTTTGAGTATCACACGAGAGAAATTGGCTTTGACAGACAATCTTGATGCGAAAGCATTGGTTCGTTGAGTTCAAATTATTTAGTACACGGTAACAACTGTTTCTTTTTAGTTGCGAGGTTTTCTCGGGCAATTGCTAATTGCAAGTTTAAACACACTTGAATTAACAATGCCTTGTTGACATTCGTTTGCCCCGTAATATTGACATTCTAGTTGTTTAACGTGTAGTCATTCCTTGAAAGTCACCCCCAATGCAGCACTCCATCTTCCCTAGAGGCACCTACGAGACACTTCCGGCTGCTGGTCCTTTACTGATCCTGACTCTTTGATCTCACCGCAGCTCCCCTTAATTGCTACCGCTACTTCCGCTACTCCTACTTTATATGTTGCTGCTCGTAGCGACGGTGCTTTGACTTTCATTACGCTGTCCTCTATCTCCTTATTGACGGCAGAAGAAAATCGTATTCCCTCCATTGCTTGAAAAATATGTACAGTAAACTCTTTATCACACCGTCACATGGCACGCTCTTTTGTTGTTGCCGTCAAAATCACTGTTATTTTTGCTAGATTCTCTATAATGCTTCGGGACTTCCTCCAAGGAAATTGTACTGAAGATTCAAGTGAAGCGTTCTAAGAACTCTCCATGCCAGAGATCGCTTGCCTCACGCCTGTTTGTTGCTGTACCGCCACCTCCACCATCCATGCCGCTGTTTCTAAAACATTCCCCGTCGCGTATCTCCAGATATACACAGCTGACTCCAATATCACGAACCTTTGCCGCTCCCATAGCGACTAGGTGGCAAGCATGTTTTCCGCACTCACCATCATTTTTCCCTCACCTTTTTTCGTTGTGTACATTAAACACCTCAGTAGCCAAACACTATTTTTTTTAAAATTTGATTGTACGCTTGTTTTCGTTTGTACTTCCATCCTGGATAAGAGAGTATCTTCTCCAGTTCGATGTAGTATTCAAATATCACCCTCCTCGGGAGTTCTTCCTACCTGCGAAAAGTATAGCTTCAATATAATGCAATGTAATTTTCTGTGATTTCTATGTTCCATACCAGGCGAATGCAGTAACCTAAGCACCAATCTCTCCTTCATCCTTGAACACGCCTCTCTCCCTTTCACACACGCGCGCGCGCACACACACACACATACACACACACACACACACACACACACACACACACACAAGCACTGCACATACCTCCTGTTTGGTAAACAGTTGGGAGCTTAGAGCTTTTCGCGTTTGGGGCGGTGCCACACTTTTTATATACACCTGTAGAAGTGAAAATCCCGCAAGCCGACGTGAAGGTTGGTGCCGGGTCTTACGTTACCGCGGGAAACATTACAGCATTTACTTCTCCGGATTCAACATGTACTACACTTACGGGGCTTATGCCATCAGAAGTTGTCGCGTCTCGAAACAATAAATAACGGCACACTCAAGTGACTCGCCAGCTATAGAAAGATAACCACAAGAAGGGACCGCTTTGACAGCCACTGCTTGGCTACTGTTGGCAACATAACTGCAGGTGATGTCCATGCACATATGTTGTCAGTGCATTTGTTTACAGTTAGCTCATTTGTAAATGGATTCATCCCTATCTCTTGAAATATTGTTCTGCATGATGTTCATTTGTTTCCCGGCCTGTAAACTGGCCTCATCTAAGAGAAACGTGTCTGTAGTACGTCTTGCCGCTTACCTATACGTTCCGTCTTGCCTCACGGGCAACGCATGTACGCTTGTGCGGGGCGCCGAGCCGTGCGTGGCGGGGTGTGCAGGGAGAGGGGCGCAGTACGTGCGCTTTCTTTCTTCGCGCTTCGTGTTTGTTGACGCTGGAGTCTCCACCGCCGCCGCGGCGCGCCGGCGCTCGCGTATCCGCATTCCGCTGGCTGCCTTGGAACTCGGCACAAGCGCAGCGAGGCCCCGCTCTGGTACAGCGCGCGAGGCGCCAAGCACAAGGCACACTTCTTTCATTCAGGACTGCCAACCGCACAATCCAGATCATTCAAACAACAACAACGAAACTGAAAACTGGAAGAGAAACAATGAATTTCAAAACTAAAAATTCGAGTCGGAATAAACTCAAAATAAATTAATAAGTTGCGCTTTTGAAAGAGAAAAAAATAAAGTGTCTCTTTTTTCCTCTACGTTTCACCACTGTGAGAATAGATTTTGTTTTTTAAAGAATTTTTAAAGCATATTTTAAACAGTGATGAGCTTGAATCGAAACATTGTACATGGGAAATATTTATGAATTGAGAAGTATGTTATTTTTATTAAATAAAAAAGCGCGAGGAGAAAAAATATGCCAATAAGAATTGTCCTCCCAAACGCAGGATGGTTGGTAGCTCTAGATTCACATCACACGTGTGTTAATTCGGATTAAAGCGAGATGGCTGAGCGTAAAAGCAGAGTGCACTCAGAATATGTTTTTAGAAGGGGCTCTTTGAGGAGAGTGTATGGAGCCTGTGCAATCAAGTTACCGCCACTCTGATATAGACATTAAAGTAAAAGGGATTTTTTCATGATATTTACTGATATATCTGCTTTGTTCGTATTATTCACTGCCATGTATTATTTTGCTTTTTAAACAATCATTATGCAATCTTTTTATTTGTGTAAAAACATTTCCAGCATGTTTTTAGAAGTGAACTTGCCAGGAAAATGGTGAAGAAAACGAATCAGTAAACAACAAGCGGAAGTGTCTTTTTATTTAAATACGCGAGACAGTATTTTACTGTACTAAAAATTCTGTCCGTTTACTGTATCAATATTTATTTTTTACAGGGAAAATTTGTAGGAAATTAGAGAGAAAGGGAGAGAGAGATGTGATTCTCCGAAATTCTGTATTGGACTCGCCCACTCTTTTCGAAGAGCTTCTGTCTTAGAAACCAAGTGAGAGATTTTTTTACAGAAAAACAAATAGAGACGTTTGTATTCTTATTTTACATATTCTTTAATATCTTCCTTCTATAATCTTATTTATTATGTGTGAATAGCGTTTACATCTAAGTACGTAATGTACATTTTCTTTTTCTTACTGATGTGGAAATTCTATTCTATTTTCTGTGTGATTTTAACTTACTGTCTTATTTTAATTTTTACCAACTATGTTTTTTAATTTCAATCAATATAATGCATTTTTATTTTAGTATTGTTACCATTCATTGAACATACAACTTGATTATGAGATGTAAAATTCGTTTACTTGTCTATACTTAATCGAACACTGACGCGCGTTTGATTGTAATGCAGGTATTCTTGAATCACGCCATTTAAATAAGTTGTTCTTGTGTGTAAATTCTAATTACGGGTTTGTGCCAATGAAGTGAACAATAAAAGCTCCGCGGCGACGCCTCCGGTGCTGTGGGCGCCAGCCGTCTCGCAGCCGCCCCCGCGCGCTAATGGACTGCACCGGCGCGAGAGGCAACCGGGCTGCCCCCCACTCCCCCACCCCACCCACACACCCGCACTCACGACGGCTTCGGCGCTGCGGTTGCACTCGTCGCCGAGCAGCACGACTCCAGACTAGAGACGCGACATAGACGTCGATGATTGCAAAACTCGATGGTTATGTAGAGACATCAATGTTTTAAACATCGATCTATTTAATGGCCATTTTTTGTGTATCGATTTTTTTGTGAGTGTTTTTTTTTTCGGAATGAAAAATTCTCTTGATTATAATATTGTAAAAGTTAAAATATGAAATAGTAACTTATTGTAACACTGTTCTTTCATGTATTGGAACCAAAGAAACGCTGTTTGTACTACCATCATCAACCAAACACTTTCGCCCGAGTTCACCGTTCACTCTTAAGCCCATGTATTTCTTCTTTCTTCACTTTCATTTCGTACATTGGGAAGCAGACAATAAATGCATTGTGGGAGTAGGGTCTGGCTCTTCTTATATCCTTATTCGAACGATTGATGAATACGAACACTGTCAAAATAAATTCTGTTGCACACAAATTTAATGTAAGAGGTTATTAAACCAGCTTGAAAATATCGATGTTGAATAGTCCCAAGATGCTTAAAATTTCGTCATATTCTCAGGAGCTCTGGAAAAATCCAAAACCAATGAAATAGATTCGATTTTGAGTGAAAAATGCAATTCTGTCCATTCTCAGACTGCGCATATCGATTCGCTCATAGTTATTGCTTTTGACACCTCTGGTTTATATGTTACGCTATGTTATGATAGTATTTGTGAAGACTTTTTTTATATAATATTGAATTTATTGTAATTGTTATACAAGTGCGTATGCTGGTATTTTATTTGTTGTTCATGATTTCTGTGCATGCTATGCTTAGAGAAATCATTTTGAGTAGTTTTGTTCAGCACCATCCTTGCAGCTACAGGCGACAAGTACTCTCTAATATTGTTGTCAGCTACCACATGTTTGGTTGATTTTAATGAAATAGGTCAATTTACGTAGGTAACTGGATATTGTAACAAAATGTCTTCGGGTTACAATTCAATTAAGTTGTACAAGGAGTCAAGCGATTTTTTGGCAAATTTCTTGCCGGATATGGAAATCTTAAAGACGCATATTTTTATTAGTATTATTGATGCTAATTGGCCACCTAGGACCACGTGGTTTACCTGCACTTACAGAGGCTCAGCTACATTTATCCAGTGGCAAGTGTAAGTGCGTTTTGGGAAGATCAGCATTATGCTGAATCCAATTTTTATCCCCCAAAGTTGCTAGTCCTGGGGGGATGGGAAATGGAATAATGCTAAAATGAAGGATGAATGGAAGACCCACACAAACACACCCAAGCCCGACGTGGGACTCCAAACCGCAATCTTCCGTCCGCTATTACACGGCCCTACTGTCTTAGCGGTCTCGGCTATCCGGATCAGCCTTATTATTATTATTATAACTATTATTTTACTTTCATAATTTGAGTGTAAACCAACGACATGTATTACTTTCTGAATCATTAAAAAAAACAATATTGTCCAACTATCATAATTTTTTTTCCAAGTTCATATTTTGTGGGTAGACATTTGTCAAGCAACTCTTTCTCGTAAGAATGCTCCGACGAGTGGCATATAACTTCGCACTCCACAACGTCAATCCACCTCGCTGTTAGTGTGCATTGAGCCGATTGATGTCAGGTCACCCCTTGCTCCTCCCGCCTTTCGAGTGGCCGCTGGCACGTTCAGTTGATGACCAACCCGCAAGCTCCCTCACCACACCGTTGCACGTTCCACCGACGCCGCTCGCAAATACCCGCGAGAACACGTGCATACCCACGTGCACGCACACATTCACTCATAGTGAATGAGAGTTGGGCATGATTAAAACAGGTTCAGCCGTGTGTCCCACTCCGCACTGGGCAGAAATAGATCATATGACTTCCGAGGAACAGGAAGGCATCAGCAAATATAATGATAATAAATGGATTAATGTTAATAATGGTGATGATGATAATGGCAATGACAAGTACAAGAGAGAGAATCGACGAAAACTACGTCAGCAAATAACGATATTAAACACTACAAAAACAACTACTTCGACAAAGATAAAATATTTAAAGCGTCCGTTTTGCGACAGGAGGTCGGACGGACGAACGAACGAAACGACGGACGGACACGGCGAGGTTTTCGCTAGGGTGGCGCGGCGGGTGAGTGCAGGGCCGCGAAGCAATCACTGCGCGCGGACCGCAGGGCTGCTGCACGCAGAGGCGCGTGAATGAGCACGCGCCGTTTGTTCTCGGAACAAAGCCTGGCAAAGCCCCGAGCTTATGCAGTTTGTCCCAAGAGTACGCGAGCGCTTGCGGCTTTTGTTGGTTGGCTGGCGCAACGGCGATGCGAATGCGCGTGCGGTCGCTCACCAACCCGCCCTCCTTATGATTCCTGTGTTTGGCGGCGAGAAATGGAGGACGGCGAGTGATACAATCCAGTGAAATTGGTTCAGTTTTGTTGCACTTGAGTAAAGAGGTAACTGTACGCGTGTGGGTAATCATGGGGTGGTATCTGTGTGTGTGTGTGTGTGTGTGTGTGTGTGTGTGTGTGTGTGTGTGTGTGTGCGTGTGCGCACGTATGTAGTGATCAAAGAATTTAGATGGGAGTAAAATGGCAATTAAAAATACAATTGCCCTTTTTTGCTGGTAGAGGGATCACATGCGTTTAATAGAAACTGCTGGGAAAAGATTCACTTATGCCAGGCAAAACTAGAAAAAGTACAACAAATCCAGGGCTGTTATCGTGAATCGAAGATTCTGGTTTGTCAGTGTACAGAAAAAATTGTTTCAATAGCAGTGTCATCCCTTTCGAAGAAATTGTTAAACTGGACATATATTTGACACGGATTTTGGCACTTATGCACTTAAGTTAACGAAAATGATTGCGGTTTACGATTAATGAAATGGAAAATACCCATAATTCTTTTTAAAACTGACGTAGAGGATCTGCATTACAAATTTCATTTGCCACTTTTTTGCTCTTACTGGATGTTAAACTTTGAAAAGTGTTCAGTTATAAATATTGCACAAGAACTTAGAAGTAAATAATTCAGAGAATACATTAATGTGGTCAAACATTGAAAAGCAACTGCTTTTATGTTAATATTTCATGTATTTGATGCGGAAAAACTATGTTAACACTGATTAAAGGCTTTGACGGACTAGAATACGTAGCTTGACGATTTTTTCCGTGTGGCGAATTGAAAACAGTACACATTAATATTTCATATTGGTTTTCAGACTTTCGTTACCTTTTCATATATTTCGGACACACAAAACGTAATTCGAGTAAATGTGTTTACAAAGAATTTTAAAATTCCTCTTTACTCTCATATTGGCATTGGTTCTTTGTCAATGTAATAGATTAATCACGTGAAAAAGAAGACGATGAACTGAACTCGGAGCAAACAGTCGAAGTCAATTAGCGAACAGAAGTATTTATTCAGCCATTGGCGTTCGGATATTAACTCGGAAATATGTGTCCAGCACACGTAATGAAGTGATTGGAGGAGCGGAGATGGTGAGAATTCCGGTGAGGGTGTGTTTACAGGGATTCACAGAAAGTGAGAATTACGGAGGGAGCGATAGGTTGATTGGGTGGATGGGATAAGTAACATTGTAAATAGTGTGAAAGATGGATAGACAATATGGAAACGATAGAAGAGTACGTGTGGACAAACAGAAGTATTGAATACCTCAGAGCCTGGAAATAACTGCTGTGAGAAGGTTCAAGCATGATCAAGCGAGACAAACTCACAAAAAAGAGACCGAAAAATATTAAATTATTCATGGTAAGTAAGCTCCTATTATTTAATATTTTGCGATTGATATTGTTTCGTTATTGTTATAATACGATATTTCTCAGACAAATCGTGAACTTTAAATTAGTGCTTCAAGGTATAATGAATAAAAATGTATTGTAAATGTTACAATAGGAGTAATATTAATGTAAATTCAAGCAGAAGAAATAACTTTTTTGTTAATTATCTCAAATATTCCAAGTGCTGAAACACCTTTGTTGATATGCTTTACAGCGCAGCCAAAATCCCCATGACAATAATTCGTAACGCGACTTACACAATATGCTCCCAAACGTATTTTTTCGAATATTGTGGTAAGAATCGCTGTAACACATTTTTGTGATTTTTTTAAAATAAAATTTGCTGTTGCAAAGGAGAAAAACGTCATGTGGAATATAATTAATTTATTCCTGTTAAAATGCAGACGACTCAGAATAAATGTTGCAAACTTCTATTGCCTGCGGGCGCCAGAAGGTGATTACTTTTTGCCGATGAACATGTGATGGGAAATCTCATATAATGAAGTTACCGATGAGATATTTGCCTCTGATTGGGTAGCCAATTTATCTTGCACTAGTTTTTGCTCACGACATGACATTGAGTGCGTCAGAATGTGTACTTGCTAAATCAGTGCAGGATAAGTTGTATACCTGATGGAAATATGTGTGACAACGTTCTTTAAATACCACTAGGCAACTTTCGCATACGAATTGTCGATTTTCCTTAAAAATAACTTCGAAATACGGTATTCTCTTAATTGTTGTCAGGCTTGGCCCAGAAACTGTTTTAACTTGTGCAGGATTTATGTGATTTTCTCTGCAAAAACTTCATTGTTTATTCGCACAATCAAAGATTATTGTAAATTATCTATTATAATAATTTACAGCAACAACAACAATAATAATAATAATAATAATAATAATAATAATAATAATTCAAAATATAAAGTATTTAATAAAACTCTACTAGTTAAATAATAATTAGATAAAAAACATAAATGACATTGCCATTCACCCGTCCCCTTTAGATCGGTCCCGATTGGACGTCGATGTTAGTGAACGGATAGCAACGCTGGCGGGATTAAGCGAGTCAACGAGAATTAGCCGTGCTCCGCCAGGCGCAAACAGGAAGCAAGGGGCGAGGGGTAAGGGGCGGGGCGATATCAGGATCCTCGGCGGAGCGGGTAGAGAGGGAAGCACTCTCTTAATTAGGGAATGTGAGCGGGAACAATTGCTTTCCTCCGTCAATTAGTTCGTTTGTTCGTGCAGCGGCTCGTAGCGACTGCGGCGCGAGCGGGCGGCGACGCTAGAGCGCCCGTCGTTCTTCAGATGTTGTCGTAATTTTCCAGTCGCGTGATGCGCTCTCATTGACGCCGAGCGGCGTGGAAGGCGATTCGGAAGAGCGCGCTCGCCTGGAAGGTAGAAGCCTGCGGGAATTTAGGGCTATAAGAGTCTTGCAGATGGGTATTCGAAGCGGAAGGAGGAAGAAAAAAAGGAGAAATAGGACAAAGAGGAGAAAAATAATGTATAATGATGGTGGTGATGATTATGGTGGTGATGGTGATGATGATGATGATTATGAGGGGGACGAGTAGGAGAAAATGAAAGAAAAATATACACTCGCCAGGAAGCCTGTGTCTCCTTTATTTGTTCTAGCCTTACATCAGACACGTATCTCGGAAATCATTGTTTCTGCCTCTTCGGTTTCAATATGGCACATTCAGTATTGAAAATGCAATGGACATAATAAGGAATGAATATTTGAACCAGTCTCTTGAAGAGGATCATAATGTAACATAATAATGTAAGGCGTGAATAATGCATCGCAGTAAACTCTATACTACATATCTACTGGAACATCAACAGAAACAAGTTGAGGAAATGTGTTGGTTTAATGAAATAATTACATCAAGCCTGCAAAGCTGATGTATATTTGAAATAATAAAAATCAATAACCCGTATCTCTATTCTCCTAATCCGAAAGGTCTGACTTCCGAGTTTTCGTTGAGGTGTCTAGCCTCCAAGATGTTGGATTTTCTTCGCGGCCTGATCCGTGTGGAAGAAACAAGCGAAGCGCGAAAAGCGCTGCGTGCGGCCCGGCGTCAAAGGCAAGCGAGGCGAACGAGCATCGATCAACCAGGAATTTGAGACTAGCCGCCCTGTTTCAAAGCATTCGATAAATTAAAAGCTCCTAAAGGCCCGTTATAAGTTCATCCGAGGAGAATATCGAGTAGTCCAGGGATATCCACGACACGGGTAAGGGTTAAAATATCTAAGGAAGTAATTCGATGAAAATTACTGAAATATGAATGGAAGTCAGATAAGTTATGATATGTTTCGTTAGTATTATTTCCGGAAATATCTACAAATTGTTTCAAAATTTTAATTCCGCTAAATAAAGAATTTGCATATAATTGCGGATAATCGAATCTAGAAACCCTTCAAGATTCGAAACTAAAATTTAAAAACTTTCTTCCAAGTCCAAGGAGTCTGTCCCGGTGGTTCTGGCAAGATATTCAACAGAAACCTCGACATAACTTAGTTACACGGTCTCAACACCAACAGAAGTCAAATACACCAGAAGAACTTGTACAAGCAATAGAATCAATTATCAATTAACCTATTAGACAACAGACGCTGCCTTGAAATATGCAGACTTGAAAACAAAAAATTGACTTACCTATCACTTAAAAAGTGTAATTGTTATAATTTGTTTGTGCAATTTTTGGTACCATTTACCAAATGTCAAATTATGAACAGATTGTCAATCTGCAGAACTGAAAAAAAAACTACTAAAGATTGTGTTCTTCAGAGAAAAAGAAAGTATTTCGCTTTTAATTTTATAAGTTTTAATGAAAGGTATGAAATTTCTTGTTACTTTTTTGTTGCATTATTTGTGTTTTCGGATAATGATCAAACTATGCATCTATTACACAATTCTAATTTGAATATTAATAGTAATTGTAAATTAATTACGCTATTCAAACTATTAATATTATGTTCGTCTCAAGGTATCACTGAAACAGATTCTTTTGTAAGAATTACTTTATTGGAATCAATCTGTGGAGGGTTCTCGTCATCCTCACGTATTGCTGTTATGGATGAGAAACTATGACGTGTCTCCTCATCGTCCTTGCTACAAAAATCACTCACCACCTCTCAGACTGATATTAAGTGTGACTTTTGTTATAACTTTGTTTTATCATTTGCTAGTGCGTTGAAAATTTAACCCTATGTTATTTAGAAAAATTAAAGTAAAATTAGTACGGGTCCTTTGTTGTGACTTTAGAGATGTTTTCAGGTAAGTAGACAATAAATATTGACACGTTAATGAATCAATGGAGTTTGAAGGAAATAATAAATTAATTCAGCGTCTTGAATATTTTCGAAGCTAATTGAATAAATGGTAATACAAAAAGAAAAAGAAAAGTTTTGATATTTTTTCTCTGTGTTTATTTTCGTATTATTCTTTCCTTCTACTAGCTACAAGACCTCGGAAAATCGACCACCGTAAGCTTCCGGATACCATTGTCTTGACATTAGCTTAAGGAAGAATGAAGTGTGGTAATATCTATTGCTTGAAACGATTGCACAAGATACGAAAAATTTTCAGAGTTCATCATCGACGACAGACTCAGTTATTTTACGGACCTAAAAAGCTATTCTATAATTATTTACTGTCATATTATTTAATTGGTATACACAGTTACAAGAAGTTTCTACTGTGCGGCGTTGCAATTAAAGAATTAGAATTTAACAAAAGTGAAAACAGCCAGTTATAATATCAACGGAATTTGAAATACAAATTATCTACAACAATAGATCTGTGATTGTAGAATGAATATTTGATTGAAAAACAAATTCGCCACATGTATTAACATTAATACTAAATTTGAAAAAAATTAACTCTCCGCGAGATAGCACTTCTTTTTATTGATTGTTGATAACCGTTAATAAATCATATTAATAAAATCCAATGAATTAACTTCATATTCTATTCTGCGAGAACGCAACACATTACTCTGGCATTTCATTAATGGTTTGCATGCGCTTTGTTAGTGTACTATGTTTCTTCTCGAAACTTAAAGAATTTCCAACCAACGAGTTATTATAATTAGAGGTCATTATAGGAAACGTCATAGGAAGATTCATAAAACAAAGAATATTGGGATAAGAATAAAATCTTAACAAAGTTTGCTGGTTAAGCAGAGTATGAGGCAGTTCAGACCAAGAATGTATTCAAAGGCACATTATTTATTGGGCACATTATTTATTTCACATTTTCAATATTTAATAAGCTGTACTTATGTTTTAAAATTACTGTTTCAAAAGCGTTCGAGTAACCTTAATAATTTTATCTCCCGAATTTTAAATCATAAAGGCCTTCCGTGTATCAAAATCACCAAGGATTTCCTCCCCGTAGATATTGGACCTCTGCCCCAATGAGGCATTCCGACTTGCTACTCAAGTGGCAAGGCAACTGGAGCCGTCTCAGTCCGGAGGTTTAAATCTGGCAGCTTCCCCAGTGCCGCCGTCGTCATCGTCAACCCTCAGCAGGAAACGTTCGATTTACCGCGACTTCGACGCAACTTCCGCTCCTCGAATAAGAAATACATCATCCCCGACGCCGAACCACCCCCGCACCGCAACGCCCAGGCAAGGTGAGTGGAGAAGGCGCCAAAGAACATCCTCTCTAAACTTCCCGTCGCCTAAATATACTCGGGTCATTAGGCAAGAGACGCGACACATCCGTCGTTGAAATAGAACTCTCTTCGAGGGCAAATACTTTGAGGCATCTAAAAAATGTAGAATTCGTTCATTGCTTTTCGAGGATGGCTAAATTTCTTCGTTCTCTTCTTAGCTTGTTTAGAGTTATGCAATGCGAAATTACGTTTTCGTAAGAAATATATTGATTTAAATCTTTGGGCTGTTACAAAATCATATTTGTAGTTCTCTCAAATACCCCTATTTTAGGGGGTTTTCTGGAAATACAAATTCACTTTAGCCCATTAAAAATACTTTTACTAATACAAGTATTTTATTTTATTAATTGTTTTGAAATAAATGTAGAAATTCTATCTTAAAATTTATGAGTCGTATAATGGAAATAACTAAATCATACTTACATTTTTTTAAAGATTGGCAATGGTAGAGGAATAGTATTTTGAAGGAGAAGTAAACTGTTGTCAATTAGTATTTCGTTCGAATTTCCGATATTCCTGTTAAGGTGAATAGTAGTAATTTCATTGTAATTAGTGAGACAATTTCTGTCTAGAAATGTTAATAAAAAATCTTTGTTCATATTTAAAAATGGAGAGTACTAATATGTAGCAAAATGTAGGGCAGTAATATAAGACCGAAGCCAAATGGAGTACAGTAATATAGGAGTAAAGCAAAATGATGCAGTAGTATATAGCAAAATGGAATGCTGGAATATAAGCATGTTGGAATGCTGTGACATTGTTAGACCTAGATCGGGATTTACACTTGCATATGCTTCCATTACTAATCGTTCATACCACGAGATAATTAAACAACTTGTGCCAAAGGGGAGGAACTTTAGCTAGTTTGCTCGTAAATCCTCACGCAACCTTTAATAAAGAACCGGCGTTCATAATCCTGAAACTGGTGCACTGCTTAGTGCGCGACCTCACAAGTTACGCAAACAAGTGCCAGGCTCTGGGTCGTTAGCAGCAGGGGTGGAGCTTTGTAGAGCAAGGGGGAATTCAAGGGCGGGCGCGGTGGGTGCAGAGAACAGAGACGAGAAGGCAGTGGACAGAACAGGAATCAGGACGTAAAGGGGGAAACAACAGAGCGGGAAAAGGTTAACAGTGGGGGCCAGCAGGAAAAGGGAAATTTAGGGCGAGTTAGACGTTTTGCTCGAAAGCGACAAGCAGAAAAGGATCTGCTAGAAGCAAATAAAAACGAGGAGGGTTCTCAGGATAAGGAGTGTGGAAAGGGAGGGTAATAGAACAAGTAGGAAAGCTGTAAAACTAGAAGAGGGGGGGATCAAAGTGAGGTAAAGCTCAGGTTGCGGAAGTAATAATGACAGGCGCTACAATGGCGTGTAGGTCGACACAGAGCAGGATTGATCTCTAAGCAGAACCAATAGATACCCCTAGTAACATTCCAAAAGTGAACATTTTCTTTAAAAAATATTAAAATATTTATGAAACCCTAAAAAAGTTTGTTTATTAAAATATTGGGGTTCCCTCAACGGAGGAAGCATGCATTTAGCCGACTTACGAACTAATCCAGTCTCGAAGAGGTTCATGGGAGGTGTTTGAGGGGGAAAGGTGTTCCAGTGGGGGGCTGTTTGAGGGGGAGGGGTGTTGGAGGGGGGTGTTCGAGGGGGAGGGGTGTTTGAGGGTGAGGGTTATTCGAGAGGGGTGTTTGAGTGGGAGGGGTGTTCGGGGGGTGTTTGAGGGGTAGGGGTTTTGAGAGGGAGAGGTGTTGGAGGGGGAGGGGTGTTCCAAGGAGAGGGGTATTCGAGGGAGACGCGGCACGAGGGGCTGTTTGGGAGCTTCTGCTTGAGTGGCGCGTCGCGCGATGGCAGTGTGCAGGGGCTTCCTGGAACTGCGGCTCCGAGATGGCGCTGGCGCCGGCAAGACGTCAGCGACGGCTTCCGTTTCCTATCTTCGGCCGCCGCCACTGAGATTAACGCATCATCTCCTTATCTGAAGTGCATCGAAGCGATCTACCGCTCCATCCTGCTTTCAGCTTTTGCTGTAGAACTTGTATATTTCCCCAGCTCTCCAGTTTTGGTATTTTTTGTCCTTCATTGCTGTTATTTTCTCATTCCTTCCCCACACAGTGCTTCCAGTATAACTATTTCCTCTCCTTTCAAATAGAGGTGTTGCTAGCAAATTTTCGACATCATTCATCTTGTTGACTTCTCTCTCCGCTATCATTCATTTCATCTTATGCTGGCATTCTTTCCTAAAATGGTATTTGAATTGTGTATTTCGGTTTAGTTTATACTCGCTTACCTCGTACCTACAGATCTCTGACATTTGTATTTCACACCTTGAAATGGGATACATTGAAACTTCTTTACGAATACGAATATTTTATTCAATCGCTGAAATTAATATAAGAGAAATTAGACCAAGAAGGGACTATTTTGACAGGTCGGAAACAAAGAAAAGTTATGTTAGACGATGGCATTGTAAGAAGTTGTGTCGAAAGGATTTACAAGTGAGCTAACTGCAAACGAACGCATGAACTAATTTAGTACATGTCCATAACCTGCAGTTATTCTCCCAGCAGTAGCCAAGCAGTAGTTGTCAAAGCGGCCCTTTTTTATAATCTCTCCATTTACCTTGGTGTAATCTGCTCAGAACTGTGAACTCAGAGTCTCAAGCCGCGAATATTTACCCCACGTTCGCTGAGCTGTGGCTTTCTGGAAACATGTTGAGAAGCCAGGAAGCCATAGAGCTTGCGTTTGACATGCAGGGCCTCATCGCTTTGCGCTGCCTGCCTCGCCGCCACGCCCCGCGGCCTTCGCCGTCGCGTCGACGCCGGCGCCTCTTCCGTCGCGGCGCGGAAACTGCGCTTTTAAATTGGATTCCCGCGGCCGCCCCCTCTCCAGGGTATCCACCGTTTCCACGGTATCCCACGGTTTCCTCACCCTGCCCCGTCCCCACCGACCTCCCCGCCATCACCACCCGACTCGCCCGCCCTCCCCGCCCCGCTCCCTCCCCGCCCCGCTCCCTCCCCGCCCCGCTCCCTCCCCGCCCCGCTCCCTCCCCGCCCCGCTCCCTCCCCGCTCCGCTCCCTCCCCGCCCCGCTCCCTCCCCGCCCCGCCCCATCCCCGCCCCGCTCCCTCCCCGCCCCGCTCCCTCCCCGCCCCGCTCCCTCCCCGCCCCGCTCCCTCCCCGCCCCGCTCCCTCCCCGCCCCGCTCCCTCCCCGCCCCGCTCCCTCCCCGCCCCGCTCCCTCCCCGCCCCGCTCCCTCCCCGCACTGCTCCCTCCCCGCCCCGCCCTGCTCCATCCCCTTCCCTCCCCGCCCTGCTCCCTCCCAGCCCTGCTCCCTCCCCGCCCTGCTCCCTCCCTGCACTGCTACCTCCCCGCACTGCTCCCTCCCCGCTCCGCCCCGCTCCCTCTCCGCCCCGCCCTGCTCCCTCCCCGCCCCACTCCGCCACCCCGCTCCCGTCCCACTCCGTCCCGTCCCTCCCCGTCCTGCCCCTCCCCCTCCCCCTGCCCCGGCCTGGCCCTGCCTCGACCCGTCCCGTCCTGTCCCGCCCTTCTCCGCTCCCGCCCCGCCACGCCCCGCCCCGCTCCCGCCACGCCCCGCCCCGCTCCCGCCACGCCCCGCCCCGCTCCCGCCACGCCCCGCCCCGCTCCGCCCTCGCGCCGCAGCCGCGCGCTGCTGCTGTCGCTCTTGCGAAAGACGTCGGAATCTTGATCCCGCGCCGCGACGCTGTCACTCCGGTGCTTCAGCCGCGCGCTGCCAAAGTGCCCGCGACGCCACCGGAAAAAGCGAAGGTCCCGGAATATGTCGGGAAAGATATGGTTTGTGGAATTACAACTCGTGAGCCTACGCGGTTGGAAGAGAAAACCTCAAAACTACTTTCTCAAATAAGTAGTGTTGTATTGATATGTTTAAAAAAACATAATCTGTACGTACGTGTACAGCACACACATAATTCAAAACTATGATGCCATGGTATTATATTTGTTTCAAAAGAATAAAGAATTCTGCAATATTTAATTAAAATTAAAACTTGATGGTTCTAAAAAAAAATACAAATGCAACTGCTGTAGGCCGACACAAGTACACAGAAATTTAAGAGCTTAATGAAATGCTTACTCAGACAAGGCAAAATAGTCTGTTCCGTAGAATAATTATGTTTCAAATTCCCAATTAGTTTTCATGCTGTATGTAATATTGTTTACATAGCATTTGAGTCACTATACAATTTGCGGGGTAAATATTTGAAGAATTGTATTTTATGTTAAAGTGTAAGGGTATGTAAATATTTGTTTTCAACAGTAGCCTGTTTAATTAATATAACAACAGGTTCCAAGTATTGGTATTGCTGCTTTGCTAGATCATGAGCTTTGTATTTCACATATTCTTGCCTCTACAACATTTTCGGTGAATGGCATTTTGATCAATAGTTATAACAGTGAAAATGCAGAATTGTTCTCCGATCATAACCGATTTGTTTTATTCATTGTTCAGGCTTGGAAATAAAAGGGAAACAGGAAACACTCACGTAAGACGACTGATCACTTCTCTTTAAAACTTCACAGTTTACAGATAAGACAATAAATATTTTTACATTAATTGAGCTTGCGACGTAAAGAAATCAGTATATTAATGTCAGAACTACGAAAATTAATTTTAATATCTTTCAAAAACTTTCTTGAAGCAAAATAGTATTTGATGAATGTCTGTTGGTTTGTGGGATTCTTCTTTTTCAGTTCATTTCACATCAGTAAAATCAATCTTGACTTGGAATTTGTGAATTTAAATTCTTCTTTACCTTTACTTAATAAAGCTAGAACTGCCACATCATATTCTTTCTTACGTTGCAAGATGTGGACATAGACATTGTATTTACAACTTGAATGATATTGTTCAGAACACATTTTAATGACAGTTTGATAACAGAATGTTCGACGAAGAAATCCTTTGGCAATCCACGAACACTGAATCTTTCCACACCAGTCGGTCTACCACGGCCGGAGAACTGTGAAGCATACTGACGCTATCTAGTGTCACTCTCGGGAACTTGACTCACCGAGGGTCGGGCGGCACGTGCGGGTATGACACTAGTGGTGGAGTTCGCGCAAAATTAAAGGGATGGAAGTTAACGGCATCGCTCCCCGCGCGTACGCCCCACTTATAATGCTGGGAGGAGAGGGGGGCGACGACGGAAGCGTGAAGCGAAAAGCGGGGTGGGATAGGGAGAGCCGGGAGGGGCAAACCGCGGGCGAGCGGGGCGAAACGCTGGTGGAGCGGGGTGCAGGTTGGGGGGCGCGGGAGGAGGGTCGCGGATGGCGAGCGGGTGGGGAGGGGGTGCTTCGCGGGCAGGGCGCGGTCGAGGGGACGCGGTCGGGCAGGGCAAGGGCGCAGCGGGGGTGGAGGCGGGCGAGGGTGGGCGGGCGGGGCTGCGCGGGCGGGCCGCGGGTAGTGCGCGGTCGAGGCTGAGCGGGGCGAGGCGCTTCGGGGGCAGGCGGGGCTGGGCGGGCGGGGCGTGGGTGGGTGCGGGCGGGTGGGACGAGGGCGCTTCGCGGGCGGGAGAGGCTGGACGGGCGGGACGCGGGCGTGGCACGGTCGAGGCGCGGGCGGAGGGCGGGCGGTCGGGGCGAGGGCGCTTCGCGGGCGGGTTGAACGCGGGCAGGGCGGGGCGGGGCATGGTGGGGTGGGCGGAGCTCGGCGGGGAGCCAGGGGCGGGGGGCGCTGTAATGGCATTAAACCCGACGACGCAGCGCAGGCCCGAGGCGATGGCGGCGTGGGCGATGGTGACTAAATTGCGGCGGGCGACCGGGAAGCAGCAGCAATTTACCTTAACGCCACTCAATTTTCGCGATGCACTGGAGTTCATTGAGTAAATTCCAATGGAGGTGGGGGTTGCGTAAGCACTGCAAAATACACCTGTTGGGTTCGCGTCTTGTCGGGAATATTAATAGGATGGATGTTAATTTCATTATCTTGTTCATTTGAAAAGCTATGAAAATAATTTCCATTGAATATGTGTTTCACCGGTGTGGTGATCGACAAATACGAAAGGAATAATTATATTATTGAAAAATAAAATGTTATAATCTTCCTTAGACCTATCGTGAATATATTTTGTAACTTAAGTCATATATAAATCGATTTTTAACATTTCAAAAGGAATGGTGATATTCTATATCAAAGTGTGCGTAATTTCATGGAATCATGGAAAATGAATGAACGAATGCATCGTAATAAAGAAAAAGCACAGCGGTAGGTGTAAACGTTCACTCCGGTTCATCTTCGATACAACGATGATTCTCATGATGTACAATAATGCAGTGTTTTGAAATAACAGAGAAACTGCTTTATTCAAATTTTCTCCTCAAGACCTTTCCTCCAATTCTGCAAAGGGCGTGCCAAACACACAGCGGGCTACACCTCATAATTCCAGGAACTTCGTAGCCTGCAGAGAACGCGGGCGCCAGCCTCTCGATTAAAGACGGCGCTTTTCGCCGTAATCCGAGAGGAAGAAAAACAGGGGAGCAGCCCCTGCGAAGGCCAGAGGTGAATCTCAAAGCCCACCTTTTTTCCTCAGACACTGCGGGATCTCACTCCCGTCCCTCGTCCCACCCTTCCACCACACCACCCCCTGCCCCACACTAATGCGTTCCTCTTCCCTCCCTATCCACCCCCGTTCACGCCCCACTGTCCGCCCGGGCTTCTTCATTCCGCCTCCTTTCTCCGCTATCGCTCCTCCCCCACCTCCGCTCGCCCACCCCTCCACACCCCCACATCGGGCCTTCCCCGTCTTATCCGAACTCTTGACTCCGGCACTGCCCTCATTGCGGGACATAACCTCATTGACGTGTCCGAATTCAAGCCCCAAATTTGAAACGACCTCTTTTGTTTTTGTGTGTATTATATATTTAGACCGTGAGATATTTTTAAAATGTTCTCAGAAAATGCTCCAATTTTTTTCCGTATTTATTGTACCAATTGTGTACATTACATTGACAAATACGGTAAAAGTTCAATTTTTGAAAATTGGAAAATATGAACTTTTGATTGAACCAATCGTAAATCTTAATTATTAAAACTAGAGATTGTAAAGGCGTTTTAATATCTTCTGACGTGTACGGGTGGTTTCTGCAAACCGTGCAGTACTATTCCGTGTTGCACGCCCAATCATTTAATATTCGCAATCATCTTAAAACGTAATTTTATTAACTGTAATTAACTAATTAATTAATACATAAATAATAAATTAATTAACTGATAGATGTACTTTAATGAAATGCACAAAAAGTTTTCCTGACAAACGTGAACTTATGTTTTCGAATATTTACTTCAAAATAGTTTTGTCGTCTTCGTTTAAAAGTGCGGAGGCTCGCACCCCGAGAGTTTACTCCCTTGGGGCCTGTTAGCCTCCGCCCGGGCGGGCGGGCGGGCGGGCACGTGCTCCGGCCCTCGGGGCTGCCCTCGTCGCCGACCTTTGAGGGCAACGCTTGCCTCCGCAGAGTAGCTTCGTTATAACCTCCTACCCCTCCCCTTCCCCCTCCACGGTACTTCTCTGCTAACGAATGCCGTAACCTTAGGAATTATTTTTCCTAATTTTGACAGCACAGTAAGACGTACATACAAGTTATATTGGAAAGGAAGGATAAAACAATTATTAGATGGAACAGAAAATAAGAGTGCACCAAGAAAATGATTTCTTTCTTTCTTATGTCTGTTAGCATTAACTGTTAGTTATACAATCTCTTATATTAATTCTAAGGCGTGAATAAATAATGGGATTCTCTCAGTAGAGCACGACTGTCATAATTTCTTATCCTCTGATTATCCTCTAGTTTAGCGGTTGGGTACTAAACAAAGAGTAAAAATTTGGAATAAGTGCAAAGTATAGAATTAACATGAAATTTGCTTTGAGACGGACGATAGACGTTTGATAATGAACAATAAGAAAAAAAACGAACTTCTGGTACTGTAAATACAATGGCGGAAATACATTTAGCTAAGAAAATTATTCTACCAAACGCTCGATCAGAAATGTCTCCGAACGTATCTCAATATGCACAATTGATCTTTGATGTTTAAATTAAATTAAAATATTTTCTTGTGAATATGTAAACTTCCAGCGTTCCCTAGCAAGCTTGAAGGATTTAAAGACAAACTTGTTACGAGAAACCTTCGCCGCTAGTTGGTTCCGTTTGGCGCGGAGGAACCTTTGGGTCGTGAATTGAACCTTCTCTCGCTCCGGTGGCCAACGGAGGGCGATCCGCCCACCGGAAAGAAATCGGCGTCTTCGCTTCGCGCTCCTTTCGGCGGCGGCGGCGGCGGTGGCGGCGGCGCGGGTCGCAGTCCACTGCAAATTGCAGCCTCTCGTCTCGGCGGTGGAGCGGAATGGGGTCACGGTCGGGTTGCATGGGTGGAGGAGGGGTGAGAAGCACAGATTGGGGTGCGACGCGGGGTGCAGTGTGCGGCACGAGTGGGATGGAGCGCGGTGGACGGGGGTGGGGGCGGAGGACGGGGCACGGGGTGGAGCGTGGAGAACGGATGCGTGGATCGAAACACGGGGGAAGAAGCGCAAGGGTCGAAGCTTCGGGTGGGGGAGGAAGGAATGAAGGGGTAATGTTAGAGCGCGAGAGAATATAGCGGGAATGGGGGCAAACGTGAGACGGAGGGTGTGGGATACCGTGGATGCGTGGAGTCCGGCGCCTGGGTACAGGGGATGTTCGGGCTGAAATAGAGTGGAGCGGAATATGGAGGGATGTCAAAAAACGTCGATGTTTTTAAAACTTCGATATTTTCGAGCAGAAACATTGGTATTATAACATTGAGGTTTTGCTTTCGACGTTTTCTTTTGATCGATATATTTTTGCAGAAACATCGATAATTTAAAAAAAATATCTTGTTGTAAATAAAATTTCCAATATCTATTTTATTTCTGGGTTACTCGAAATTAACAATCATTGACAACTGTCACTATTGATTATCCCCAGGAAGAATGAAACCGTTTGCTATTCACAACTTTTCTCCAAAGTGTTACCATTTTGATTATTTTGAATGTGATAATGACGTTAAACTGGAATTTGAATCTTGATGACATAAACCGTTGATTAGAAAATTATGATAACAGTCAAATTTAAGACAGGATGTTCTTTAAACTAATATTGACGTGTTATTTATCACTTCAGAACCATAACATGTTACTTCGAAATGATTCATCATATTTGAAACATCGATATTTTCAACATCTGTGTTTTTATCGATGTCATCGACATCGAAAACCTTTTGGTGATGTATCGAAAAATGTTTGGCTTAACTTGGGATGTTCGCCCACTGAGATGGAGGCAGGGGTTGAACGGGGTTACGATGCAGAAAGTACGCAAGATGCGTGGCAGAAAGAAGTAACGTCGCAAGAGGGCTGGAGCGATGGGCGCAGGACAGGGAAAATGGAACGCGAGCGAAGAGACGCATGCAAGAGGGAGACAGGCAGAGCGGAAGCAGGAACTCTGAGGGGGGAAAAATTGTTCACGAGAAGAACGCATGCTGAGGGTTTGAAGTGAGCAAGGCCGTGAAGAACAGCTGGAAAAACGAGGACAAGTAGTAAGGTAGAAGGTTAGTGTGTCAAATAGATCATTATGGGGAAAAAATGAGTTCAAGTGAAAAATTGGCGACCAAGCTAATGCAAGTCAACATACTATATATTTGGTATTTAGTGGATAAAAGGTTAATTACTTTCTCGGGTAAGGTTAGGGAAGGTTTACATAGAAATTACAAGTATTTTGAATTCTGAACCCTAATTGGGAGAAGAAGCTCGTTAACTTCTCTTGAGTTAGTAAAGTGAACCGAGATTGCTCTTTGTAAGCAAAAGCACGAGACCCTCAAGGTTTACGTGCAGTATGCAAACAGAGTGCACAATGGACGCCTTTTGATAAAGAAGCAGCTGCCACTGTACGGTGGGTGAGGCGAGGGTTATAGTGATAGTCCAGTCGTCGAGAAGAAAAGCAAGGACGGAACTTTGCGAACGTTTAAGGCTCCAAATGAGCACAAAACGAAGAGTAAATGAAAGAAAGAAAGTAGTATTATCCCTAGAATACATGAACTTAGTTGTAGAATACTATTGTGATTAACTGTACCGGAAAATTACGTCTGTATCAGAAGTCAGCGGAGAAGTGAAGTTAACAACAAGTCTATTGTCTATACTACAAAATTCCGAAGTTACTTTTACATGGAGTAACTGAGATTTGGAATTCAAAATACACAAGCGAAACACGGACACTGTAAAAACAAAGTTTAGCAAGCTCCACTACGAGTCCCTTCACACAAAGATAACGAGGTGCAACATTTGCATCATGAACGAGAGCACTAGCCAGAAGGGTCTGTTGTAAGCGATGGCTACAGGAGCGCCGACATTCTCGCCAGCGGCGGCGCCTGGGAGACTGTCTCCGCCGCGCCGTGCCCAGGATGAGAATGGCCGTAATGGCGGCGAGATCCCCCGCCACATCCCTCCCTCCCCCTCCCCAGCGCGTTCAGGAAGCCTCGACGTAATTACCTCCGGGACGCTGCGAAGGGACAGCGCGGCTTGGATACGGCGGGCGTAATAATTCATCGCCGGAGCGATCCTTTAGCGCCGGGGCGGCGCGGCGCGGCGCGGCGCGGCGGCGACGATGGGGCGCGCTGGGAGGCGCCCGGCGTCGGCAATGACGCCGCGGGCGTCGCGCGCGGCGGCGCCCGGATCAAAGGTCAGCCTTTGTGCCACACGCCGTCCCCGCCCCGACCTCGGTCCCGCTCCCGCACCCTCTTTTGCCTCAGCCCCCGCACTCGCCTCCTTCTCCGCTCCGCTTCGCCCCCCCGTTCCACCCCCCCCGCTCCGCCCCGCCCCACCCAGCCCCTCCCAGCCCCGCCCTCCCCACCCCACACCGCCCTGCCCCGCCCCGCCCCACCCTGTCCTGTCCCACTCCACTCCGCCCCGCCGCGCCCCACCCCTGCCCCCGCCTCCGCTCCGCCCCCGCTGCGCCCTGCCGTGACGCCCGACTGCCCATTCCGCTGCCGCCACCGGAAAAATCAGCAAAGGCCGCCAGGCGATGCCTTTGCCTTTTCACGGGCAGCGATCCCGTGCTGTGCGTGTTTTGCGAGTGCCGTGTGTGTGAAGAAAAAAGTTCGCCGGTCGTGTGTCGTATGGGGAATGGTGTTAGAGAACTGAACTAATGTAAACTAGAGGACGGCCAAACGAACGAGGGATTTCTTTGGGAATAATGTTTCCAGGGAACATTTGGATATTACTTTTCGAAACTCTTGATATTCTTGTCTCCAAAGGGTGAGACAATTTTAATTCGAAGAAGTGAGATGTTCTTTTTCCCAATAGTTCAATATGTTTTCTTCAATAAAATTGTTTGGAGAGTGAAGTCTCTTCTTCATTTTTGTTCACCGTTCTACTTCATTTTTGTCATCCGTTCTTCTTCACCTGGTGCAATTTCGCAATGGTATATTGAAGACCAAATATTAGGAAATCGACTCACGAGTTTATCGCGCAATGGAGAATGAATGATAATTTACAACACATTTCATAGTCCTTTGATTTGACATCTATGTAACAATCTTAAGGTGAAAATGAGTGTTCTAACGTGAGATTTGAATTATTAATTCGAAGAACATGAAAACTGTATTCTTTTATGTTCTCCTTTGCGTTCTTGGCGAATGACACTGCTATAATACGTGTATTATACGAACTGCCAGAGCTCAGAATTAAACATGGTCGCAGCAAAAGAGTGGGTAGATGTTTGCAACGTCCGTACAATCACAACGACGTTGGTGCTTTTCATGTCGAGCTAGTCTTTTGAGCTGAAGCGCCTGCAGTTCGTCTTGAACGCAATCCGCTTTACTTTCCCGTAGAACGGGTCACAGCTCGCACAAGTTAAGGATTTCGTAGACGAAATCCTCGTTGGTCTGATGTGAATGAAGGGACTTCTGTGCGAATTGTGCATCACCTTACTACCCTAAAACATTTTTTAAATATTTCGTGTTACACTAATGATTTCAAATATTTATCGTAGTATTAATATTGCCTCAGTTAACATTGGAATTTCAAATTTAATGTTACATATAATAGAATACAATAATTTAGTGATTGTTTACTATGGCCTTTATTTACATATTTTAAATTACTTCTTTTTGTATGTCCGTTCACTTACATTGCTCTATGCACAATTGTGTACTAGACTGAAAGAGAAATGCCTGCCAAGTTAAAAGAACGTTTAAAAAACCATCGATCTGCAAAAACAACCAATACAAACGAACGCGGAGCACCGAAAACTCAAATATTTGAATTCGTCCATTGATCCGAACGACGAGAAACGGCGTGTCCTCATTTTAGTTTCCGCACGTAGTTGAATATCTCTTCCACGATGGATGGAAATCACACAGAGCTCTCCGCGGCCAGTTATGCTATCAGTGGCGTTCGAAGAGCGAGGGATCCGTCCGTTACTCGTGCGGATGCACACCGCCTCTGCTTGCTGTACGTGAGCAGACTGAAGAATTCTCAGCAAGCGGAGAAGAGCTCAAAAGCTTGTTGGAAATGAATGGTAGAAAGGAAAGGAGCAGTAACGCAGAAGGGGTGGATTCTAGGAGAGAAGAGGCTGGTTGAGGTCACCTAGAGAAATAAGGAAGGGGACCGTGCATTAAAGGTGATGGGGATACTGTGTAGAAATAAAGATAGAGTACAAGCAGAGCGCACATGGATCGTAGGAGAAAAGGGAAGCTTCACTTAAAGAAGACTTTTATATTAGACAAAAATGGATGTAATATGAAAATTAAGGTAAATGAAAACAAAACAGTAAGTGGGAAATAAATTGTAACGTATGCAGGTGTTAATAAAAGGTAAACGCGGATATTATCAGACCAAGGGAGTGCAGGCAATTCAAAAACATTCAACCGCAGAAGACTAAATTGATGGAAGGGCAAATAGCGAGATTATTGGATGGGAAGGAAACTTACGCTCCTTTGTCTATGCAACATAGATGCGCAGACAATGATTAGTAGGTGAATCTGAAGAAATAAGAACTGTGCGAAGACATTAAGGTGAAAGAAAGAACATACTGTTAAATGGAAATTGGTACGTTTAAGACAACTAGGAGCACTATAACCTTATTCAGTACTTTTCATCTCGAAGGAAAGTAAAAGCAAAGATCTGATGAAAACCAATGGAACGTAGAAGCTAGAAGAAGATAGGGAAACAAATGCTATGTAAATTGAAAATTAACTCGGTAAGACCTTCTAAAGGAGAAGTACAGCTGAGGCCACGTTTTCCAGTCCAACGGAACGGAATGCAGTACGCACTGATACAAAAGTTCTTAGTTTCTGTAAAACTCCAGTGTTTTGGTCTCTCTCGATACTAGTAGGTGAAAATCTATCACCTCAGCCTACTCAAAAGTGGCGTGGCCTGATGTGGCGTGGCCTGATGTGGCGTGGCCTGATGTGGCGTGGCCTGATGTGGCGTGGCCTGATGTGGCGTGGCCTGATGAGGCGTGGCCTGATGTGGCGTGGCCTGATGTGGCGTGGCCTGATGTGGCGTGGCCTGATGTGGCGTGGCCTGATGAGGCGTGGCCTGATGTGGCGTGGCCTGATGTGGCGTGGCCTGATGTGGCGTGGCCTGATGTGGCGTGGCTTGATGAGGCGTGGCCTGATGTGGCGTGGCCTGATGTGGCGTGGCCTGATGAGGCGTGGCCTGATGTGGCGTGGCCTGATGTGGCGTGGCCTGATGTGGCGTGGCCTGATGAGGCGTGGCCTGATGTGGCGTGGCCTGATGTGGCGTGGCCTGATGTGGCGTGGCCTGATGTGGCGTGGCCTGATGTGGCGTGGCCTGATGTGGCGTGGCCTGATGTGGCGTGGCCTGATGTGGCGTGGCCTGATGAGGCGTGGCCTGATGTGGCGTGGCCTGATGTGGCGTGGCCTGATGTGGCGTGGCCTGATGTGGCGTGGCTTGATGTGGCGTGGCTTGATGTGGCGTGGCTTGATGTGGCGTGGCTTGATGTGGCGTGGCGTGGCGTGGCGTGGTGTGGTCTGGCGTGACCTGGCGTGGCGTGGAATGGCATGGAGTCGCCTGTCTGTCCCGACGGTGCGGCAGGCAGGTGAGGGCAGGCGAAGGCTCTTCGAAGGGAAGTGTGGGGAGAGGGTCGTAGTGCACTGCGTTCGTGCGGGGGGGGCAGGGGGGCAGAGGGTGGCGACTCGGGACGGGACGAGCGCTCCGCGCGGCGCGTCTATTGATCTCAGCGACAGGTGGCGCACGCAGTTGCCAAATGTGCGGGGGCCTCTCGAATCGACGGCCGGCGGGGCGGCCCGCGTGCTTCGAGGCGGGGGCGGGGCAGGATGCGCAGCGCACGGGCTTTCGCAATTTCGGTCAACGCCCATCGCGCGCTGTGGATTGCAAAGGCCATACCGGTTTTTTTTTTCCCGTGCGGCAGATTGGGAGCGCGCCTCCCGTGTTTTGTTTCTGCATCGAGAAGCGTTAAAGGTCACAGGAGCGTGCGCAAACGATGGATGTGTTCTGTCGATTGCCGCGTCCGTCGACGAGTGTTAACTCGAAAACAAAGCGACGCGAAAAATGTTTTCCTGCCTGGTTGAGTGTGTCTTTTTAATCTGCTGAAATAGAAGTGGGGATATTTTCCATTGCGCGGGTGGCCATGGATATAAGGCGACTCCAGAAGCCAATTTCCTTTTCCAATACGGCGAATTGGAGGATCCTTGAAGATCATCTGGGAATGATAGAATAATTTTTTTACAATAGTTATTGAGAAAATGAATTCTACACAAATATAAAGCTGAAATAATTTACCGTCTATCATGAATCAGCACTTGATTTTTATGTGGCAGATGACTGATTATTGTAATAATGCCTATGAAATTTGTGAACTTACTTTTAGAAAACCTAATGCATGACGAGTTGTTTCGGGATTTGGACGAAACATAAATAATTTAATTTTTATAGCATTTCTGAAATTAAAGTAATCATAATGGTGTCTTTTCTTTTACAGGTGAGTTGCTGTTTATGCGAACTTGTTTTACAACTCCTGCATGGTGAGTTTATATTCCCTCGAAAAAATCCTATGCGTGCAACTGCTTTCTTCTTATTTCGTGCGATCTCCAGTGTATGCTGGATTCTTTTCATTTGCATACTAATTGTTATGACCTTTGTCCTTTAAAGACGAAATTCAATCAACTCGTGTATCACATTAATTATTATTATGACAGTTATGAAATACATTCACTATTTTGCCCGTTCGACAGAGATGACAATTTGTCAAAGGCAAATTAAACATTGTCTTGCTTCAGACTTGCTAATGGGGTTTGCAATCAGATATTTACAGTCGGTCGTTTATTTATGATGAACATTAATTAATTATTTGATTTTTTGATTTAATAATTCGTGTTGACTCGCTCAATTAAACATTATTGTTGAAATCTTTGTAAAGATTGTAATTGATTTTCGAACAAAACGATGACTTAAGTACTTTGAGCTCTTGTTCGTTCGTGGACTTCAAGGAAGAAGAGAATGGACATTTAGTTACTAAGTTTAAAAATATTCTTGAGAAGTACGTCTCCGTCGAATGTCGAATAAATTTGACAACGGTGTTCGTCGTACGATGTGGTAATACTAAATATACCTTTCGGGAAGATTTGAAGTTTCTGCACGCCGCGATCACTCCGTTAGCGCCGAGAAGCCCGAAGTCTCTTCTCGGAACAACTCTCCGTAGCGCGCTCTGTTCGAGTGCGAAAGGAAACGCCTCTGACGCGGGCTAAGGAGACATGATCTGAGTAGTAAGTTTAGGTACTCTCAGTTCTTCCCAGTTGTTGCTTCTTGACGTAAATTTATTACAACAGCTATTAAAATATTCTCGGCCATACATCCATTACAGATTATAAGTGTCTTTGTAACGAGTTATGACTGTACATTTTTTACTTTTAACCTTCGAATTTATAACAACTCCATATAGTTAGCTTCGCTAAAAAACGTGAAAAAGTCTCTTGTTTCTTTATTAGTGAATTGACTAGAAATATAATTTTCTGTGAATTTTAATTGAAGTCGACCTACTATACTTATTTTATTTTAAAGTAAAATAGCATGTGATGAACTGAGATGGTTAAACACTGAAGTCTGTATCAAAAGTCTCCGTAGTATAAAGATGAATTTTGCCACGGCAGCGTTCTGTTTATTTTAGGTTTATAAATAAATTACTCTTTATTGCTGGGAAGTTTTGATTAGAATAAATAGAAGAATGAAAATGGACACGACGACACTTTGAAGATCTGCTGTGCTAGAACGTTGCACTGTTATTCTAAAATTTTAAATGACTTGGATTTTGTAACCAACCAATCATGTTGCCCGTACCGAAATTATACATTTCATTCGCTCCAAATATAGCATTTGCGAGGGACACTACAAATCCATTGTCCTACACTAGTTTTTTCTGAAGTAAATTCAAGAGAAAAACAAGTGTTTTGCTGGAATGGATAACGCGTTTCTACGTCATCAACATAACTTAGAATGTAAGAAGAAATTTTCACTTTCAGGAAAATTAAGAAACCTATTTTGTTTGAATTTGGAAAATATGAAAAAAAAAATATTGTCGAGGCGAAGTCACCACCAAGAACTAATCATAAAGCACAATTTGTAATATGAATACAGTATGTAAGTAAGCTCCCCTGCTTGTACTTAAAACGCTTTAACAAACTGCTACAAGATTTCCGATAAATAATCACGTTGAAAGAACCCCGCCATACCACCCATTAGGGCCTCTTTTGCGAAGGGTAGTACGTCAAGCGCGCAATGGGGGTGGGGGGGGAGGGGTCCGAAGCGTCTACCGAAACGCGGCATTTTTGCGCGCGCCGCGCCGTGCGTGCTGATGGCGGCCGACCATTGTGCGCGCCTAGTCGGTAGGTGGGCCACGTCGCCTGATCGAAGGTCGCCGGCGGAGGCGGCGCGCGCCGCTGACAGACGACGCGAGACACTCCACGCCGCCCAGAAGACGCCGCCGCCGCCTCCGCCGCCGCCTCCGCCACCGCCACCCGGCCACCGCCACCGCCACCGCCACCGCCACCGCCACCGCCACCGCCACCGCCACCGCCACCGCCACTGGCACAGCCTCCTCCGCCGCCACCGCCACCGCCACCGCCACCGCCACCGCCACCGCCACCGCCACCGCCACCGCCACCGCCACCGCCACCGCCACCGCCACTGGCACAGCCTCCTCCGCCGCCACTGCCCTCGCCACCGCTAGCGCTGCTGCCACCCCCACCACCATCACATCCCCCCCGCCCCCGCCTCCGCCACCGCCACCCCCCAACCGTCACTGCCAATCCCCACCGTCACCGCTACCACCACCGACACCGTCATCGTCACCGTCACCGTCACCGCCGCCACCGCCACCGCCACCGCCAAAGGAAAAGTAAACCCGGGACTATGGTATCGATGCTAACAGAATGGAAGACAGAAAACGATGAGGAATGTGTCAGTCAAAAGCAAGAGGTTGTTAAGAGAAAATTCTGAAACCAAATCAGAAGTGAATATTGCTGAAGCATCGTTTTGGAGCAAGACAGCTAACCGCAAGGGCGGATGAAGATATCATAAAAAGAAAGCGAAGAAAGTCTTGATTCGAAGAAATAAAAGAATGAAAACGGACACGATATCTCTTCTAGAAGTAGAGTTAATAGTATCCTTGCTGAGTATATGTATTTGGCTATAGCAGATCGGAAAGGTTTTTTTATGGCAGTAATTAATGTAAGCTTCCTTAATTTAATAATGATACACTCCCATCATTTGAGGTTAACTAAAAAGGTCATTGAAGGTCTGCTGTTCGGAAATGTTGCATTGTTTTTTTTAATTGTAAATGACACAGTTGTAACCAATTAACCGTTTTTACCCCATCATCGTAACCGTCGCCTCCACCGACACCGACCACAGCAAATCCGCCACGTTGCCACGGCCACTGCCTTCACCATCACCATGGCACTGCCATATACACCAGCATCATCTCAACCACATCCGTTCATCTCATCTGCACCATTATTCTTTCCTACACAATCCGTCACCCTCGTATCGTCTGAGTCTCCCATGCGTCCCTCATTGCATTTCTGTTCCCCGTTCCACATCACCCCAGTTCGCGGCTCCTTCCTTTACCCCTGTGCCAGCAAAACTCCATCTCACCATTGTTCCCAGCGCTACACTCACCCCCATTTCCGAAACGGTGATGATGCCATCACGGCACCTCCAGCAAATATAGGTTACTACTTACCTTCGTGACACAGGTTAGACAGTTAGTAACAGTCTTGTTTGCTCTAATTTGCTCGAAAATCGGTAATTTTAAGTGGAAAATAGATACTAATGAAAAATATTTTACAAGATAATTGAATAATAATTGCAGTTAAACAAAATGTAACTCTGTACACCTAGGCGAAACGGCCTAGAATTTGAAGTTCACCAACACATTTTGTTGCTAGGAAACCTTCCCCAGCGACTAAATGTGCTGGTGAATTTCAAATTCAAGACCATTTCTTCCAGGTGTACAAAGCTACATTTTATTTAATTGGAGTTATTCAATTATCTTGTAATATATTTTTCATAAGTATTAATTTTCGATTTAAAATTAATGATTTTGGAGCAAATTATGGACTGTACAAAACAACTGTAGATCCCTGCTTCCACCATCATTTCCTCTCACCTGTTGATCAACCATCCGCCATTCCTGCCGCTACCATTTTCTTCCATGCCGCTCCCCCACCCCCAGCGGTGCCGCCTCGCCGCCGCAAGTTTCTTGAGGCGTGACCGCGGACGCGGCGCGACTCCCAACGCGCTTTTCGGCGGGCGCGCTCGCCGGCGTTGGGCTGGTCCACAAATCGCACATTGTAACTCACGAGATTGGAGATGTTCCGCAAAACTCTTGGATGTTGGCCTCCGGAGAGTTGGAGAGAATGCGTGAAAGTCGAAAAGAAGCCAAGAAACTGGTTTTCATATTTCATCTTGATTCCTTTACTGCATTTTTTTTTATATTGGAACACCGGCGACGATAGCGTAGGAGAAAGCCATCACAAAACCAAGTACGATTTGTCCTTATTCTCATATGTTCCTGAATTCTGAAACATGGAAAGATAATAAATGACTCCGCCTGGATTTGGCGGAAAACGTCCGGATAGGAGGTAGTTGAGACTTCGTGCTGAAAACCAGATTCTATTTATACGTCACCTAATGGAAACGTACTGAATTGAATAAAATGTGCATTATTTCATAACGTATTCCTATACGTTGAGCATTATTTCATAACGTATTGAGATTCGTTATTTTTTCGTTTGTAGCTCATATGGATAAATGGAAATACAAGGTGTTGCAGCAAGGAAAATTGGCACTCCACAACGTATCCGAATTTCTACAAAGACAATTTATTTTGGAATAGAATAGATCCGAAAGGATCTTTTTCACAAGCTGTTCACAGTAGAATCATGTACAATTAATAGTAATTAATTCGGCCACTTCTCGACAAGTCCAATATCGAAATGTGAAAATTATTCTCTCGTAAATGTTGTCAGGAGATATTAGGCTTTTGTGTTGATGTACTGCTCTCCACCACCCGCGTAAATTACATTAGCTCCCCATGCGCTTGAATTGAAAACAGTGAGACCAGAAATTGTTGGCATCGATTCACGGATGTGTTTTGTTAGATATAAAAGTGATCTTTTAACAATACCTGCTCTTGCCTCTCTACCCTCCTCCCCCTCTCTGCCACTCTCCCTCTCCCTCCCTCTCTCTCCCTCTCCCTCCCTCTCTCTCCCTCTCCCTCCCTCTCTCTCCCTCTCCTCCCTCTCTCTCCCTCTCCCTCCTTCTCCCTTCCTCTCCCACTCTCTCCCTCTCTCCCTTTCTCTTCTTCTCTCTTCCTCTCTCTCCCTCTCTCTCCCCCTCACCTTCCGTCCCTCCCTTCCTCTCTCTCTGCTCTCGTCTCTCGATCTTTTCGTATCAATATCATTTTCCTTTTCTTGCGACGTTTAATATAGATTAAATCTCTAGTTACAAAGTTCTTTGAGTGTTTTCAAAAGAGATGAATATCCAATACTGAACGTTGGCTCGAAATTAAAATGGATTCAAAAAAGTAAAATTTGATGCATTTAATTAGTTTTCTCTTTTGCAAAATGGTATTTTTATGTTGTTTTTTAAGCAAATAAGTAGTGAAATACGATATTACAAACGAAAGGAAATAGTTATAATATACAATTTAAAATTATTTTCTGTGCGTTTATGCAGTTAAGTATCCTCCAGATCTTAAAGATTTAATGATTTTTTGAAAACTCTTTTTATCATTAACACATGCCTATGTTAAATTCCGAAATTTCTGCTTTGGAGTATTAGACTTCACAGTTAGAATAGTGTAAAGTCTAATACTCGAAAGCAGAAATTTATGGTGAAATGAGTTAATATTACTTTAACTCATTTCACCATTGTAATACATATTTAATTATGAAGTTTTCATCTATCCACTGAAATGTTTTACAAGATGTCGGCAAATTCTATTATTATTTGTATTCCCAACAAAACAATTTTCTTGATCATTTCACTGTCGCGGCTGATTTGTTACATCCCCAACAGTTCCTTTAGTTGCCTTTTGTAGTAAAGTTACTAACTTCGAAGAAACTTCTCGACGGCACTTTCCGAATCCAATTCCGAAGGGAAAGGAGAACGAACATCGCAAATTTGTGGGGCTCATTCTTACTCTTCTTTAAAAACACATCTAAACTACTTGGTAATGTCACAATGTTACGAAAATTTTATGTTTTCCTTGGTATGTTGCTGCTATCATTAAGGTAGAAATAATGGAACAATGTTTGATTCTATTGCTATACAATATTATAGTACTTTCTCTAAATGTTTCTTGTTTCCGAGTTGTTTTTACAAGTTCGCATGTTTTGTTACTCGAGTACATTACTAACGACATTACTAACTAATTACAGTGGATGATTCAAATTGGATTGGAATTACTAACGATTAAATGACACGTTATAGTCAAAGAGGACTTTATTATCCCTTGAATTAAGTTTACTATTGTCTGGCAAGTATATTGTTAAACATCTCGCTTATAACAAGTAAATCTATCGTAGATTTGTAATACCAGTAAAATTTGAACATTTCATCGTATTAAATTAGTATGTGAATTGTGTACGTCAATTTTTGAATTTAATTTGGTTCAGTTTTGAAAATATTTATTTGTCAGTAACTTGGGAATTTAATAATTCTATATAATTTTTATAACACACGTTCATAGGGTTCTTCGTTTTCATCGATAATGGAGTCAAATAATCGATATGAAATAAAAATGAGACGGAAAGCTTAGCGGAAGATTACTGATGCATGTATTATTACGGATGAGATTATTGGTGATGCAGTTTTTTTGTAAACCCATTTCATGATGCCATCAACCGTTACTAATTTTACTTATCCGTAACAAATAAAAAGAGAAAGTCTGTGTTAAGTTATAACTGCACTGTTTTTCAATTATTAACTGTTTGGGTCTAATTGAGTTCATTAGGCCGATAAACAGTAAAAAAGAGATGCAATTATTTTGAAAAGAGAAGCGACAGCCGAGGATTATAACCAACCTAGTATGTTATTTGTTTAATCGGCCATGTGTCATTGAATTTTTTTGAATCCCATCTATGAGCTTCATGTCAGAAAACAACTTACCGGCAAGAAATATAATTATCGGAATAAGTGTACTCTTACACCATCTTTTGCTACAACTCATTTATTTTGATTGTTCATAACAGACGACAGACTGTTAAATCTTTAACAGGCGCCGGCCAAAAGGGTGGCTTTTTTGTTCATGTCTTTGTTTCCATTAATTCGATATATTAACACTAAAGTATTGCGAAAAATAATTAACTTCAAGCCCATATTCACCTTTGTTATGAACCATCACTACACTGGAAGCATACTGTCTTTGCAAGCGAGCGCCAGACTGCAATGGATAATGTTAGGCATGGCGCGTGCTTGCCTCATTACGTGTCCCCGGGTGCGTTCCTTTGTCACACGACCTCTCGCTCCCCCAGCCACGCCACGCCACGCCCGGATAATCCGCGGGCGAGGAAGCAGCGCAGTCATACGCCTGGAATCCGACGGCAGGCGCGACGCGGCAATCCACTTGCAGTCGTATGAAGACGGCAGGACGGCGGCTGTGATCATCATCTAACCGCGGCTAATATCCTGGCAGAAATCCCAATAAATGATTAGATAAATTGCGATGATCTGATGGTGAAATGAGTGAGGGAGTCATATCGAGAAGTAACTCTGAGTGGGCGTGGGGAGTTGATTGAAGGGTCAGAAAATTCAAGGAGAGGTCGGAGTGGTGACAAAGGTGAACCCTGGTATGGAGATTGTGGAAGAGGAGAGAGAAGTGATGGCACGGGGGGAAATGAAAGGGGAAGGGGCAATGGAAGTTGAGGTGGTGACGGGAATGGAGGTGTCGGGGAGAAAAGTGAGGGAACTCAAGAGCGGGAGAGAGATGGAGGTGTGGGGTGGCGGCGATGGCGGCGGGAGGCGGGTGCGACGGAGCGAAATGGGGATGGTGGGGCGGGAATGGAGAGGCGGGGACGGAGGGGCGCAATGCAGCGGAGCGGGATGGTGCGTGCGGCTGGGACGTAGGGGCGGGAATGAAGGAACGGGGATGGAGGGGTGGGGATCGAGGAACGGGCATAGAGGAATGGTGACGGAGGGGCGGGATAGATGAACGGGGTTTGAAGGGCGGGGATGGAGGAACGGGCATCGGGAAACGGTGACGGAGGGGCGGGATAGAGGAACGGGGTTGGAGGGGCGGGGATGGATCGGAGCGGGGATGGAGGAACGAGCATGGGGGAACGGTGATGGAGGAGCGGGATAGATGAACGGGGTTGGAGGGGGGATGGAGCGGAGCGGCGATGTAGGGGCGGGGATGGAGGAACGGGCATCGGGAAACGGTGACGGAGGGGCGGGATAAGGGAACGGGGTTGGAGGGGCAGGGATATGGAGCGGGGTGGGGATTGAGGCAGTAGTGGAGGCGGATACATATTGTGATTTAGGCGAGAACAGGGAGAGCGGGGAAGAAGGAGGCGGAGGATTAGGCAGAGTGCGCATCACAGCGCACGCACCGCCCCCGCCCCCTTGAAGAGCCAGAGCCTTCAAAGAGCGCTTTCAACTAAGCCAATGACAGATTTAAGCCCTGATTACATCTCGCTGGAGAGAGCATTCCCTTCATTCCAAACGTCGTATTTAATGCTCGATAATTGGATTATTCCCATTAAGATATGCACTTCTTAAACGAAAAATCCAATGACATACAAATCCCAGGGTCTCATTGTGCCCACGAGAATAGTGGTTGCATTGAAAGGTAGTGGATATTCCTGTCAAAGTGCACGAATTACGAATAAAATCTCGAAAAATTGGGAAACTTTTTCATTAACTCAACTCTCCTAATACTGAAAATGTAGAAAACTTTGAATCTATACTGCGTATATATTTCACTCTTATCAAGAGGTGATGTTTTCACGAATTTGTTTTCCATTCTTAAAATCACGAAAGTTAATATTAACGTGTTTTATACAGTTCACCAGCCGTCCATTCACAAAACTGACACCAAAGTCGGGAAACTTGATTGACGGTCTTGGCTTGTATTTAAAGTTCTTTGCATTCATGGTATCGTTTAAAAACGGTCGACACAAAAAGTGAGGACAGGTAATGAATAAATCACAAGGTAATGCGATGAGTCAGTGTAGCAAGTTCTTCTTACAGCTGCGTCATTATAACCCTGGGTCCGGAGCGGCGTGAATATTCATAAGCGCCTGGGCCAGACGTAGGAAGGAAGAGGAGCGCCGCGCCGCCGCTGTACAAAGCCTGCGGCGCCGGGCGCGTGGCTGGAACACGGAGTTGATCCGGCGCGCAGCCCACTAGAGCGGCAGCTCGTCATGCCCCGTCGACTCCGCAACTGGAGGCGGAATTTTAAAACCCACTTCCGAAACGCAGGTGAACGCTCGACAACCAGTGGAAACTCTGGATTCAGGAGAATTCCCAAGTCGCCACTCCTGCACTTAGTCTTGCTATTATCGAGAGAAAAAAAGAAAAATGTAGAAACGGAGTCACAACAGTCAATACAATGAAGCAGATGGCTCGTTACTGAAAACTTAAAAATATATTGAAGTATTGTTAAGAAATATCTGCAACGTTGGTACCTTTCCCTACTGAGCCGCGAATGTGGTATTTCAATAATAATCACGACTGCTGATGATCAACCATTCGGACAATCATTCTTGAAATGTTGATTGTGCAGTTGATACAGACGTTTCAGATGAATGTTTGATCGAATTTTTCTGCCACCTGCACATTCCAATATACAACACACAAACTTGTTCATTGAATAGTTTTACAGCTTCATCATCGTTTCTTCATCGCTGTCATCGTCCGTTCACGAGTTTAGGACATTAGTCGCGAAATATACATTTTTTAACCTGCGTGCAGAAAATGGATGGAAATAGGACCTTTAAATACCTTAGATACATTGTCCAAATCGCTAGATTCAAACTCTGAATGAGAAGAACTCTGGAAGGGAAGGGATTTGGGGAGGCATACTTGTTCAAAAAATGAGAACACTACCATACTTGTGCCCGAAAAGAGTAAAGACAGTCACATATTAAAGCTTCTTTAATAATCATTATCTGTCTCTTTCTGGTAACGGCGAGGTTTGCAATTTCTTTTTTCGCCGAGCTTCTCTTGTTTGAATTTATTTCCTCTCTTCGGCCTCAAATTACGTTAACCACTTACTTATTCGACTCTACCTCTGCGTCTGTCGTCTGACGTCGCCACCTCCACTGTCGCCGCCTTATCTTCTGAAGGGTTTTCCGTTACATTCAGATTCTCCTTTAAGCGAATCTCGCCTGTCTCTTTCCTCGCACGTTCACATCGTTCCCGTCTGAAAACCCAGCGCGTCTACTTACTTTCTCGGTTTCCAGACCCGTCTTGGCGATTATTCCTTTGCAATAATGTTGGTAATTTTGTCTTATTAGTTCGTCTAATCTCTAACCATCGTGTAAAATCCTTATTCCACATTTGTACAAAATGTGATTACCATCTTTCACTGTCCGTACTTATATATTCAAAGTTAGTGGTATTGAGTTGTATAAGACAATATTCCCTGTCGATCCAGAGCGAATGTAAGAAAAATGCTCACAGCGAATTATAGAAGAAACCATTTTATTCGGCCTCCCGTTTATCAGAAAGATAAGAAAAAGTAGGCAATGCCCAAATAAATATATACTCATCAACATATTGCTTACTTTTGTCTATTGTATATTTCTGCTTGAAAAACGGATAAACTATAAGACATTCAGGAAATATAGTAGACCCTAGTTATGAGAGGTTTTGTCTCCGAGTCGGAAAGCGTTATAAGTGGAAAATGATAATATAAACTTTAATCTTTACTTAAGATTATCTTACAATTTTAGTGCTCTGAACTTGACGTATTATCTGGAGTTTGTTCTAATACTGTTGTAAACTGATATTAACCCCTTACGAAGCCGTCGTAATAGGGTTTTTCGAAAGCAATATCTATGAATTGGAGCGTCCCCTTTCACTAAACGGAGACTGTATACCAAACGAGCACTCCAATCATCTCGATGGTGAAATACACGAATACTCAGTGCGTTAGGATGATTAGACTTGCCGAATATGGCAAAATTCACATTGATCCCGCTAGCCTGTTCACGATGAGGAGTTAACATGATTGCATCAGCGCCTTCCAGAACATCATTCTCAGGAAATGTGACAATGAATGTTCACCTTTCATAGATAAACTGGATTACGTATGTAAGGGTATTTCCATGGAACAGAGTCCTTCTTATGTAGCCCTTTGTTTAGAGAAAATTGAGAATAAATACAATGAATCCATTTGGGAAAATATGTCGTTTCGACTTCTGTGGATTCATCGAGGACAAAAATTTCTCTCAATCAATATCCTGGAAACCTGTTCTAAGCGGATCTCTTAGTTGCGGAAAGAAAATGACTAAGAGTGGTACTGTGGTACTCAAATTAACACACAGAGACTCTTATGGTATATGCTGTTGCCTTTATGACGAGGTTCGAAGGTTTAATATTTTAGTGTCTCCACTATCGACTCGTCAAAGACTATTTTCAGCCAAAACCCTCTGCACGTGCATTTAAAGTACACGAGGCGCTGATTTCCCAGAAACGCATAGCTTATTAGTGTGCGTATATAGTAGAGCGCCGTACTGCGTAGCGCAACATTAAAATGATATCTGATCGTCACCTTTGGAAGCAATACTCTATAAAAATGAACCATAGCATCCGCGCATGCTCCCTACGCAGTGGCGGATCCAGGGGGGAGGGGCATGGGGGCCATGGCACGGGCATGGGGCATGCCACCCCCCCCCCTCCAATAAAAAGCCTAGAGTTTTCGTTCGTTACCTTCTTTTATTTGGCAAAATTGATTCAAATATATATGTATTTATTTAATCAATGATGTTGTGTAGTATCATATATATATATATATATATATATATATATATATATATTACAAAAATAACATACAATATTACAAATATGTTTTTAGTTAACAAAAATCTATGATGGCCCCCTTCAGAATGATCGGCTGGATCCGCCCCTGTCCCTAAGCACAGTATAACCAGTATTTTCACTCGCGGCAAATCCCATTAAACAAGTTTTTTCGATCATGTGACGTCCACCATGTTCTTGGTATATCACCCAGCGCGCGAAATACATAATTACTACATTTAGAATGATTTTTTCACATTTATTTTATTCACTGGTTCAATTCATTTTATTTTTCTATCCATTTTATTCAAATTCCACGTCCTCTGAAACAAACTAAACATATACACTCAGTTCTCATATCACACGGTGTATGATATCCGAATGTATCTGCTGAAATTCTATTGGCTGACAACCAACAACATGGCCAAGGGTCTATCCAGCGCAAAACAAAATTTTGGAGCAAGTGAACATACTGGTTGGACTGTGTCCTAAGCCCCTACGCACGGGCTACCGCTTCTCACAGTCCGGAGCCAGGAGAGGGGCCGCGCCACGTCAGCTCTCGGGCCGCATCCCGCAGGCGCCGCCGCCAGGCCCACACCGCTTTCTCCCTCGCAGCCGCAGCGCTCGCCGGCTTATCCAGCGAGCGCGCGGGACCCGGTGTGGGGGTGGCGGCGGTGGCGGAGGCGAAGGGGGCCACTGGGCCGAAATGCACCGAAAAGTGCCCATGTAAAAAATCGATGATTAAAATTCTTTAAAATACAAAGTGCTTGAAAATAGTAGAAACCATTTGGCTGTCCGAGAGGCGCTGCGAGCCTTTTCGCGCTGAGGAAAGTCACAGAAAGGCGGCTGAAACATTGGCACCTGGGCCCAGGACGGGGTGCCACCCGGACAGCCAAGTACTGACTTCGGTAGCGGCAGCCTACGCTCTTTTGTTTGGAGATAAGTCATGATGACAGTGACATTGAGATGTAGGAAATAGGCAAACGAAAGATGCAGTGCAATTATCTTCTGCTTATATTTACAGCTAAAGGAATGTTACAAAGGCAATGAAGTTTGTTTAAAAATGCAAAATATTCACTTCGTTGTGTAGAAGCGTAACGTTGTTGCTGCTGACATTCAGATATCTCGCATTGTAAATATAGACGTTCGAACTAAAGAAACTGGTAAATGATGAAAAACAGTAAATTTTATTTTACTTTTTTTTACTCTACATTTTTTTCACTTAACTTAGAAAAAAAAATACTACAGGTTCTTCTGTTGACGTTTCGGTTCATGAGCACCTGAAAGTAAACTCGTACACCTAGGCTACAATTAATGAGAAAAAGAAGAAAAAATAATTTCATGATGCGTAATAATATCATTGGCCTTTTCCAAGATCGGTCAACTCGCTAAGGACAATTCCGACGCCCTCAGTAGAACTCTCAGCCAATTTACACTCTGAGGCACTTACCCCAGCCCACCCGCCGTGCCGCCACAAAGTAGTTAATCCCGTGGCGGCCTGCGCCAACTAATCTCTGAAACCCGTGGGCCCGAAGCAACGCTTGAATCATTTTCCTTTTTAAGAATGCCCGATGACGGTACGATGGAAGTAGATTGCCTTACACCTGTGGATGTTCCTTCCCATATCTGCCCGCTGAACTTTGCCCTCTCTCGTATATACGTTTGGTCGAGGGGAAGTAAAGGGAAGTAACGGTTGTTTTATTAAGTAATGTATGATGGTAGAAACATCTAAGATATCCCGTTACATTCTTTGTACAGAGGGCCATGGAAGTGGGGAGAAACCGGAAAAAAGGCTTTATTAAGAGAATTTCTAACATACTATAGCCCTAAGCAGGATAATACTGCAGCATTGAAAGTGCAAAGGGTAAATAAATAAATGCATGATGGTTAGGAAAAGCGCCTACCGTGACACGGCATGCAAGAAAACATCCACGCCCTAAATGGGTTCCAAACCCGCGACCCTTTGGGAAGAGACTGCTGTGGTCACGCAGCGCAACATTTATTTGTTTATTTGTTTTTCTCTGCAATGGTTGCTTGGCAATCACCGGAAAGCGCGTCGTGCGGCCCACTGAGGGCGTCGCATCGCGTCGGCGGCCCGGGGCGAGCGCCGCGGAGGAGCGGCCCGGGCCGGGCGCCGAAAAATCGATACCAGGGCGCCCTGCCCGTCCCGGCCTGCTGCCCCGGCGGCCGCCCTTCCGTGCGCCCGCCCCCGCCCACCGCCCACCGCCCCCCACCCCCCTTCCCGTCGGCCCAGCCGGGACGCTGCTGCATAAACAAACGCCTTTTAATTGTGTCGCCCCCGCTCGGGGACTTGCAGCGAGAGGGAGGCGGGGTGGTCGTGATGGTCGAACTACCTCCGACGAGCCCTCTGTCTTATGAAAACCGTTGCAAAATCGGGGACTGGGGTAGCAATTCTGGGATTCAAGATGATCTTACCCCGAGAGAGGTGGCGCGGGGTCTTTTGTGACCCCACGTCTTTTTGATTAGCTGCAGTTGCCTAATTTTGCGAGTCAGAGCCTTAATACCTTTCATCACATTCTTTAGCTTTTGTCTGATTTTTTTCAAAATTTTATATGTAATAATTCATTTATAAATATTTGTGAAACCAATACAAACATCTTAAATTTCGAACTTTTTCTAAATTGTATTGACTGGCTTTGAATCACTTTCAAGAAATTGTTCTTATGTGATACTATGTTAGAAAATTCAGTGAGTTTCATTTTCTGATACCTTTGTCGTTGAAATATTCAGAAAAATGTAAATGGAGTCGCTACATAAAATGAAACATAAATGATAATTTTGCGCTTTTATTTGTTTCAATTCCTCATTTGCATGTTTGTTTATAATAGTGCATTATGTTTATACGACCTTAAAAATGATCGATTATTATTAAAATAACTAATTTCGCACTTATTTCATGCTAAATATAATTTTATAGAGAAATAGTTCAAAGGGGTCAGAAATGACCCCGTGCCACCTCTAACCTAACTCTAGCAAACGCCACCTCTTCAGGGTTAAGAATTAAAACTGAAATATGTCGGATGATAGAATGTGAGAAATAAAAACTCATGGGATATGTGAACTGGGAAACAACACGGCCGAGATGTGGAATAGAATAGGCTTCAGCAAATTTTAGAAACATTTTGGAAACTGAGTTCAGATGCAACTCTAAAGAAAGGATATTTAATAAAAAAACGAAAAAAACGTTATTTCCAATAAATACAATGGTTTTCCGAGTTACATGTTTTTAGAATTCATTGAACTACTGGGAACACCTTCGAATTTGATTTTAATAGTAAAAAATGTGTTTCGCTACACGATTAACGAGTGATTAACGATGCCACACGATTAACGTTAATGGTTATTACTGTACACATCAATAAAAACACAACATCTAATACATTCCAAATACCTATTTTTCCTTGTATGAAAATTGCGACTAGACGAACAACGGATATGATTCATGTTCATCTGCAATCTAGAACATTATCCGCAGCTGTCGAAGGAAAGAACAGTGACACATTATCATCCAGCAAGGTCCCAGAATCGAGTGCTACAGCTGTTGGTCTGCAAATAAGGTTTTTAATTGTGGCGCACTGAATCAATAGCCTGCATTAATGTGTATACGCCTCCAATGAATAAATCTCCCTTTGCACGTTCAGCATTTATGAAGATTTCAGCTGCTCTCATGTTTTATTCACTGTAGTCACTAGAGTATTCTGCGAAAGTTTCTCTTTTGACACGAATAGTTGATAGCCTGAGGTTAGAAATCCGATATTTCCAATCAAGCAGCTTCACATAATACACACAATATCCATTTTGAGGGTTGAAGTATTTAATCTGTTTTCCTATACAATTGAGGGAAATCTACACAATGGCGTTGTAATACTTTATTGTACAAAACTCTCTACATCTCCGTTTTGCACAAATTTCGATTGTCAGTTTCGTTTTCTAAATTTTTTACTATTTAGAACTGATTTGAATAAAATTAATTTTATTTTCATCATTTTTTCATTACAGATCTGTAAATAATAAACTCGATCTTCGATTTAAAAATTAAATATCTACGAAGCGTATTTTCAGTCTACATATCGTCTGTACACAATAATAGTAACACATTTCCTATTTTGTCATTTTGATCACCGGTTGTTTTGTTAAATCTACTAGTGAAAAGAGCGTATTTTCTAAATATATTTCTCTCTTTACCTGTTGCGTGACTATGCGAACAGGGGAGCAGCCAGATGTGCCGTGGCGCTCTTGAAAATTTCGAAAAGGACCCCATAGCTCTAATAATAAAACATTTTATTTACGTAGATTGGGTCCATTCTTTATTTTCCCTTTTTTAAGCTTAAAATTTGCTGAAGCGACTCCCCAAACCATCTGGCAGCCCTGTAAATGATTCAAAATAAAATCAATTGTTAAGAATGAATCATTAGACTAATAATTTTATTCTCCTTGTAGTAGGTATTATTTCTGTCCTAGTAAAATAGTCTTATGTAAATAACAAATTTTAATGGCAATCGCTTTGTGCTAGGGCGTAGGATTTGCGTAGGTTCAAATCCCGCTTAGGCCTGGATGTTTTCATTATGTATTTGTAAGTCAAATCATCACATACCAGATTGTCATGTAAATCAGTGGACGCCAAACTTATGAAGCTTGTGAGCAACAATACCGTTTTCAATCTTGCTGTGAGCTACCAAGAAACAATGATCATCATTAGCACAAATCTAGCCATCATTAGCACAAATCTAGCTTCGTAACAATGGATAAATCACTGCACAGGAGTATGCAAGAAACTGTTTTCGCGAATCATCTGTGTGAGCTCTGTAGAACAAATCCAGATTAGCCCGCCTTGAGCATGACCGCGATCTACCGAAAATTGCCCAGCTAGCGAGTAGTCGCGATCGACGGTTTGGAGATCAAATCATCAATTCTTAAGTACATGGTAAAGCTATTAATCAGTTCTCTGAGACTCGTTCGCCAACATCGTGTCAGGAATTTGGCACTTTATCCCTTTTTGTGAAATGTGAGTCACTAGGTCATATTCACCCAATACAGAGCAGTTCAATACTTTATGAAGAAGATGTTTATGATCTCTTTACTCACCAAAATACAACCCTCCATTGCGCACTTTTTACACACATCTCTGTCAAGTTGGTTATTATGCTTTAGTACGATGACACGTTTTCAAAGATAATCCATTTCTTTGCAAGTCAAGAGTTCATTTGTGGGCGAGCCTCTCTCTGACGTCATTCTACTTCCTTGATATGTGTCACCCCTTTCGACTTCGCTCTCCCTCCCATGTTGAAACAAGTATTCATTCCCACCTTCCTTGGCTCTCGCAATGGGTCTTTACACATTGCGTAGGTATGCTACTACGCAGATTTTACGAGAGATTAGTAAAACATATCTTAGAACAAAAATCACCTATAATTAAATTTTGTATAATTAATTAGAATAATGAGCACATATGAATTCAGAATTGTAATACATTTTTCAAAGTTTCGGAAGATTTTTTTGTTCGGATAGATTGCGCAGGGTTTAAAGCGCATTCGTAATTCATTAATTCGATCAAAAGAAATGAAATAAATCATTATTGCTAAAATTAATAATTGTTAATTCTTTAATAAATATGTATTTCGTTTAACGCAACAAGAAACAATAGTACTTAAATTGAGTGGCACTTAATTTAAAATTATCCTTTTGCATACCCATTCTTTATTGTACGAAATAAATCTTTCACATTCAAAAGACTAATATTAAACAATGAATAAAATTCACAAGATTAATAAAAACAATGGATAAAATTTTCGATTCTGTGTACGCCATATTCTGAATTTGTCATCCTTATCCCATGCGATTTCTTTTAGTCCCCAAGTCTCAGCTCAGTCTCTGCCAGAATCTTCTTAAGTATTCGGCATGTAAAGAGACCATTCTTCTTCTTATCTCTTCTGGAGAATCACGTGGAATAATTCCCTGAGCCCTTTGGTCGATGGCGCCTGAAACTTTCGCCGTCGAACTATCGTCGCCTGTCGCAGAGCGTAATGTCCCCCCTCCCCTTCGCCTTGCCCCTTCCCGCCCGCGGCAAATCCCCTTCTCTTCGCTGTGGGAGAGACTCTTTTGTTCCCGTGACCGTCCCCGGTCACAAGGTTTAATTAATTTGGGTTCGGGCGAGTATCGGCCACCCGAGTTGATTAAGGTAAATGCGCTCAGAGCCCTCGGCGCCGGGGGGGGGCAGGAGCGAAAAAGGGAGCTAGCAGTGCTGAAGTTGAGAACTGATATTGCTGGAACTGGTATTGTTGGTTGTGAGAGTGCGACGGCAGGCTCCAACCTGGCTAGACTCCAAGCGATGGGTCTCGAAAATAATGCTTTGGCTACGAGGAGGTATTTAGAATTATTTCATTCAGCACTTCCGGGGAAGGGATAAAAGTGAAATCAGTTTAAAGGGCAAAAGCAGAAAGTCACCCACATCCTCTGGGATACCATAGGGCAAACACCAAACGATAAATAATAAATAAACTGTTATGCTTACCAGTTACTTGTTATTTCTTCAATGCTTTGTGGAATACGTATTAGTAGAATACTTGTAGAAATTTGATTCCATTGCAAATGAAAGGAATGTTTTCATTTTATGAAGGTTTCTTTCTCTTAAAATCTTGTTGATGCGTAATGAGAAGTACCGTTTGTAAGCATTCGTACGTCTACCGCCTCTCGAAAAGAAGAATCTGTTGTTGTCATTTAGAAATAAACACGATATCGATACGAAAATATTCCCACAATACCTCAAAGACATTACGTTGAATTCTTCGCGTCGAGAAAACGTTTTCTTTCTTGGGTTTCGCAGCATTGACCGATAACACTTCGCGGATCGGTGGACGAGGAGTAGCATCGATGTGGTTATTATCGGCTCCGTCGCTCCGGCACGGCTTCGGGGTGGGCAGTGGGTGGACAAGCCACTAAGTGCACAGATGTCTGTGGTAAAGGGGCTAGAGCCGGTTATTGCTCTTCCCATCGGAAACCGATAGCCGGCAAAGGATGATTGTTCGCGGAATCCCTAATGAACGGGGAGGCGGAGAGTGCGCTGCCGGAAGCCTGCTAGGCATTGCATGAGCTGCTCTGGAGTTACACATGGACACACGGCGTGTGTGATAGTGCGGTAGCTGATGTAAGATGAGATAGCATCTGTATTGGTTCATGTAGCTCCATAAACTAAAAAAACTTTTTTTTACCTTCCAGTATTGTTGAGTGAAATATATTTCCTAATATTTGAAACACAGTTTCATGCAATGACTCATACATTTAAAATCTTGTAAATGTTCCGTGTTTACATATACCTTTTGAAACATCATACATTGATACCTAAAAATTCAAGATTTTTGTGGTCAAATAGTTGAAGGGAAAGTAACGGTCAATGAAGAGGTGGATGGAATGTGACACGGAATTGGTAATTACAAGTGATTTAGGAGGATATGAAGACAGATGAAGGTATTTATTTATATTATGTTGGCACTTAAGATTGTAATAGGATAGAAAATGATGAATTATTTACTTTGAAGTCATCCGACCAGACTACATGAAAAAAGCCGACGAAACCAATACATAATTATCATATATATGTGTGTTCATATTTTAAATGTATTAAATTGTATTTAATTTGGTCAATATTATTTAGAACAGACTTTTTTAAATAATAATTAACTAGTTCAATAACGTACATTAAAGGTAATTATTATTTTAAAAAAGTCTGTTCTAAATAATATTGACCACATTAAATACAAATACCTAATTATATTAATGTTGCCAGCTGGAAGAGATCCTTGTGATGATCGCTGCAAGGAAGCGCAAAAAATCCGTCGTCAACGTTCGCAGAGTGGGGATCGCCTCGTGGGGGGTAGAGCTGCACAGTGGCTCAGAGACCGCGAGGTGCTGCGGCGCAGCTCGCGTCGTCGGGAGCGGCTTTACATTAGCGGAGGCGGGGGATGGAGCCTGCCAGGAAATGGGGCTTAGCGAGCAAATCCGGCTTAAGTCTCCGAGATGTGGTAACAGTGATGATATTCGCCGTGCAGATGCAAGTGATATCGTAAATTCGGGAGATATTCCGCAGGAATGTCGATTTTTCGAAAACCTCCGTAACGGCCATTACACTCCAACTTAGATTTGGAAGTAATAATCCTTCTGATTATTTGAATGTAATATAAGGCAAGGGGTAAATTATTATGAATAGTTTTGTCAATGGTTGATTCACTATTATGCGCGCTCTAGATTTGGCAATCTAATTCACAACGTGCCAGGCGGATCTGGAGTAAAGGTTGATCTCTTCGTTCGGTATATTTTCTGTCAAAGTTGTTTTCGTTTAAAGTGCATCTAAAAGTGTAACTAAGGAATTTGGGATCGAAATTTATCCAAATAAATATTACATACATTTTGTTCGCCAGAGCAAAACCAATTTCAAATAGGGTGTACATTGGATCAAAGTGTTCGCATTTGGAGGACGAATAGGAGCAAAGGTACTGTGGCGAATGGAGGCCGTGCGTCCCACCGCGTAATTACGCTCTAAATCTCTTACGAAGCAGTGGGAAAACGATGGCAATTATCACAAATGAAGTTTCAGTAAGTGGAAAGCCTCGGTGTTTTGAACATTGCGTTAAAACGATAATCTCTTATAATCTAAATGAGAAGTTCAAATATAATTTGATAGCCCTAAAATTCATTTTATCTCGTTTTAATTTTTAATTACAATGTCTAATGATAGGCAGTCGTGGGTTTGCATTACATCCACCATTTCCGTGAATAATGTAGTAATAATGATCTTTGTAGTAAAGTAATAATTTTGTAACGGAAAAGTTCAGACAACTATCAACACTAAATTCAAAATTTCTGCATTTTTCTTCTTATTTATGTTTACTCGGGAGATACAATGATAAATTATTTGTTAGTTAATATTAATTATATTATTGATATTAATTGTATAAATTGATAATAGGATTTAGCTTAAGCGTAAAGGAGAACAAAAATTAGACAAACATACTTTAAATGTGTGATGGTGGGTGTGTTTGTTCTTTGATTTTCATTTATAATTGTGTCTAAATTGTTTATCATTTCTCTCGCGTATTTTCCTTCTGTTATACTTTTGATCAATATCACGTCACAGCCGTCCGTTTCTCTGTTTCGTTCGTGAAGCAATGTATGAGATCGGCAGAGATAAGCGACGAATAATGCCAATGTAAAAAACAAAAAAAAAAATCAAACTGTCGCTGCAAATTCTGTACTTTCCTACGCTGCACAGAGAGGAATGTTAATGATGCCTGCGATGCGATTCTCTAACTCCACCCCTCCTGCTCTCCCTCCACCGTCCCTCCGCCCACCTCACCGCCCTCCCCCTCCCCTCCCCTGTCACTCATCCCGCCACTCGCCCCGCCACCCATTTTATATTCCCTAAGGGGCGCAGGGGAAGGGGCACATTTTCGCTGATTCCGCGAAACTGCGCTGGGTTTTTGATTCGTTTGACGCGAGCTTGTCGCATTGGCGGGTTCATCCTGGCACAGTACGGGCTCCCTAGTTTTACTCGATATATTCCGGGTCACGTTTTATATTTATGGTTGAGCAAGATTTTTTAGAGCATTATTTTTTTTATCTTCTCTTAGTTTTGGAAAATATTAATTCATGAAGAGTTTTTTACGTTTGCAAAAAATAATATGTTTGTGTGCGAATTTACTAATGATCTAACTCCTTATTCACGATAATTTACCAAGCCATAACACTACCATTTAATTATAAAATTATTGTAGGAAAATCTAATAATGTCTTCTATCTATTCACAACAGGTCCGGAGGGAGCCCGTAAGGTTCGTGGAGGTAAGTTTCTTCAATTATTTTACATGAATTCTTGGGGAAGGGGATTGACATTACTCTTGATTACGCACTAACGAGAAGTACTGAATGCATTGACGACTCTGAAGATATGAATCAAGAAATTGCTTTTAAAGAAATGTGGCTCAATCAACTTTAGAATCAAGGAATAACATTATCTTAACAAATTCTGTTTAGGTATTTTTCCTTCCCCTTGTTTGCCCGACGGATCAGTCGTGAACTCCAAAGGTAGTGAAACTTGGGTGCTGTGCATAGTTCGCATTTTGCGGAAATGGATGGTCGTCTCGAATTTGAAGGAACATTACATTTTGATGGTTTTGAGGCTGGACTTGCTACTTTGCAATTTTGGCCATTTACTTTACTCATACGAATGTCGGAAATCACACATTTATTATGCAAGTCCTGAGTCGAGGCGATATGAAATGAAACACTGCTATTCTTGCTGTTCATCCCGCGAATAACTGTAATATTTTATTTTCTTTATTGTTTTTTCAAATTATGAAGAATTGATGTCATGTAAAAAGGTATATAAAATTGACACATTCCAATTCTATCTTCTCCCTCTGTCCTTTCTCCGTTTCACCATATTAGTTAAGAGAAGGAAAATGTTGTTTTTTTCGTAATCCACAAACTACATCTTTCCCTTTCCTTATTCATCCAAACATTTTCCCTAGAAAGGAATAGCAATAAACAACACTGTTGGCAGACAATCCGCTTCGTCTCAGAAAGAAAGACGGAAAGAAAGAAAAACTACAAATTTACATTTGACTTTCTTCTAGGTTTGAGTATTGTTTTCTATTTGCAATTGCTTAATAACTGTGTATGCAATATCTTAATAACTTAAATATTAATCCTGGGACGTTATATTCTCTGTGCAATAAGATATAAAATGAACAGTTTTATACATTACCTTTATAAGCAATTTATTTTATGAACTATAAAGAAATCATACGATTTGTTCTGTTAGTGTAGACATACAATATTTCTCCAGGATATCAGTGAACTCTCATTTGCATTCCAGTATTCTTTAGTTTTCGCGCTCTGCTTCTCCCACCACCTCGTCCACGTGCCAGGGCTATCCGTTACCTTCCCCGCGGCGCAGAAGAGTCAATGTCGCCCTCCCTCCCCCCTTCCACCTCCACCCTCACCACAGCCTTCAGCGCAACCCGATTAGCACAACCGCTCGCTTTCAGCTGATGGGAGGCTTAATTGTCCTCAGATCGAGTTTTCATCGCCGATCCCACGTCGAACATAATCCGCAATTCCCCAGCTCCCCTCCTCGCTCGCTCGCCCCTCTCTCTCTACTTCCTTTCTACTCCCTCACTATTCCTCGCCACTCGCTCGCTGCTCGCTCGCTGCTCCTTCGCTACTCCCTCGCTACTCCCTCGCTACTCCCTCACTACTCCCTCGCTGCTCCTTCGCTACTCCCTCGCTACTCCCTCGCTACTCGCTCGCTACTCCCTCGCTACTCCCTCGCTACTCCCTCGCTACTCCCTCGCTGCTCCTTCGCTACTCCCTCGCTACTCGCTCGCTGCTCCTTCGCTACTCCCTCGCTACTCCCTCGCTACCCGCTCGCTACTCGCTGGCTACTCGCTCGCTGATCGCTCGTTCCTCCCTTGCTATTCGCTCGCTACTCCTTCGCTACTCTCTAACCAAAGTTTGGCTGACTTCCACGCCTCGACCGTCCAGCAGTCTTTTGCTTCCACCCGTGTATTAGCATTTGCCTGCTCCACCTCCTCTTCAGTGATTATTGTTTTCTTTTTGGCAAGATATTTGATTGCCTTATCACCCTATAATAGTATTTATCTTACCTCTTCTCACATCCAATGCATGTATCTGTTGAAGATTGGGGATATTCAGAAGAGTGAAAATTGAAGTGAAATGTATTTAACATAAAATAATACTAGACAAGAGGTGAAACACTTCTGCTACTCTAATGCTCTAAGTACAGCCAATTCAGGGCTTCCCTATAAGTTGTCAAAGCGGTGTCGGCTATGACGGCAGCAGAGCTCAGCCAGGGGTGGCATTGACCGATGTGTCGACGACTGGGGCGACAGCAGCGGAGCCTAGCCTCTCTACTTCCTCGCCCCTCCCCCATTACTGTTACTGTTATCATGTTATGTATTGTTTAATTTGTGAACGACTACTCCTTGTTCAGCACATCACATAAAGCAGAGCGCTGTGGTCTGTTGCAATTGTATGAGAGGCTATATTAACATCACGCTTACAAAAATTGATCCATTGAGAATATATTTACTGAAAAGGAAACTCGAGTTTAAAGAGCACATACAAAAGAAATGTGCGATCGCGACTTCTCCCTCCATAATTCAGTATTGTTTGCAATGAATGCCTTACAAACGTTATGACGACTAGACACGTTTAAACATTCCCGCTGCCTTAGCGGTGTCCATGGGCTGTAGAGAGGTCAGCGTAAACTGACGGTAGTAGGGAAAGCGTGGTAAGCGTGGACTCACTATTTGGAGCGAAGTGATGAGGACATGTCGCTTCATTAGCGCTGATACGGGCGTTGCGTGTACTAATGGTACAGCAGGAGAGGGGATATACGACTAACATAATCTTTCCTGTAATTTCCTCACATTTTCCTCATTGATAGTAATTTTATCTCTTAATTTTTGTTCCAATATGAAATCCTCGAGTATTGGCTCATTCAGCAACTCTCTGTCCTCCAATCTTCTTTCACCTTTCTATATCTTCATTGTTTGAATGGATTGTATGAATAGCTAAAGAAAGTATTAATTCGTTTTTTAATGTTAGTTATTAATTAGTTTTCACATCGACCAGTAACTGATCGCTCTATTTGAATTTCTAGAAAAAATAAACAACCTCCGTTAGACATTTACACTCAACTAGCTCAGAAACTTAAACTACTACAGATAATACGTGAACAAACAGCGATGACCTCCAACTTAAATGTGTCAATGTTTTGATATTTATTTCTGCACACTATTGTCACGCAACAACGGAAGTAAAAAAATATGTATAAAACAGATGTGCTTTATGGACTCATGATACAATGGAGACCGCATGTAGGAAAATCCTCGAACTGAGGAAGGATGTGTCGGCGGGTCGTTCAGCAAATCACATAAAGCAGAGCGCTGTGGTCCGTTGCAATTGTATGAGAGGCTACGTTAACATCACTCTTACAAAAATTGATCCGTTGATAATATATTTACTGAGAAGGAAACTCGAGTTTAAAGAGCACTTTCAAAAGAAATGTGCGATCGCGACTTCTCCCTCTATAATTCAGTATTGTTTGCAATGAATGCCTCACAAACGTTAAGACGACTAGATACCGTGAAGGTAACTTCTCACGTTGTTAGGGTTCTTGGGAGTGTTGCAAAACGCTCCTACCCAGATGTCCTTGGAATATTATAGATAAAATTTCCTCTCAAAAATCACTTAATATATGTATACTACAAACTAAGTACAGTAAGACACCACAAGCGAATTACTGTTATTGACATTAGTTCAAGATCTAATATACCGAGGAAACAGCCACCCTGATCAAAGAAACGCTTTTCCCTGATATCCCCATACAAAATATAATTACGTTCATCAGTAAACTCCGAGGTCCAACACGTTAAACAAGGTGAGTAGAACATATTAAGTGAATTTTCTGGTACCACAAAAGCCAAAGGACACAGAAAAGGACACCGTATCGATGTCGTTGTTTCCAAAACATCGATATTTTTATCATCGATTTATTTAAGCTTTTGAACTTTTTGAGAATTGATACTTTTTGAGCATCGATGTTTTTACGTTATCAATGTTTAATTTATGAATTGTAATAATTACAATTGTATACAAATAATTGTAATACATTACATGATAACAGAAAAATATGTTCATTTTCACATATCAATAAACTAAACATTCTTTCATACTAGTGCAACGAAGGGTGAAAACTGAAAAATAAGTTAGTCGAATTTTCTTTCATAAATGTGGTCTAGACACAGTTTGTTGGTTAGAAAATGTTATATGGCGGTACGCGTACGGCAAAGAAGACTTGGCCACTTAATACATTTGAGTCCTGCAAAATAAACAAAACACGAAGGCGCCATGAATATGGCTGCTGCCTCGCATAATATGAATGATTCCAAGAGTGAATATTTTTAAGTTTCCATTAATCCGTACTAAAAATACTTTCATTACCAGTTGCATAAACTATCGTTGCCGAACTCTTTTCAAAATGCTGAACTCCGCTCCTAACGTTTCCTCGTTCGTCAACATTCATTTTTATGCCACTTATTCTAAAGACTCACTTTTTGCACTAGTTACGTAAATAACTATTTCAAATGACAATTTTGTTAATAATTATTATCTTTTGAGTGTATTTTTGCAAATCTTCATTATAAATTATTAAACACGTTCACTGTCAGATTGTATTTCCCCACGTCAGCATTAATAAAAGATTATACTAAACCAGTTATCAAAAAATATCTGTTAAAAAAATTGACGGGTTTTTAGGCGACATCGATGTTTTCATTTTGAACATGGCTGTCTGGAATCATGGGTGTTTTGTTGGCGATGGCACATCCCTAGTTGACGAGTTGACACCGCAGAGCACACAAGCCGCGAGGCAGCTAGCAGCCTCCGGCGGCGGGCACGGCAGCCGGCTGCGAGGCGCGGGCCGCCACCGCTTCGTCGCTTCGCGTCGCGTCGTGTCGCGTCGTGTCGTGTCGCCTGGTGCAGCGTCGCGCCTCCTCGCGCCGCGCCCGTTGACTCGATTACGCACTTCAAAGGCAGCGACGTCGCGCTGCTCCTCTGACATTTTTAGGCTTCTTTACGCGCGCACCCGACGCCTCGTCGCCCGCCGCCACCCCCGCCGCCCCCGCTCCGCCCGGCCCTCCCCGCTCCACGCCCCCGCTTCGCCCCGCTCTTCCCGCTCCCGGCCACCCCGTGCTTCTTCGCGCTCTCTTCGCTCGGCGCTCTCTTCGCTCGGCGCTCTCTTCGCTCGGCGCTCTCTTCGCTCGGCGCTCTCTTCGCTCGGCGCTCTCTTCGCTCGGCGCTCTCTTCGCTCGGCGCTCTCTTCGCTCGGCGCTCTCTTCGCTCGGCGCTCTCTTCGCTGGGCGCTCTCGCCGCGTCTCGGCCTCGCGGTTCCGCGCTCTCGTCGTTCCGCGCGTGATCTCGCGGTCCCGCGCACGCTCTCGCAGTTTCCTCTGTCGATCTTGTTTCCTGCCTTTATATCTCATCATTTCTCTGCCACACAGCTCCCAGCCACATGTTTTACTTCCCCCACATCGCCCTATTAGCCCAGTTCTTTCCGCTCCCAGGTCGTCTTCCTTCCCCTAGATCCTCCCAAATCGTCTGCTTTCGACTCTTCTTTCCACGCTGCTTCCTATTCTAGGAATGCCGGATTGGCTTCATTGCAGCGCTCTTTAACTCTACTTCGCGTTCTCTATAAATAACGTAATTAACGTTTTCTATCATCACTCATCCCTCATCAAACGCTCTTGCTCATTTCTCCACATCCTTTCTCCGTCCGCTTTCATTTCGCTTCCCGCTCTATCTCGTTTGTGTCTGATCCTCTGCTAGTTGTCTATTCCTTGTTCTATGAAGTCTCCCGCATTAAATTCTATCCCTTCTCTCTTCCCGTGGCACCTCTCCTCTAGTTTCATCCGTCCTCTCAATTTCGCTCTCTGCATATTCGGGTCCGGTCGTCAGTTTCTTCGCCCCTTGCGTTCTTCTCTCATACCTGTCTGCATATTCTCCACGCGTTCCGTTTCTTCCTCAAGCGCGCTCATTGCCTTGAGCTCTTCTCCCTTATCTTTAAAGAGTTCTCGTCCCAAGGTGTCCCTTAAAAAGACCCCATCCCACCACAACTGCTTTCCTCTTCTCTTCCCCTCCTTCCACGTTACTTCCCTCCCCATTTCCTTTCATCTTCTTTCGAATACGCTCCTAGCTGAAAATATGAATGAGCTTCAACATCACAAAAATCAAAATTCTAAGATTAAAATAATAGCTTGTATTTTGAAGCAAGCAAAGTCAGTCATGATTAGCAGCAAGTTTGCGACCATAATTTATTGCCCAATAACCAAAATCTATTTTGAATTATTCTTAAGCTGACTTGTTCACGCCGTTACATTCTTTTACTTGGTGTTTTGCTGTGTAGAAAATATACACATTTTATTAACCGTTTTGTAATCATTAGAAGTGCAAATCTTTTATTGCGAGTAATTAAGTGGTTCCCTTTTCACACTTTCTTCCTGGAGTCAACGTTCTTACTTCGCCTCCCCCTTTGAAATTCGGGACGTCCACACTAAGGCGAAGTTCTGAGAAATCATTTTCGAGTTTTACTGCGTGCTTTCCTAATTCTGAATAAAATGTCGCAGGTATCCCTATATATCTCTAACAACTACATGACGGTATTATGAAACTGTTCTTCAACGCTGATCTGAGTCAGAAATTGTTACTATCTAATGGTGCTTTGTATGAGAATCAGACGCTCGAGTACACTGGAGTTTTTTGATAAATGCTATTTTTTCAACTAGTATAGCTGAGACCACACGGTATTCTACCAACGTGAAAAAGGGTTTTCCAAAAATGGAATTTGTATTTCTGTTGATAATTTATCATATTTGGTGTCAAAAATTTGTCTACCTTGCCCGCTCCACTTTATCATAAACTTCCTTTCGAAGGTTCCATGAAAGTAGAAATAAGTAACAAACTAATGGTAGGAGTCGCTCGAATCGCTTATTTCATTCTATCATTTCGTTTTCCTTTTTATTTGTTAATACATAATAAAAGCGCTAGAACCATGTATAGATTTTAATGTTCTGAATATAAGAGACGAAAAATTTATTTTACTCATAGCATTCCATGTGTTCAAACTACTCTTGTATCGATGATTTATGGGTCTGTTATCTGTCTAGGGCGCGTTATCAATTTTCATAACGGAAGATGTACATTCTGAATCATGAATGACATAAAGGTCAACTCGAAAGAGCGATGGAGTGTTCAAACAAAACAAGGTCATCTCGTTTGGCGGCAACATGGACTTTGAGAATATGATCAGCAAAATTCTGTATTCTTCAGTACTTGCCGCATTATCGTATGTATATAACAGACTTTCTTGAGTTACGTGTTGTAAGTTCAAAGAATATCTTCGTTGATAAGATTTAGCTCTCAACAATTTCTCTTATTCTTAAACATTGAAGTACTGTGATCATGATGAAAAATGTATACTGTTAACTATTTCACAGATTTTTATACTTACATTTAAATTACAAATTTAATTTTATTAGTATGTCGAATTTCTATACCATGAATATAATACTCATTTCATTGAAAGTTGCGGCAATTTGTTGCACATGCTGCCACATCGATTTCACACCGCACCGCACGTTGTGGATTCCGCAATGACGAAAAAGTTACTGAAATTTGTATTATAGCAACACTTCCTTTTGCTACTCCGTATGTAATTGGAGTTGAAAATAAACATTCTTTCGCAATATTTGGTGGTGGAATTAATGACAACTATCTTCCTCCGGATATGAGTAATGCCAACAACGTCAGAAAGTTATTCATATGAGACTAACCTTTGCCCTGTCCAATATTTTTCGCAGTTCTCGTAATTTGTCTGATATATCCCGAAGACTTTCGAAAATGCGGTTTTGTTATTTCTAACATTTTCTGACGAATCAAGATCCTGTTTCCTGGCTGATATTTATAACATCTCCCCTCCCCCAGATTGACTGATATGCTGACTTAGCAGTGCATAAGGTCCCCGCTGGATACGGGGGGGGGCAAACATTTTTCAACAAGTAATGTATTTTAGTTCATAAATACATAAAAGTAATTTAAGTATTTCATTTTCAGTTAAAAAAATAATAAACTTAATTCTGATTTTTAAAGTAGATCATGCATTCTTGAGCACAAAAATCCTCAAAGAAATTTCTTTTAATGTGCAATTTATGAAAATTAAAAGGATTAATTTATCATCATTGATATATTCCTACCACGATGTACTTGTAATTTATGACGTACTCGCTCGTAATTTGTGACGTACTCGCTCGTAAAATTACATGTCGTTAGCAAGTACATGTCTACGCTGTTAGCAATGCAACGTTGTTAGGAACACAATATTTGAACACGTTCAAGGGCCTCAATGGGCTAAAATTACTACCCCATCCTATTATAACATCTACGAAATTGTGAAGTATAATTATATAGCGCGGTCCATCTGATTTTTCAACGAAACAATGCTGACCAGCATTGTACCAGTTCTTTCTTGTACCAGAGCATTAAAGAACCCTTGAATTTACTACCCCTTCGTGCAATCCCGCTACGTCAGTGCGCGGTTGTTTTGTGTAGCAGCAGCGTGAGCTATGTGCGAGTGTCCGGAGGAGGCCGCGCTGTGGGCAGAGGCAGCTCGCACGGTGTCATCGCGGTCTCCCGCAGCGTGGTCGGGTCCGCTTGGCCGGGACCTCCGCCTCATTTGTATTCATCTGCGGCAATTAGGCGCCAGGCGCTGGTGGTGGTGTCAGCGGCGCCCGCCCCCCTCGCCGCTCGCCCTTCTCGTCGCGTCGCGTCACCGCTCCACCCGCGCCGCGCCGCGCCGCGCCGCGCCGCTCGCCATATGGAGCCTCCACCGCTCGCTCAATGGACTGCGCCGGCGAGCGCGCGGTATGACGCGCACGGTTCCCGAGTGTGGCCGGCGCGTTGACAGGAAGGATCATCGCCTGCTCCCCGCGCCTCAGGCAAACAACGGACGGCGCAGGTGGGGAATGAAGATCGACGGAAGGAAATGATTGCGGAGGACAAATTTAAATCCGAAAGGATTTGAGTAGTGTTAATATATGAAACGGGTATTGCTTTATTACTACAGACTTTTCTTCTGGTTGAATGGTAGAATACCTACTCTCGATGTGCTTTGAATTCACGCAATTAACTATTATTGTTTCGACTGACGCTCATAATTCCCAGTTTCTCCATTGTGAAAATATTCGATGACACTAAATCAATGCCGTGTGCTATTCACAAGCACTCATCTTGTTCACGTAGACAAAATTTCACTTACAGAAAGAGGAAATCATATATTAAGTAGTATCTTCTATCTACGTGCTAAAACAGCACGTACTTTCTGCCCCGTATTTTCACAGAAAATTACGCGAAAAAGTACTCCAATTTTCGAAAAATTGTACATGACCGTATTTCAAAATCCATCTATAACGAACAAATTTCATTAAAGGGAAAAAATCTCTATCTTCGTAACGTTAGTTGCAGGAAGACGCTGAAAAAAGTTTGAATTTTTGCAATTTTCGAAAAATCAGAGTTCGCAACGAAAATGAGACCTGCCCTGCACCATTCTCTTAAACATCCTTCACACTATCCAACAAGAAAATTCAACCCAAAACGATGGAGAAATTTTTTGAAAATTTGGAATGTCATGTTAACCTCCAAATTAAAATGTCGGCTTCAAATTCAGGGAGCCACGACATCAGCCAGATCGATTGGGGAATATCAATTTTGGGGAAAATCGGCTGAACGGTTTAGCCGCTAGCTTTGTCCACAGACGGACGGAAGAGCAGGCAGACAGACTGACGTTTTGCCGTTTCGATTTTTCGGAATCAAGAACCCACAAAACATGGGTTCTGGCTACAGCACGTGTTGGATTTAATTGGTATAATTTCTAAATTTGGCATCTGGATTTATCCGATTTTCCATTACCAGGGTCTTGTAATAAAAGTTTTTCTGTAGAAAATTCGTCGTTTTTTCGCGTAGAATTACATAACTTACTCTCTGCTGAAAAGTGGTAGCGAGAAAGTAAAAGTAACTCCTGATTGACTTTAGGGGATTTACTACATAAACTTATTTTTATATATATATATATATATATATATATATATATATATATATATATAAAATTTATCGCGGTCGCTTTTCATAATTTTATCACATTGCACAATATCATAAAAATGAAATCGGCGTGATGTAGGAGAATACAAGTTACTTGCAACAGTAGGAATCCATCTACTTCATACGTTTTGTGAGCAAAGGAATTTCTTCAACTAGAATATTCTTCAACTAGAATATTTCTGCTAATATAATATTTATTCTACTGAATTTTTAAATATTGTGCTTACATTGTGTAGATAATTTGTAATGAGCAGTTTCTCATTTCATGGTTCTCCAAACGTTGACCATATTCCAACGTACGTTCATAATTTAATACCCGTACACGATACACATACATAATAATTTGATGCATAATTTCATACACGGTCTACACGGTTTTGATTTTAATTGTTCCTGATATGTAATTTCCTTCTTCCTCTAAACCGCGAGTTCTCGCCCACCTTCCCCCTCCCTTCCTTCTCGTCCGCAGCGAACAAAGTCCGCGAGCGGCGGTTCGCGCCGCTTCGCTCGCTTCCTTCGTGGCCTTTCGCGGAACGAGGGCGAACGTGGCCTTCCGAGTAGGCGATCGCTGCGTGCGGGCGGAAAGGGGTCCAAACGCGCGCTGTGCCTCCGATTTTGTTGTATTTTTGCAAATACAAATGTACCTCAAATGTTTTGATATAATGAATGTGATATTCAAACGAGAATATTGTTTCTGTAATCCGATTAGAATTAACCGCTGTATCAAACATATATTGGTGAAAATTGTACTGTTTTTCCACTTGGTACGAGATAAAATTTAAAACCGTGGCCGTTTTTAATGCGGAATGTCGTGGAACGGAGGGAATGTATTTATAAGTTTGTTTTATAAAACAGTAATTTCTCCGTGTCTTTTTAACCAATCATCATAATCTAGTTGAAATTAGTTTACGTTTGTCAGAAGTGTAGTTACTAGTAGCTTAACTAATTCAAGAACATTCTTTTAAAAATTGAAATATATTGCAGACTTCGTTCAAAATTACTTATAATTTACAGAAATAGAAAATGTCGTTACACTACAGTGTTATTAACTGCCGAACATTAGGGAATTTTTATTGCCGGTGGCAAGCCCAACAATAAAATAGCCACACATCTATTTTATTTTTATTTTTTTAGTTTTTATGGAATTGATATTTACTAACAAATATTATTGCGGATTTGCGGATTCGTACGCCTTCCTTCGGAGGGGAAGTAAAGCCGGCTGTCCCATGTTAGTAGATTTACTTGCATGTAAAAGATACTCAAGCCTAAATGACGCCTCTGAGCTAAATTCAAATGGCCTGTTTCGTCGCCCGAGATAATACCTTCTTTCTCCGCTAGTTGGTGAAATGAGCGTAGCGAAATTTGCGTGGTCAGACGGAAGAGCGGGCCTGATGGCCCGAGTCTCGCCACGTAAAATAAGGCATTAACTATAACTATAACTACCACTATTATTTTCAAGCCTATTTTTTCTTTTCTTTTCTGCCTGTGCGTTTGTTTGATCCGGTTGAGACTAGTGAGAGTCGCGGTGCAGAGCTTGAAGGCGGAGTTCCTGCATCCGGATGCGCGTGCTCCTGTAGAAGCGGCGGCAACGCGGAGACACCCGCGCCGACTACCGCATGAATCTCCGTCCTAGTGCGGCCTTCCTTCCTTCCTTCCTTCAAAACAAAATCAACACTATGCGAGCCGAATGCTGTAAGAGAAAATTAGAATAAATCTTAGATTGTCGACTAGTGCGCTGGCTGTTGTAATAGTTAGCTTAAAGAAAAAAAAATTGTGTATTAATAAAAGTCGTAAGTCCTACAGATGCGCCCGGAGGTTACGGGGGGCGTGGAAAAAAAAATTTTTTTGAGGATTTCAATAACTATCCACTTGCGAATGTGACCACAGGAAAATGTTGAGAAATTCTTAAAGGATTGCACAAGTTATAGATCTGTTTTTTAAAAAAAATCATGATTTTTAATATTCTCATTCGTTTAATTTTCAAAGTCCGCCTCCCTATCTCTCCTTCCTTCCTCTCTCCCTTATCTCCCTCTCTCATTCAGATTCACAGTGTGACACCCTTCACCGCTTCTAGAGCATCTGGCGCTTCGTTTCAGAGAGTACCACTGCTCGCAGTCGCGGGGGAAAGCAATATCACTTTTAGCGGCCGTTATAGCTGCATTCTCCTTGGCCATCTGCTTTAACGCCACTAACCGCAACACAGGTTTTATTACTCCTTCGCAGGCCCTTCCGCCGACTCTCACGATCATTTCCTGCCGCCCCCCGCAATCACTTCTTCGTTTGCGAGGTTGACTGTGACCTGCTGCCTCCGCCGTCACCGCTCACCCTTGAAGCACGACTCTCTTTTACCTGTTCTTGTTTCATATCCTTCTTCGGCATCTCCCCCTCTCGCGCTCTTCTCCTCCGCTTTCCCCGCTTCCACTCTCGCCTTCCCGTTCCTACCCCACTTTCTCACAGACTGCTATGTTCCCGTTCCCGCATTTCCATGTTCCCTGCTTTACATTTCCCGCTTCCATTTGTCTCGCTTCCACACTCTCCATCTTATCCCCTCCCGCTTCCCCGATTTCAACTTCCATACTTTTTAATTTCCCGCTTCCATCTGTCTTGCTTCCACACATTCCGTTTCCATGTTCTCTGCTTCTTCAATCCCCATTCCATATTCCCTGCTTTTGCATTCCCCGCTTCCATCTGTCAGCTTCCACACTTCTCATTTCCATCTTCTCCGTTCCAACATTTTCCGATTCCGTTTTCCCCGCTCGCGCATTTCCCACTTCAACATCCCTGCATTTTCCCCCAAACATTCCTCACTCAGACATTCCCAGCTCATGCTTCTCCACTTACGCCCTCCTCCGCCTAACCCCCTTCAACCGCCCCCGCATCCACTTATCCCTCTGCGGTACTTCTCTGCCTCCTCGTCTGCCTTCTCGTGTGTCTCCCGCCGCGGCGCCCTGTTGCGCGATGCGGCGCTGCGCGGCGCGGGGCGCGGGGCGCGGGGCGCCGGGCGTCGGGGGCGTTATCCGGGCGTCGGCACGCGCTCCCCATCTAGATGCGCGAGGCGGCGCGGGCGGCGCGTCAAAGGGGGCCTTCTTCTGCGGCGGCGAGGGCTCGGGTCGGCGGGCCGCCTCCTCGACGCCGCGCGGGCCCCGCGCTGGCCCGGCCCGGCCCTGCCGCCCGCCCTGCAAGAACCCTCGCGCGTCGCGGCCAGGCCCCGCCCGGCCCCTTACGTGTGAATAATTCCTCTGTCCGGGAGCGCTTCCGAGGATGTGCAAATGGGTCCGCCGTTAAATCTGGGCTATCTGCGATTTATCCGGGGAAAATGGATGACGGAGCTTGTTAGAGAATACCATTAATTATTTACAAATGTAGTAGTAGTAGTTCGTGCTCTTTGATTTGTCGCGGTGTTAGTTTTGGTATGAAAATGCAACTTGTGCCTCGAGTGGAGGTGCATTTAAGTCTTTTTTAATATATTTTTTATTTCAAGCTCTATGGCTCCTGTAGACAATAAGAGACTGAGACAATACTCTCAGTCATTGGCGGATCCAGGAGGGGGCGATGGGAGCCATGGGCCCCCCAAAAAACCCCCAACCCCTAGTCTCAGTTAACCATTTTGTTAAAGATAAATAATTGCGTCACTATATTTGTGTGCATCCATGTCGAAGTGCACTTCTCTTAACCTTTCTTCTTATTCTTATTCTTCAGGTTTTTTCATAAAAAAACTAATTTCAAGTGTTTAGGGCTTTGCTAGATCATTATATTACCAATAACCTTTATGAAGAGTCAACATTATAAAAATAGGGAAGCAAAGCAATAAAATGCGCTTTAATAAAGGACAGAATAATTACGGAGAAAGTGGAAGACAGATCTGTTAAAACGACGGCGTTCATCCGTGTCAGCCAATTACATCAAAGGCCCATCGCGACCGCAGTCGTGAAAACAAGCTCGGTCCATGAAAACAAGGTCGTGCACCCGAGAAGCAGCATCATCGTTTCCTCCGTAAGAGAGGATAATTATTGTTGCTCGGCCTTTGGCGCGGGTGTCAAAGAGACGTCCCGTCGCGTCGCCGTCAGTCGTTGCGTGGCGCACTTCCATGATTTGCCTGCGCGCAGCCAGTGGAAGTGCCCTCGGCGAAAGGTCGACGGTAAAACGCCGGCAGCTTTACGACCGCCACTCACACCGCTCGTAAAGCGCAGCGTGCGCCTTTGCAGTTCTGCCACGGACAAGGGGCCAGGGGGGCAGGGGGCAAGGAGCACCGCGAGGATGGGCGGGGGGACACAGAGGGCGCCAGTGGACGTTGGGACGCTGGCGCCGCACCGCTAATGCGCACGATGCCACGTGTAGTACATGAGCGCCGGTTGCCCGTGTTTTGTTTCTTTGTAATTCCGCTGCTGTGATCCGATTAAAATAAGTTGGTGATTGACAGTTGCGAATAGAAGGGAGGGACGTTGACAGTTTGCGTACCACTGACCACGTGCTTCTGGAACACGAATATAACACTTGAAATAAATGCTTATTAAAGTAACCAAATCATACACTATATTGTATGAAGTTACGGCTTCAGAAGCACAACTGTCATTCACCAACTTATTTTAATTGGACCATAGATTGCACTTATCGTTTTGTGTATATATTCATTACTTATTTAAGGTCGCTATTCAACTACTAGGTCATATAGCGACCGCTGCATCATGGTAACAATTTTGGGGTAACTGTACTTGGACACGCACAACCATCCTTGGCCCGGGCGGAGTCGAACCCCCGAACCTTGAGGCACGAGGCAGCTCAGAGCTGTTCATCCTTAGGGCCCTTGGATATCCAGGTCTGCAAACTAATCTTTATTTCTGAATAAATATGCTTGTCTGAGTTCCACAGTTAAGAGATTCAACTGCGAATACTCTTTCTCAAATACACTACAACACGCAGGCCAGCACGGGTGTTTGGGAGGTAACTTAGAGGAAGGTTGGGAGATTGGGGAACTAGATCTGTTCCAAGGCGATACTATTCATTTTCCATTCACTTTGAAATTTCTATATAATAACTGTAAAATTCATTTCATCAATAAAGATTGTGAATACCTTTCTCAAATAGTTTTATAATATCTTACACAGGATTCTTGAAATTTATTTTCTTAATTTCAAAGATAATTTTTCTAAATTGTTTAAGAATAATTTAGTATTAAAAATACTAACTTTCGAGTTCTGATTATGAATTTATTGAAAAATTCATAACTTGATCTTTTTAAGGCGTGTTTATTGCTGGAATATCAAAAAATGAAGCAAACTTGATTAATCAGTAACACGTATCTAACTGTATTAAAAATATCAGTGATAAGTGTCAAAGAATTGGAGGAAACACTTGTAAAAGCACACGGCCAAAAAAATTCGAAACGAGGGATTCGTCTTGCAGCGTCGCTAAACACAATGGAAACAATGAGAAAATCACGGAGGCACGTAATGTTGAGAGGAAGCCGTAAACTAAGAAGGGCTATCTAACCGAGTAAAGTACAGCGATAGCATCGCTCCCAGCCCCAGAGGTTAAGATGCCGAATGGCTGCAGCGCGTAGAGGGCCTTGGCATGACCGACTAGCTGGGCAATGAGATGTTTAATTTAAAAACTTAAATGACAAAAAAATGAAAAATAAAACACAAGTAAAAGTAGTGATTAAAGTTGCGTAAACTAAAGTTTGTAATACGAAAATTTCATAAGTAAAAGTATAATCCGTATTCTTATGCACTTATATATTTTTGGCCGTTGTATGGTCAGTTCTCAAAATGGTGATGTCGGAGAGTCAGGGCAATCCTAACCGAATATCCTACTTTGTCGTTGCATATTTTCACGGTAATACATATCCTACATATTTTGTTTTTGTACTTCATATTTTGAAAAACTTTTTATTATTCTACCAGTTTTCTTGAATTGTATTTCAAAAATTATTTAATGAATTTTTAGAAACGGTTTTATCTGAAGAATCGACATTTTTTCTTACGCATTTCTAGATACGTGTGTTCACGTCACGGAGTACCCTACGAGAAATGATGGTCATGTTGACGCGATGTTTGGGTTAAACTCCGTCTGCATTGTACACATGTTGCGACAAGTGCGCGCGAGCGCTGATAATATTATGTTTAGATGTGGAAAGTAACAGTGAGTTGTATTTCTTGATCTTTAATCCCAATTTACGAGATATATTGGTAGTCGTAGACTTACAAGCCTGTGAAAACAATGCTGCAATGACTTTTTTGTCAGTCATTGAGTTCCCACGTTTGTGCGATGGCCATCATTTTTATTTACATCATGTATATTTATGTACAATGTAAATATTGTGCCGTTTTATACTACCTTTATTCTGGACTCTAATAATAAGATAGGCTAACCTTACCAAATGTTGTACATTAGTGAGTGGAGGAAGATAAATTGAGAAGAAATAAAGAACGTGATGAAACTGTGCAATACGCGATTTTATCAATTTACATGAAGATCGACGATAATAAAAATGAAGATAAGGAAATATAGAACAAAAGCAATTTTAGAGCACCAAGACTTCAATAGTTCCGTGGAATGGGATCAGGACAGGACAACGAAAGGACGACTGACAGTAAGAAACACGCAAGAAGAGAAGTTTTTTGATAGTCCGAAAGGAAATGAGTTCATAGAGTTTTCATACTAAGTCCAAAGTCGAGAAGAATCTTTTTACTAAATGAACTTATCTATGTAAACGGCGAAATTCTGCGAAGCAACGTGATTCCGGTGAGCACGTCCCGAGTCGGCCTTGCTCGCAACGCTGTGGCACCTGGGCGTGGGAGGCGTAGGAGGAAGCGGGCCTTGAGTGGCGTCCGCGGTAATGATGGCGGTGGGTGGCCGCGGAACGAGCGACCGCCATCAAGCACTTAAGCCACGGCGCCGCCGCCGTCTCATTGACGGAGCCGCCATCATCGCCGCCGCCGCTGTGGTGACGCCCTTGCACCCCCGACCTTGCGGGATGTGCTCTCCCGGTGTGGCCTTCTTTCCGAATTCGCTTGTTGCAAACGTTTCAGCGCATTTAGGTCAAACAAACGCTTGATGAACGGGTTTCAAATCGTTGGTTGCGGATCACTCCGTAGGCCAGTGGTGTCAAGGTCTTCTACTGGTGGCAGTGGCACGCTTCGTGGCACCGTGGCATGCTACGAGCTTCACAACGCAACTACAGTCGGGAAAAGAAACTATCAGTTGTACATCGTGGTAGAATCGTATGTAAAAAAGTGGAATGCATAGATAAATAAAAGTGAGAATATAAATAAAAAAATAACCAACCTTCAAATGTATTTATCCAAATCCCGCCTAATCATATTTCTTGTGTATTGCGTAAAAGAGTTCAGAGAAACTTCGGCTAACTTCTGTTCTCTTGTGATCAACTGCGTGATCTGCGTGTTTTTATGCTTTTTGAATCATTACTATCTCTCGACGTTTGGAGGAGCACTTTTCCTCTTCTTCAGGAGTCTAAGCACTGGACAAAGAAATCTTAACAATTTTTTTTACTGTTTTATACATTATTTTTACTTCTTACATTTAAAGGGGGTTGTCGCAAGCTTTACATAATTAATTAGGGAGGGTTCAAGTGCTTGTTACGGGTCCGTTACAAGGGGGAGAGGGGGTATTGAAAATACTCGAAGTTTGCGTTACGTAAATTATGGACGGTCTGCTGTAATGATCTTTCTGTTAAATCTCTAAATCTAAACGAAGGAAGTTAATGCAAATTATTGCACTTGTTAAGTAAATGCGATTACGAAATCAAGATCATTTTTACTTAAAATGTTTCATTTTACTGTCAATTGACAATTTCAAATTTAACTGTTATATTTCATTTTAATTTATCATTGCTTTAGTATATGAAAGGGGAATTAATATCGCTTTTGCAGCAGTATCTTCTGTCTTCTCCAAAGGGTTCTCATGGGTCAGGTATCCAGAGTCGTACGAAGACCCCTCGGCATTTGTTCAACCGTTTCTTTTAAATTTCGCTATAGTTGCTCTGGTCGCAATGCACGTAAACTGAGGAAAGCTGGTTACCGTGCCCGCAACCTTGACATGCCTGCAGTAAAACAAAAGTACAGTGTAATTTAACTCCCTCGCTTTACATAATTTGTCTGTTCTTTTGCTTACAAAAGCATTTGATATGCGTTTGCTATGGAATCATTGCAGTGGAATATTAAATTAACATTTATGAATGGTTCGTTGGTCATACATGCGCTTTTAAAAGCTATACAAATTAAATTTAACGAGTTTGTACAGACTATGTTCTGAAAAAAGTATAAAAGTTGAAGAGAATAAAATAGAATGCTCTAAATATAACGAATTATTATGGAAATTTCAATAAACGTTAAAGATTTTTTTGTGATATTTTTGTTTTCTACATTTTGTACCGTCTTCACGTTACCATACAAGGAGTGGACGAATGAAAGTGTCTGGTAATGTAAAGGAATAGAGCTAAAAGCCGAAGCACGCCACAGTCGAATAATGCCGCCATGCCGCTGCATTACAATGCCTCCCTCTTAGGACAGTCTCAATTTTGAGAAACTCGTATTTAATTTGTCGCGGAGGTTCGCAGAGTTTCGGAGATTCTATCGAACGCCCGGCGCGTCGGCGACTTGTGAGGCGGAGAGCACGCCTGTGTAATTGCCTCGAATCCAAACAATTACAGGGCGTAAATGGGCGGTCCCGGGGCCTCTGTTTGTTTACAAGAGGCGTTAGTCGCCACCGGGCCGACCCTCGTGCTCCACCACCCACGCGGTTTCTGCCGCCGCAAAACGCCTCTTCCTCTCCCAGCCCCTGCTCCGGCATCTGCCTCCCTCTCCTCCCAGCCCACATCCCCTCACTCGCCCCCGTTCCGTCCTAGCCAAGTTCTTGCCACAACCCTCGCCTCTGCCCTCGCCTCTGCCCTCGCCTCTACTCTCGCCTCTGCTCTCGCCTCTGCTCTCGCCTCTGCTCTCGCCACTTTACTCGCCACTGTTCTCGTCACTGTTCTTTCCACTGTTCTCGCCACTGCCCTCGCCTGTGCTCTCGCCGCTGCTTTCGCCACTGTTCCCGCCACCGCTCTCGTCACCTCCAAAGCCACTGCACCCGCCCTCGCTCCGCTCCGTGCGTTCGTACCTTCGCCTGAGCTCCCAAGGGGGCCAGTGATTTCCCGGACCGCCGAATCCCTGCCCCAACAAGCACTCTCGTTCCGATGTTTTTGCAGGCAACGCGCAACCCCTGCTGGAAACTGGATCTGTACCGTGGTCGATAGTACGAATAATTTTGGGAATGTCTAATTTGTCTTCTTGTCCATGGTGAATACGTATAAATTTGATAAGATTCATATAGTTGACGTACAAAAAGTTAATTAGCACCTACTTTATTCAGTGCTCTAGTAAATGAAACATCGGCATCTCAAAAAAATAACCATATATCCAAAAATGAACCTTATTAAAGAGTATCGTCTTTGCGACATCTATTGTTTAAAGTCTGCAAAGAACCTGTAACAAATTGTAACAGTTAATTCATTTTCCAAAATTATCTCTGAAATTTAAAATGGTGGGAATTGTTAAGAAACAACGGCAACTATGATTTCTTCGAATACATCTAATTTTAACATCGGCAAGCAACGTATGTGCTTTTCCATTTGTTTAAACTGCGATCGTATGAATACCATGTTTGCTTGTGCGAATGGGGCGTTATTCTTGCTAGCTCACATGGCGCTTCCAGACCTCAACACACGTTTCGCCGTCAGCACCCCTTCCGCCTCCGCCTCTGCGGTCACCGCCGCCGTCACGGCCGCCCCCGCCACCCCCGCTCACGCAGCCTCTGGAATGCCTCGACGCTCTTCTGTTTCCGCCGCTTCAAACAACGCCCCCGCATTCGTTTCTTCCCACGTCGCGACTGATGGGTTCGTCCTTCATCTTCCCAACCTCCGGCGTGTCTTAAAAGCCCTCTCCCATTGCAGCATTTCAGTTTTAGACCTAAAGTCGCCATGCCGTCCTATTATGTCTTCCTTATCGCTCATTAATTTATCTATTTTTTGTGTATTTTCAAAGTGGTTACCTCTTCCATAGTCTCTCTTATCGCAAAATTATCCGACTTCATTTCCCTACGCAGTCGCATTACATGTGTCGCGTATGTCTTCTTTGCTTGCGCTGCTTTGTCTCCTCCTCCCGTTATCTAGAAGGGCCCATATGTCAGTAAAACCATCCATCTGTGGGTTATCAGATGATAGACATTTTCTATTACTATTTACCTTCACTCAGTTTCTCACTTAGTACATCAGTATAATAAGATATTAAACAAACACTTCGAATTACTATTGGAATAAAATAAGTGTGTTATTATTAATGTAATTTCAAAAATAAACTAAGACGTAGATAGCTTCAAAGAAAAATAATAAAACATTTACTATGTACATTATTTACACATATGGTCTATGTGTCCCCTATCTACAGTATTGCTCATCGCCAGACGCGTGTGCAAGGGAACTGACTGCAGTATTTTCTGATAATGTGAGACGATGCTGTGCAATTTCAATCAGTAGATGAAAAGTTCAATGCTGATGAATCACAGGAAAAACCTCATCTTGATCGTTACTACTGATGTTTGTTCTTGTGTCCTTCGTGGCAACACCCTGAATTGCCGTATTCCGCCCATGATTCCGAATATTTGAACGAAAATTGCATTTCGATATCGTTAACCGTTTAGACGTTATGGGTTATGGGTTGACATAGTGGATCACCACATGTCGAGCTGGTTCTGACGCAACCTTTACGAATTGTCTCTCATCTTTCTTCCTCCTATACAATTATTTTGTCCTCCATCTCTCTCGCTTTCTCCGCAACTGCCTTTTCTCCATCCCCTTCTTCTCTTCGTCGCTCTAACCTCCGCCGCCTTCTCTTCTGCCTATTCTATGCTATCATGCCTACTGTGCCTATCCTTCGCCGCTCTCTCCTCCGCCGCCTTCTCTTACGCTGCCTTCTCTTCTAACATTCCTCAGCCTCCTTCACTTGTACCTCCACCAACTTCTCCGTCATCTTCTCCTTTGCCACATTCTCCTTAAACGTCGTCTCCTCTATCGCCTTCTCGTCCACTGATTCTCCTTCGTCTTCTTCTGCTCCTCAGCTTTCTCCTCTCCTACACCCCCTTCTCCTCTACCGCGTTCTCCCCTACCCTCTTCTTTTCCATCTTCTTCTATCCCACCCCTTTCTCCTTCGCCGCCTATTCCCTTCGTGGCCTTCTCTTCTAACACTTCCTCAGCCACCCTCTCCTCCATCGCCTGCTTCGCCCGCTGCGGCGAGGCCGCGATGCATAATACATGGCGCTCCGGAACGCGCCGGGCCCGGGAAGTTGGGGTGGCGGGTGGCGCGGGTGAATGAGGCGGAGACAGCGGTGAGCGGCGGCTCCAAACCGCGACGAGGCGCCATGCGCCTCTCGAAACAACGCCTTTCCCCCGGGGACGAGCCCTGTTTGTGAACGCGGTCGCGACGCGGCCTGGTGCGACTGGGAGATTCGCTCCCGCCCCCGCCCCCGCCACCGCCCCCGCCCCCGCCCCCGCCCCCGCCCCCGCCCCCGCCACCGCCACCACCACTGCCACCGTCCCCGCCACCGCCTCCGCCCCCGCCACCGCCTCGCTCCTGGCCCCGCCCCCGCCACCTCCCCCACCCCGCTCCCGGCCCCGCCACCGCTCCCGCCACCGCCACCGCTCCCGCCCCCGCCACCGCTCCCGCCCCCGCTCCCGCCCCCGCTCCCGCCTCAGCCCCCACCCCCGCCTCAGCCCCCGCCCCCGCCCCCTCCTTCGTGGTATTGCGAGAGCCGCGTTGAACGGGGTCGCGGACGAACGAGAGGATTCGTCTAATGTGGCGCTTCCCATTAAGGGAAATTTGCCTTCCGTTCCTATTACATCTTGCGGACGAAATGTTTATTTGTTGCTTCTGGATTTCAAAGTGCATATTTGAATCCGAACGCGAGAGAAACGCTGTGGGAAAAACGTTTCGTGGTGCAGTGTTTGTTTTGAAAAAAAAAAAGAAAGGACTCATTCAAATTCGTGGGGATGAATTCTTCTCAATGTAGCTTAAATATTTAAGTTTATTGTACATGTTTTTAATTCTTTTTCACCTTATTGTAATGTAATATACAATAGTAAATTCATTTTATATTGATGTTACTGTTATTAAATGTTAACGCAGCAATAATAGAAAATTATCAATGGGGTAATTTGGTAATACGTTGCGACTCACAGCGGAAAAAACAATAAACTTCTAGTAGTTCATTAATTCTCTAACGTCACATTTCCCTGTACAACTTCCTCGCGCTTATGTGTTTCCTTAATGTCCGTCGCAAAAATTAAACAGAACCGACACATCTCACACTCTCTTATTGAGGTGTTGTGGTGCTAAACACCAGAAGGAAGGACCGAGTGGCGTTTGGGAAACGAGTACCATTTCGACGACGACGAAGACGATTTCCGGGCGTCTAGACGTCACTGCGTTCCGCCGCCGCTGCGTGTGGTCGGCGCTGGCGGCGCGGCGGCCGGAAGCTGCGCGTGCTGCCCACCGGAAGTCTCCCCGCCGCCATCGCCGCTGCCGCCCTCTTCCAAAGCACCGCCACCGTCATTGCTCTCCGCCGGGGAATTTCGATGTTTTGCCATTGTTTCCACCTTGTAAGTTTTCCTGGTCGTTTTAGGCAAAGTTCCTTGAACGTGTGCAGATTCAGACGGAGTTCCATGGAACCCTCCAGTCTTGATTCGAAAGTATCTAAACTGCTATGATTGTTGCTTTTTCAGTTAAAAAATGTTTTCCGTTGATAATGATTAGAATGATGAGAGTCGAATTGTTATTCTGAAGGTAATTGGAATGCTTAATTTTAGACACGTACTAATGCTCATTCCATTAGCCCAAATAAGTGTAATTCTTTGTCGTTGATCAAATACCTGTTTGTCAACTATTATCGAACTGAGTTAGTTACGATTCTGTCTGACGTATGTGTTATTTAATTGATGTTGATCGTTTATTAGTTAAAATGTTTTAATTGACAAAAACTGCTTATTTAGAGCTATCATAACTTTTGCTGCTGTGCATCCGTCCGCGGAGGCAAATTTTTAAGGCTCTAGTTTTTATTTATTTATTTTTACGGCAGTTATTTAGTTTGCCTTGATACTGTAATGTTACTTGAACTTTAGCCAAACACCTCTTCTTCCTGAGGCATTACCATTTAGGGATAGATTCTAGGATTTTTTTCTTGTGAGTGACAAACTTCAAGACCATGCCGAGAGATGTGTACTCTAGCGTAGACCCAATTATTCATACAAGAACAATACAAATACACTCGCATACAGGCTCACACAAGTATAAAGGCTGATTATTGAAAAGAAGCGAAGATAGAGGATGTGCAAGATACATAAAAGTTCAGAACAAAGCTTTGTCGATAATATATAATTTAAAACGAAACATTCTATTGATTTGTTCTAAATTGGTTTTATAAACTAAACTTCAACTAAATGTGAATTCACAATAAGTGGTTGAAGTGATTCCCTGCGTATGCACTTTCCAGTCTTCAAGGATCGATAAATTTTCAATTGCATGATAAAATCACTCTCACCTGTGTTCATTTAGCAAATCCTTGCGTTCGTTTTACATCACATCAGGTAATTGAATACTACACCGACCGAACAAACGTAATCCAGTTCTGCGGGAAATGAGGTCCACCGCCCCGCAAACACAGATGTGGCTTTTCTCCAATGTTGCACATACACGATTCATCGGAAACTGAAAGGTGCTGCAACTCGGTATTAACATCGAATTGTGCGCATACAAATTCATCTTACCACCGATGCTCATTTTTGGGCTTACACAAAACCACAGTTTTGGTTAGATGATTCGAAACTACAATTGGTTCAGTATAAAATACTCGCGCACAGCGTTACAGCGAAGTCTTCCGCTACAGTCAACCAACGGCTGAACCGCCACGTTCACAACATAGTCAATACTCTACTAAATGCAACTATTTATTTATAAATGAATACACGGAAATATTTACGGTCATCAATGATCTGGTCGTAATTGCTATAGCTGGCTGGCTGTAATTGTAACCTACGTCTTCATAGTTTCATAACGGCAATAATTGAAAACCGTATGAATGGGGAAGATACGCGACAAGCAACGAAATGTGGGGGGGAGGGCGATCTGCTTTTGCGGCGGCCACTGAATCATTGACATCATCGCTGCAATCGCCAAAGGGAGTGTCATCGCCGCTCCAGCACTTTTGGACGACCACAAAGGCGATAAGCCAGCCCGCCACCTACATCTGCTGGCAGCAGCAACCCGTCTCGCGTCACTTGGCTGCTTTGCGTCCTGTTTGCCACGAACGGGCCGGGCCCGCTGCCTCCCCCGCTCTCGCCCCCGCCTCCCCCCCCCACCCGGCCGCCCGCCGCTTGTCGCAGCAACGCCGCTTCTTCTTGTCGCTTTCATCTCGCCTTGAGGGCCCGCCCGACCTCCCCTTGTGGATGGATGTAGGCGCGACATCCTCCGTTGTGAAGATTTAATGCCGCCCGTTCGAGATAATATTTGGCTTCGATCGTGTTTCGGGGGAGGCGTTTGAGCGAAAGGGGGAAACGTCGGAGACTCGGCGGCGGCTCTGTGAGGAGAGATAGGCCGCCGCCGGCGCGTCCTTCCCGGGAGCGGCGGCGGGGGCGGGGGCGGGGGCGAGGGGTGGGGGCAGCGGCGGCGGTGGCGGCGGCGGTCTCTCCGCGGAACCAGCCCCCAGCCACGAGCTAGACCGCGTCAGTCAGTCATTCACCAAGTGGCTGGTGTCGCTTATCAAGAGACGGTCGGAACTTCCTCTATTCCCCCTCCCGCGGCGACCGCCGCCGCCGCTGCCCGGATTCACACACACACACACACACACACACACATTGCGGGAATTTCTTTACGATTCCCCGGCAGACCGACAGAAGCCTTCCTCCTGGGCTGAGCGTAGGACGGACGTTGTCACGCGTGCGGGTGGAGTCCCCGTTTCATGCACCGTGTGCTTGCTCTACGTGCCGTTGAAGTGCTTGCGTTGCTAGCTTCCCTTACACGCATCTTCGGACGTCTTAGCGACAGGAGAATTGTTCTCGCTGTGAAGCTGTTGTGGTGTGCGACACAAGTTCGTTTGTGTGTGTGTGTGTGAGGGTGACGAGAGAAATTCGGGAAGCGTGATGTATAAATTCGGCTAGGAAGAAACTGAGGCTTAGTGTGAATTCGCGAGCGTTGACGCCGTTGGCAGTGATCCGAGATACAAACGAAGAACTTCTTGGAACGGGACGCGGAAGTGCGTGTACATTGTGAGTGGGTGCATGTGGAGGAAAACAAAACAAAGCAACGCAGATTGTCAGTGAAAAGTAGAAGTAAAGGGGCATAGTTCTCTTATCTGATGTGAAAGAAGGTGTGGGATCAATCACATTGTTGAAAATCTGCTTGAAACAAACTACTGTCATTCACTAGCAGACACAGGAACCGGCAGTTTGGTGCTGTGTAGAGGTATGTATATTTAGAATGAATCTTATAATCTAAGTATTGTTCTTAAGAAATTTTTCCAGCTAAAAGAAAAAGAAAATCGTTTTTTAAAAGCTCACTCTAAGAATGCGTTCAGTCGGGTAGTGTTGTGTGCGAGTGACCTGATGTCCTTACCATACGCCGTTTTCCTCTCAAAGTAAACAGAATGCTTACGGGTGCGGAACCTAGCCAAAACGTTAATGTACGTGCGGGTGTTTGGAGCTGTGTATACGTGCCTCGCAAGTGCGTTTGCTAAAGGAAGACTGCTCTACCGAAGGAAACGAAACGAGCATTGCCCATTTTGAGCTACACCTACAAAGCGTGGAGTGCGTGCGTGTGTTTCACCCTGTGTTGTGTGTACGAATGTCCGCAAAGAGCACGAAGGCCTCGAGAACGTGACGTTAGAAATACGCCTCACACCCGACGGAAACGGAACTATCGAACATCACGAGTGCCATTCAAGTTTCGTGCTGTGTACGAATGTCCGCGAAGCGCGCGGCAGGACGCGGGGCTCGTCCGCGCGAAGGAAACGGGACGAGCGGCTGACGTCCCGAGCATCAGTAAGGGCGGCAAGGCACGGGGCGAGGCGGGGAGGCACGGGGCGAGGCGGGGAGGCACGGGGCGAGGCGGGGCAGCACGGGGCGAGGCGGGGCGGCGCGGGGCGAGGCGGGGAGGCGCGGGGCGGGGCGGGGAGGCACGGGGCGAGGCGGGGAGGCACGGGGCGAGGCGGGGCAGCACGGGGCGAGGCGGGGCGGCGCGGGGCGAGGCGGGGAGGCGCGGGGCGGGGCGGTGCCAGGCGGGGCGAGACGGGGTGAGGTTTGGTGAGGCGAGGCGGGGTGGGGCGGGGCGAGTGAGATTCCATCGAATATCGTGCAATTCACCGTCTAGTGCTGTGTACGAATGTCCACAAAGCGCGCCGTGGGACGTGTGACACGCCCACGCGAAAAGATGGACGAGCGCCACTGACTCCCGAACTTCAGTAAGGACGTTATGAGCGGGGCAAGGCGGGACGAAGACGGACGAAGTGGGACGAGGCGGGACGAGGCGGGGCGCGGACTGGACGTGACGGGGGCGGGGCGGGACACAGAGAGGCGGGGCACGGCGAGGATGGCGGGGCACGGCGGGGCAGGATGGGTCGAGGCGGGGCGAAGCGCGCGAGGTTCCATCGCACATCTCGAGCTCCATTCGTTTCATGGTGTGTACGAATGTCCGCAAAGCGTGGTAGGACGCGGGGCTCGCTTGTGCGAAGGAAACGGAACGAGCGCCTGCCATCCCGAGCATCAGTAAGGACATCGAGGGCGGCGGCGGGGGCGGGGCGGGGCGGGGCGCGTGAGGCGCGGGGGCGGCGTGCCAATTGCTCGCCGAGGAAACCGAGGCGGCGGCGGCGGCGACGCGCCGGGGAGCTCGCTTCCTGGCGGACGCGTGCCCCGGCGCGACGGCGGCGGCGGCGGCGGCGGTGCGCCTCCAGTGGTGGCCGAGGGCCTCGACAGAGCGCGGGCGTGTTGCGCGGCGGCGGTGGCTGTGACGGCTGCGCCATGTGTAAGTACCGCCGGAGCGGAGATGCCGCGTGTCGTCGCTGCTGCTGCCGCTGCGGAGACAGCGCCGTCGACGCCGATGCCGACGCCGCTGCCGCCGCCGGCGTGCTGGCGCCGGGCCGCCGTCGCCGCCGCCACCGCACGTAAGCAGCCGCGCCGCGACGCGCGTCGGCGTCGCCGCCGCCGGATGCGCTGTTTCGCGGTGGCGTTTGGTGATGGGTTGCGGTGGAGTGTTTTTGTTAGGCTGTCGTTTCCCGGTGGCAATGCGTGTGTTGGTGACACAGGTGCCGTGCGATTTCGGTTTTCCTCTACACGTTCCATGCCAATAGTGGATTGTTGGAGGAATGTTGTTTTATTTGTTTATTGAGATCAAAGGGCCCGTGAAACACTACGGTCATCAACGCCCTCAAGTGATGATTTAAAGAGTAGTTGACAACAGTAATGATGATGAGGTGAAGAATGAGGGAGAAGTGATGGACTGAAAGGCAAGGGAAACGGGAGAAACCCTAGAAAACCTGCCGAAATTCGCTTTCTTCACCACCAATTCTACTGAATTGGCCGGTAATTGAGGTGTTTATGGGATATAAAAGATATCTTTTGTTGATGTCATGTGTTTTAAAACTTTTTTCTAGCCTGCAACATGTTTTCTTCTGAAGATTCAAAGTAAAACAGTGAAGATCTCGTCACTTTTTTCATATCTCAGCACATTTGCAACGCGTTTTTCATGTTTTCGAAACTAAAATTTGTGTGGTGTTTCTGACACCTGATGTGGCCGCTATAGTAGAAAAATCCGTGATCTCTGTGCTAGTGAACGAATTTATTTGGGCTACTCTACAACATTGGTTTCAAGAGAAATCGATCACCATTAGTTTTGTGAAAACACATGGTGATCATCCTATTTTGACCTTCGTTTCTTAAGATAATCTAGCAGATATACAGTTATCCACCTCGGTTGCATTTGACGACGCAAAACAGTAAAATAGTTTGACAATTTGTTAACACGTAAATTATTACAACTATATACTGTTGTTATTTTGCTATATTCTCGTGGTAAAGCTTATGGAGCTAAAGTAGGCTGATATAACAGTGTTGCCCCTGTGTTTCGAAGAGGCTGTCATGGAAAGCGTCCGTTGCTAAGCGAAGAGAGTTCGCTCCTCGCTCGCCAGCGTCTTTCGCTCAGTGGTTTGGCGCCAGCGTCCTCCCACTCGCCATTAGCGGAGCAAATGTTTGGATGAGGCGAACGAGGGCAGCTTTCCGGGAATGTCGAAACTTCTTCTTACACGCCGGATCTCGGACATTAACTTATCAGAAACTTTCCAAATATCGTTTAATGTAAATAACCGTTGGGACATTATATGCGTTTCTTATCGATGTAAAATATTGCCTCTGCTCATATAGATTTATTGGGCTTTCGTGACATGTTACTAGCTGTTCCCTAATTTTTCTTAAGACTTATTTGTAGTAACTGTTGTCTGTCAGCGATACATTGACATGTCATAAATATTACGGGATTATTTTTATTTCTTTATGATTATCAAAACAAACGTATTTTGTTTCAAATATGTTACAAACATTTAGAAATTTAAGTTCTAATAATTAGTTTTATCTCAATTTCACTTAATGACATTACGTAGTATTGTTTATTGTGAGTACTTATCAATTAAATAAATCATTTCCGTGTGGGAAAGCGAGTAAACAGCCCAAAAGCCCTGCCACTTGACATGCCGACTTCTCTGCTTTCTTCGTGTCTCTGCAGAGAAGGAGATTCAGCCGGCCTTACGAGACCGTAGGTTCAAACTCAGAATGCGGATATAGAGGTTTGCTTTGCGGAGGCGGCGTATTGTCGTCCTCTCCCGCCTTTACGCAAGACTTCGCGTGTTTGTCTGCCCGAGATAGCTGAAGCACGCCGGATGGCTCGGTCGGCAGCTTCTATTTCTGCCTTATCGTGACCTCTGGGTGCACGGGGCTTCCAAGAAAGGCTTCAAGAGTCTCCGCCTGCAAGGTGCACACGGGCGCTTCGCTCCACTAGACGACGGCGCTGGGTTTGCGGTGGGGAGAAGGAAAAAACTGCCTGAGAGGTCTGGAAATCTGATATGAAATAATGTCTTAATACGATCCGGGACTCGTTTGCCGCAGGTGTAGGGTCAAGTTACTGTAGCCGTTACGAATTTAATTTATCATCTCAAGAATTAGGGTGCTGTATTGCTATGGGACAGGCCTATATTTGGTGTATTGTTTTGTTTGCTTAAGATTTTGGAGTGTAAATACTGTGTTCGTTTGGGATTGTTAGTGTGAAATTGCAATATTCATGTCGTAAATCAATTGAAAATAAGATGCTCAATTCTTCTAGTTCTATCGAGAATTTCTTATCATTGTTGTGATGTCGTCTGTTCATTATAATGCATAGTGAACTATAATAGTACTATCATACTATAACACATATTGTGCTTCCACTGAATTACGTATTTATGACTAAAAATTCTGATTTCAGTAACTATTTCGATTATTTCATGACTATAACTCGTAGGACGAACATTTAGGCCTGTACTGTATACAATGAAATGTATTTTTTTAAAAAGACATTAATACACTAATATCTAAGCCGAATGAGAGGGGGTCAGAGGTAGCGTTACGCTGCGTTACATAGAGATAGAGAAGTGCGTTACAAGGAGGAGAGGGGGTATTGATAATACTTGAAATTTGCGTTACATAATTTATGGACGGCCCCCAATCAGTTATATTACTGTTTACTCCTTAAGTTCGTTAGGTTGCAATAATGCATATTGTAAAATGTATATTTGACCTACCATAACACACACCTTCTCGCACTAGATCTAAATTTCGCAATTTCCGAAAATTCAGAGAGTTCAACGACAAAGAGACCTGCACCATTCGTTCTCCCGATTTATGTTTTCAACGGTAGTTCCCGCTCGTGCGTGTTCTGAGTTAATGGCTGCCTGAATGTAGTCTGACGATTCGGTTCTGTTAGTGAAACGTACGATTCTGATGAAATTGTCAACAATTAATTGCTTTATTTTACATTTAGTCTCATTAAGATATTTTCTTTTGCATTCTTTGCAGCCCGCAGAATTCGACCCCTGAACCTGTGCCCTTAGGTTTCCTTATGATCCCCGTGGTGCGCAGTCGAGGGAGCGGGTGGGGGGGAGGGCGTCGCGTATGCGGTTACGCCCTCCCAGCGGGCACGTCTCCGTTTCCTCTTCCTGTCCCAGTAACTCCCGCTCCTTTCCAGGGTGCGCCTCCCCTCCCGCCGCTCGTTGGAGTGCATGCAAATACGCGGTGGCGGCGGCGGCGGCGGCGGCGGCGGTAGCGGCCGTGGTGGAGCAGTATCTGTCCTCCGATTTGATACACTGATTATACGTGTGTCCAATTGTGTTGATAGCGGTCCGTTTTATTGCCATTTCGAATGAGGAATGAGCGGTACATAAACAGTTAATTCGTTCTCCAAACAGCGTTTCAATATGGACAGCGCTGATTGTCATATCTCCGGGTTGGGAGCCGGTGCGTGTCGGTATTGTATTCTGCTACGCGATTTTAGGATGGGGAAAAACCGAGTGGACGGCAGAAAATCGCCAAAGAAGGATGAACGTGCCTCGTGGATGGAGATGTCTGTTCCAACTTGTGGTTTCCCAGAACTGCGCGTAAGAACTACTAAGCTGTTTTCTGAGGAATGATCTTAAAGAGATTTTATGGCAATCGTTGGTATGCATTCTGAGAACAGAGATAATATGAAAAAGCGTTCAGACATTCCTTTTTTGTTCAAGACTGAATTGGGAATTGTTTTATGGAGTCAAATCTACCTGAGGAGCATATTGTAATGTGTACGGTTGTATTCTTACTATTAGTAATATCCATCAAATCCTTATATTTCTGTTGACTCTGCCAGTGTCAGAACTTTTCCTGAATTCGGAATATTACATGTGCTCAAGTAGCAAGCGCTGTAAGTGAGGAGTTTCAACCAGCAAGGCATCGGTGAAGCCTTTCTTCGTTCCACAGCGCACACTCTGGAATGCAGGTGAGCAGTTTCCTGTAAGAGCAGGAAATACGTCATTCGCTTGATAAAAGTCACGGCCGTGCGTTCCAGGAATTCTAAGCCCCTCGACAGAAAATGTAACTATTAATACTTTAAGAGTTAGTTCAGTCTCTGGTCATAGTTCCTCCAGTCTTCGTTCTTCTTACTCTGAAATTCCCTTGTCATGGAATGGCTTTTTTTGAAATACAACAGTTTGAAACAGACGTTTCATTCAGTATATTTTGCTTTCAAATTCCTCTAATATTTGTTTGGAGGACCTGCCTTCATAAATATGGTTTGTTTCCTGCCGTTCATGAACATATTGCTTAATTGTCTGTTTATCTTTAATTCATCAATATATCACATAATTGTAATAAGCAAATAAACAAACGCCTACAGTAAGGCTTTCCTCAAAATGTGCACCGATGCAATCCTCTTTCAACTGCCTCAATCGAGGGAACCAACAGTTTTGTGTGCACTGCAACGTTGTGTAATTAATCTTCTCTATAATATTTTGCTTATTACTTGTCCATTCCTACGCTTGTGCACGTGCTCACGGGAGTTTCTGGAGGTACTTTGGCATCCCTCTTACCAGAGATATTGAAATTCCTATTGTTTAGATCGGGTACCAAGAAACTAAAACGTGAGAAATAATTACTGAAAAGTATTAAAATTTGATCATTATGTAGCGTTATCCTTTTATCCTTATTAGCTTAGATTATAAAAATTTTGGGTATTTAACTAGTTAAACCTGCGTGCAAATTACTGTATTGATTGATTATTCAGTTAATGGAAGTTATTTAATTGGCTACAATTATCGTATGAGTTTCAATCAATTTCTTCAAATCTACTCGTCTCCCTCATTACCAAAATATTCTGCACGCGCCATGTATCAACAACGTGGGCCATTGTAACATATTTCACCTCCTTGGCGGTATTTGCTGTCAGGAGTTCGCAACTCGTACATTACTTCGGACGTCTACTACCATCCACAACACGTCATCACTTTTGTTTTCATTCCTACTATTCGCCATTTCCACCATTCTCGCATCTTCATTTATGTTCTGATTAGTCCCACCACTGTCCATTCTCCATTATTATCTGTTCGCTAACTCTTTCAGTAACGATGCCAATGCTGTCACCACAATCTTAAATCTTCAACGATATATTGACACCATCACCTTTATTGTACTTCCACTGCTCTTATACATTAGTGTTTTCATCACTTAACGTCACCACTAAATTGCATATCGAATCCTTCCATTACGACGTCCTCCATTACCGCTACTTCCAAAATTACTAACCTTGAACTCTTTTTCCTTCACAATCTACGCTTGTTGTTCCCTGGCAGTACCACCAGCTTCGTTGTCACCTCCTCCAACGCCACCGTCACCGGCCCCGACGCCAACACCGCCTCCACCACATCACCACAGCCACCAATTCTACCGTTGTCACCGTCACCAACCTGCTACCGCCACCACCAATGCTACCGGGACCTCCGCTACTGTAGAGATTATTATTTGATAGCTGCTGCTGGTAGCATAACCGCAGATTGAGCCAATGCTCTAAATTATTTAATGTGTTCGTTTGTATTTGGCTCACTTGTAAATTCTTTAGACATAACTTCGTGCAATGCCATCGTTCTACGTATATGACATTGTTTTGCTTTTCGACCTGTCAAACTGATCCCTTCTTAGGCTAACTTCTCTATACCGCCTACAACCGTCATCTCACCGTCACGTCACCGACACCTCCATCTGCACCACCACCACCACCACCACCATCACCACCACCACCACCACCACCACTAACACCATCACCACCACCACCACCACCACCACCATTGCCGCTATCACCGCCGCGGCCTCCCATACCACCGCCAGCGCCGAAACCACGTCCAGCACCGCCATCGCCAGCAGCGCCTCCACTACCACCCACTCCACCGCCGCACCCCTTCGTGGAGGGTCCGGATCCGTGAATGGGCGGAAGAGGCGCGGCCGCCCCTGGGTCGCCGCACAAGGAGCGGAGCGCCCTGCCCGCCCTCGCGCCTGCGCAGGAGCAGAATGTGGCGCCGCCTCCGGAATGCCACGCCCGCCGCCCCGATACCATCGACACCGCGCGAGGGCCTTAAAGGCGGAATTCAATCCCGACTTCTGCGTTTTAGGGTGCTCTTATGAATGGACGCCCACGAAATAAAGGGGAGGGAAAACTACACACGAGGAGAGCGAGGTGTTTGTATTAGCTTGCATGATAGGTAGTGAAGATATTCGGCATTGAACTTCGAAATCGGGTGTGGAATCATTTGGTTTGCCTTAAAGAGAATGTAACAGAATTGGCATGACTTTCGTGAAATTTTCAATGTTTTGCTATGAATATTTTATCTTTCGAAATTTTGCAGGATTTTATATTCCACCTAAAAGTAATTAATGTTGAATTTAAATCTTAAATTTTTTATTTCTTTATGTAGTATATATTTTGCATATCTGAAATATTTGTAGCCACTACTGGTACATTTAATCTTGAATACATTGATAAAGTATTAGCAAAAATGAATAATTGAAATGTAACCCTCACGCAACGACTGATCCGTGCATGCATTTTCACATTTTAGCTAAATGTATGTGGTCGGTGGATTTCGTGGATACAACTGAAATTCGGTGAAATCATTGGCGCAACAGCACGGGGTAAAAGGCACTCCCCTGAAAATATTAGTTTTGAGTTAACCTACTTTAGAATTAGAATTGTAACGTTGTTGATGTGATAACGAATTCTTGATGCCCTCCTCTGAGGGAGATTCGTGGCGCTAATTGTTGATACTGACGCTTTCATTTTTGTCAGGTTACACACTTTTCCTGTTAAATGAAGTTTATTTTAAATCGCTTTCAGCCAGAAAGACAGCTGAACAGAATGATGGAACAAAAGTAAAAATAGAAAATACTGAACAAGGTGCAACAGTATGTTGTTGTTTACTTGTTTTAAAACCACTGTGGACGAATTATTGTGAACTAATCACATCGACAGCTGGAGTCATATTGGAACCCTTTTACATAAAGAGTGTAAAGCATTTGGGTTTGGATATAAAATCCGTAATTGAGAAGAAAAAATTGCAACTTGGTATAAGAGGAACGCGTGCAAATTTATTTCAAATATTCTATCATAGTGAACGCCACAATGCAATTAAATGAAATCGTAAAATGAAGGTTTGTCATAAAAAAGGATGTAAGTGCCATTTCATACTTTCGAGAAACGTTAAACCTATTGGCGCATACAAGTCCTGCCACTTATAATCAACCCGTAACACCATCAAGAAATGCGTCTGCACTTCTTATTTAAGTTGTAGGCCTTGATGCATTCATCATTATTCGGGTCAAAACGTCAATACGGAGTTTTGGCCACCTCGAACAGTAAGCACTATCAATCTTCTGCTCATGCGCAGTTAGTTTCACATCACAGTGCATCTGCAAATGCGCAGAAGATCGATAATGTTTAACGTTCGAGGTGGCAAATACTCCCTAATTTAACAGAAATGGCACTTAGCTTCTTTTTTTATTTTAAGTTGTGGTGACACGTCCATCTAAAGCATCGACGGGACGTTGTGGAGCCACGCCCACGACGACAAGCGCTATGACGACGTGTTGCCGGGGAGAATAATATGAAGAAAATAATCAGCAGAGTTAGTGACAGACAGGGGAACTCCTCCTGACGATTAATCTATTAACCCTATGTATGTAATTCAAGAGTTATAATGTAATCGTTTACATTTATATCTTGAATATTAACTTCTTCTCTGCAAGAAAGAAACATTTTAATTACCAAGTGAGGCAACACCGACATAAAGGTAACGCTCGCCTCACAAGTCTTCAAACATGCATTTTTGCGTGCTCGACCGCAAGTGCCAGCGTCGACGCCGGGCGTCGCCCATGAGCCGCGGCGCGTGGCGGGAAACAATTCTCGCAATTTGTATCACTTGCTATCGCAAACATCCTGCCGCGCGGGCGCTGGCCGGTCGGCAGATGCGGCGCGGCGCGGGGCGGCGCGGCGCGGCGGGCGCGTGGGCCGGCGCGGAGGCCCGATGACGCGGCGCCCCGCCCCCGCCGCAGGGCCTTGCCAACCGGGAAGCGCGCCGGTCAGCCACCGCGGCCCACGGGGCGCGCGCGGGCGCGGATTTGCGACGGGCCATGTGGGAACTGCCATTGTTACGGCTGGCCATGATTAAATTTATATTTCACAGGTAAATATGTGGAGGGCTCCAATGACGGAACTTAATGATACAAGAGCTAATATTGCGTTATTATTACATTATTCCTAAGCTTCCGAATGCGTCTGTTTTACCTTTGCCTTAACTAATAATATGGGAAATTGCCGATCCCGTGGCCGATGCAGTAGTGCCGTAGCGATCTCGAAACAAAGGATTGTGGGTTCGAGTCCCGCCTCGGGCATGTTTGTTCGTCTTTTCACCCCCTATCATCCTAATGCCATTTCGCCTTCACAGTTACCATAATGGTAAATGCAATAGTGGTCGCTAATATGTTGCTGATGTTGATGCGACCTTAAATAACAAAAACAATGGGAAATCATTTTCAATATTAGAAGAATTAAAACATGTCTATATTTAACAAAACAATCAAAATTAATGTTGGTATACATTTGTATCTCCTCCTGCTCCTTCTGCTGGATCAAAAGTTACGTGTTTAGAGTTCGGTCTGTTAATAATGTTATGATATCTATGAACACGCCAATCGATTATTATTAAGTGCCTACCAGGTTTGGCAACAACACTGTAAGAAAGCAACGGCTACACGTGCAAATTCCGCACGATATGAGCATCGTGATTTTCATTTTAATGCCAGATCCCAGCATTACGCCTCCCATACTGCAAATTTTATCATTCATTAATTGACAATTGCTAGGGACAGCGAAAAACAGGTCGCAGGTTCCTAATGCCTACGTGCACATTCGGCAAGGATATTGCAATAGAAAAGGCACTTCTTCAAACCGCTGGGGCTTAATCGGATTCCTACAAAGAGTGATACTGTGTTTTGCATTTTTGAGTTAATTTGCTGAGGGCCGTTCATTTCTGTAATGTTTGTCTCATCAACGTCAATTTATCTGCATAGTAATGTTTGCACAAAATTGTACGATTTAATTTAAATATAGTTTGTATCAGAAAAGAAAAAGGGTTAAATGAAAGTGGTTTAAGTTTATTATTATACCACACCAACTGAAAACATTCAAACATCCCTATACAGTATTTGAGTAATTCCCCCAGCGTACGTGTGTTAGGGTGTGAGCTTCCGTCTCGCACACCTAGACCACTTCCCGAGTACCAATTGAGACATATGAGGTGTCATTAGACGCGTCTCGGTCTCCTGATGGGGAACTGATAATTTGTTTTGGGGTCCGGCCGGAAGATTAAAATAAATTTCAAAAAAAGTGTTTTTGCGGGTTTACAGCGTCGGCGACGCCACATTCGGCTAGTATACTACGTAATACTACTAATAAATACTACGTACTAAATAATACGTACTCTCATCCTCAACACGTTTTCTTCATTTTAACAATACTAATATGAAGAATTTCTGTGATAAAATTATGGACAAATGTCTTATGATTATTTATGCGCAGGATAATGTTTTACCTGTGCACTGATTGTTCTTCCGTAAGTTTTTGGCTTAAAATACAGCCCTGCTCGGTTCTTCAGTTTGAACACAATAACTTTGTACACTGTACACAACAGCATATATCACTTCAAAACGGGAGATCGGTAACCGCACGTAATTTTATTGTGAATTTTGAAGTCATAATGTACGAAATAATCGAAGAAAAGTATTGAACTCTTTTGCTTATAATATTTTAAATTATGTCCTTTGCTTATTTTATGTTAAATATGTCCAATAGTTATCTTATGTTCGTTCTGACCTATATATCGTTCTCAAGAGGGTGCAGGGATTCTCGTAGGGTGTGGTTTTTGAAGAAGGCAACAGATTGTCCGACGAGAGGCAGCTTCGAAAGAAGATACAACGAGCTTCTCGAAGTCTCAAAATACCCAGATTCATCTGCTTCCTTTCATGTGTCAAGGACCGCGTTTTTCATTTGCAAGTGCCGGCCCTTGCCGCCGTCGGTTCTAGCATTTTTCGTGGAGTGGGTCGTAAAAACTGAGAGATACCTCAGGAACAATTGTTCACTTTGCCGATTTTATTGCCAGCCATAACCGTTTCCAAACAACGGTGATTTCCTTCACAGAAGGGGAGGGGCCGACGGCGCTCGCGGAGGCCTCTCAGCTGGGAGGTGGAGGAACTCAGTTGCTCGCTGCGGGGCTCATTGTTGGAAATTAGTGTCTCATGCGACGCCGATGTGGTTACTGTTCAGTTGTGTCACTCTTCCTTTTGTGTGGTGATCTCTATTTGTGGAGGCAATGCGCCCTGTGTATCGCTATTTATCACATTTTCTTCCCATTGCTGCTGTAGAAGGTAAGGATTTGTATCAGACATTTTTGCTGATTTGCCGATTTTTTTAATGCTTTTAATTACCCAGTTTAATTGTTATTTTAAACACTTTACCCTATCCAGCATTTTTGTAGCGTTATCTATTTTCTGTTGCTTTTTCTTGTCTGAGATATATGGGAAAATTGATTATCAATAATTTCGAATAGAAATGAACTATACAATGGTAAATTCTTTGCCTTTTTTCAAGTGTATGGTGATAGTGGTAACATTCTCGCAGATCCATTGTTAGAGACACCGAGAATTCTCGTTTTCACCTTTCTTAATTGCAAGTTTTGTTGACATTAGTTGCCTTCTTTATCAACGAATGTTTAAACGTTTGCGTATTTCCCGTTGGATGTTACACTGGAAAGACTCGGATAAAAGAATACTATTTTATATACTATATTCAAGAACTAGTACATTTCCTTCCAAATTCCACTAGTAAGATATATTATTAAGTATATGTCTAATCCTCATCACCATGAATGTACACAGAACCAACTAACTGGCTCTGTATCCGGTCTCTTTTTGAGCGGCGCGCTTCGCATCGCGTGGAGGCGTGGGCGGGCGGGGCGGCGCGGGGTGGCGCGGAGCAGGGCGGGGGGGCGAGGGGAGGCGCCGTGTACCGGGCGGGCGAACAGGGCTGCGTTGTTGTCGCGGTCGCGCCGGATTAGCTCGTAACGCGGAAATTCTCCATTAGGGAGCGGCCCGGAGCGACCTCGTCCGCCCCCGGAGAGGGTAACTTCTCTCAACCTGCAGACCGGAAGTGGAAAGAGACAGTCACATGTTTATCTTTGACTCTTTTATGTTGTAATTTGGCTTTTGTTACGGGTTTCCAAAAACAAAATGTTGACAGTCGACATAAAAATGCGTTCAAAAATAATTCTAAAAAGGTGTCTGGATGAACAGGAATTGAACTTTCCGTGTTTTCCATGGACTTTGCTTCGTGTGGCTATATCTAAAATACGGGGAATTTTCTTATATAAATTCATTTTGTATTTATTTTAAAGGGCCATGTGGAATTTTTTTATCAAGAAAATCTTTAAACAATTCTTTAAAAATATACGACGGAAATTGAACAACTTGACACACTTTTGAAGTCGCAACTACGGACGAAATTGCGTTTGTGAGAGCGAAATTATATGCGAATTGTCTCGGCAATAATTGTAATATCGCTTTCCACCAGTCAAGACAGAATGCAGTTCTTAAAAACGAATTTATCTGTTTCTGCCTCTCTTCATCCAGTGGTATTCTCGTAATAATTTGTTGAGAAAAAAGTCGCAATTTGTCGTTAAATAGTAATTAGGACAAAATTTGATTAGCAATTCTAAAACATTAAACAATAAATACATTTTCTCATTTGATTTTAAATCGAGAGAAATTTCAAATTAACGTTCTAGTAAGCAAATTTCAGTTTTTAACAGAGTCTAGAAGTGTTGTTTAATATAAGGACAATTTTTTCCTCATAATTTTAAAAAAGCAAATTATATTATAATTGGTTATCTTTTCACGTTTGAATTTGTACCAGCGAATGTGCTAAATCTGTGCTACTACTTTGATCGATGTCTCCAATTTCCTCGCATCTGCTCTGGCAGCGCGAGCCAGGCACGGCGCCAGCTCACCGACCGCAGCGACGGTCAGGCGGAGGGGGAGGGGAGGGGAGGAGACTTCGCGTGGGCGTTAATTGGCCTTTGTCGAGCGCCCGGACGCGTGACAGATCGCAGCGGTGGCGCCGCCGGTGCGCACGAGGGGCCCGCCCCCGATTCTCATCGGACCAAATCGCACTCGTTTCGAGACAATGGACGTATGGGAGAACTACTGTATTTCTTATCCATTCAACTTCCACATCGCGTAGCTAAGTAGTACTACGTCTAACTTCTGCAGCAACTGTTTTACTTAAATTCCGCTAATGAACAACAACAAAATTTGTATACAAATAGCAAGACTGACTCTTGAATAGCATGCCTGATATTTTACCACCTGATATTTAACTACAGTCTTTATTTTGCTAGAGCAAAGAATATGTTAGAAATATACCAAGAGGTGTGTGGTCACGGAGTAAAAGTTCTTAAGTCAAAATCTTAGTTTGGAGAAAACAAGTGTTAGATTATTGAGCCAACGCTTTTTCTTATGCTCAACGCTATTTCCCAACGCTTCTTTTCTCGTTTAGGAGGCAACATTTGAAACCGGTCGTTTTACTAAATTAAAATATAGATACTTCAGTTGTAGTTTCAGTACTTAACCCAATTTCGTCACAAATTGACTTAAAAACTTTTACCCCGTGACCACAGAAGTGATGTCAACCAGCAATTAAAGGAGCTTCCGAAGGGAAAGAAATGTGACAGAACTAACCACGAATGTCTCAAGCCCCACTCGTGTCAAACTCTTGCGGCACCGACCGTATGTACTGAGAGGCAAAGAGAAAGAGTCGACGAAGTAACAACTCTTTCGCCATTGTTGAAATCGCGGAGAAAGCTCTACGACGTGGCTTGCATAGAGCGTTCACTCGCAAGAGTCTACTCGCGTGACCCATTCCATGGCCTCCTCTACGCTGCCACAGTTCGCGCCGACTTATTCCAACGACGAACAACCCTTTCGATTCCGAACCCCGACGAACGACTTCGGCCCGATCAGACTCGTCACCGGCCGCGAGAGGCGCGACGAGCGCGTCTGTTGTGGCAGCGGCGGCGGCCGAAGATGAAATCCCAATTTAGATAGGGGGGCGCGCGGCCTAATGAGACGGGGCTGGGGCGCGGACGCGTTATCGCGAAGGCGGCGCGGAAGAGCAGCGGGCGGAGGGGGCGGGGCGGGGCGCGGGAGGAGCAGCCGATTCCTGGAAGCGAGAGGTCGCCCGCGGCCGCCCCGTGCCGCCCCGCCCCCACCCCCGCCCCGCGCCGGGCTGGCGGCCGGGACGAATCCGGCGCGGTGCGGGGCGGCGGCCGCGTTGCCTAAGCGCCGGCCCGTCGCGCCTTGGGAAGCCCAGGGCCGCATTGTATCTCGGAATGTGTGATTGCGTTTCTCCCAAACAATGGACTCTTAAATAGTAAGTGGTACTGATTGTAATATCGTATTAATTGTATACTTTCAGTAAATATTTTTTTGTAGTTTGGTTATTACGTCATTGTCCTTTTCCTTTTTCTTTCTTTTTTCCTGAAGTGCTGTGTAGCGTTCAGTAATTGCATTCTTCAAACTAGATTCTTTATGACATTCCACTTATCCACTGCCTTTCATGACTATGTCAACAGACATGAAGCCTGTGGAACAACATTTGCCTTTCGATTAGTAATGTAATATATATAATCGTTACAATAAAATAATATCTAAAATAAAATAAATAGTAATAAAATAATATGTAAAATAATAAGTAATATCGTTACAATAAAATAACCATTTCGAGGTTACGTCCTTGAATGCATTTTGAAGAGAATTTGCAGTTTTCAGAATTTGAGTGGATTATCTGTTTCGAGCTGCTATTTTTGTCATTATGTGTGGTTAAGAAAAAGATTGATAGGACCCTTTCCGAATAGTACGTCAGGCGACATAATGTATCTCGGAATAATTCGCATGCCATTGATAAAAGAGAATCAAAGAGAAGATTCCTCTCCTGGAGCTGCTCCTCCTCTACTAGGAAACGCGTTCGAATTGTGCGGAACCCGAACGGGTGCTCGTGCGCCCAGGTCAGCGCGCGGCGCGGGGTCAGCGCGGCGCGGGGCGGGGCGCGGGGCGGGGCGCGGGGCGGGGCGCGGTTATCTGGCCCGACAGATAAAACGGAGCCCCGAAAAGCAGCGCAGCGCAGCGGGCGGCGAACTTTCCGATGGAGGAGGCGGCGGCGGCGGACGGGCTATGAGCGTTTCCATGAGCCCTTTGTCCTCCCACGCTCCGCTCCGCCTCGGGCCGCGTGTACGGAGCCACCCCAGCATTCGCTCGCTCCCCGCCCTTGCTCACTTCCCTGCTCGCCGCGCCGCCTCATCCTAGTCGAGCCGTGCGCGCGCGCTGGCAAAACACACATCCCTCTTGGCATTTCGTGGGATCATCTACAGAACTCGTGAGATCCATCGTACTTCACGTGATTTCAATGGTGAAGATGAATGCCTTGTATTGTGTGTGTTTTTTTTTTTTTTGTTTGTTTGTTTTTCATTTTTTGCTGTTGTTGTTTTTTCAAGAAAACATTGAATGGTATTCTATTCTGTTATTTTTCATGCATGGAATATTTCTGCTCTACGCATTCAGCGCTTCGATCCGACGATGAAAGTACTACTCCCTCGCTACGTATGAGGATCTACTTTAATAGTTGAATTTTCTCTTCTCTCTTTAATAGTCTTTATGATGAATACTTTTGCTTGCGTCTTCAAGCGATTCCTTTTTCAATAATAATTATTTCAAATACCTGATCATGAAAACACGGTCTGGTAATACAGGCGGGATAGCGGATCGTGGGCGGGAGAGGGGTCAGGCAGGCTGGGCGTGGAAGGGGGAATGGGTCGGATGAGGGGGTGGGAGGGCGGGCGGACGGCGCTCGGAGTGGGCGGGGCCCCCGCGTGCGCGTTTGTTTTATCTAGGCCGCGTCCTCGCTGACGCGCCGCATACGGGACTGCGCTCGCTCGCTGCTTTTTTCGGCGGCTGCCCGCCTGATCTGACCGATATTCAACCGGCGGCCAAGAGCTCTGCCTATGACACGAATCAGATACGGTATGGTTTCCTTCGGTCGCGTTAGCTGCGAGGCTGCGTTTGTTTTTACGGTTGGTGTTATATTTCAACGTTTGTTCGTTTCATGAGTGTACATACATTTACTGTGAGTTTTCGCTTGCTCATGTGCGCTAGTTCATTCTTTATTCGCGCATGTAGAAGGAAAAATATACGATAATTGCTTAATAGTATCGAAATTTATGTAGCAAATTGCTTACGAGTTATGATTACATCAATGTAGATATTTATGGAAGAGAAATGGAAACTAATGCAAACTTAAACGTTTCTACTATGTATTCGAACAAAGTCAAAATTCTTATCATTGTAGTCATCAGAACCTTGTTGCTGGGCTGATAGTGATTTTATGCTCATTAGCCGATTGACATTATCACTAGCATTCAAATCAACGATGATATTATTATCGCATAATAAAATATTCCTGTATTTTAGGGTGCTTTCAGAATCTGAAGCATAGTTTTGTTACATGGAATATGTAAATGCTTTTTGAAGAGAACATTCCTCATTTAGAAGCTTTATTGTGACTGAACGACGATCCAAGTTTTGGACTCCTGCTCCGCGGTCAACGTTTCAAACTAAATGGGCTGATTCAAAAGAGTCACAGAGAAGAGCTATTCATATCTTTCCGAGGCACATGGTGATACGGAACAGAATGTTGCCTGCTGAAATACACAAGCTTCTGGTAAATGCTCGAAATTTGTTATAGCCCAGTTATATTGCAGAATAACAAAAACTCTTCAATGTAATAAACATGTCCGTTATTTGCAAACAAGCATTAACGTATTATTGCACTAGTCAAAAAATAATATTGACACGTGTGTACTGCTTGGCTTTCCACGGGTACATCACTGTTTCTCTTCACTGCTACATGCTACTTAGTAAATACAATAATGATTACAAATGCAGTGTAGTTTACTCGGAAAATACAAGCTAGTGTTTACTCGGTAAATAATGATAACAGAAGATTCAATTTTGATATAAGTTTAACTTTTAACTGTGTCAAAAATGAAAATCGTGTAAGGTGAATGGATTTGACCCGGGCTGAAAAAATATTCGGTGTGCTTTCTTGAATTTATTTAATTTCATGGCTATAATTCATAAAGATAATGAAAGTTTTTAGAATATAAATATAACAAGAAAACTTCTTTAAAACAATATTTACCCTGCCGCGCACACGCAAAGAAGGATAATGTGTTTAGCTGTGCATCTTGTACTCATTTAATATTAATCTAATTTATTTGGGGTAAAAAACAGCAAGCGCTGTATATGACGTAGGGTGAAGAATGATCTGCACAGGTACTCCGGAGCTCCAGAATCCATACGTCTCTCCTTTACAGTATGTAATTGTAGTAAATATTGTATTCGATTATGAACAATTTCTAGCCATTATGTGTCATTTGCCGAATTTAGTCAAACTGATTACTGAAGGTGAATCAATCACTTTCTATAGCCATTATGCGTAAATACGAGTTGGTAAGAGTAGTAATACTCTTTTTTGAGTGAGGTGTACCTTTAGGGCGCAGTTGACACTTCGCAACTTGTAAGTCAGTTGGCGTCGAGGCTCCAACCTTCCACCCATGCACTTAACGTAAAATATCTTTTAAGTCTGTCCAAAGCATAATTTCCCGGGCATGTCATACCAAAATGTTCTGTTGCCGACCAGTTTGTTAGAAAAGAGAAAGAAACTGAGATATAATGGTCATAATAACATTTTGTATTCGCATTGGCTGACGTAAGAACGATTTTAACCGTGCGAAAGACAGTCGATAAAGCCGCGTTTCTTTGGACGAAAGCTGACACACTCGTGATTGCCGCACTCGTTCAAATGAAATCACTCAATCGCAAAAATACAATTTCTTGTCAAGAAATACCTAGGAACTTTCAATTGTACCATCTTCCTCGCAACAATATCAAGTGCATCAATTAAATAACGTAACTGTCCAAATATACTGAAGAAAATGTGTTCTCTTCAAAATCTGCAATGAATGACGAGCTGAACTGCGAGGAAAGAAGCGTTAATGTATAAAATAGATGATATTTGTAAAGATTTTTCGGAGAAGCTGATTCCTTTCTTCTACCGGGTTCCGAAGTACGTCTAACATTCTTGAGTTGAAGGATCTATTCGCATGTCCTGGGCCTTCGCGACTGTTCCCGTCTTTGTGTTTGGGCCTTTGGATCGGGTGCCGCGCCGCTAATGGAATTCCACGGCACTTGGCGGCGGAGCAATCGCCGCGCGAGCAGCTGGCGGCGGTAATGAGCCTACCGCAACCCACGAGGGGCGTGTGCGAGTGCAAGTGCCACATCCGCCGCGTTGACGAGGCCAAGGCGCCACGTGGGCGGCGGCGGCGGCTGGCCGGCCGGTGGCGGCGCGCAGCGGGGAGGGGTGGGGCGAAGCGGCGAAGGGCGGGGCGGGATAGGCGGGGCAGAGCGGGGAAGGGCAGGGCATATCGGGACGCAGCGGGGAGGGGAGGGGCGAAGCGGGGAAGGGTGGGGCGGAGCGGAGCGGGACGGAGCGGGGAAGGGTGGGGCGCAGCGAGGCGGAGCGGGGCAGGGCGGGGCGGAGCGGGATGGAACGGGACGGGGCGGGATGGAGAGGAGCGGCAAGTGGCGGGGAGGGGCGGGCGGAGTGGTGTGGGCGGGGCGCCCGACGGAAGCTCAGCCCATGCGTGCCCCGAGTATTTCAGGCCCTTGGGGCATTTAGTGCCGTTTTACTGTTCGCATGAGGAAGCGGACGAGCGTTGAGCAGGAGAGAGAGAATTCTGGTTGGCTGCGATTCAGCGTCGTAAGGTAGGCGGGCCACGGCGCGGCGAAGAGAAGCTGAAGAATGGTGGTAAAGGAGGAATGACTCGAGCAGAGGGAAGGTAGTAAAGGATTGACAACGGAAAGGCAGGGATCAGAATAGGTTGCCTTGGACGGAGTGGAATAGAACGGTAGAGGAGAGAACACAGCGTGATGAGTTGAGATGGGACGCATGCACCGCTCAGGAAGGGTCCAGACCAAGTCGTTTGGCAGGCAGAGCGGTGCAAAACCTGCGGGCCATTCGCGCGCCAACGGCTCAGGTTGGAAACGGGTGGGACCAAGCGTTGCGGTGATGGACGACATGGAAAGCATGGCGAAAGGATTGTGGGGAACACACCAGAGGCAGATACTGTAACGACCGTTTTTATTTTTGCCTCTAACCAATAGGCATAAAGTGCGAAGAGAAATAATGTGATTGTGTGTGGGGATAGGAATAATAATCGATACTTTTTTTAATATTCAATAATAATTTGATATATTATTTTGTAGGAGCGAAGAGCACAATAAAAAAATCGTGCTGGAGCGACAGTGTGGCACTGTAAAGGACAGGCGGTTGCGGAAATTTCGGGGAGGCTCGGATGATACGGAATGAATGAGGCGGCGCTGCAAGCCGAACGTGGTGGGCGGGAGGGGGGGAACGGAAGCCAGACGGAGAGCGAAGAGATAGAACGGACCCTGGGATGCGGGGGCGACAATGCGCTCGCTATACCACACAGCTCGGCACAAAGCACCAATTACATCCTGACAAACAAGAAAGCTTTATTGCTCTTCAAATGCAAAATGATTTCCAGTTTCAGTCATGCGTATTGTTTCGGTAGCAACGATTTTTATTTTTATTCATGGAGGGTGATATTTCCATTTCGCAAATTAATTGAAATGCGATACCGCGTCAGTTTTTTTAGTTATAAAGCAATGCATGTGTTTTAAAACGTTATGGATCTAATTAGAATATATCTTTTTGAAAAAAATCGTCACAAATACAAATGTAACAAAAAACTATTTAAAATAAAATACAAATTTGTATAGTAGGAGTAATATGCATCCGTTCGTCATTCACATATATACCCGTTCCTGTCCATCAATCAAGACACATGAGTCATTCGAAGTATCATTCGACTCGTTTCGGCCTCCTGATGGAGGAGTGATGATTTATTTGTGGATCCATCCAGAAGGTTCTATAAACTTTCTCCAAAGCATGCGTTTTTTGCGTTTTTTTGACAACTAAAACGTTTGTTTGTACGACTTATGGCACCTGTTATCGAGCACCTAGCCTACAAGAATTTTGTATTTCTTTGTATTTGTTATTCTTCTTTGTATTTGTATGGAATGGCATAGTATTTTCTAGTATGGAATGTTTTTGTAAATGAAGATTATTTAATACATCTTTATATGAATAGATTGCACATGCACGTGACATCGGAAACATTTTCTCCTACCCTCGGAAGACGAGGAATAAAGTGAGGACAAGCCATTGAGCGTGTGCGGAAGAACTGTTTGCGTGGAACGAAACGAAAAGCCGGTCGGGGGTCCGGCATGTCGAAGGACTCCGTTTCGTTGCATCCCGTCGCATCCCGCCCCGATCCGACCCATCCCGTCGCGTCCCATCGTGTCCCGTCGCGCTCCATCGTGCCCCGTCGTGTCCCGTCCCAACGTTTCCCTTTCTGTCCCGTCGCGTCCTGTCGTATCCTGCCTCGTTCCGCCCCGCTCCGTTGCGTCTTGTCCCATCGTGTCCCGTCGGGTCTCATCGGGTCCCGTTCCGTCCCGTCCCTTCCCGTCCCGTCCCGTCTCTCCCGCTCCGCTCCGTCCCATTGCGCCCTATCACATCCCGTCCCATCGTGTACCGTCGCGTCTCAACGTGTCCCGTCGCATCCGGTCGCGTCCCATCACGTCCCGTTCCGTCCCTTCCCGTCCAGTCGCGTACCGTCCCGTCGCATCCCACCCCGTCCCACCCCGTCCCACCCCGCTCCGTACCGTCCCTCCCGTTGCGCTCTATGTCGTCGCGTCCCATTCCGTTCCTTTCTGTCCCGTCGCGTCCTGTCGCATCCCACCTCGTTCCGCCCCGCCCCGCTCCGATGCGTCCCGTCCCATCGGGTCCCGTTCTGTTCCGTCCGGTCCCATCGTGTCGCGTCGCGTCCCCATGCGGCTGCGGGGCGTGGGCAGGACGTCCGGCGCCGGAGCCGACGCATCCACCGTAAAGCGAGGCCCGGCACGCGTGACCTTTCGCCGAGCGCCCGCGCCGGAACGCTCTCCTCCCGCGGCCGCGCGGAATCTCCTCTTCCTTGGCGCGGGCGCGGTTTGTTTATTGCGGGCGCCGCTCCAACCCCTCGGCGCGGGACCCCCGGGCGTCCCCGCCCCCTCCCGCCCGCGCCCTTGTCCTTGCCCTTGCCCTTGCCCTGGATCCTCCCCTCCTCCGCCGCGTTCCGATTCGCCCTGGGAAATTCCGCCCTCCGACTGCGTGGGAGAATTTCGCGCTCGTTCGGAATGTCGAGTTTCTCGCGGAATGCGTTGTCTTGGACTTTCTGCAAAGGTCTACGTCTTTTTCTTTCTTTTTTGAGCTATTCGTAAAGCCTCGTTTTTCTCATGTTTGCTTCATTTTTATTGTCGACTTTTTTTTATTTCGACTTCAAACTTGTATGCACGATAGTGGGGAAAGAAAACTAAATGAAAAGTCAGAATTGTGATCAAAGTTAGTTAGATTTGGCTTAAATGGCAAAACGTTTCGAAAATGACATTGTCTGTGTAGATTTTGGTACTTTTTGCGTTGTAATGTAGTTTTTGATTTGTTTTCGAAAAGCTCCACGTACCTGTTTGACAATTCTTGTCTCTGCTCATAGTTTTATGCTGCCACAGGAAATCGTCTGAAAGTGCTTTTGTTTGAAAAAAATCATTATTAACGTCTCTGAAAGTTTTCTATCTCAACCACCTTTTCAGCCAGGAAGTGAAAGAGCTCGTTTGGGATTCAATAATGCCTAGTGCCTCGTACTTTTGAAGAAATGCCACTACATCTACAACATGCACGTTTGTGGCAACTTCAAAATCTATCTACCTTTTCCTTGCCACTTTTAGATCATTTGTCGAATTCGAATGTCTAATACAGTAAGTGTAATTGACGTGTAATTCGTTTGCCTTTTCTCCATTGTGCAGTCACGAACTGTAAATAAGCAAATTGAGGCGACGCGTATCACACCGAAACTTTTCCTCGTCTTAGTTTTGTGAAACGCTCAAAAGTTTCTTTATCTTAAAAAAATAGTATCGCACTGATTAATAAACCTTTTTTAAAAAAATGAAGTATCTGAATGAATCATCAACGAGAATTTTTTTAAATTTAAACTGCTTATAGCCGAACAAAAGTAAATATATTTAAATACAACCTATGAACCTACCTTTGCCTGTGATACATAAAAGATTTTCTTCGATAGGAAACTCGTTTATGAATTATGGTGCTGAATGTGCATACTGTATCATTATACCTCTGGAATGTATAACTTTAAATACATTAAGAGTTCACTCTAGAAATGTCAGCTTAGCGTTAGCTGTCCTATACCACCCAATTGGAGAAATTTGCGGCTCTTTATTGCTAAACAATGGATACACTATGCTTCTAATTACGATTTGTGTGTTTTACGAGTTTGCAATTAACGGCGAATTGTCGCTATTGTGAACCGCTGTACGGTTTGAAAGCAACCTTTCGATACGGTATTGTGTTTATTCATGCGCGTGATTTCTTTCGTTCAGTTGTGATTCATTTGCAACGAAAACTCGGCCCGAATGGGAAATTTACGCGCGACCTTCACCTTTCCGGGGGTGCGGCTGGAAATCAAATTTTACTTTCAGATTGCAGCTGTTCATCGGCCCCTGTGGAACGCGAATGTTGGGAAATGGGAAGGACGGGGGCAGGGGAGAATCTCTTTCGGTGTGGGTTTGTCGCGTACGCGCGATTCCTGGACAAAATCGATAAAGTTTTCATCAAGCAAAGTGACTGTCGTTGTTCGAGTCTCCTTTCTCGCGTCTGAGATTCCGGAGCGGAGGCGAGAGTGATGAAGGAGCCCGCCCCGCCGCCCCCGGGGAGTTCCCGAGGAGGAAGACTATGCAGGGAGGATGGGGGATATTACCGCAGGGTCTGTGGGAGTGGAACAGACGACTGCCGGATTGCTGCAAGCTGTGACTCACTGGAAATACATTGGGCAGCGATGGATTTGAGTCTCTTAAGCCCTGCAATGCGCCTTTACTGCGCAGCCGCTGGGATGCAGTGTTTAATTTTTATATAAAGCGAGTGAAGTTCCATGAGCTTAATATTGGACGAAATTGCGTCTGCTTGGAGAAGATGTAGATTTCGATTTCCTTTTACAGTGTTGCGAAAGATATTTAATTGAATAGATAAAAACCTTCCAGTCTCATCTTCTCCGCCCTCGCTCTTTGCAATTCGATGCGTTTGGCCTGAATAACAGATTTATTTACTTATTTTTCGCATCAAACACGGAAATATGTTTGTTATATCTTATCGCCTTACAAAATGTGCAATATTCTCAATTACGTATTATGTATCTCTCTTCAGTTCTTCAACAGAAATACATTTTGTAAGTATACGTATATTCATTATACTATTTCGTTTTGTAATTTCATCGCATATAACAAACCGTGTTAGCCTGAAATTACTTTCATTAATGGTAACCGGTGAATTTTATCAACTTGCACTAAAACAAGCAGAGACAGAATCACAAAGAAGATATTGCATTGCTAGCTTATGGCTTTCATTCCATTAAGGTTGTTTTCGTACCGTCGGGACACAAATAAGATATTGCATTGCTAGCTTATAGTTTTTATTAGCTTGAGGTGGTTTCGTAGCGTCGGGTCTAACTTATTCGTTTCCTGAGATCCATTTGAGCGGCGGATGTTGCCAGAGAGAAACGAATTTATCGAGCGATGGGAATTCCTGCGCTCCACAATCAAAGAGGAAGTTAAAGTCTGACGCAAAATGTTGGCACTTCCTCATAGAACTTCTTGCTCGCGGAAAAAGAATAATGCGACAACATTTTTAACACTTTCCTCTATGAAGTTAACTTTTCAAATAAATAAACCAACAAAAACAATAGCAACATAAATAGCAACATGCAGATGTGAAATCAGTAAATATACTAAAGACCTGATAACATTAGCAACTTTGTTTCGTCGCAAACGTTCATCGACCTTAAGAGTGCTTTCACATAGGGGAAAACGCGTGTTGTAAGACGCTGCATGCGCTGTTTTTCTGCTCTATCGCGTTGATAATACGGTATCAAGTGGTAAACCGAACCGGTAACAAGGGGACACATTTAGGTCGAAACCTTGGCACCGATGTTCTCCCATTCTTTTGTCTAGGAAGGTCACCGCCTTCGTGGGAAGTTAGGTGCTAGAACACTTTCGAAAGTACGAAATACATTATCATAGATCAGAGTTGTCAAGGTCGATGCCACGAGCGGGAGTGTTCGTGGCACGAGTGGCACGACGAAATCGTCCCCCCACGCAGTTCATCACCCCGCCACCAGAGAACGCCATCCCTCTTGTAAAACGGCAGGGTTGCTAATAGTTTCCTCTCCCGACGCTGTTGCGCAGAGAAACTCATGGCACGCTACTGTGGCATGCTACGGTGCCACGACGTATGCCACTGCTACCAGTAGAAGACCTTGTCACCACTGTCACAGATCAACGATGGCGTACTCATTAATAATTTCAGGGAAGGTAATTTTGCAAAAACAAAGGCGATTGCTCCTTTTACTTTCTCGCCCTTACGCTCTTAAATAAGTTCATTTTCAATTTTTCGAAAATATGAGTAGTTTTCGTGTAATTTGGCGCGAAATACCGGCAATTAAAAAAACTATTTTACCTTTTTTCTCAAAAACCGTTGCAAATCTATTCTTTAAAAATTTTCCACGTATAAAAGAAGGGATGCTTAAAAGAATGGCTTGGGTTTCATTTTCGTTGAACTCTGAATTTTCGGAAATTGAAAACTTAGTACTAATGCAAGAACGTATGTGTTATTGTAGCATTACTACTTATTCATGATATAGAGATTTTGACCTAAGTAAATAATCTTAATTGGCCATCCACAAGCTTGAATAATCTGTAGTCGCGTGTTTCTTGTGGTCATCAGTCCCTGCCGCCCCCTCCCCGCGGCTGCCTCTGACGCTGTCACTGACTAGGTACTGTAAAGAACCTGTAAAAGCTATCTGTTGTCGTCCGCCCGTAATCGGCGTCCGCTTTCGCCAACGTACTCCGTTGGCGGCGGCGGCGGCGGAGGCGCCGGTGTCTCTGGCAGCCTGCGGCGCGGCGCCGGTGGCGTCAGTTGCATCGCCGCCGCTTTCGCTCTTGTCCTGGGGGATCACGGATCCGGGCTCGAAGAAAGCCGTCCATCACGCGAGGGATCAGAGTGCATCGAATCGGCCAGGACACTGCACCCGCGGCGCTAAATTGGGAATGGGAGGCGCGATACCGAGCGGGTGAAAGTCGGAAGGCTTGGACGAGCAGCGAAAGTGATGGATTTCTTTCGGTTTTGACAGTTGTGAGTTGGGCAGTGTTGGGTTGAGATGTGGAAGTGAGGACGTTGCGACATGTTGGTGCTACGATTAAGTAAGTGGTTGAAATAATGAATGCTTGAACGTGTGATTTCTTTTTGTTGAAAATAAATCGTCTTTTACACATTCGTTAAGTAATTTTTTTTATAAATTCAATGTGAAATAATTTTCTTGTATTCGATGAGACTTCATGTTCATGCCCATTTGACAGGTTCAGGGTGTGCAGAATGTGTTTTTAATGATAATGTATTTAACGTATTACGCATCGTTTTCTTATACAAGGACAAAGCCGTAAAGTTCTGTCTCACGACATCGTGTCCAACTAAAATATTTCACATTATGGCATGACACGCATTATGGCGTGTCGCATTGTAGAGGCTCTTACGGTTCCAAGTGTAGAAATCTGATATTCCTTTCGAAAGACCAGAACGTATTTCAGGAGTACAACCCGTTGAATCACAAACAACGATGACTCAGTAAACACATCGGAACGCTACTCTTCTTCGTGAATCTTCTGACGAGCAAATGACTGTATAAAAATGCTAGGCATTTGCTTATGATTCCCGGATTGAATTCAGAAAATTGTTCATTGTATTGTACGGTTTAGTTTTTGTGTACTGCGATCCTCTCGTTTGTGTTCGTTGACGCGCGCATGTGTGTGTGCGTGCGCGCAAGCAGACAAAACAGAGCACCCCGAACCTGTAGCGAATGCACAGCTTAATAGAGAGTGGCAGGGGAGCGTCGGAATGGCGCGTGAGTAATCGGGGCCCGCAGCGCCCAGACTCTTCCGGCGCCGGGCACTCTTCCAAGCGCGTCTCCGCCCCTGCCCCCGCCTCTGCCATTGTCAGCGCCGCCTCCTCTACGTACACCAGTGCCCCGACCGCACCCGCATCCGCTCCCGCCCTCTGAACCTCTCGACTCACCTGATCCCTCGCCGTCTCTCCCCACCCCCACTCCACTCCACCGCACCTCACCCCACACCGCACATCGCCCGCCCGCCCACACACTCGCCCGCCTTCCCGCTCACACATCCGCCCGTCCATCCTTCCACCCCCTACCCTCCTACCCACCAGCCCGCCCACCCACCCACCCACCCACCAGCCCGCCCGCCCGCCCACCCGCCCGCCCGCCCGCCCGCCCACCCGCCCACCCGCCCGCCCGCCCGCCCGCCCGCCCACCAAACCACCAGCTCGCACCACACTGGGACATCGCCACCGACACCGCCGCCTCACCGCCTCCACCAACGCCCCCAATTGCCTCGGCACCCAATTCCACAACCACTGCCGTCACCGCTGCCCCCACAACCGCCGCCGCCTCCGCCGTCCCAGGCGACGCCCCGTTGAGTCAGGGGCCAGGCGCCGCGCGTCGCCTCGCGTCGCATGGTGTCGCTTCGCGGTCGCCCGGTTCGTCGTACGCTTCGTCATTCGCGGCTGCGGCATGGTGGTCGCCGCGCGTGCCCTGTGCTCGTGCCTCGGCGGCGGCGTCGGAGGCGGCGCCTCGGGCTGCGGTCGCGTGGGCGGCGTCGGCGCCTCTCACCGCTCTCTCGGGGGCGGCGACGCGAGCACGGAGGCGCCCGCCGGAGGGCGCACCCGGCCCACCGCCTGCGCGCCCAGCGTGGTGGACGGCTACGTCGTCATGCACGCGCCTGCCTCGCCGCGACCTCCAGGTACTAGTGATGCGACGTCGATAGCAACGCATCCATGTTAAAAATACATGGGCTAAAAGCCAGCTATGTTTTTCAACGTCGATGTTTTTAGATTGGTTTAGTGATCTTTAACATTCAATTCGTGTGCATTATAATTTAATTTGACAGTGTTCGTGTTTATCAATTCGTCGAAAGAGAGGGTAGCACAATCAGAGTTCCTTTGGTTCCAACACATGAAGTAATGTGTTATAGAACATATGTGTATAGTAACAGTGTTACCATCATTTATTATTTCATATTTTAACTTTTACAGTATTGTGATCATGGGGATTTTTCATTCAGAAACAAAACAACGGAAAAGGAAAAACATCGATCACGAAATATCGATGTTTTGAAAATCATCGACATGGATGTCGCATCTTTGCCAGGTGCCCGCCTCCGGGCAGCCGGAGCCCGCGAAGCTGGCGAACGCGAAAGTTGTGCGCGGAAGGACTGAAGAAACGGTGAAAGCGGTGCCTCTCCCGCGATGTCTGGCGTTGCGATCAGTTCCTGAGTTGTTTTTCCATTGACAGACACTCAGGCAACACGGTGACTTTCAGGTAGAGTGCTGTCGTGTGAGTGCTCAAAACTTTCGTTTTCGACGTTGGCGTCGTCTTAAACCACTGTTTCTTGCTGGTCAGGTACTGTCAAGGAGAGAATATTTAAATTAATTATGTATTCATTTGTAATTTTGCTTATTTTCTAACATTTTAGTATTTCTCTCCTTGGAAATATTTTGAAATTGAAAATACTGTAGTTCATGTATATTCATTTTGTCGTTTCTGTGTAAAAAATGAAGATTGGTCAAAGCTGTATTTCTGTTTCTTCAGAATATTCAGTGGGTATCTTAGCATGTTTATGTCCTGCGAAACTCTATTGGGTGTAAGTCAAACTTCGTAACAATGGTATGACGTTCCATATTTCCTTTCTCTGGCATAGCCAAGGGTGGTGGGAGAAACTGGTAGTTGTCCTTCCCGGACACATTTTATTTCTAAATAATCTATTGTCGAACTAGAAAGGAAGAAAACAGCAATTTCATAGAAAAACTTAAACAAAGCGGTTCACAATCGCGTTATTGAAAATATATTTATCGAGCAGATGCATAGTTCGAAAAGAATCATTATGTCTCGTACAAATCGTTCATCTCCACTAGTTCTTCATAGTCAACCTAATATTCTTCACATGTTTATTCTCACTCTTTCTTCTATGCACACAATATTGATACGAATGTAATAACGAAGTGCACATTCAACATACAGGAAAGAAATTATTTCCTCTTGCGTTCAAGCTATGAAAAAGGAATGTTCGCGAGTTTTATTCTGTTGTTCTTCGCTTTCTATCCCTCTGTCTGTCTGTCTCTCTCTTTCTGTCTACCTCTCTGTCTTTGTGTATTCATCTTTCTCTCTATCTGTCTCTCTGTTTCTGTTCGAAAATTTATCAACTTATGAAGAATCTTTCATAGCGCTTCGTTGAGAGTCTCTTCCCTTTTGTTGATCTTCCACTGAATAAGAAATGATACTCTTAGCCTAGATCCTCCCAGAGATGCTCCTTAGTCTATGCTTTATATAGAAATCTCCGGTCTCTTCTTGCTCTTCGCAGTGCCTCACAATTCTTGGCCTCTGTATGGACATTATATTCACCCGGCGGCTTCCACCATCGTATCGCCTTTTCCTCCAACTTGGATGAGGACACACCCCTCTTTAAAGACACACTCCATGATCAGGACTGGATTCAACGTATTAAAGGGGCCTAAGCTTTATGGCTCCCGAAAAAAAAAGGACCATTCTAATAGTGCCTTTCGAATATTCAACGTGTGTACTCAAATTAAACAATATGAAAATAAACTGTAGGCTTTGCAATTTTAGAAATTAACATCAAAATATGTTTGACGTTTAGGAATTAATAAAATGTTTGAAAAGTGATTGGCGGTCTCTACCCAAAGGGATGACTAAGCACATGTTCTGTTTATTTACGCATTATACTGCGGTATATTGCGTTATATTCAGAGTTGCCTGTGGCAGGTCATCAGCTGTTACGGTGCCATACAATCGGGACCTTACACGACACAACAGTGACGTCACTATGGTGACGTTCAAGCTCCCGATTGGATGACACCTAACAGTTGATTTACGTCAGACGCAACTCTGAATAAATCCAAGTACAATTGTCCACAACCCAAGCAGGCGCGGCGCGGCGCGGCGTGGCTTGGCGTTATCTCGGCGCGTGTCCTTTGCTACCCAAAGGGCGCGCGTCATGCGTAGGACGGAGGTGGGGTGGGGGGTGCGGGGCACCGCTGCACGAAGTACGAATGACACGTGCGGGGGAAGAGAGAGCGATCGAGCTACTCTGATTTGGAAAAATAAGCTGAAAATCATGTTTACGAAACGTTGTGCGTCAGTGAATTTACCAACTATTCTAAAAAATCTGTAATTGTTGAGCAGCGAAAAAAAAAAGTAATAATTCACACGTGTACAAACGTCGCGAGATATTTAAAACACATCGCCAGCGTACCGGTACAAGTATTTAGTGGAGTTGAGCAGATCTTGTTTACCGCGTCGCTGTAGGCCGTAACCATTCAATATAGGTTTTTCTTTTTTCTGCGTCGAGGAGAGTTCAAATATGATAGTACGGAAGGTGAAAGTAAAAGCTTCGTAATTCCTTCTCCGTATCAGAACATTACTTCAGATTCCAGTACATTCGTTCGACATTCTATTCCATCAGATCATTTTAAGAAGCCTGGTGTTCAGTAAATTCTCGTAAAATCCATCTTGCGGAAACTTCGATGAGGCGATTCGCCAGGGAACGTTGTTAAGTTTTCTTGTCTCCTGATGAGCTGCTTGAGGAAAGGCGTTACTTCCCTGCCGGAGCGTGAAGTTCTTGCTAGACCATATTGCTAAGACTTTATAGCCTTTAATGGAATTAATGTAGCTCTTTATCCCGTATCGTAAATTAGCCATGTTCCTTCAATGAGTAAGTCACTACAATTTCGAAGTTCTACCGTCTTTACCATCATGCCGTTATCCTCCAGCCAGGAAAACAGATATTAGCTCAGTTGTGTCTAAAATACATTTTGTCTTCTTTGAACATTTCACTCGTCACGTTATTCTTTTGAATAAAACGATATTTAAATTTCATATAATAGGTTGCGAAAATAGCATACCAAATTGAATCGTTAGATTTCTGGACGAATGTTGATCATCATGATATGTTAATCATTTAACAAATCTCCAATTTGTTCCTCTTCGAAAGGCAAATTGATTCTGGAATATGTAGTACCAACGTGAAGAATGACACGAAGAATGTCGAACATCGACGGAGTCTTCTCTATTGGTTACAGAAATATCAAATAATTGACTCATTAACTGGGATGACCATTCAGAAATGTCAGTTACAACACATATGCTATGTAAAATAATTTCAACCAAGATTACGCAACGATCTTGCTTTCCCACGCGAGTCGGAACTGCATCCGCCTACAAATTACTTTTCCAGCGTCTTCGAACCATTTTTACAGATAGGTAAACGCACGCCTTGAGTTCGAGGACCCACGGAATGCCCCAGCAGCACCAACCATTACTCGAATTATTTACAAACAATGAGATCACGATGCGAAACAGCTGCTCAGGGACCAGTAACAGGCTTTCCCCAAACTGTACCGCCAGAAGCGCACGTGATCGAGCCACTGGCAACAGTTTCCGCACGTAAACACGCGTCCCGATGAGGCATCTTTCGCGAGAACCGGTCGTCGCGCCGCTCCAATTTAGCGCGTGAATCATTTCGCGAAAAGTCGCAAGCGATTGCGGTCGGGCGCAGAAAACGTAAATCGCTGCGGCGGCGGGCAGAAGGCTCGACCCGGCGCGGAGGCAGCGGTGGCGGCCCGCGCCTCAGAGCAGATCGCAGCGCGCGGTAGTGGAGGACTGTGGCGTGCCCAGCGGTGCGCTCGGACGTCCCCAGGTGGCGAGATCGACCGAGGTTGCGTCGTAGCTGGTCGAGAACAGCTGAGGATTCACAAGCGCTATCAGGTTGTTGTTTGAAGAAGGAAAGTTGCACTGACTGCCACCTGGTGGACTTAATGTGTACTGCTGGGAAGGAAACTTGTGATAGGTGGCGCGAAATACGAAGATATCTGTAATGCGAGCTCGTGAACTTTTGGAAGTAAATTATTTATTTGAAATTGTTTATGTGCTGTTTCGCTTAGCACAAATGATTTTTGTGTAATCTACATTGTGTTTAGATTTTTTGTATAAGTGTTTGCCTGTAATCTCGTAAGATGATGAGCATTGATCCAGATTTACGTGCTTGTTTCTTGATCTCATAGTTATGGGAAAAATTCACACATTGTAAAAATGAATTTTTTGAAGAAGTCCTTCATCTTATTTCTGCTCTCCTTAATTTTTCCATGAAAAAAAGAGAACTTTACATTGATTACTTTACTTTAATTGTTTCAGGTGGTCGTGCAGCTGATATGGATGACATTCTAATTGTCACCAGCAGACACAGTCAAGCTGCCACATTATGGATCAATTATCTCACCAAATGCTTCAATTCAATATGCCAGTCACGCCAAAAGCCACCTTACAAGTAAGGGTGCTTGAAAATTATTCATATTTAAATTAGTGCTAAATAATTCTATTTTCTTCTACAAAGTAATCAATATTTATTTTCTTCTTTAAAGATAAATAATCAAATTACTCCATCAATCAATTTCCTTGTGGGTACATCCCAGATTCTCCTCCTCTCCCTTCTTTGGGGTGCAATAAAAAAAATAAATGATTGACATGATAAAAAATTTAATATTATCTCTTTGCATTGGGTTTGAGCATTTCTTTAATCATCTATGAGTACATTTATAGAACTCATCCTTTAAAGGTTTAATATTTCTTCCCATTTAACAATATTTATTTTTCTTTGAAATCGTTACTTTTGTATTTTAAAGGCATGTTTCATGCAAGTGATGTGATAAACTTTAATGTATTTTGTACTTTTCATGAAAATTGATCAACATTGTTAAAATTATCATTAATGTTTTTGTGTCTTCAGAATTCTCAACTTGGGTGTCGAAGATATAGTTGGCACAGGAAACATGTCAGTTGCAATGGAAGAGAAAATGGTTAGGGTAAAATTACAGATCGTTATTTTGTGTCCACAATTTTTGGAGCACATTTATGATAATCCTGCCCCTGCTAGTATTTTGACACGTCTTCTACAACCAGACAGGGTTTTGGCCATGCTACTAGGGGTTGAGGAAAGTAATATCACAGAACAACATCAAGCAGGTTGGTGTCCAAAAAAAAAAACCCAATGATAATAATGCAACATAATGGTAAATAATGTAAAATAATGGTAAATTTTACCAACATTTCTTGCATGGAAAATTATCATCCTTTTTAACTGCAGTGTTGCCATCATATCAACAATGGCAACGAATGCAAGTGAAGGATCAGGATGAATCCTTTGTTGGTGACTTCCTGGGTGCTGGACTAACAATTCTAGCCAGAGTAAGCCGTCAGCAACTTGCTAAGGAAAAAGCTCTGTTTTCAATTGTTCCCAAAAAAGTTAATGAGGTAAGGCAAATATTGACATTTTGATTTTAAATAATTTTGTATAACTCCTGACAAGGCACGTACTAAACATGTGAAACATTGAGCCAAAAATAAATGTATTTGTAGTTTTAATTCCTGAAGTCAATATTGATTGATCCTTTGTGGTCAAAATATATATTTATTCATACCATCTATGCATCCAATTAAATAATTTTCTGTTACTTATTGTTTATTTATTTCATATTAATGCTTTAGGGGCAGAATAAAGTAATTTTGCTGCTAAATGAACCTATGACAAAAGACGATGTTGTGAAAATAAAAGTCAACAAAAATGGAGAGTTTATTGATGTCATTGGTGCTAAGAGAAGAAACCCATATACTCTCTATTTTCAAATTCCAGGTAAATTTATTTGAATATTACATACATTTTTATGTTGTTTATAAATTGTAGGGAAATGTATTACAGTTCACTTACACGTTTTAATTTTATGCAGAATGTTGTCTGGAAGTTTCCATGCTTGTTAGTATTCATGTGGAAAAAAATGGACAAGATCTTGGAAGTAGATTAATTAAATGCGAGAGTAGAATGAGAGAATTGGATCAACTTCTACGCACTTCTAACAATCCACTTGATTTCATGTGCCAGGTAATGCACCATGAAAATTAAATAGAATATAGGCATTTTTCCAAATTTTGAAAAATTTGTAACGTACTTCATATGTGATTTCTAGACATTAGGGTTTAGTCCTGGAGATCGAGATCATATGGATAATTTTTTGGTAACATCATTCCAACGGAACCTTCCACCACATTTTAATCTTCTTCAGACTCCAGGAGATTGTCATCAGCACAGAACACATGCAAGTATGTATATGTTCTTGTTTTATGTGGTTATGCGTGATGAAATAATATTTACTCTAGAGCTACAGTAACTCTTGTTTTTCCCATGCTTAAATAGGTCCTGAAGAATATCCTACATTATTGCACTTTGCTGCACGTTTTGGATTAGAAAAGTTTGCATGGCAACTATTGGAGTGTCCGGGAGGAACTCTGGCTTGCGAGATCCGTAATGTGTGTGACTTAACACCAGCTGAAATGGCTGAGGCAGCTAACCATCCAAAGCTGGCCCACATTCTCAGGGGATACATGGTAACAATCCACAAACTGCCTTAAAATCTCTCATATTGCTACTGCAAGGGACAGGTACTCATGCATTACTTGCAGTATTAAAATTTGAATTGCTTGTAACTAAATTAAATTTTAGTATTTTATTTCTCAAGAGAATTTGGCAATAATAGTTGTCCTTCAAATATTACTTTAGATAAAATAAAAATATCATTATTAAAGATTAACCCAAAAATAGTGATAATAATATAAATAGTATTTCATAAAACTTGCATTATGTTTGCAATAACTTGCTTTTCTTTTCTTTTTTTACCACCAACTGGACAGCAAATGACTGAATTCACTATTATGTATGACATGTTGGGCAAAATGAGTGAAGGAAATCCAAAAAATGATAGTAAGTGGTCGTTTAATAAATTATTATTTAGAGAAATGTTTCTTAAGACAATTTTAAAGAAAATTTAATAATGATGATATCTTCTTTGTGACAGGTTCAAATTATCGTATTCCTAGAAGACTCAGTGACACATACCAAATTCCTCAATCCACCCGCACGTTAGTAGATATCTACGACCAAGTGCCTTCAGTGGTAAGGCCAATCACACCACCTCCAGCTTCTCCAAAACCTCCCACTAATGAATCAGAAGGATACATGGAGATGCTGCCTAGAAGTATGTTTACTGATGTTTTGTATTGCCCATGAAAAGTGAAGAAACACTTTGTACACTTTCTCACTTTCACTTTTCTTTACAGATCCAGGCAGTAATAACAATAGTACAAAGAATTTTGGTTCTCAGAATCTTGCACCTGTAATGTTTGAGCTCTCAGAAACTTTATCTGTCAAGTCATCTCCCAGTGAAGCCACTCAGAAGATCTCGAGTCAGTGTAATTTGGACCAGATTAGCTTGGAATCAGCTCATGATGAAAAGCTATTGCAGACTGGTAAGAAGACTTGGATCTCTTGTATTCCTTATAAAGATAGAGTTTTGGAAATCTTACTGAAAACAATAGGTTGACATTGAATTTTGCATTTTAATCAATAATGAAATTACATAATAAAAGTAAATGAAGTACTTTCTATGAAACCAAACAAGTGAATTTATTTTGAATTGCTAATCTATTTTCATCAGAATGAAATATTCTATAATTGCATTACACAGCTTTACAAATAAATACTCCAGTTTAAATAAGGACTCTTTTTCTGCTTATTGTTTTCAATTCAAATTAATATTTCTTGTTTTCATTGAATTCTAAGATGAATAACATAAGACAAAATAATTTCAAGAAATATGCAGTAATACATTTTCTGTATTATTAATAAAATTAGAATCATTTCTTTATTATATGTGATTGATTATTGTAAGTACTTACTGTGTATTTAATTTTTTTAAATGGTTTTCGCAGGAGTCAATATTAAAAAGTCTACTGAACACGTTAGTCAAGGAGTACAGGATGAATTACTTGAAATCATCAATGATTTCAAGAACAATGTACACACTTTGTCTGAAGTAGAGAGGCTTGTTGAGAATTGGAAAAACAGAAATGATGTGCAGCGATCCTTCAAGGAAAAGCAGGTTGGCAAGAACAAATAATTTCATTTCTTGAGCATCTTTAAATTTAGTAAAAAATATAGTGTACAACTATATTTTTCCTTTATATCCTATATTATATCCTTATAATTTATTTCAGGAGCAATTGAATCAGATGAGAGAGCAATATCAAGTACTACAGCAACAAATGAAATCTCAGATGAAAAGGCCAACACCTTTTGATCGAATCAGGAAGATATTTCGTGGCAAGCCAAAAGGTATTTTAATTAGTCTAGTCATAAAATAACTATTAGATCATTATTTTGTAATGAAATTAATTTTAACTTTTTATTTTTTATTTTCAGCAGAACAAAAAGACAGCTCCTCTGAAAATTCCTGTACCAGTACTCCAGAAGGAAATAACAAGCAAGCTCATCCAGAGTGTGGTACAGGATGCACAAGACCCATGAGCAGTCTAAGCATTCACAGTATTTCAAGTAAGTTGTGTAAGATAATTTTCACTGAAAACTATTTGTTTTGTACTTACATCTGAAAAATGAACTGTTTTAATCATCTGCTGTTGAATACAACTGTGATAACATTTTGCCTCTTTTCTCAGGTTCCTCATCTGGTCGCATGAGCACATTAAGTGGCTGTAGTGGAACTAGTATGGGAGACAGTGGGACTCATTCTGATACAGATGATAGAAAGGTGATTACAAATAATTAATATTTGTGTAGGTTTTAAGATTTTGATTATTGCATCATTAATATTTACTTTGACTTTTCAATTATATGTTTGAAATGGTAATGTTTCTTAGGCTCCTTTCTGTCCTGTGGAATTAACTAAGACTGTTGGAGCAATGCCCAATTACGCAATTCCTCCTGCCCCAAGAGTTGTAATGGCTTTTAGTAGTCCTGTAGAATCCTGCTTAACTAAAATTGAGGTAAGTCTTTCTGTTGGATTATTCTTTACACTACATTCTATTACGCTACAAAGTGGAGCCACTCAGAAGAAATGAATCACCAAAAATGTAATAGAAGGTTCAGAAAGACCTCATTTTGTAGATTATAGCATAAGAAAGACATCTATGACTTTTGAGGGACATGAGAAGCAGATTTTGAGAGCAGAAGCATTATTTACAATTTATGATGGTAAAGTGAGTTACAGAATAACTTGAGTTGTAAATTGCATGAGTACTTTCTGTTTTCCTTGCATCATAATCTGTTCAGTTTTAAGTTTTCCTCTTGAATCTATTTGATTAATTTGGGAGAAGGAGTTATTTTTCAATCTAGCAGTAGAATACCAATGGGATTGGTGTGACGTGTTATAAAGTGATCAAAATTGACATTATGTCCTAGCTTATTTATTATAGATAACTAACAAAAGATCAATGTTGAAAATTATTTGAATAAATTTCAATTAGATTTATTAAATTATGAGAATGAAATTATATCATTAATTACAGTAAATAAATACAGATGACTCGGAAAGTGTCTTACCCAAATGTATGATGATTTCCCAAATTGTCATGTTAGAAAAAGACAAAATCAGAGATTGAATACCCATCAGAAAATTAAACATTTTATTACATAGGCTAATGGGCCCACACAAAGATTTCAGGGAGGCCACTCCCCCTGTACACACAAACACACGCACATAGGTAGGCCCTATATTAGTATATCATGTGTTTGTAGATATTCTTAAATCACTAAAGAGAATTAGTCTTTATTTCACCCAAGACAAGTTGAAAAAAAACAAAACAAAAAACAAATATTATTGGTGATATATACAGAAAAATAATTATTTTCTTTCCGATCCTTTTTTCAGGTATCATATTATATTTCTGATGTATATTGAATTTTTTTTAGCAAAGAAAAGTTCCTAATTTTCAAAACTTGAAAACTTCAATATTTATTTATTTTTTATTAATTTTATTTTTAGTCGCATCAATATCGCAGTTATCCTGTATAATACAGTTACAATATAATTATAATGCAGTTAGTTACAATACAGCAGTAGAAAATTATAACAATTACATTTCCAATTATCTTACAATAGTAATAACAATTCAGGGACAACAATTTTTATCAATATTTATAATTTAATTACACTTGTAAGAAAACTTTTTATACAGAATTAATCAAATGCCTTTTCAATCAGTTACTTTTTCTTCCATACACAATCCCTTCCTTTTTCTGGAGACAATTTTCTCTTCAGGCAGGTTTCTGCACTTTTACTCTAGGATTTTACAATCGGATATGTACAAGTATGCTCACTATTTTTGTGCACATTTTCTGTAAATGAACTGAATTTTTTTTTTTTTTTTGGTTTCCAAATTTCTCCTTCTTAAACTATTGCATTATAAAACCAACTTTCTTCAGTGGTAGCCAGTACTTTTCTTGACCTTATTCATTTCTAAATATTCCACCAATTTGACATGGTGCAGATGACACTCATTTTAATGCAATTTTTTTTACTAGGTATAGTGGCTAGTTCTTATTTTGTAGCATTTTCCAACTACAGCATTAGCAAAGTTTTTGTGAGATTGTTTCCATAATTGAATTCTACAAATTTACAATATTTACGATAAAATTCTGCAGAAAAAATTCAACACCATTGTTCACATTTGTATAATTAATACAAAAGAAACTATTTATTTCACTTAGACTGTTTCTAATTTTCATTTTAAAAATCATTAGGGTGATGAAAACTAGTGATTTCTTTAATGATATGGGAAAATTATACTTGTTGAAAAATTCTGTCTTTCAGTTGAAGTCTCACTGCTTGTTATATTATTTTATGTGACAGTATATTGCAATCTTTCATTGAAAAGTACTACTAAGGCAATTATATTTCACAGAATCGGCCTCCAGAACCTGTCCCACGTCCAGAAAGCGACCCATATATTTCTCCAGAAGAGACTCCTTCATACATGAACACTGGTATGTTAGTTGTTACAATTATTTTAATTTAAACAAGAGATATGAAGATAATGTAAAGTGAAACTTCAATTTTAATGATAAAATAAAAGAAGAAATCACCATGGTTGTAATTAAAAATGCGTTATTTGTATTCCAGGAGAAACACCACGGAAACAATCTATATGGAGTGAAACTGAAGAGCGGATATCTGTAATGATTTCAGCGAACTCAACAAATACTGAAGTGGCTAATAAAGATCAAAACAAAAGAATCAGTGAACCAGAGTATTTAGAAGCATTACCTATCAATAATGCTGAATATGTTAACATATCATACTCCACTGAAACATCTTCCAAAACAGAGCAGAGTCAGTCAGAACAGAATGATGCTACTGATTCAATGCCAGAATACATGAATGTTACTGTGGGTAATATGTCAGCACCCCCAGTTCCACCAAGAGGTATGTTTTAAGTATTTGTATTTCTTTCCTGGAGTATCCAAGAAATTTAACTTATACAAAATTTATACTGATTTTTTTTATTCTTTTATTGTAGCGTAAGTGATGGTTCTAGTATTTGAAAATAAAACAATGCCCTCGAGTGGTGTACAGAAACTCTATTGTTAAAATGGAAAGAAGAAATTATGAACACTCAAAATTTCAAAAACTTCCAATATCTCATATTCTTGGTGACTTCATCTGAATTCCTATTTAGCTTTTAGCTGTGATTCAGTTAGTGTTTCAAGTGACAATGGGATATTTTAAAAGCTTTGTTCAGTTATTCATGAGAAATTATGAAATGTTTTTCACAGACAATACTACCAAAGGAACTGCAAAAATATACCAGTTTATATCTATCTTGGATATTCTTTTTTAAAAGAAAAGAAGTAAAATTAGAGTTACTTTTTTTAAGTTGTGTTAATCTTCAAAAGTATAATCCAGTGATGTGTTATTTTCAAGTCCCAACAAAACTGAAGAATTAATTTTTGAAGAAGTGGTTCATATTTCATAAAGACTGATTTATCCTTCCATATTCATATTTCATGCAAGTTTGAGTGGAAAAACAAGAAGAGAAAGACTCTTTATTTATATTGTATTTGTCGTGTGTGTTTTGCATGCCACTGAATGTTCTTAGTGTCAGATTAACGTGCGAGTTATTTTGAACAACAAGTTTTGTTTTCACTGCTGACAAACTACAAAAGAATGATTTTGTACCATTTTTGATTTCCTTCAGCAGCATTTATGTAATATATTGTACATATTTTTTTAAACTTTTTTCAAAACAAAGTAATTTAATTATATTTTATATTCAAACAGTTATTTTTGTATACAAGAAAATATGTTATTCACATCTAAGAGATTACGAAAATCATACTATGTATCATTCAGGTAGGGCTTTATACAGCATAAAATTATATAGTTTTCAGAATTTAGTAAACAAAAAATACATATTGTGTTATACTGAAAATATATCATTTCAGAAGAAGTTAGTAAACAAATTGCTGTGTCAATGTTTAAACAAATTCACTTAATGTGTATTTCATTGTTGTTCTTCAAAATGTACTCTCATACTTGTTCTGTTTATAGTACATGTAATGACAATGTTTAAATGTAGTAGCTAATTTTATATACTTTTCAAATACAACATTATTAAATCAAATCATTGTGTTTTATTATACCTTTGCTGAAGATAATAAGAGGTGAGAAGGCAATGATTGTGATAATTATTAAGTTTTACGCAAACATTTATGACAAAGAAAATAATGCATATTGTTCTCAGAAACAAGATTAACTGCAAATGTGCAAACTATTGAATGTAATATATTCTCACACTTGCTCACATTCACTTGAAAGCATGAAGAGAGTGATATTTAGGAGAAAGCAAGCTGTATCATGCTCAGAACCTGGGAAAACTGATATAGTTGCAACCCTTGAAATTATAAAAGACAACAATAAACAAGATGATGATGATAACAGGTTCTCTGGTGAGAGAAATGTGGAGGACATGCTGCCCCAAATGTTTTCAAATATAGTAGTTTTAATCCACTTTTTTCATTTTACATTTACAGCCAGAGTGTGTTATTGAATTGTTACCTTCAATAAACAACAAAACAAATGTTGCAACCACTAAAATTCCATAGATGTACACACTTGCATTGGTGTCACCCCCACATTTTGTGTGTGTGTGTGTGGGGGGGGGGGGTTCAGAGACACCCTTGTGGATGACAATGGTTTTATTTATTTATTTAACATCGAGTAAAAACTGTATGTAACATTTGAGATGAAGTTGTTTATTTTGTAATTACACTTAAGAAAAAAAGAAAAGAAGTAGAACCGAGATTATCTCATAAAAATCTTTTAAAAGTATGGAGTAAGTAACCAATGAGGAGTTGTAGAGAAACGTTTGTCAGCTCTATTATTTTGCAATTGACAGTGTGAAATCTGAAAAATGATAGAATAAGAGAGCAAATTAGAAAAAACGAAGATGGAGGAGAAAGTGAACAAGTGGTTATCAAAGAAGATAGAGTTCTCCTGTTGTCAGCCTCTTGGATTTTAGTACCCAGTAATTTAATTGATTGGTGCAGGGCAAAGTACCTTCTTCCTACTATGGACAGAACATAACATTATTTTATTGAAAGTTGTATTTCATTATCAAATATATGGGTCAACCTCATCACCATGAAGAGGTACATATTGTGACTGAAATGCAAGCAATGCAAGATAAAGGCAGGAGTAATATGAGACACTCTCAACTCTCACACATATTTCTTTTTAATTTTGAAATTAAAGAAAAAAAATTTTAGTGACCACCAACTCAATCAATTAGTTTAATTTGAAATACTTTATTGAATGAATATTTTAAATATTGATTTCGTAAAAGGAAAGGAAAATATGTTTTTTTATATTTAAACATTTTCATTTTTTGCATAATAATGTTGTAATTATGAGAGTACTTAATTTGAAATTATTCAGTATATTAATTTCAATATGAGAAGTAATTTAAAATATCTAAAATTTATTTTAGTTTAATATTTTGAATGGTAATTGAATGTCTCTCCTAAGTACATTTTAGTGAAATCCCTAGTGTTAATATACAGCCGAGACTAATCCTTCATCAAATTTCTATTTCTCATATTATTTGGAAGGACAGCGCACTTCTAATCCTCTTTGTGCAAAATCATTTACATTTTGAGTAAGTACATCTTGCTCAAATCAGTGGCAATCATACAAAAAAACTCTATGATATTTAATATACTATGTAATGTATTTTAATGTATTACAGGGCTGCAAAATTGAAGTTTTTGAAACATACAAGAGAAGTGTTCACTGATTTTTTTATGTTTTTTGGTGTGCTGATGTCAAAAATGACTTCAATTTTTTCCATCTCACATCAGGATTTTTTGTAAAATCGATATCACTAATTTTACTAAAATCCTATTTGAAAAGGAATTCACTTGAACAATTTTGCATGTACTATGTGGCAATAATATGTTTTATCTGTGTAAATCGAAGTAAAATATAATTGATTCTTGTTGAGACAAATTGATTTTTCAGCAACTTTATTTTTTATAGGTTTAAATGAATGAAAAACCACTGTTGCCAGATAGCAGAACCCACCTCTGGTCAAGAGAAAAACAAAACGTTCCCTTGAGTGTAAACTTTTTATATCAAAAAATTGTGCAGTTTCCAGAAGAAAAACACAAACACACAATTTTAATTTGTGTTTATTTAGTAACTTACATAAAATATATGATTGACCAAGAACAGTATGTGTACATGAAACTTTGAAACAAATTTTATACTAAGCCAAAAATAAAACAAAAACAAAATAGTTTCTATTTAAATTCATACTCTTTTTCTTTTGAAACTTCTTTTTGATTCCTCTTTTATGTTCAATCTCAGACCTATCTTGTGTTTACATTCTGTAGTAATTGACAAGCATGTACTTGTCTTATTTCCCTTGATATTTGTGCTTCATTTCTGTCACATCTTGGTGGAACCTTTCACCCTGTTCTTCACTGAGTGATCCTAACTTTTCAGGGAAAAAGTCCACATGTGAGTGAAGGAAGTTCACATATGCATGAATATATTTTGTCTCTCACAGAGCAACCCAATGCTTAAAATTTGTTCAGCACATTCATAACAATTGCTTTATAGCCAGGATCCATGTATTTACCCAGAAATTTGCTAACAACATATTTGAGGGCTAACCTAGCGTTGTTTTCCTTTGCCATCCTGCTAGTTTCAAATTCTTCATCCTTCATAAACTTACGGATATCGAGACCAACAAAGATTCCCTCTTTCAACTTGGGTTCAGATAAACCTGGAACCTTTTTGCACAGGTATTTGAAACAATCGCCATCTTTTGGAATAACCTTGATAAACTGCTTCATTATATCCAATTTTGTATCCAGAAGGGGTAACAATAGTTTTTTGATTCAACTAAGCTGTTACGAATCACATTCTTGGTGCATGGTTCAAGATTTTGTCTTTCCGGCCTTTCTGCAAATGTTGGGTCTTCACACGGCTGTCCCACTCATAAATGAAACATGGGAACTTTGTGTATCCCGCCTTGTTGACCAAGGAGCATGGAGATAATTATCAAATCACCGCAATTGGTCCAAAGGCGGCCGGCATATTTCATTCTCATGAGGACGAGACTCAGGTTTTCAAAGAGTTATTTTAAATGAGCAGTGTCCAACAGGTACAATGCACACGATTTCGTGATGAAGCAGGATAGCTTTTTATCAGGTTGCTTTTTAACTTCTAGGTCATATAGCGACCACTGTGATTGGCCTGAACTGTTTTACTGTGATTGGTAACGTAAGGACAACACACACAAACATCCATGCCCGAGGCGGAATTCGAACCGAGGCAACGGCGACCCTTTGAACCGAGGTAACCACGACACTTCCACCTTAGCGACCTCGGCTGTCCAGGCCGGCTGAAGATAGCTTTAAGACTCTCTTTCGATGGATCTACAAACAGCCATCTTTATCGTAGGTGATATTAAATTTGCTCGTCAATCCAAGAACATCAGAAAGAACAATACACCAGACCTCTTCTTCAAAGTACTTTGAAACGAATTCCTTTTCTCGAGTCCTGTACCAATAAAAAAAGGTTTTTTATTGGTACATTTTTATTGGCGCGAATTTTTACTTTCTCGCTACCGTTTACGCTGATTGAAAAAACGGCGAATTTTCGGCAGAAAACTCCTATTACAAGAAAAAGTGGTTAAATCTATATGTTAAATTAAGAAAAAATCCTTTAACACGTGGTGTAGCCAGAATCCGTGGTTTGTGGGTCCTTGATACCGACAAACGGATTGACGGCAAAACGTCTGTCCGTCCGTCCATCTTTTTGTGAACAACGCTAGCGGCTACATTGTTTAGCCGATTTTCTCCGAATTGATATTCTCCTATCGATCTGGCTGATGCCGCGACCCCTTGAATTTGCAGCCGATGTTTTAATTCTGGGGGGTACGTTACATGACACCCCTGGGATATTTTCAAAATAAAAAAATAACAACAATAATACATATGTTTTTTGATTACATTTTGTTATTGGATAGTGTGAAGGATGTTTAAGAGAATGGCGCAGGACTCATGTTCGTTGAAATGCCTGATTTTTCGAAAATGTTTAAAAATTAAACATTTTTCGACGTCTTCCTGCATCTTTAGTTGTGAAGATACCATTTTTTCTTAATGAAATGTGTTCATCAAAAACAGATCTTCAAAATAAAGTCATGTTGAATTTTTTGAAAATATGAGTACTCAAGTTACGTTTTAGAATTACAATAAAAATGTGAATCATTTTAAGTATTATTTTTGTCATTAATTTCTTTTAAACGGCGATTTTTAATGTGTCCTACGTTTTTACCCTCTATTTTAGGCAGAATAAATGCAGTTTTTGTATGCCTATTTTAGAAAGAATAAATACCTTTTTGACTGCCTATTTTAGGGGGTCATCCATAAATTACGTAACGCTAGGGAGGGAGTCTGAGGCAGCGTTACGCTGCGTTACATAGGGGTAGGGGGTTATAAGTTGTGTTACGTAGCATTGATAATTATTTGTTTACATTTTTCAACTGTTGCTGAAATAGTTACTTTTTCGATTCCTGTATTAAAATATTAAAATAATAACTAATCAATTTGATTTAAAACATAAATACAGGTATTAATTGTAAATTGTTACAATAGTGGAAATATTTTTTCAACTTTTTTATTGAATCTGTAAGATTACGAACAAAATATTCAAAACTGATATGACGGGTATTCTAGAATCCATTTAAATTGGCGCTGTAGACTAGCGCTCTTGCATCTCCTACGACGGCGTGTACATATCTTGTTTTGATCAACCATTTCTTGCCCAAGTATTCTTCCTTTACTCACAACTTGCCCCAATCTTATTTTTAGGTATAGCCGGCATCGCAAACTAATTTGTACTTTAATTATTATCATTAATTTTAATAACACAAGTAAAATAAATACAAAACTGTTTATACTGTGTTGTTATTTATTTTCACTTCTTGCATTCACAAGGGAGGGGGTGTTGTCGCAAGCGTTAGGTAATTATTTAGGGGGGTTCAAGCGCGCGTTACGGGTGCGTTATAAGGGGGAGAGGGGGTATTCAAAATACTCGAAATTTTCGTTACGTAATTTATGGACGGCCCTAGATATAACAAGTGCCTGAACTTCCGGGCCCTAGAAACGGCATATATTCCATGTAATAGAGGGAAAGTTTAAAAAATCCATGGGATAATTGGGTACATTATGTATGAATAACATGCTTATTTATACGCATCCTACCCGCCTCCATATTCTAGTGTCTTAAGTCTAAAGCACATTTTGAAATATTCAGGGTGCCTGTTTTTCATTAATTTGAAAAGAGATTTCACTTCTACCGCGTAGAGCCGCGCTTCGTTCTTTAGCGCTCGCGAGTAAGCTGGAGCGGCGAGCGGGCGCGCGGGCGGGCGGGCGGGCGGGCGGGGCGCCGGAATGTCTTTCCCCGTGAGGTGTTTGTGTGGAGAGGTGTGGGCAGGAATGTGGTCCAGCCGAAGGTCGCGGGAGGCGGGGTGGGATGCGGCCGGGCGCAGTAACTGTACGCAGTGCCGAACCGCGGGGCGCGAACCCGCGAGGTCAGGTCGCGCCGCGCCGCGCCGCGCCGCGCCGTCCCCCGCACCCTTCCAACTCTTCCCGGCTCTGCCGTGCGTTTAAATAACAACAAAAGACCATGAATGGCATTCTGGAGAGCGAGAAAGTACGCGTTAGTTATTTGACACGACAAATTAACGGTTCTTTGGGAATCTGTCTGATTAAATCTTTTGAACAATTTTGAAGTCTAAAATTAAATTTGCAAATGTCATTGTTTATTTTCAGAGTAAGTTTATTATGTATCTTTAAGATTTAATTTTTTGTAGAAGCCCCCTATAGTTAGGCCATGCCATCAAAATTTGAATTAAGCTCTAGCCACGATCCGATGGCAATCAGCTTTTCAGAGCTTTGTTTGTGTCTAGTAAGTGCAATAAGCGTGTTCCATCCGCACCTACGATTCGAGGTAGCAGCACCTGGTCTAGTGATAAATTCACTCTTCATATTATCAATGAAGTTATTTTGCGAAGAATCTTCATACTTCGAAGTCGACGAAGTCATTTTGTTTTAGTTTCAAGAGCAATTTCTTTCCCACGTTCACCAAAACGATAACTTATTTTCCCACGACCTACTTATTTTTGGTAAAATATTCACCGAATCAGTTATTTACATTTCTTTCTAATTAGAATTAGAAATATATTTTGGTTCTGTGAATCGCGGAAAAGTGGCGTTAGACAGGAGGGAAGCAAAATAATATAAGGAATACTTCAGGAGTTTGGAAACCACTTGAACCTAAGAACTACAATTCAAGAAATTTCATGTTAATGATGTCACGATCGCAAATGCGCTTTTACGTTCATTGCCTGTTCTCTCGAAATAAATAAATCGTTTGGATTTTAAAGGTTCTCATACCTTCATTTGTTTTATACCGACCACCAAACATATGAGAACATACTGAAGAATTTCGTTTTATAATATACTAGTGACAGGAAAACAGAGCAAAAAAAGGTCTTCAGAGGCAATAAATCAGAAAAGGATTTCAAAACTGAAGTTAGAGCTTGGAAAACTGGGGCATTGGCCGCGATAACGTTGTGTTGGTAAATGAATGTAAGGTATTCAGCGTAAAGTTCGTAAAAATACAACAAAAATGAACAACAACAACAATAAGAATCAGAGCATCTCTCTACCACAACCTTTCAAATGCGGAAGGGGTTTTTCCTTATTAAAGCACGCACAATCGGGCGTCTCTGTACATAAAATTTGGAGGGGGACATGAAATGAAGCGGAATTTTAGTTAACGCCATTGGTCCATTGGTCTTCAGCCCTCCCCTCCCCCAGAACCAAATGTTACAACAAGAATTTAAGAATTTTCTATATTAACGAAACTCATTCAATGTATCAATTGTTTACGTTATAAATATTAACTATAAGTCATAAAATAAAAATACATTTTATATTCAGAATAAATTTTTAAAAAATCTTTATAAGAAAACATCAAGTCGGCTAGACACTATGATTGTAGCTGCCGCCTCCTACCTCCACCCACCTCTCAGAGATAAATCATGTGCGCGCGTTTGTTTAAGCCATTGACATTTTTATTAATTTAATATAATTAACATAGTGCACGCAAGGGAATTTAAAGGTCAGGTTACGTCGCAGCTATTGTTGAACTCAATAATAAACTCTTACAATTAGTTTATAAATGAAAGAGTCATGAAGATAATGGTGGCGGAGTTTAGGGCAGAAGTGATGGGAAGCAACGTGCATATTGGTTCCTCTTCGTTTCATACGAAAATGTAAGTTCATTGGGGGTCGCCTTCCACCTGCCGACCAATTTTGGGGCAGCTTCTTAATAATCTTTTCCCGCGCTTTCTTTTTAAATTGCCAAATAGCCAACAAAGCTGTTTTGCTTATAGTGAATCAATATTATACGTGTACAATGAATGAATATAATCGTTATAATGATTTACTCTAAATGTGTTTTCAGTAAAAAAAATAGAATAAAACTACACGAGGTATTGGAAAATATTGGAGAGAGGAAAGAGTTCCACCCCTAAAGTCACCCGTGCACATATAATCTTATTATGTCAACATTCTGAATTTTGAACAAAAATAAAATAATGCTCGTTTCTCTTTTTGGTAAGGATTCATTTTGGGCTTATTATTAGACATTAGACTTGTTGGCACTAAAATATCCTATATTAAGTGACTAAAAAAGGCTCTTAAAAGACGAAAATATGTTGTATAATTTCTTTAATATGCAGTATAAAGTGTCGTGAAAACAAATTTTTACACTCGTTTTATTTATTTCAAAGTGCTTATTAAAGCAAAAAATAAAAAATATGAAAAGAAACACAAATGGAAATGCAAATGCTAAAACAACTAAGTTTTTTAAATTCATAATCCTTTCTTACGCAGAAAATGATATTTTTATTTTAACATTTCTGACGGGTGCGGGTTTTAATGTTCCAATAACAGTCAATATGCTAATTATTGTTCCTCCCTCTTTTTGAAAGGGACCTGACGCAATAAAACATCTTATTTTCAATAGTTAATTTCTCCCCTTTTTTACCCGGCAATTTGGGTAAGAGACTCTCCTAGCTATCTGGTAAACTCTGCGAGTGGTTCAGCATAAAATTAATTGAATTTATTAACAGGTCAGGGATTCTGATGATCTTAAAATTCTTTGAAAATGACCTGTAAAAAGACTTAAAAATAAGGGGAATATGACCTATTTAAAAAACTCAAATATTTGTAAGAGTGTTTATTTATTCTTTTAACTTTACAATTTTTAATAAAATTTATTCATATAAAATTATACTTAATATAAATTATTTTAGGAGGGAATGTAATCCTTAGTTCCGATCTTTCAACTGTCAGTTTTGAAAGGTCGAGGAAGTTACCGAAGATCTATGTAATTTTGAGAGTCCGAAAAACAGAGTCCACTGCAGAGGTGAATTTCGTTGTTTACCTATGATATAATAAAAATTATTTTAGTGTGTCATTGTAAATTCATTCAACATTCACTAACAAAAAATACAAAAATGAAACAAAATGCGTGAAAATGACAAAAATGACGCAAGGGTAAAAAAACTACAAATTGAAAAATGGCAAAAAAACGACTTAATTACTATACATTTATATCAGCTACATGTCGTGCATTCATTTACAAGTTAGCTACGTCTAGAATGCACCAATAAAATGATGACGTCCTCTGAATCCGAGCTCTGTTTATTAATGTTGTGTAATTCAAGTCAAAATGTAATTCGCTTCGTGGTTTGTTTTATTTATTTTCTACTAAAATAAGGAGTCATTTATAAAAAAAATACTGAAAAAGGGGGCCCACAATGTAAATGTCCCTCCTTCCTGTTTTAGGCTGCACGCGCCTATGCACCGAACATACGCTTTTGGTCTTAAACAGAACATTTGTCCTTTTTAGGCCCAAAAGGGGAAATAGGTATAAATATTGTTCCTTGAAATTGTAAACATGTATTTAATATTAATTTCGGGTGTCTACGTCAGAAGATTAAAATAGACATTTGCCTAAAATTCTGAAGTCTAGTATTCACAATCGACATAATTAACAAAACGTCATTCAGAATGGTGACCAAGAAATCACGCAATAATAAATAGTATTAATGTGTTTTTATTTATATTGTGTGCTATTTGTATTTGCTCAAATCTTCAACCAAATGGAAGCCCATGTAAATCAAAGAATTTTGCGGGCAAATAATATGAATTTCGCCATGACAGCCCTTGCTCTCTACTGGAATTTGATGAAACTACAATGTCCTCGGGGCTTTTAACTCGTGCGCCTGACAACAGGTAGCGTTGAAGCAGTTTCTGGTGAGCATCATCTTGTGCCTTCATTCCACTAGCCTACTTTCTCGAAATTCTTGTTATTCGTTATATTTCAGATAGGAATAATTTCTACCAAACCGCACTCTCTTTCCATTATTTTTATTAACTTATTATTTTGCGAATAAAATAATGAAATTAAATTATTTCAAATATGAAAAAAATAAAAATTATATTAATAATGAAATAATATTTTTAGAAAAGTATTATGAAATTTTTAAATCAAGGTCATCGATTACTCTCGCACTATGGGGATATTTGTCTAGTAGAAGTCATTTATTCTTAAATTTGTTGTTGAATAATGAATGTTTTTGATAGAACAATATCTCGTGTCTTGTGCTGGAATCATAAATTACGAACTTCAAACTCTGAAAGAAAGCTTTCTTGTATAAAAAACCTCTATAAACGTTGCTTTCGAGCTATGATTGAGTCATTCATCCTGAAAGTCGCCATACAAGTAAACTATGCTTATTTTAGATTTTCGGCAGGGTTTTAAAAAATGAAGAGAGAAGGGAAACTTTCCAAAATTATTAGGGTAGGATTATTTATAATTATTCAATCTATTGTGAATAGTGAGAAGAAAGAGAAGGAACCAACCACAAAAACAGCACCACATAATTTACGTTCTCCGAAATTATTAGAAAGAATCAATTAATTGCGCGTTTAAACAGGTACACAAAGGATTTGTTTGATGTCCCTATCGCTGAACGATAGCAAGCAAATATTCATACATTCATCCCACGTTTTATTGGTTAAATTGCCAGTAAGGTAAATCTAAATTTGGTAAATAAACTCCCAGGAATCCAAATGGAGAAATCGAGGCTTCAGGAATAAGGTTAGTTACAGAACAGGAGGTGTATTTTGAAAGATGTTATGCAAACATTTATTTATTTATTTATTTATTTATTTAAACTGTATATGACGTGTGGGGAAAACTTTTAGGGCTTTTAGGGCCATTTAGGGCTTTGAACTTATAAAAATAATGACAGGGCTTTTCCGCTCATGGGCAGTCGTTTGCGACGCGCGCATGCATGTAAATGGCTCTTTTGTGTCTTCTGAACTCAAAGAACTCGATGAATTCAAAAGAGACATTGTAGGTTTTCCTGCATCGAAGACAATAGCGGTTTTTCTGGGTAGGGAAGGGAGGAAGTTCCTACACATATTTTCTTCTTCTGAACGTACCGTAATTACCAAATAAAATATTTACTTTGAGTTTTAAACAAGCACGAAGTTACACGAGAACTTTCTGAGGAGATACTGTCAGCCTTTCCTCTACCTGCTTTAATCGTCTGTATCAGGGGTGCAAGACCTCAACGGCCACTACTAACACCTTTAATACGGTCGCGAGCTATATTTTCATTACTCGGGCGATCCACACCTGACTTCCCCGTACTGTTGATCTCGGCAGTTTACTCGGCTGCTCTGAAACAGGGAAGGGGACTAGAACCGTGGGGACTATTATCCGGCCATATCATTTATTATATAGCAAAACACACTGAGATGATTTTAAATTTCTGAATTAACTAGAAAAAAAATCTTAAATCTAAACAACCTTCTATCTTTCATGAAGGGGGTGTGTCTCCCGACAGAGCATGCGCGCTAGGCGCACAATGTTCTCCCCCACGTGGATGAAACGGACTTCCAGCAATGACTAATAACCGTACGCGGGCCACAATAATTGGCCTGCAGGCAGTGGCGTAGCTTCTCTTGGTGTCACCTGGGGCAAAGCTAATGGTGTCACCCGCCCATAAATTAAGTATAAAAATATCTATTGCTGCGTAGATTTTACATTATTTTCTTAAAAATACAAACCTATTTGCACATGGTAGTTATTTATAATATAATACAAAATTCTATGTAATTAAGGATAATTGCAATATAATTTTTAAATAAATATTTTAAAATGAAACATAATTTATCAGCAAATGTAAGCTATTTATAAAACCACTTTACGAGATTTTAGGGCAGCAATGGTATTTATAATTTCATTAAAATCTAAACTTATTGCAGTGTCATTTTCTATTGGCAATAGAACCAAATCAGATAGTCTTGATTAATATTTAATTTTTTAAGTAAATGATTTAAACTATATAATTCCAACTATAAAATATTTTAATTGGCGTCACCCCTAGAATGGAGTCACCCGGGGCGCGCCGCCCCCTGCCCCTCCCCCTAGCTACGCCACTGCCTGGGGGCAGCCATTCGGATAACTCTGGTCAATACCTCCCGCGACCAGAAGAGCAAAACGCTGCTCCGGTCCGGCTCGGGGTCGTGCTCTAAAGAGAATTCACTGTCCTGTTCCCTTTGACAAAATGAGAGATGTAATTCATTAGGGAAACCAGCGTTAAAAAATTAAAACTTGATTGCAATTTGAATTCGTAGAAGTGAGCAGTTCTCATGGAAACGCGATGCGGCGTATTTGTTTTAGAACGACCAAGATATATTGTTTTACGAAGGCTCTCGGCTGTTCGGGTGACGCCGCTGCCTGGGCATTGGTGCCGACGTTTCGACCATCTTATCGTGGCCTTCTTAAAGGGCTGGTGGCTTCTTTGTTTCGTTGGATTATACTATATTTACCGGAGGGGGGTACTGCTTGGAGCAGTTTTCGGGTAGGACACTAGAATGCGCAAGAGATTGCCGCGAGAAACGCGCAGAAAAAGTATGTGAAAATAGACTGTCAAGAATAACTTCAATGATTTAAAATTTTTCGCAGTCATTTTTTTGTAAAAGAAATAGTTAAGAATTTATAATGTTGATGTACATCGTCTAAAAATTCTTTCATTACTTACGTTAATTTATATAACTAAAATATAATGATATTTTCCCATCTAGTCGCGTGGTCATTGTTTTATTATTTTACTTCTTTTAATTTAAGTAGAAAATGTACAGAAACTCCTTGTAAAAACGTATATTCTTATAATTCAAACATTATTAATTTAATAACAATTACTAAATTCAATCATTATTAAATTAATGTTTTAAAATATTAATATTTTAACTGGAAAACGTGAATAGAATATTTGTATTTCTTTCTTTCCGATAGAGGCCTCCACATTACACCGGAGATTTAAGCTCATATGTCACCTCGGATCAAATTATTCCGAGAGTGACGGCTCATGGGAGGAACTTCCCTTTTGAACTGTTATTTATTGTCTTTTCTTTGAACTCCTATCGACGCGTTACGGGGCGTGGGCGATGTCATACGCCAGCAAGAGCCATGACGCCCCCCATAGAAGGCAAATTCGTTCGCGGACGGTGTAATCTCACAATGGTCTGACGGAAGCCTGAATGTACGGGGAAAGGAAATCGATAGATCTTTCTCTCTTATCACATCGCAACTCGATGTATGTAATGCATTTTGTTTTTTGTTTTTTTTTAAGTAGTTTATGCAATTGAATTCTTTGAGTTTCCTCCTCAAGGTCACGAGCCGCTACTGAAGTCGATTCCCTTTTATGTCGGGCACCTGTTGCAAACGATTTCACGGACCCTGCTATCACTGGTATCCTGGCTATCAGCTTCCGGTTGGAAGTTTCAATGCCATGCGTAAGATGAATTCATGTACTCTATTGATCATGTGACTTTATATGAATGCTAAGCACGACTTAATTATAAGCTTTAGCAATTACATTGCATTGCATGCATTATAACACAAGAAGGATTTAAAAATTAAAGCAAGGAAGTAGCATGATATAGTACTATCTAGGAGGTTAGATAATTAGTGAGTCCTTGGTACGAGTCACGAGTAAAATAATCATCGTGCAAGCCCGGTGTGATGGCGAATAATCATTCTCAGATTTTAATTTGACTTTATTTGGCGAATATATAATTTCACCGTTCAATTTATAACAATTTCTGCTTCCTTTCCAATCTTTTCCGCTTCCTTTCCAATCGGTTTTCAAAACCTGTAATTGGTATCGGTGGTCTGTCATGCAACTCACGCTTAATTCCTATAATTCAACGTATTATTTAACATTACACATATCACTACAACATTACACTTATCTAGTCTAAAAATTAACATTTGTTTTATCAAGGCATAGGACGATGCAAAAGTTTGAGTTCGAGTCCCGGTGCTGGCGGAATTTTCCACAAGGTCTCGACACATACACAATGGGGTACCGGGGTAAGCCGCGTCGAAAGCGAAAGAGAGCCAATGGGCGGAGTGAGAACGAGTGTAGTGGAATGTCACGGGGAGGGTGAGACAGTATCAAGGGACGACCGGCGGAGGTGGCGTATGGCTTCAATTGATGTTGCTGCAGATCCTCTGGACGGGGGGTTCTAGGGTTCGAGTCCTGACGGTGGCAGGATTTTCGACACTAGCTAGATAGCTAGGACGAATTCAGACGCTTTCTGGAGCAGAATTCTAGCGGTCGGCTGCTGTGATGGATAGTTTTCTGTGGTTTCTCCGATCAACGCCAGGCTAATGCCGGTGCAGTATCCTAACAAACGAGCCATAGAACGCACGAGATCTTTCCTTCTTCTTCCTTGTCCTATCCTCACCCCTTGCTCACACACACACACACGCACACTTAAATGCATCACACCACAGTATATGACGGGGGACCAGTCGGGAGCTAAGCTAGGGCAGTACCCCGCTAGTGGGAGGTACCTGGTTAGGAAAAAAACCCTAGTCGACGTGCAGGTCGGCGCCGGATTTCATTATCCAAGGGTAGAAAATGACCGACACATCCCGTGAAAATCATGCATTACACTTACGGGACAAATGACAGCCGTTGACGCACGGAAATACCAAATAATCAATGGAGGGTAGGCACACCACTTGAAGCAGTTTTTTCATAATAAATGCATTCATTGTTGATAGTATTTCAATCATATTCATATTCATTCTCTTGCTCCTGTTTGGTTTCAGAATCATTATCATGATCTCTATAATTACAAGTTATCTTGTAGTTTTGGTATTACTAAGTGAAAAAATACTTAAAGCAATTGGTATCGGCGGTACCTCATACCGCACCGCACAAAAATATTACATAACTCTAAAAAGAAACCACTAGTGAAACTCTAAATTTGTTCAAAGATAGATCTACACTAAGAAGGAAGGTATGTCAGACCACTATACCATTAAAGGTTAAGGCTTGCCCGAGTTGTGGATTATGGAAAAGATTAATTATAACATTATGAAGGAGAACCACCTTATGATCGTTAAAAAAACGAAACCGTTTGTGTTTATCGACAGCCATCTTGCTGCTTGTAAGTTTATCTTAAGGATTCCTACAGAGCCCACAATTTCTGAAGGAACAAGGTGATATCTTATGCGTAAGGTTACGTTACAACTTGAAGGTCCGTCACGTGACGTTTTGTACGTAACGACGCTACCTTTCGCTTGGCGCTAAAACTCGGCCCTACGCCTCGTCTCTATGAAAGTCATGGAAGCCAAGGGCGCCCTCGCCGCCGCCGCTTCCGTCGGCCCATCATCGCCGCCGCCGCCGCCGCCGGCGAGCACCCACGCGCATGCGCATGCGCATGCGCACGCGCGCCTGCCGCCGCCGCCGCCGCCGCCGCCCGAGGCCAACGCTCCGGGCACGCGGAAGTGAGCGTCTTCCTGCGCGCGTCTCCGTTATCCCGCGCCGCGCCGCCCAGAATGCATATGCGCGCCGGGCGTGGCCGCCCCGCCCCGCCCCACTTCACCTGCCACTTCGACTTCTCTCTCGTTTCCCCCCCACCCCGCGCCACCTCCTTCGCCGGCCACCTGCCTCCGCGCTGCCACCTCTGCCGCGCTTCCTCCACCCCGTCTTCTCTCACCTTTTCACATTGACTCTTCTTCTCCTCCCCTACCCCTCCGTCCCTTCCCCATCGCCCCTTCTCCATCACCTCGCCTTTCCGGCCCTTCTCATCAACGCCTCCTCCGCCCATTATCTGGCTCTTCCCCTCCGCCCCTTGTCTGTCTCCAGGCCCGTTCTTTCCGTCCCTTTTACTCCGCCCCGTCTCCTCCACCCCACCTCTTCTGGCCCTTCTCCTCACCGCGTCTTCCGCCGCGTTTCCTTTGCTCCGCCCTCCCTTGCCCACCTCTTCATCGCCACCCCCACCCTACCCCATCTTAACTATTCGTCCTCTCTGTCTTGCCTTCCGTACCTCGCTTCCCCTATAATGCCATCTTCTCTCTTCCCCTTCTTCACCCTACCTCCTCCACTCCCCGTCTCGCGGTTTTCGGCCTAGCTCTTCGGCCCCGCCTACCCCGCCTGGCTTCGTGTGGGTCTGTCGCGTTCATCTTAGCCTTCTTTTACCTTCACTTTTTGGCAGCTACTTCAGCATCTCTGTGCTTTCATCTCCTTTCCTCTGAATCTCTACTGCTTTCCAAACTCCTTGCGATTCCTATTGGATTATCGTTAGTCGTTCGTGTTATTTAGAATATAACTTATTTAAGTGTTTTATTTATCTATTACGTTATATTCCGTCAGAGGTGTATTTCATGAATATTCTATACTGAGTTGGAAAACACTCCACATTAATGTAATTATTAGCGATCTTATGTTAGGAAAGGCGTATTTGAAACTAAACTGTACCAGCAACTTCGTTTGCGTAGTTTTGAATATAGTATTAATTAGAAAATGTTTAGTTGAAACAGGTGAATTAAAACAAGTGGGAAAATGGTATAGAAAGAATGTTCTACGACTTACAAACGAATGTAATTTCATTCCATGGAACGTTACATATCCAGGACACATACAACGTTTTTATTCTTATAAAGTACTTCTGGAAATTATAAATCAGCAGGAAATCTTGAAAATGCTTGAGAACTTATTGATTTCCCTTTCTGAGTACATGATTGTGATTTTCGGATCTGCAGATAAGCATTCCTTGTTTACTATGTGTCCTACCGCCTCCAACTCTCATCATCATCCTATCACTTCATTCAGTATTCCCTGCAAAATGGCAGGAGGCCCTTGCCCTTAATGTGATCTTAGTTGGCTAATAATAATAGTATGTAATGGTACTATAATAATAATAACTGTCAAAGAGACACACATTCTGAAGTTCTTCATTTCGACTCTGAGATCGTCACATACTGATGTGCTAGAAATACTCAGTGTTCATCATAACATGGTGCACGGAACTTCTCAAAAAGCTGCCCTTTCAGGCCATAATATTTTTCGGCATAGAATCCCACCTTGCACTTACAGGATACATTCTGAAATTTATACACCAGTTTAATTACAGTGATGCTATTATCTTCAGCAAAAACTAATTATAACTCTGTGTATAAGCTGAGGCGAATGTAACGTTGTTTTACCAACCTCGTTTAAACACTCCAATACTGGTTTTCTTACATTCCTAGAGCTTATATACTTTTCACCGGAATCTCTACACATTTTTCTTACATTACACTTCCACTTTTAGACATTCCTTCTTCTTTTCTTGCTTCTATTACTGTCTTTTACAGTGGACGGTGTAATACTTATACGCTCGTTTCGCGCCATCTTGTCAGCACTTACAACGTTATTCCACGTTGGCCAATATATGAAACTAGATTTTTCACGCAAAAATAAACTTAAACATTCTAATAAAATGTCAATGGGAAAACATTAATATACAACATTTTTCTATAGAAATAAGTAAGTTGAAAAGTGTGTCGCATACAAGTTGTTCCAGCCAACGCTTCAATTACTCATAAGCATTCTTTAAAAATTATTAGTAACAATTTGTTCAACATTGAATGTCTGATAAACGGTGGATGCTTAACTTACTTGGAGCTAATAATTGTTTTTTGGAATCAATGTTGAACTAGTTGAAGTGCTTTCTATAAAACAATAATTATTGTAAGTTAAAAATTTTAATGCATTCGTTGATATACAACCATTGATAATCCAAGTTTATTTCCAAATCCGAGTGCTTTTAATAATTTTTCATTATTTCATGATTTTGTTAGGAAAATTGTCCTAATGAAAAATGGTTTTGTTGTAACAATAACAAAAACAAAATTATTAAATATTTTATTTATTCCCCTTTGCCACCTAGCGGCGACATATCTTTTCCAACAGCCACAAAAGTCTAATTAATCAACTCACGAGCTTGAGCGACAGTGGTCAGATGCGAAGATAACTTTTTTAAACGTTTATTTTATTCACTAGTCAACCATAAGGCGTTACATGTGATGGTCTCAGAAAACAACACAATACATACTACAACATTTATTTCGCTATTTACATTTGAGGTTAACCCAAGTGGGCTCCTTGAATTTTTTTATTTGTTAAATAGAATATTTATGTAATGGTAGTTTCCATTGGTCACGCACAAGGTAATTCAGTTTAGTTAACGTGTGGTTCTTCTCACGCAGCACCCACAGCAGCGCGGGAACAATGAAACCGCATGTCACTTGTCTCAAGGTGAACCGACTGAATATTTTCGTACGAATGTCAGAGGAACTTCGGGAGGTTTTGTTAATATGCACTTGATTTTCAGTCCATTCCTTTGAGGTCTTGCAATACATTAATTGTGAAATCTGGTATGAAAAGAATATAGGAAGGTTCTATGGAAAGGGCACTGATCTTGACTAATAGGTTCGTTTAGTATTTACTTCTGGTGATAAGTTTTGAAAGAAAGTCGTCAGATTTTTAATTTAAATACTACTATTTTATTAAGTAATTTCTCGAAGAATAGTCTACACGAATAAGAACAATTTTAAAGAAAACAAATAATTATTTTTTTAATTAATTTATTTTTAAGTCGCTTTTTAAGAGCAAGGTCATCAGCGACATCTTGCCAACATATATCACATTACATTAACGTTTACAGTTGATTATTACACTATTTAATTATTACATTAAAATTGATATTAGACTATTAATATGTTTGAAAAGTGTCTTCAAATCAATTAGTAGAAATCGATGCACTTTTTAAAAGTTGTATGGTCTTCATACAATCTATTTTATTATATAAACATTCGTATAGTTCATTAGGAAAATGTATGTCATCTCTAAATTTCTTGAATTTTGGACACTCATTAATGATATGTTTTACAGTGATCACACATTGGCTTTAATTTTCTCGAAAATAGATAGGCATGTGTTACATTGGTGTGTCCTATTCTCAACCTTGTGATATTTATTTGGTCCCTTCGGGCTTCTAAATTAGTAGATTTTTTCTCAAATATGGAAGTTGGAACTTCATGTAATTTTGAAATGGTATTTTTCCAAGAATCGTCCCAATGTTTAAGAATTTCAATTTTGATGTGCTTTTTAATATCTTCTTTTGTTGAAAGTAACGCTGTTGCCAAAGATTCTTTGGTTGGTTTTTTGCCTCAATGTCCACTTTTTCATTGCTTTTGATCCTTACGTGACTTGGAATCCGAACTAATTCAATTTTAAAATTATTATTTAACATCTAGATTAATTTTTCTTTTGTTTCCATAATAATTGAATTAGAGTTATTGTTCAGCAAGGCCATGAGACAAGATGTGGAGATTGTATAAATTACTGATTCATTTATTTGTCAAAAAACAGTAAAAACTGTATATGACGTGTGGGGAAAGAAGTTTGATTTGTCTTCATCTTTCGTATAGATAATTTGTAAGACTTTAAGAATTGCTTGAGCTTGACAAGTAAAGACAGAATTGCAGTCTTGGATCCTCAATCTATGTGACTCTTGATTAGTAACTACCGCAAATCCTGTTTTTCTATCCATCACGGAACCATCAGAATAATAAGATTTATGTTTATATTTTCCACTGATTTCAAGGAATATATTTCTATAAAAAATTAGCTTTGTCATTTTTTCCATATCTTGTTAATTCCATGTTTATTAGTAATTTAAATGATTGCCAAGAAGAAATAAATTGTTTTGTGAGAAATGGAAAGATATTCAAATTCAATTATTGAAATGACACGTCAACTAAATCAAACATAATTACTGAAATGTTAGTTTTCCAATATTTTCTGTTGATATGCAACCGTTGTAGTAATTTTTAAATTTCGACTTTCCTTTATCTGCTCTCGTGATCTGTGCTGCCCTTGTGACGTAAGAAGCACGTGATATGCCAAACTAAATTGTGAGCAGTCGTTTACAGGGGTTGGAGCAGAGTAGACGTGATGGAGGTTTGGCGTTTCCGAGCAGGTCGACTGACGAATACAAGTAGGAAATTTACATTTTTGTAATAAGCATTTAGACGTTAATTCAATTTTCAAATAAAATAATTTATTATTAACATTCATTTATTATAGAAGGCTCTTTCTGAGTAGTTTTTGGCATTTGAAACTGTAATAGTAGGAGAAAATATGCTACGCCATTTTTAACTGTGGTAGGAGAACATTTATTACGCAATTCTTAAAGGTCTCATCTTTAAAAGTGTCTCTAAAATACGACAACAGCGACATGACAAGGCAATCGTATCAAAAACATGCGCAGAAATCTAGTGAACGTACATTATATGACAACGTTTGAAGAACTGAAATCTCTTTTGCTAATATTGGACATTCCGCAATACAGTTAAGAAACGGTACTGCAAAACGCAGATTCTTCGTGTATTTAAGTGAATCACCGCTGTAACTGCAAACAGGCAGTATGGTACTGTGTATTCGCACGTCGCCAGATGCATTGAACATTAGGCGGCGTACGGGACTAGCCAATTTCATTTCTCTGCACCCTCATTTCTCTCTGCCTGTTGCCGACTTCGCCGCTCACTCCATCATGATCATTCATTCATCATTGCAGACCCGTTTTCGTCTTTGCAATTCCCGAGGATCATTATTGCTTCCGTAATCTCTCTCGCTCTGTCATCCATTCCATTCTTGCTTTTGCCCTTGTTATCCCTGTCCTTGTCAACCATCATTAACTTCACCTCTTCAACTCACCTTCCTATAACTCTTCCCCTCTTCGCTGTTGCACACCACCGATCTCACCACCCCTTATGTCCCACTGCCACCACGGCCTCCAAACTGTTGTATTGATCAGTTTGTATGGTACTGATACTCATATTCTTTTCTTGTGTAAAGTCGATTCGACAATATAGACAGTAATTATTTTCTAATATACATCCAGTGAGGAACTTTTCTTGAATACTTCAAATATTTACTGTGAATTGTTGTAAAATGGCACAAAATTATAATAATTTTTGTGGTATTTATTTCTTAGGATGAGATTGGGGAAGTAGGGGAGGATGAATAAGAAAGATAAATCGAGTTTCTGAACTTCTTCTTGTGTGAATTCAAGTTATTCTGTTCCCCTGACAAGTAATTTAATTCAGATTGATCGGTAGTAATATTTTTCTGAAGTTGTAAAACCTTAAATGCTCTTAGAAACAGTTTGCTATTCGTTCCTCATTAACAAGAGAGTTCGATTTGGGAATCACTATTGTGTTTCGTGAAATACAATCAAAATCACAAGTAAAATAAGTTAATGACAAGGATTGACAAGTTGCTCACACACTTAGTAGGACGTTGTGAGACGAGGTCCATGAAACAGAAAAGGTTACTCCGAATTGTAAACGTATCGAACACCATTATTATGTGTTTTGCCGTATCCGTTGCCGTATCACGTGCTTTCAACTGAAGGTCTATTATATAAGCGCGACTCTCAAGAAAACTACGTAGAACCATTTTCTTTGAAATTCAATATTCAGAACAACACTTAAACTATCTCAACCGTAACACGTACCCAAATTTCATGAATCCATTATGAAAGGCATCGTCATAATAAGAAATTGCTGGCAGAATAATAAAAAGAGTATGTTTTGAAACCCGTAAGAAAAATATAAATTTTATTGAGACAATGTCCATCTGATAGAGCTTACTAAAGGTATATGTGTATGATATTTCATATGTTCAATTTCAAAATTATTTTAAAATCACACGGAAGAGACCTTTAAAAACCCCCCAGATTTCTTTGTAAGTTTTTTTTGTAACCTGTTTCATACATATTTTCAGGAATTTGACAATTTTAATTACGAACAATTTAAACAGTTTGCTTAAATAGAACATTACTTTCAAGAACATCTACGAAGTAATTAGTTCACTGTAATGGTGAAGGATTTTCGTTTTATTATTTTCCTGGATAGATTTCTTTTCAGTCGCCTTTTTGTCCACACTTCCACATCTTTGCGTTGCTCACTTTTCGCCGCAAATTTTTTCAGCGTATAGCGGATGGCGCCACGAAAATATTTGTGTCGCGCGTCGTTCGTCTGTGCTCAGTGTGCATATGCGTAGTTTGTGTATATTCTGCGTCTATGATTTGTGTTTATTCATCCCTTGGAATTTTTTTGTGGTATTTTTGTTTTTCAGCTGCATCTTATTTCTCATTATGAGATGGTGTATTAAGATGAACATTTCTTCGCGGCATCGAACATTTGTGAGGTCATGTCACTTTCAGCAAACAGTATACACCAGTGATGTCAAGGTCTTCTACTGGTGGCTGTGGCACGTGTCAGGCACCGTAGCAAGCCACGAGCTTCTCTGCGCAACTAGCGTCGGGAAAGGGAACTATTAATAATCCCGCCTTTTTACAATATGGATGGCGTCTCTAGTGGCGGGGTAATGAACTGCGTGGAGGGGCGATGTCGTCATGGCATTCGTGCCACGGACTGCCGTTCATTGCATCGACCTTGACAACACTGGTATACACGGACCCGTCCCGTCCACGCCTCAATTGTTTTGCACCGCAAATTCCTTTGATTTGCGCGAAAAATTGACAGAGCGCTGCTCGCGCGCTCGCTATGCGGCGTTAATTTTTTGAGTGCGTTAGTTTTTGGCTCTGGTCCCAGTTTCATTGAACTTTCTGAACTTTAAAAAATTACAAAAGCTAAAAGTTTTTTGTCTCAATTACAATATTGATAATAGATTTTTTTTCTCAATGAAATCCGATCTTGAAAATTAGATCTTTAAGTAAAGTCATGCATAACTTTTTGAGCATACGAGTGGTTTTCTCCTATTTTGCTTGAAGTGAAGAGAATTTGAAATAAATATGTCAATAAGATTTTCACAAAAAGGTTTCCATTTTCTCTTTATTTTTTCTGGAATAGAGCAAAGTAGGTTTATAAAAATGGCGCCGCAGATCCTAATTTCGTTTAACTCTCTGTATTTTCGAAAACGACAAAAATTTAATTTTTTCGGAGCTCCCTTCAATTTTAATTTTGAGGAATGATTTGTTCTTAATCATATTCATTCTTCAAAATTAAATATTTAAATAACTTTATTTAAAACGTTTCGAGCATTTCATAATCGAAACACGCACAAACTATACAGGAGTTACTTAAAGAAGGAACCATTTTGACAGGTCGGGAATCAAATGAATGCCTTGAAGGGCGATGACAGCAGTGCATGTTGCCATCAGTAGCCAAGCTGAAGCAAGCAGCTGTCACAGCGGCCCCTTCCTGTAGTAATCTCTTTATTACTAAGCCTGTACAGCATTTTGCACGTTGACTGACCTCGGGAGCCCCGCGGGAGTAAATTGAGAAGAAATACAGAAAGGTAAGAAGGGAAAGGATTATACCCATTCTAGAAGTGGGGTCCGCCAACGAAAATGGGCAATTCGAACCGCAAAATGAAATAGCAATCGGAGAGAACATGAGGATCTGAGGAACATGAGGAACATCGGAGAGAACTGTAACATGTAGTTCAAATAGTATTGCCTTTTATTTTGGAAATGTTTGTTGTAGATATATTATAATTTGAAGTATGAACCTAACACGAATTAAACATATATATTTGATTTTGTTACCAATTGCTAGTAGTTGCTGATAATGTAATACGCAAATATAGCGTGGTTCTAAACACAAGATTGTAGTATTAAATATTTTTTGTTTGACGATGGCAGTAATAAATTCTTTTTTCATTTACTATGTTCAATTGAATAAGATGGTTCTATCAAAGCTAAAAAAGTCTTAATCTTAAAAAATCATGATTAGTTCCTGCTCTAATTTCTGACAAGAGTACAATATATATTTCTCATTTCAAATTAACGAATACTATTTATTCATAATCAAAAACAGTAAGCCCATTGCGTCATATTTAAGAAGACTCGTGATAAAATATCGTAAGAGTTCGTTGATATCTCTTATTCGGCTTTATAGCGAGCAAAAATGGTTACAAAAATATGCACTGCCAAATATTGGAATTGCTTAAATTTCATTTTTGTATCAATCTCGATGCTTCCAATTTCCTTCGTTTTGCTATCATTTGGAGATTATAATATTCCTGGTGAAAATCTGTTATTTAATTGTAAATATTTGTTAGTAAGAATTACATAATTAATTTTTAAAGGAGACCATCGCTTTAAAATATTGTTTATGAGTCACAACGAGCATAAAGAGAAGAGATGTGATTCGCAGCAGAGCATCACAGAAGAACTATGGCCATGAAATATGGCCATTCTTGTTAGAAATACGGGAAATTACCCATTTAAATAAGTGGACAAATAATTTCACACACAGATCATTGCATTAAGGCGGCTCCACACTCGTTATTTGGCGACCAGCGAGCAGCCGATTGCCGAATTCTAAGTAAAGTGGATGAGTTGCTTTCTATTTGCCGAGTGACGAACATTCGGCGCTCGATCCTACCCACCGCGTGTTGGTCTTTTGGACACATCAAAGAGGCGAACATTTGCCGAACACATCAGCTGCTCGGGATTGGGCGAGCGGTAGCTCGCTGCTCGGCGAATGCCGAATGTGCGGAGCCGCCTTTAGACGCACAGGCACTCAATCAGTGCGCCGCGATGACCCCTCTGGTTTTACTCCCCTCCCCGCGAAGGTCCCTGCCCCCACTACTTGCACTTTCGCCGCTCTCGCGGGCAGATGCTCGGCTCTTGAGTGCAGAATGCCCGCGGGAACAAGCGTTGGGCAGGCTATACCAACAAACTGTGCACAGAGCACGCGGATACAATTAAAAACAGCCGAATCAACAGTTCCAATCTTTGACAGACGTGTGGTACAGGTAGATTTTGGAGGCGGATAAGTAGCGAGCGCGCCTTCCGAGTCTGCGAAAGCAATCCAGCGAGACGATCGATAATAAAATGCGTTTTGTCCGGCTCTACTGATAAGAGAGATATGCATAATTTGTTTTGGATATCTTGCTTAGGACACTATAGAATGTGGCAGGTCTATCATTCACCCGTCAAGGACACAGTGTAAAAATAAGAAAATAATACTATTAAATGTTATTGTTATAAAACTGCTTGAACTTTGATTTCGAGAACTATACTGTTTAAAAACGAATAACTTGTTTGCCTAATAAATTATTTACTTAAGACAACTATTTGGTTATTTACTAAAGAACTGAATGAAGATGAGGTACTACAATTCAATCCAAATAAAGGACGAAAAAAGGTTCTAACGAATACCTAGAACAAATGATTTTATTGCAATGCATAAGAGAGACGCACTGTATAACAACATTGTTTGTGCATACATCATTTCAAGAATTTAAGCTCACATTCTTCAAAATTTAGAAGAAATATAGAGAAATTATTTCTTTTCCTGAATGAATTTTATTCCTTGGTCGCGAAGTATTTGCGCCGAAAATAGTCGTAATTTTTAAACAACACACAAAGATATTAATTATGTCCGCATCGCCATATCCATGTCATTTCCGCGTAGAAAACTATCATACAAAAAAAAAGTGACACACCCCAGAGAAGAAAAGGTTCCAGTACGTTATCCAATGTGACGGATTGGACAAAAGATGGTATTTCTCTTTTAGAGAATCCCATACGCCAGGAAAAGTTCTTTCAGAACTCTCACTCAAATATTTGATTATCCCTGTTTCCACCAGTCTTTGTAATAAGCTGTTTAAGTAGTCGCGAAGTGCCCAATCTTTTCTGACAGGAAAAGACATAAAGGCCGGATTCAGAAGGCATTGTTGCACTTTACGATACATGGATCGTCTGTTTCTTAATGTATGGCTCGAATGCAATAACATCTCAATTTTCTCTTCGTAGTCTACTATAGCTGGATCACCGTCAGCTAGAGCCTTTTTCACTTCAATCGCATGCGTTTGAGCAGAATAATTAGTAAACTTGAGAGCCAACTTGTATGCGATGTCTTGTTGATCGACATTCTGAAGGAACAGTTCACTTATACCAGGGTAAGCATATATTTCGTTATACTTTTGGTCTACTTGTTCTAAAGTATCTATCTCAACACCTTGTCCTGGAATTATGAGAAACTTCATAAAACATCCAGAAAAACTGTTGACGACAATGAGACTGAAAGAGCTCAGCCAGATCATGAGCAAACGGTGGTCTTTCCTAAACGAGCCTGTAAGGAAAGTTACATATATTTCGTGGGTGGCCTGAACTGCGCTCATTTGATGAGAATACTTCAGCGCAGCCGTAAATAGTAACAGAGTAATGGCGATAGCGGTCCATGTTGCGGGGGAGAAAGAAAGCAGAATACTACGTTTCACTAAACCAGCACGCGGCACCATTACACACAAATTATTTTGCATGTGCGGGTAAAGATACTCAATTTTGTCCATTATCTTAACCTGCGGGTAGACTGCATCACCGTAAATGTCTATTTCATTGTGTAGTAAGAAGAGATGTTCGTCAAAACGTCTTGATTTTTCCATGGCTTCAGCTAGAAGGGTGCAGCCATCTAAATTTCCTGTGTGTTCGGCAAGTATGCGCATGATATTTGCAGCACGTCCTAAGGTGTTCCAGACGCTGTTTGGTGGCAGCGAGCAGTAAGTGATGGACATTCTTCCAGGCACAGGCATGCCAAAACGAACCTGAGCAGACAATTAAGAGGATTTTTACATTTGGCAAAGAAGAACGCAAGCGCAAGAGAGATCAGGAATACTAAAAAATCTCACAATAATTATTATAATTAAAATATTGGATAAGTGACATGAAATCAAAATTAAAATTACCAATAACCAAAAGTTCGTGTTAATTAGCATTTGACACCACCTTTTTGTTGTATACCGCGTGATATACTAGTTGGAACATATTTGTAATTATTACTCGTTCACTTTACATTTGCAGACGGAGCGCTGCGATCTGTTTACATGAAGTCACCGCCGACTGAATGAGAAACGCGCGTCTGCAGTAAATACTGACCGTTTATAATATGATATAGATGGCGGTGAGCAGCACACAGAACCCTGGCAGAGCAAGAACATAACCATTAAGTAGTAGATAAGTGCAATGAAGAAATAAAAATATTGTACGGGAATGTAGTGAACAGCGAGTGGTGTGATCTATTTTGTTGTATATTATCTTAATTATTTAAGGGCGCGACTCCAGCTCACTGTCAGAAAGACATAATTCGTCAGATGTGCCCGAAGCGCTAGTTCTGCCTTCGGAGACAGCTGATTGACATCGGCACCATTCGTGTATTCTCGGTTGTGTGTTCGGGCCTTCGCTTTCAAAACAACATTAGTTCCTAATTCTGCCGTCTGCAAATGTAAAGTGAACGAGTAATACAACACTCATAAGGGGGAAATAACGTGTATGAAAATAGAAAACCCCTTTTTCTGGATACTTTATTTTTCTTCACATTTTATAGTTTGTTCCAAAGTACACGTATGCAGTTTCCCTCTAGCACTTGTAGGTATTGATTTTGATGCATTTACACAAGATATTGATATTGAAGTGTTCACAGAAAACTGATTAACTATTCAACCATTCGTAAATGTAAAACGAGACATTTTTCCTCAAAAAAGTATGGTAAACATTTCAAGGCAACTCTTTTTTTGAATTAACTGGCGTGAATAAATTCGAAATAATCGTTAAACATCTTACATTAGGTTTTGCTGCTGGTGACTGGTACATTGCAGTTGATAGGTTGCTGATTGGTGAATGAAGTATAAGATCCCGTGGCAACAGGTGATCGTGATGTCCATTTGCCGTTGTGAGCTTAAAGAACAGGAGGATTAAGCACATCCTCTTATGGGAACTCGAAATCATGATACGCGGTGCTCCAGTCGTGTGAAATAAGGAAGCGAGAGTGGTGCAGCTAGAAAATTAATAATCGGCCTGAATCAAGAAAAATGACAAAAGTTTATTTCCTTATATCGATGAAACAAACATATTTACTATTTCAACAAAGCGCTCTGCACGTAGCGTTTGCCGATCATATCTGATACCGTACATCTTTGTGTACCAAGTAAAGTGTATCGTATTCAAGCTGAGAAAATAGAGATGTTTATATGCTGACGTTATTTCTACATTTTTGTTTGAGAATTTTATGAGAAAAATTCAAGTATCATTATTTTGTAATACAATAATTAATAATTGTTAAAATATTAATCATCTAAAAAGTAATTAGAATTTAATAAAATAAATGAATTACACCAGTCAACATGATTTTGGGCGTTTTTCGTGTATCTGCGTTTCTTTAGACTAAAATGAAGTTCAGTGGTTTAGTGATGATCCTAATTTTTATGTGGTAGGGCATTGCCTTTATGTTTTTATGCTTTCCTCCTTATTTTTAACTAAAGTTTGTTCCGAGCGACTGCCAATTTGCCTTTCACCCTTGAAGAATGGAGGTGTAATATAAAATGCGTGAAGAAATGCACGTTTGGGATTTGTGGAATTATTGTTGCTAATATTTGATTAATTATTGTTGGTAACATCTGCATTATAATTTGTGTTATGTTTGAATATTATTTGTGTAACTGAGCATATGAGGTGTGGTTATGTTCTATTTGTTATTAAATTCCATTTGTGTATGTGATTTATAAGTCTTTGTTGTGGTATGTTTGTGAGTGGGTTTCATTTTCATGTATATTTTGTGATTGTAGGGTTTGATATTGGTTATTGTGTTGGAATTGTTATTGGATTCTTTTTCTTTTTGGAAAATACCTGCATTGATTCAAAGAAGCCATATGATTTTCTTTACATCGAGTACAAATTGGGGGTGGTGGGTTTGTTGATTGTAATGATTCAGTCTTTTGTCCAATGATGTTCTGCACTGAAGCCACATTTTGGGGCCATTGCGCAATAATTTTTTGCGTGTCCATATTTTTTGTGTGCTTTATTTAAAGCATTGCTTTACATTGAGGTGGGCCTTGTGGTTTCCTCCTTATTTCTACTTTAACAATGCAATGAAGCAATTTATCTAGTTTAAATATTTATTTTCCTTCAACTGAGTTTGTAATTCTAAAGCAACTACTTTAAAGGGTAATGTTCTCTGTTAGTCAGTCTAGTTACCTTTTTATTGGATAATTTAGACTTTCTAATTCATTATAAATCTCCTCTTCAGTGAATATTAGGGGTACGTTTTTTATTTCAACTGATACTTTTTGTTTCTAATTGTACACTGTATGTATAATAAGGAACATTTTTCTCTTCACAATATTTTCTGACTTTTCGATAGTCGATAACATTTTTCAGTAATATTTTTACCGAATTTCCTGTGGTATAAAGAGTAAATGTATATGGTATAAAGATATCTCGTTGACGCCATCTTTTGAGACTGACGCATCTGGTTGTGCTCTTGATTTTTTTAGATTTATCTACTATTTTTAGCGATCTGACTGCATTTTGTGTGTTTAAGTGCTTTCATTACTTGTTGCAGGTTAGCTGGAAATATAATTTTGGCTGGTTTTTTGCTCTAACCAAGACGAACCAACAGCTAACGAATTTTAAATATTACTGAACCTTAACGAACTTCAGAATTACGAGTTAGTGATCAAGTGTCAACATCTATAAACAGAGCAGTTTATTTTCGATTTTATATCACTGTTTTAACTTAATTACTGAAATATTTATTCTATTTTTGTGAGGGGGGACTATTCAGTTTATTTTATTTTTGTGGCAGTGATTATTCAGTTAATATGAACGTTACGAGGAGGGTGTATCGTATAGTTTTGAATTTGTTTCAAATCTTATTCAATATTTTTAAGACAAATTTCAGCTAATATCTTTATCTATTTACGGTAAAGTATAGTCGACATTGTATTAAACAGTTGCAGCTTAAGTGAACGAAAATACGTAACCGCATTGCCAAATTTCTTAAGTACTAGCTTTTAATAGATTTTGTATGATCTAGGCTGTCCGGGTGACGCCGCGTCGAAGGCTGAGGTGCCGACGTTTCGACCGACATGTCACGGTCCTCTTCAGGGCTGTATTGCCATTGTCGCAATACAGCCCTGAAGAGGACCGCGACATGTCGGTCGAAACGTCGGCATCTCAGCCTTCGACGCGGCGTCACCCGGACAGCCTAGATCATGACTCTGGCCGCGGAAGCCTTCGATACCAATAGATTTTGTAGTTAGCATACCTTCTCTTTCTTGTATCGAATCTTAATTTTTAATTTATCGAATACACATAAATATTACACTTAAAATATTAAGCTAGGTGACTGTTGCTTTTATCTGAGTTTTCTTGTATTTATTCCAATTTTATCACGTACTTTAACACGCATTCGTGACATGGCTACTGTTCTTTCTACTCTTTTTACTCTCTACACCCTCAAAGCCGACCTTCTGAAAGCCTTCACACACGTAAACAGTAATTTAGATAAACATATCCGAAGGCTGGAAGAGGTCGTTCTCTACAATGACGGTTGGGCACAAGTAGGCAACACTGCGAATTTTCCCAACCGTGCACCCGTGACTGCACATAAGACACAGACACCACATCCAGTCGCAATTCAAAACAGATTTAGTGTTTTAGATTATGAAACAGATTTTCCTCGCCTTCCTGATCCTCACAACCCTTCCCTTCCATCGACAAATACATGCACAAACCAACGCAAACAGGCTAGGAAGCGTGTCAAAACCAAAACACGTAAAGCTTCGCATCCTAGCCCACTTGAAAACAAAGCCATTCCTACTGAGCCTAAAAAACAGGTACTTATTTTAGCTGACAGCCATGGTCGCCATCTTTCCTCCATTCTCAGTAGCAAGTTACCCCCCAACTACTCAGTCTCGTCTATTTTTAAACCTAATGGGAGGTTTGCAGACGTGACTGCAGAGTTGGACACTCACACGAAGACAATGACCAATCAGGACACAGTCTTTATCAATGTGCCGCCCAAAATACTAACATTGTAGTCTCGACTGCCCTTCTGGTACAACAGGCCAACACTCTGCAGCGAGATTAAGCACGCAAACCAACAACTAAAACTGCAACTGAGAGAAACAGATGTAACACTTTTTGAAATGAATTTCCTCTCAGTAAAACACTTCACCCGGCACGGTCTCCACATGAACCTTGCTGGAAAACATGCAGTCGGTGAAAAGCTTGCACAATACATCATCAACTCCAGTCCTACGCAGCCTCCTGCCAAAAATCCATCCCTTTCACCTTCCTTACGTTCCCCACCCCCCACCCTTATTCTGAACCCTCTTACCCCCTCCTGTGAACCTACTCCCGTTTCTTCCATTCCCACTACCAATGACGCCTCTATTTCCTCACAACCTGTGACTGCTGGGACACATTACAACCTTCGACCACGCACTCGAGGTAAAAATGGAGTAAATATATAGCAACAACAGTCAGATGCAGCAGAAAAACATTCGTGTAGGTACTTGCAAAAAATAAAGATATTGCACCATAATGTTCAATCCCTTTCAAATAAAACTGAGTTTATCGAGGCAGTTCTACAGAGCGATTTAAATCAAATGGATGTTCTTTGCTTTACAGAACATTGGTTATCTCCTAATGAACTTAGCATTTTCCAAATTCCAAACTTTTACCTCGCAGGCTATTATTGTAGAAAAAGAGAATCTCATAAAAGTCCTGCATATGGAGGTTCTTGTATTTACGTTAAAAACAATATTGATTCTATCTCCTTGACGGAATTCAATGAGTATTCCGTTGAAAATGTTTTTGAAATTTCTGTTGTACATCTTCCTGTGCTAAAAATGATATTGCTTTGCATCTACAGGCCTCCAACAAAGAGAGCTGCAGATTACATTTTGTTCTTAGAAAAACTAGAGATAACACTAATCAAAGTCATCAATCGCTCTTGTGAATCCATTGTTGTATGTGGAGATTTTAACATTGATTTTCTGATCGAATCTTGCGAGAAAGAGCAGTTTCTTAACTTAATTAATTCCTTCAATTTAGATATTACAATAAAAGTACCTACACGGATCACAGTAAATTCAAAGAAGGCAATCGATCAAATTATAATTAACAAAACAACTACTCGACATGAAATTGAAACAAAAGATTTAGGATACAGTGACCACGATGCACAAATTCTTACCATTATACGAAATGCGAACAATGACACAATAAATAATACACGTATGAGTAGAGTGTTTTCTAAAAGTAAAATAAAATTATTCATTGATTACTTGCTGCAGGAGTCATGGGACGCGGTTTATAATACTATTGATACAAACGATAAATATTATTCTTTTTTTTCAACGCTTTCATTTCATTTTAACACTTGCTTTCCCCTTCAGAAAAGAAAATTAAATATTTCACGCAAAAACAATTCTTGGATAACACAAGGGATTAGAACATCATGTAAAAACAAACGAGTTCTTTCTTTCATTTCTAAGCATCATAACGTATCTCAAGATTTCCTCCTGTACTTTAAAAAATACAAATCATTGTTAAGAAAAGTCATAAGGCAGGCTAAAATCATGAAACACGATCAGGATATTTTGAACTCAAATAACAAAACAAAATCAATGTGGGATATAGTAAAAAATGCGACCAAACCAACTAGAAACCTTGTAGAGAATGTTGTTTTAAAAGATAACGATAGAGATGTGAACGATCCGGCAACAGTGGCTAGTTTCTTTAACCAATACTTTTCGAGAATTGCTGTCGATCTCACTAAGGGTTTTCAGCCACAAAATTCAACATCTGACGTTTCCCTAAAAATCTTAGACACTATGTTCGTTTCCGAAACCTCTTCCTATGAAATTCTCAAAATAATCGGTAAATTAAAAAATAAATATTCGGCCGGTTTAGATGAATTTCCGGATTGTTTGTTAAAAACGTGCGCGCCAGCCATTAAAAAACACGTTAACTCACATATTTAATGCATCCTTATGCACAGGAATTTTTCCAGATATTTTTAAAACAGCTAAGATTAAGCCGCTCTTCAAAAAAGGCAACAAAAATGAAGTTCAAAATTATCGGCCAATTTCTCTTTTGTCAGTTTTTTCAAAAATATTAGAGACTTTTTTATGTGCGAATGGAAACCTTTCTCAATAAACACGACGCGTTTTCAAATTGCCAACATGGATTCCGGAAATCAAAATCTACGGAAACAGCCATTTTTTCTTTTCTTAAGGATGTTGCCTCATCATTGGATCAAAACGAAGCAACTATTGGAATATTTTTAGATCTTTCAAAAGCTTTTGACGTCATTGATCATAACATTTTACTTTCAAAATTACCTTCGTATGGAATCCGTGGTATTGCTCTAGATTGGCTATGTTCGTACCTTAAACAACGATCTCAGAGAGTAGAAATACCTTACTGGAATGATGGAACTTTATGTACACACCTTTCCGGTTCTTTGCCAATTGCACGTGGAGTCCCACAAGGATCGATTTTAGGCCCTATTCTCTTCCTATTATACGTAACTGACATGCCCTTAGCGATTCGAAACGGAAGAACAGTTCTCTTTGCAGATGATACAAATATTCTTTGCAACAAAGAAACCGTAAATAGTACAATATCAGACGTTTCAAATTGGTTCCGTAATAACAAATTAACAGTAAATGAAAAGAAAACTGTTTCAATGCAGTTTTCCATATCAAATAAAAAATTCTGTACTCCATTGAAAATGAACGGTGTGCCATTGACTGATGTTAATGTAACAAAATTTTTAGGTCTATCAATTCAGTCAAACCTCAAATGGAATGCCCACTTAAATGAATTGAACACAAAATTAAGTTCATTATGCTACGCGTTCAGAATTCTTTCAAATTCCGTCAGCCTTCATACAGCTCGTTGTGTATATTTTGCCAATGTTCACTCCCGCCTGAGATATGGCATAATATTTTGGGGAAACACATCTTATAGCTCACAGACTTTCAGATTACAAAAAAAATTGTACGAATAATAAGCAAATCCAACCCACGTGATTCTTGTAAGTCACTCTTTATTAATCTAGGAATTTTACCATTACCTTGTCTCCTGATTTACGAATCAGTAGTTTTTGTCAAAAATGACTTACTTAAGGGCGGGAAAATATTTTCAGCAAACGCCGATGTCTAAGAGTATAACACACGACGTAGTAATCATATTCACCAGGTGGCAGTATCAACAGCTCACTACAAAAAATTCGCATACAATTCATGTACATAACTCTACAACACTTTGCCAGAAGGCATTAAACGATTAAATTCAATAGAAAAGTTTAAGTCCCAAGTAAAATCGTTTCTGCTGCATAACTGTTTCTATACAATTCGAGACTATACCGAGCATCAAAAAGGAAAGTAGAATTAATTTTAACAATGATAGTTAATGTAATTATTTATCATTTGGACTGTATAATTCTAAAGAACCTGTAACAAGTATTGTACCACAGTTTCTGGGTTGATGGCCTCCATCTCGATCAGGTTTTTCGTCCAGTTTACCTGATCCTTGAGCAAATGCTGAGATGGTCCCTTGTTTTGCTTCTGGACATAAATGTAACTTCATTATTTGTGCACGTCTTCTGAATTTCAGTGGGAAATATAGTTATTCAAATTATCGTTTTTCATATTATCGCGGCAAAAAGTATTATTCTTTCATGAAGAACATGAGAGTTCAGGGCAGGAATTTATAGCTAATTTACCTTTGAAAATATATTTTATTATATAGGAGCGAATATTTTGTCAACAAAACTCGAAAAAAAACCTCTCTTTTCTGCATTCAAAATTCGACTAAAATATGGTTTAGGATAGAGACCACAGAATTATGAAAACGTGCACAAAATTCACTTCTCCCCATAGCTCGTCATACGCAGTTTTAACTGTTTTTTGACGTAAATAAATAAAAAAATAAATCCGTTTTCTACTATTTGTGTTAAATCGTTCATTAGAAGTGTTATGTTTCCTGAGTTTCTAATGCATATCGGAGATATTTTTACGCTTTCTGGTAGTAGTTCTGTATTATTTACATTTTCATTTGGTTCTACTGCTTCTGAGATTGAATATCCATTTACAGTCCAGTCAAATGATGCTCAAAAGGGCCCGAACCAGGAAAAAATTCCGGAAGTTTTTTCTCAGCGGTTCTATATGTTTTTGGGGGTGCTGCATTCGAATTTTATGGTTCCCACTTGAAAAAAAATCGGCTTTACAGAGAAAATTGCAACAAAAAACTAAACAATTCGCCCTTATTTTTGGTTTTCGCTTATATCTTCAAAACTATGCGTTTTATCGAAACAATTGTTTTTAAACAATAAAAGTAGATACAATTTTCTACAAAACGTATATATTAGCTTCAAATTTCTAAAAAACCGTTTAGGCCCTAGAGCGCGCTGAAAAACTGTTACTTTTTGGGTCTCTGGCCAAAGTGGGAGAATAGCTCTATTCTGCCAACCTATCTCGCGACGGCGCTCTAGTTTTACTTTATCGTGCTTGAGAACAACTAATGTGAACACATTATTGGTACTGTCAAATGACTAACACTCCGTATTCAAAGAATCAGTAGGGAAATATTTGCTCGCGCGGAGTATCTATAAAACCTTGATACAAAAAACATAAGGTATATGAGCTTTAACCGTTTTTAGATGTGGAAGAAAATTACCTTCAATCACTTTAATCAATTATTCAATGAAAAATTAGTATTCCTAGTCACTGTTTCCAATAAAACTGAAAATAGTTTTGCATCGCTGATTCTACCTCATCAAAGCAGAGCCTGACTATGATTTGAGTTCTACTCTTCTTTGGCGACAAATGTAGTGCTTTCATGCACATCACTTACGCATGTGCATCAGCAGCTGACAAGTTATTTACTGCTTCTACGCAATATACTATAGAACGTCCAAAATTATCATTACAATTTCTCGCGAGTCATAAAACAGTTTCTCTAGCAAGTAATTTCCTCACAGGATATACTAGATTTTGTTTTGAAGGAAACATTTTGATTTGTTTCTTCGCGAATTCTCGTGGTTCCGCCACTCCACAAACAAAACAATGAGTTTTGAAGAAAAAGTAAGGTAGGGCCTATAGATGAACGTAGTTGTGATTCAGCCGCCTCTTGAGCTCTCTGGACGTAAGCAGAAATCAATTTTTCTTTTCCATGTTGCCTCCGATGCTTACCGGGAACTTCAATTTGTGTGCTACATTTAAATGAAAAACTTACCGTCTCTCTAGCTTCAACAAAATAATCCAACTCCTTTTCTTTCAGAGAAGTCTGTGTTCCATCTTCCAACGTTTTATCACAAATAGCCCACTCTCTGCAATGCATTATGTACAAGTAATAAAACTGCAAATATTACAGGTTCATGTTATTTTACAATTAGTTCGTGACGTGGCAAACTATCATTACATTGACTGCCGATCTCGCCCCAGAGCGTAAGGCTGGGTTATCGCTGAAGGAGCAATCACACGTTGGTGCGTGGTGTAAGGTGATATTTCAAGTACAGTAACGAGCCGGCACATGAAATATTTCGTGGAATATGCAAGTTAGAGATTTCCGAAACTTGTTACTAGGATCTGGGTATTACGCGCGAGAATCTGAATTATCTCTATCTCTGTCGTTTTCTTGGGAATTGTACAGTATATCCCTGTCGGAGATTTGCAGTCTAAGTTTGCATGAACTGCATAATGTGGTGGTAACAAAAGTATCTTTAGAATTACAGCTGGAGGAGATGAGATAGTTGGGAAAGAGAGAGCAGGAGATATTGAGTGTAAGAAACGGAGGTATCGCTTCTCAGCAAATACCATTCTTGCTCGGATCAGGTGTCATTCTCCATTGCAACGTTACGTCTAATTGAGCCATAAATCAATGCACGTAAATCTGTGTAACCCATCTGTGCACATAAATCAATGTAACCCATTTCTGCACACTCTATGATAAAATTTTTAAAAAATACTCATTGTTTTTCCCTCAGACAATTACATAATTATTGGCAAATCACTCACATAGATATCTTGTTTCCACGTCAGTGATTAGTTAATAATGAGATAACTAATGTTCGTAATTGAGAAAACAATAATCACATTTAAAAAAAACATACGTTGGCAATTGGATATGATGTTGTCCGCCGACGTTGTCCGCTGATTCCGTACTCTCGTTTTATTCCACAGTGATACTCAATTTTTTAACCTGAATTTTGCATTTCCAAATATCTATGAAATTTTCTGGTTCAATATTTTTGTCCAATTCTTGAAATTTCCTCATTAGTATTATGTTTACTTTTACTCATGATTTGGCATATGTTGACGTAAAATATTATCATTACAAATTTTTTATGAATATATTGTATTGCAGGGAAAGTATTGTCGTAAAAATTTTCTTTTATCCCTCTCATTTTGATTACCTAATGCTTGGATTTTCAGATACTCCACGCGAGAACGAACACGACCCTGTTGATGCCATGAGTATCTGAGTGTTGATAATTTAACAGCCATTTATTTGTTCCCAATAGCTATTTTCAAGCATGGTGAAGTGAAACTAGAGCACCGCTACGAGGTAGGATGGCTAGCAATAGCTATTTTCATTCTTTCGGCAGAGGCCCAAAAAGTAAGTTTTTCAGCGCGCTCTAGCACCTAAACCGTTTTTCAAAAATTACAAACATTAAAGAAAAATTACAAAAATTAATGAAAACTTATGCATTTTGAAGGCAATTTTACCTACGTTAATTTTGTAAATAACAATTGTTTCTATAAAGCAAGTAATTTTGAAGACATAGCGAAAAACTAAATGCAGGGTGAACTTTTTAGGGAGTTTTCGCAATTTTCTCTGTGAAGCCGACCTTTTTTGAGGTGGCAAATATCGAATTGGAATTCAGCACCCCCAAAAACGTATGGAACAGTTGAAAAAAATCCCCCGGAATTTTTTCCTGGGTCATGTACCTTTTGACTGGACCCGGGAAATTAAAGTAGAGTCTTGTTGCACTATTATTTAGCACTCTATGCTTTGCGTCACTATAATCACTTACTTTTATAGGTTCTCTTTTTACTTTCCCGTATACGTACGTATACACGGAGTGATATACGTAGTATAGGGAAAGTTATGTAATGCTGCGCGAAAAAATGGCCAATTTTCGGCGCAAAAAAATTAATTGCCGGGCCGTGAAAACGAATAAGTGGATAAAACCAGTTGCTAAATTAAGAAAAAAAAAATCCCCTAACACGTGGTGTGGTCAAAATCCATGATTTGTTGCTTCTTTATACTTAAAAATCGATTGACGGCATTTGTCTGTCTGTCCGTCTGTTCGTCTGTCCGTCTGTGGTCAACGCTAGCGCCTAAACCGTTCGGTCGATTTTCTTCAAAATTGATATTCCCCAGTCGATCTGATTCTAGTCGAAGCTTTGTGATTTTGAAAAAGATTATTTAAAATTTGGGGGTACTTTATATGAAGCCCCCCGGGGATTTTCAACATTTTCTCAAAAACTGCTCCAAATTTCTTCTTTAAATTTCTTGTATGAATAGAGGAAAATACACTTTTTAACATGGCATAGGTCCGATTTTCACGTACAGCTCTCAATTTTCGAAAATTGTGAAAGTTTGAATTTTTTTCGGCGTCTTTCTCCAACTACAAAATTGAAGATAGAGATTTTTTCTTCAAATAAAATTTGTTCTGCATATTGAGTTCTTTAATAAAGGTCATGTAAATGTTTTTCACAATTTTGGTAGTTTTCGTGCAATATTGCGTGCAATATGTGCAATTTTAAAAAATTACAAAAGAAAATTTTCTCAAAAACGGCTCCAAATTTATTCTTTAAACTTTTGGTAGGGATAGTGGTAAATGTACTCTATCAATGACATAAAAGCCATTTTGGTCTATCGGTTGTTTTTTTCAAAAATTACCAAAATGTAAATTTTTTACTTGTCTCTCACGTCGTTAATATTTACATTATCGGCGATTTTTTTACATTATTATATTTTCGAGTATATATGCTATAAATAATGTCAAGTAAAGTTTCTCGAAAACACTACCGTTTTCTGTGAAAAGTAGCTCAAATTTCGGCATTTTCAGAAATGCTCAAACGTCATTTTCTCGTATATGGCTGCAATTTTTTTCTTGAAACTTTTGTAACGGATAGTGCTAATTACACTCATTAGTATAGCGTGAAGTTTATTTTGAGTTTTTTGTTTTTGTTTTTTCAAAAATTATATAAATGTAAATTTTTTGAAAGATCTCTCACATCTTTAATATGCACATTATCCGCAATTTGTAAAGATGATTATATTTGTGAGTGTAAGTGCTTCAAATAACTTCAAATAAAGTATTTTGAAAACTCAAAACTTTTCTGTGAAAATGAGCTTCAAATTTCGCATCTTTAGTAGTGCTAAATCGCCATTTTCTCTTAAACGGCACATACTTTTTAAAAGAAAATTGCCATTAACGGCTAGGTTTTTGTGCTCTTTAATATTCTAAAATTAATGTTTCTGTTCTACCAATAGGAAACCGAAAAATTAAGAAAATGACAAAAAAAGTACTTTTGTTGATGATAGGATGGTAGCTGGCAAGAAAGAGTATGTGGCAATTCCGAATAGCTAGCGAAGACCCAGGAAAATAGAAAACTAATACGGGAAAGTCTGTGCCATTCTGTTTCTGTTTTTTGACAAATAAATAAATAAAATAAATACGGTCATGCTTAATTTTTCAAAATACGAGTAGTTTTTCTTTAATTTTGTGACAAACGTAATAGGCCGCTGTAAATTTACTGCGCTTCGGACAGCTGGATGCGTCGTAAATTAGAATGTGCAATTTTGTATATTATTTCTTTCTTCGTTTCTTACATTCGAACTTTGTTATAGACTTACACATTAATATTTTAGAAATTGTTTATTTTGAAATATTTGAAATAAGTAAAAAGAATTAATAGCTCTCAGAATAGCGACAATGCAGGGGTCTGCAACAATGGAATTCACTTTGCGCTCGCGAATATCTGTGAATTAGTGTCACTGTTGTGACCTGTATGGAAAGGAGTTATAATTGTCTAATTTATGTTGATATTTGCAGGCAAATACTTAGTTTTGCACCAAATGCTGTACCATTTGTAGTGAGTAGAGAATTGGTTGCATGGTTTTAAAATACTCTTCCCTAATCATGGCCCAATGGAAGGCATTTCTATATTTCCAGGGTATCAGGCTTCTTTTTCCAATACAGGGTTACAAAACTTTTGCATTCTATTTTTGTGAAGTTGTAGAATTCACATAGTTCTGACAACACTGCAATGGAAATAGTGAGTTCCAAGCGAAGATGTTAGTAGCGCATAAAGTGCAATATTACAGTAGTACTTAGCTGTTTCCTCTAATACGGGAAAGTAAGTGCTGTTGTAGCACCACTAGTTTTGTCAGTTGATGATATGCACTTGTTTCATGTTTTTTTTGATATTGATACTGATGTTGTTGTTGTTGTTGATGATGATGTTCACTGGTGTTTCCTGCTACTCTACCTTCTGTTGGTTTCCGACAGTTTATGCAAGTTCCACATGAGCATGTGGAACACGTTTGTGCTACTGCCTCCCTGCTGTTCGTTGAGTCGGTCAGTGAATGTTGAAGCTGTTGTAGTACTTGGTTTTGTTGCTCTAATTTTTGAAGATGTTCTTGTAGCATATGATTTTGATATAGGTGATGTTGGTATTGCTGCTGTAGATCCGCCATTTAGTTTTCGTGTGAGAATTGCGAATTCACTAGTGTTGTTACTTGTTCCCTCATTATTTAATAGTTCTATGGAAGTGCTGACATGTCCTCCTAGGGGGACATCTTCTGATAACATTTTAAACACTTCTTATTTGGTTGAGTTATTTACTCTAGTACTTACTGCTTTTAGTTCTGTGTTGTCACAAACTGGAAATAAATTCACTTTATGATTTTGTCTATGTGTCGTTGTATTCGTACTGAAATGTAATTGTTCGTATTGTAATTTTGCCACAATGGTGCAAAACGGTCGTGGACTATGCCTATGCAGAAAAAATATCGATCGCTCGAGCACTGATATTGTCGAAGGATAATCATAGATCAGAGCGTGTTCTGAAATTCTGTTTACGCTTCTGTTAAGCTGTTGAGTCAAATGAATGATACGTTTAGATCAATATTTATTCACAGGAAAAAAGGTTTTACACATTTTTTTGCCTATTGGTCATGACTGCCAGTTCCCGTCTCTGCCTCCGTCTCTGCCTATCTTTCTGCCAGTTTATCCGCCTCTGTATGCATTCATCTCCATTCCTATCCCTCTCTCTTGATCTCTCTATCTCGCTCCCTAAGTCTTTCACTCCCCATATCTTTCTGTCCCCTCCCTAAATCTCTCTCCCTCTCTCTCCCTAACTCACTCTCTCTGTCCCTCTCTCTCCCTAACTCACTCTCTCTGTCCCTCTCTCTCCCTAACTCACTCTCTCTGTCCCTCTCTCTCTCTAACTCACTCTCTCTGTCCCTCTCTCTCCCTAACTCACTCTCTCTGTCCCTCTCTCTCCCTAACTCACTCTCTCTCCCTCTCTCTCCCTAACTCACTCTCCCTCCCTCTCTCCCTAACTCACTCTCTCTCCCTCTCTCTCCCTAACTCACTCTCTCTCCCTCTCTCTCCCTAACTCACCATCTCCCTCCTCTTTCTCCTTCCCTCCCTCTCTCCCTAAATTTTTCTCTCTCTCCGTCCCTCCCTCCCCTTCACCTTACTTCCTCTATCTAATAATTGTGTGAATGATTTATAATTTCTATTGTTTTAATAACTTTATAATAATTTCTAATAACGCAAGCGGTGAGCGCAGCGGAAAGAAGCGAGTGGTTCGCGCCGTTCTTTGAGCCGGTGGCCGCGTGGCACGCTGCCTGCGAGGCGCGCAGTCGTAATGAAGGCGTGAGTGCGCACCTCCGAGGCCTTGACCCGCTGCTGACCGCGCGCCGCGCGCCGCCTCTGGCGCAGGAATTTCGGGTTTCGCGCGTTGAACGAAGCGCCGCGCCGCGCCGCGCCGCGCCGTCGCGGAACGGCAGACGCCGCCGGTGGGGAACTGGCAGCGGCGAAAAACGGCGTGATTTTTCTCGGACCTCCAGCGTAATAAGTGTAGTTCGTATTTTTTGAAAATTTTAGGGTATTAAGTACAAAGTGGCTGGATTGTTGCTGATTTTAGGATTTTCGTAATTCTAATTTATCTGTAACTTCTCTACAATTATTAGAATTGTATTTATATGCGTAAGGGATACTTTTGACATCATTCTTAGAGTGAAAGTCTCATTGTTCAAAAATCACATTGTACATCATCGTATCTGGTATCATTCATGTCAAAGGAAACTTTTGCTAAATCGGAAATAACACATGCACGATTTGATCACTCTCAATGTCCGCAAAATTTTACTATTTATGTTCAATTAACTTCAAAACAAGTTATGAAAATGTAAGCTGATGCAATAGATTCTGCGACCACTCTGAACTTTCTTATGACCTTTAATACGCTGCAGAAGAGATTGAGAAGTACACAAAAAATTTGAAAATATTGAAAATGGAAACCAAAGAGGGTTATTTTGTTTTGTTTTTTGTATTTTATTATCTGCCTATTCAATTGTTGTAAACTTTTTCAGGAGTTTCAATTGCACATAACACAATCCAATTAGTCCAGACGCCAGCAGACAATACAGAGGTTCAAGACAACCTATAATGTAACGTGATTTATCTCGACACACTTTCATATTTCAGTAATAACTTTTTTCTGGAGTTCAATTTTGTGAAAATGTAGGCGTTATTTATTGTCTTTTAGTAGTATTTCTAAGCTCTTACCATGGTGTTTCCGCGCGAAGTAAGTTTTACTTTCCAATCCCAATTTACCTTCGAAACTTGCTTTCTGCTCCATATTAAACGCCACAAAAATTTAAAATCAGTTTTTCACCGGATCCTGTAGGATTTCGCGTCTAAAATTTGTCGTTTGTTTTTAAAATATTTTTTAATCATATGCATTTGAGTGCTGCAAGAAGCTAATAAAAAATGATTTTTACCTATGTACATTTATTTGGCAAATGAAATACTATGAAATGTTATTCAGTAGACTAAATTCAACACTAATAAAAACTAGCGTTCTCATGCGAGAATTATCGCATGTTAAACATCACCCTCTTCCCTATTCTTCCATTGCAACATTAAGAGGAAAAGTTGTAAACAAAATGTATGTATATGTTTACACAATGTATAAAGTTAACTTCCACTGCATTTACAGAAAGTCAAATACAAGTAAAAAAAAAACAATTTATATTTGAAACAAATTTTCAATAAAGGTTTGTTCACTATTATAGACAGATGATCTTGGAACAATTCACACTTCTTTAAAAACATTTGAAGTGATTGTGCAATCTTCCTTGTCAGTTTGCTTTTCCCTTTCCTTGATAGTCACAAAAATATTAGAAAACCTTTTTACTGTTGAGAAAGCTACGTTAAATGGTCCATGCAAAAATACAGGATCGGGCGAGTACAACCCTACTATTTACAAATTATTGAACTTTATTACCAAAGAGAGAGTGAAGACAATGTAAGATACGAGGTGGCAATGGTTGTTGTTACTACTGAAAAGAAGATCGAACGGAGGTGGCCGAGGAAGGCTGACAGAGACTTTGGTGGCAATAGCGTCGGTCGAATCATTAGGTGTGCGTAAAATACGAAAATAAACGAATATTGCTAGCGAGGGACACGAAATTAAAGAATTAAATAGGACAGTATACCGGAGCAGGCGCACATCTACGGTGACGAAGAAGCGAAGTAGAATGACTTTTCGAAACATCAAAATTAAATGATGATTTAGGAAATCGGAGCCGAAGAAAATATGAAGAAAGACCTTCGTGGCGGCTTCCATTTGAAGAAGGCGAAGAGGGCGCGAAGATTGGTGATGTAATAAAATAATAACTATTTAATGATTTTATAGAATTAGATGATAAGAAGTCACGACCAGAAAAGTATATGCTCAATTATTATACATGTAATATATAATAATTGAGCAATAAACACTATGTATTGATTGCACAAAGCTGATTATTGAATATTTAGTGCAATCTGAAGAAGTAGAATAAGAAAGAATTTCTAGAAAACTTGCCTATTCCTATGAATGGCCCGTCAACCAGCTGTCGTAGCCGGGGTAAGTAAAGTACATAATCGAACCCGTGTGAATGACATTAATTATATGGGGAACTTTATTACACCGTAAAATTTAATTGCATATCAAGAATATCAGAATATCAAGCATATGAGAATATCAAGAAATTAGTTTAATTTCTCATACAGTTCCAGATTTTGTGCACGTCTCTGAACAGGTGAAGCAGTATTGAGAAGCGCCGAACCAGCAAAAATGTAATAGAATGTCCAAGAAGATCTCTTGCTGTAGATTAAGGTGTGAGAAAAGTTTCAATGAGACCTTCGATCTCCAAATTGCAGGTTTTAAGGCCCTTTAGGGGTTATACAACTATTTAGATTTTTGTCAATGCTGCCCGAGTGTTGCGGATTGCGTTTGATATAAATATTTAGATGTAATTTTTCAACAAATCCTTCATATTTTTAATGTCAAAGTGCAATTCATCACGTCTCCGTAAAATTTTCTTTCTTTAGAGACCTTATTTATAAAGATTGTTTGCGTATAAGAGCCGCAAAACTCATCTTCACTACAGACATAATACGGAAATATAGGAGAGGATTAAATCTTCTACTTAAGCTCTGGATACAAAATACAGGCAATGATATTTCTAACAGGGTTTTACAAACCGGAGGAATTTTTAAAAAGTGTTTGCTCCTAGAGGAAAACACTTGATAAATTGCTGAGTACTGCTGTTTGCATTTTGTTGCTAACCTTGCTAACCTAACGGCTTTGTTCTTTGGTCTAAATTTGAGATTTTTATAAGAAAACGTTTTAAATCGGATTTGAAAGTGCCGCAGCCAAAGGTTGTCTGGTCCGACTAGGCTGCGGTCTATTCGCTCTCTCGGGAGTTGAAACGTCGCGTCGCCGCGCCCTCGCGCGACCACACAGTCGCACACGCACGCACGCGCGCGCAGCCTGCGACTTTCCACTTTAGTCATCCGCACGCGGCGCATTGGGAAGTAACCCGCTATCCTTGGCGCAAGGCCCCGCGCCTTACAAACAGGAGACGGACGGTTCCCGCTGCGATAACTGCGCTTTCCGCGGCACGCCAAGGCCTTCGTCGCCTCCGCCGCGCCGCCGCCGCCGATGGGCGTGCTGCCCGCCCCGCCCCGCCCCGCCCCGCCTCGCCCCGCTCCGCCCCGCCCCGCCACGCCTCGCCCCGTCCCGCCCCCGTTCCGCCCCCGTCCCGCCTCGCCCCCGCTCCGCCCCGCCCCGCCCCGCCCGCCCCCGCCCCGTCCCGCCCCGTCCCGCCCCGCCTCCGCCCCGCCTCGCCCCGCCCCGCCTCGCCCCCGTCCCGCCCCCGTCTCGCCCCGGCCCGCCCCGTCCCGCCCCGCCCTCGCCCCGTCCCGTCCCGCCCCGCCCCCCGCCCCGTCCCATCGTGCCTGGTCGTGCCCCGTCGTGGATCTTCTTTCTACTTTCATTTCTGCACGATTATTTAATAACTCCGAAAAACCTTAACTTCAAACCTTAACCCCAATAGAATACCATGGGTAGAAAGTACTCTCTAAGGTATGATGAAGCCTACATCCCTAGGACATGAGAAAGATCGTGGGAGAGGTAACTAGCTTACTACGTTTTTGCGGGTACTTCGTCCAGAGCAACTGCCGCGTGGTTTAAAAGGAAGGGTTTGCACAAATCACTCGGGAATAACTGTATGTCACTGGATGCCTGGCCCATGACAATCTTTGGAGAAATCAGTTGACAGATATTGTCCCAAAAGCGATATTAATTCCCATGTGATCTAATACAGCAAAGAAATTAATTAAAATAAAAAACTACGTCAGTTAGATTTCAAATTGTCACCAGCTGTATTAGTTCTGAGCCAGTATTACCGCTGTCTCTGTATCGGCTCTGACTGGGAGTCGATACAGAGTCAGCTGTCTTTCCACGGACTTCTCTCTTTTTGTGCGGATTATTATAATGCAATAAATCTTATAACATAACCAACAACTTGATCAAAACCTTTGAAATGTCAAACATTACATATGTGTACGTTTTTGAAACCTCTCACATGGTGAATATTTAGAATACATACATACTTTTTAATGTAATCTATATCTTCTATATCTATACTAATATATAGACACGAGGGCGTTGTGTTACAGCGCGATTATCTCTGAATGTATTGGACCAATGTCGATGAACCTTTTATGCTAGTTTCTTTGAAGATCAGTATTACTGGCTGTGATTTACAACCACAAACCTTAATATATTTACAGAATTTTTACTTTTCTGTTCTTTGTTCGCCTAGCATTGCATCACAGATTCCAGAGTGTATCAACTTGCAATACTTTAGCAGCGCGCCGTCAATGGATGACGACTAAGATCTATGATTGAGTTCATCAATGCACAGAATTGCGTATAGGAAAAGACCATTTTCACTGTCAATTGTCTAATCCGAAATAATTCAACGTTTTTCTGATGCTTAATATTGTCGTAAAATATTATGAATGCTTACATGAATAGTTGTAGTAAATTAAGCATGATTATTATGTATTTGCGAGTTGCACAAGTGACAGAGCGAGCGAAAACATATTATGAGTGATTTACGTACGATGCTGAAGCTGCGATGGAAGGATGCATTTTTGTAGGGAAGTGTTTTATTATAATATAGATTGAAAACGTACCTTGTGTAGTGAAGGAATAATTATTTAAATAGAGAAAGTTCGGCAAAAAGTGTAATTGAAGTAAATGAGTAATGGTAAATGGGAATTTGGAGGAATTGAATGTGTGGCAAAATTGGTTTTCAAGGTTATTGAAAACAGAACAAAGAGGTTAGTTTAGATAATAGAAAAACTTTTGTCAAGCCGAGATCTATTGTGGCCTCGGATTTTTAGAGATATTATAATTGTCTAAGTGTTTAATGGCTCCATTCCGTCAGCCACTATCTATCGAGGACCCTAAAACGCGTACTCAAATTCAATTAAAATTATTCCGAATGGATAGAGAGGAGTGGGGCAGGAAGGAGGGACTAAATGGAATTCCTCTCCCTGGCCAATAAATTATTATGCCTATTCCACTCGTGAAATTAAAACCAATAGTGTTTAACTGTACTTGTAATATGCCCCAATCAGGGCCAGTTAAATTTAATATATTTCAATTTAACTCTTAGGGGGTGCCCTCTCCCCCCCCAAGAGTTAAATTGAAATGAGTCTTTCAGAATGTCAATAAAGACCATTGAAAAATTGATCGAAAAAATAAAAAAATGTTTGTTTGGAAACAAATTATCGTTAATTTACATATTACCAAAATTAAAACATCAAGTTAATTCAAAATATTTCTAAATATTATAGTTTACGTTTTCTATAGCGTTAGTGAGTTCTGAGAAATTCATTCATTCATGAGTTTGGGGACGTAAGTTTTTAAATTTACATCTCCATCAAAACATTACACAAATTCAAAACAACTTTAAACATATTAATCACACCGAACTCACTAGAAATGAAAGAAAGCTTTGCAAAAAATGAACTCCCCACCTCCCTATGCCCCCACTTTTGGTGCCTAACTCTATGTAATCTTTTTGATTGAATACTAAGTAAATACACATGTTAAAAACGTTTTTATAGCTAGACACGTCCGAGTGTTTTTGTTCTGCCAATACTGTTGAATATCGTTGAGTTTGCTCAGCTCTTTACTGGCCATGTATGCAACAGATGCGTCAAGTTTACGTAAAAACTGGATTTTAATTTGTAAATATAATTATCATTTTGCATGATCCGTACAAAAGCACATGAAAGTTTATGCCATATTATAGACCCACCAGTGTTGTTCTGATTTTATTTGTTCATGTTGGCCGTATAACACGAACACATGCTTGAATGATAAAGTAATGTATTTATATTTTTAGAAAGTACCAAGACAAAGACGCTACACCAGTTGTCACATACAGTACACATTTTATAATAAAACATAACTAATCTTAGTTTTTATACCATATTTTAATTTATCTGTTGTAGGTATGACTGTTTTCCCTTCGTCAGAATGTTTATAGAATTATTATTGAATGTCGCTTATGTATTCAAATAATAAATTTGTAGATTTGTGGTAGTTGTAGTTAGTTTTGGAAGCAAAATATGAAGTAGGAATCCTTGCCAGGAGCAAACGGAGTACCTTGATCATCATGATATTCACTACCACTTTTCACTACTCATTTTTTTTTATTCTGACCCTCAAGAAAATGTGCGCAGATAGATTTCTATCCCCACACGTCATATACAGTTTTTATTGTTTTTTGACAAATAAATAAATACCAAAGAAATTGAGCAATTGTATACAGATTTATCACTATAGAGAAGCCCTCGTCATGATTGCCTGGAAATACGAGTAGAGCCAGTAATGTCTCGTAATTTCATTTACTTTATTTGAAATTGAATCGCCTGTTTGATTTTGACACGATGTACACAATAACACATTACAGCCAACAAAAAAAAACCGAAAGGCAAAAATTACCTGTACACGTTAAGAAAAGATTACGATTTTGTTCCAATTTTACGTAATCACCAACACAGAAATCAGTAAGTGATTGCAGTTTATTGGGAATTACTCAAGGTTCTGCATCAAAGTCGTAGAAGTTCGACGAAAAATATACAAGGTTCGCAGATTGGCATAGTCAAAAGCATATGCAACCCGCAACGCATATTACGCTGAACCACACATCATGGTACATAACTAACAGTAAGTGGGAAACAGTGTGTCCTAGGGCACTAAATAAGTTTTTAAAGATGGTGGAACAGAGAAGGAATTTTATTGAAAGATGTCAAAAAAAATAATGTTTCGATCTTTAATACAAAATATAGGACCTCTAATGAATCCGCGATTTCTGCCTCGGAACTAAAGCCCAACAGGAGCAAGGAGAGCTAGCCAAGGAGCAAGCTTCTGCGTAGTTGTACACTCATGGAACATACATCTCGCCACACACGCGCGCATCTCAGGCGTCGCGGCCGAAGCAGCTAATCCACTCCACTCGACGCACCCGCGTGGGCCCCGTGGGGTCACGTGGCCGCGGACGCCTCCCGGAAGACAGAGGCGGCGGCGGCGGCGGCGGCGGCACGGCGCAGTTCGGCTCGCGAGGGGGCGGGGCGGGATGCGGAGACGCGCGCCAACGGGACCCGCGCTACGCAGGGGCGGGCCGAACCGGGCTGGGCTGGGCCGGGCCGGCCCGCCCCGGCGCGAAAGGAATTCCAGGCTAGTCGCCGCCACCATCTCCGCCACTGCCGTAGCCATCGTCGACACCTGCCGCCGCCGCCGCCGCCGCCACCGCCAGTGCCGCCGCCACCGCCGCCACCGCCAGTGCCGCCGCCACCGCCATTGCCGCAGCCACCGCCACTGCCACTGCCGCCGCCGCCGCCGCTCACACGGCCGCCGCCACCGTCGCTGACACCACCACCGCCGCCATATCGCCGCCACACCACCGCCACACCACCGCCATACCGCCGCCACCTCCGCCGCCGCCACCGCCACCGCCACCGCCACCGCCACCGCCACCGCCACCGCCACCGCCACCGCCACCGCCACCGCCACCGCCACCGCCACCGCCACCGCCACCGCCACCGCCACCGCCATCGCCACCGCCACCGCCACCGCCACCGCCACCGCCACCGCCACCGCCACCGCCACCGCCACCGCCACCGCCACCGCCACCGCCACCGCCACCGCCACCGCCACCGCCACCGCCACCGCCACCGCCACCGCCACCGCCACCGCCACCGCCACCGCCACCGCCACCGCCACCGCCACAGCCACCGCCACCGCCACAGCCACCGCCACCGCCACCGCCACCGCCACCGCCACCGCCACCGCCACCGCCACCGCCACCGCCACCGCCACCGCCACCGCCACCGCCACCGCCACCGCCACCGCCACCGCCACCGCCACCGCCACCGCCACCGCCACCGCCACCGCCACCGCCACCGCCGCCGCCGCCGCCGCCGCCGCCGCCGCCGCCGCCGCCGCCGCCACCGCCACCGCCACCGCCACCGCCATCGCCACTCACTCTCCTCCCGTTACCCGCATTCTCTCAGCGTGGCTCCTCGTCTCTACTGCTCCGCCCCCCTCCCTCTGAATGTTAAGTCGATCTCTTTGCCGGCGATCGATTGTATCGCCTTTCCAATCGCACGTCTTTTCCGTGGGACGCGGTCGTAGCTCCCGCGAGTGCGGAGATAGCAAGTGCTTCGCTTCGGTGGGCGTGCCCGTACATGTGCGAAATTCCGAAAAACTGGTTTGAGGGACTTACTTCGCGAATGTCCTCTGAAGTGTGTTTACTTTGATCCAGGACAGTTGGCTGAATCACGATGGTCATGTAAAGAATAATGTTTAAAAAAATATCGGCCAGGTTTTTGTTTTTAAAATGTATTTATTTATTGTAGTTGTGTACATAGTTGAGTTCATTTGCTGTCTCAAATGTATGCGTTTGAAAATATTGAAGAATGCTTCTAAAAGAAATAACTTTTAATACGGGTTAGGAAATGATTGATGCTAGGTTGTATTCTGTGACTTGAGCTATAGAGACTATATTTGAATAGAAATTCGAGAGTTAGGCTATGAAGAGAGTGAAGTGAGGTATGAGTGTGTCTTTGTGCTTGTTTATATCTAGGAAACATGAACGGAATATATACTAAAGGACTCAGCTTCGTGAAAACTTAATGAATGTGTAATATATATCGCAATTAGAAGAAAATTTCTTTCGTCTGAACTCGAAAGCATGAGTAAAGTAAATGTTGATTTAGACTTAATGAGGAAAACAATTACCGAAAATCGATTTCGGAATCCAGCTTTAGGAAGAACTTTATGAAAAATAAAATTGTGGGAAATATTGGATTTTAGCAGAATGAGAAGTTTCGTTAAATATGTCCCCCGTTATTTTTGCAAACTTTTACTGCTTGGGAAACTCACATGTATCTCATCTAAACATTATTTAATACAAAAGTATTTGTATATCGCTATCACTCCCGTCGAGGTGGGTTGGTCCACGTCCTGACGGGGGGATGCAGAGAAGGCTCTAAAGTGTTCCTTTCTCCATTTTTTTCATCTTCTTGCTTCTCATTTCATGTCATGTACGTTCTTTTCACTCCTTTTTCTTCCTCACTGGCCTTCTCTGTATGCTGAACGCCCACCCATGTGTTTGCCGTGCATGGCGACCCGTGTCGGAGGGAATGTGTGTCCTGGCAGTTGAGGGACCTGTTTGTTTCCCTATCTAGTCCTAGTGCTACTGTTCGCCTTGCAGTAAGGAGTACGTTGATTACGTATTTTGGGGAACATTCCCTGTAGGTTCCAACACACTCGCTTTGGCCCCGGACTCTTCTAGACGGGCGGTCGGGAGCTAACCCACTCCCGATCAATCGGCTCGGACTAGGTCTTGTACTGAACTCCAGGGTGAGCGGGGGAATCCCCGGCGGTGCAGCGCTGTGTTATTCCCCCACTATATCCTCGTGGCAACCCTGGCACTCCGATGGAGTGTCCCCTTGTTGGGCTCCGTGGTGGGTGGGGACCACGAGGATGAACCTATTCCATCTATATGGATACTTCACCTTGCCCCCCGCCCTCTTCCGCAAGGAAGAGGAGATGTGCCGAGAGAACTATTGATTTGAATAGTTTCTTTTCTAGAGAAGAAGATCGACCCAAGAAGCCTCGTTTCCTCCTCATGGCATGTGCCGAGGAAGGAAAGACTTTCAAAACTGTGAGTGCTGTCCGTCTGGCGCGAGCCATCGAAGAAGACTACGGGAAGCTCCAAGCGGTCGTGCGACAAAGGAATGGAACCATTCTTTTTGAAGCGCGTACCGACGAGCAGATTGTAAAAATTCAAAATACGAAGCAGATTGCCGGCCTCCAGGTAGTAGTCACGATTCATCCCACCTTGAACCTGAGCAAAGGCGTAGTCAACCACGAGGACTTTGCTACTGAAACGGAGGAAGATCTTCTAAACTTTTTTAAGACCTTTGGCGTGACTGAGGTGTACAGGATCGGAAGGAAGGAGCAGGGGAAAGTGATCCCTACTTCTACCCTGATCCTTACTTTTGACCGACCATCCCTCCCGGAAAGGATCGTTACCGCTTTCTACAACCTCCGTGTGCGGCAGTATGTGCCGAACCCTTTGCGCTGCTTCAACTGTCAAAGTTTTGGGCATACCCAACAGCGATGTATGTCCGTAAACGCGGTTTGCGGGATGTGCGGATCATCAGTTCACGACCCACAACCCTGCGACAAACCACCGCACTGTGTGAATTGCGAAGGCGATCACCCAGCCAACGACAAGCAGTGTCCCACGTTTCTCCGGGAAAGGGAAATCCAAAAAATAAGGGTAACCGAAAAGGTTTCCTTCCCTGAGGCGAAGCGTAGGTTCCAAATCAGGAATCCAGTGGACCTATCTCGATCCTTTTCCAGTGCTGTAAAACCTAAGTCCCCGGGGGTAACAGCGAGTTGTCAAACTCACTGTACCCCAGCGGTAGTTTCGCACTTTAGTTGTCAGGTGTCGCCGACAGACTTCCCCGAAGATTCGGCATGTATCCAGGTGGGAAAATTATAATTTCCACAAAGTACAAAAAACCTGTGCAAAAACACCACCAGAAATCGACCACTGAGACTTCTACTGAAATCGATCTTAAACAGACACCGCCTCCCAGGAAAAATACGTCATCCAAATCCCGTCCACCTCTTTCTGTCTCTGAGAATCACATCGGACGATCCTCCAGCCCCTATAGATCTCGGTCACCCGTGGCCAAAAGTCGGGAAAACCCCCCGACCATATCCAGCAGCAGTCAGGATGACTCTGCTGTTGATGAGGAACCCCACGAGAGTTCCTCTACAACCATTCAGAAGGTGAGAAAGAAAAAAAGCAACCAAAGAAATAATTTCTCATAATGGCTTTCTCATGAAACTTAAATGGTCTTCGTGCTCACTCAGAAGAATTAAGATTAATAATTTCTCGCCACAAACCATTTATAGTCTGTCTTCAGGAAACTCATCTTCTCCCTCATCATCCCCTGTCTCTTCGCGGATTTAACATCTATCGGTTTGATCAAGACGACGGACTTCGTGCTCACGGCGGCGTTGCGGTACTCATCCGCGACTCCCTGTTCTCGGAGGAACACAACGTTCGAACCGACCTCCAAACAGTTTGCGTACGGGTACACCTACCATCGTTCTCTTTTACGGTGTGTAGTATATACATTCCCCCTGGCCAAGTCGTGTCACAAGAGGAACTCGAAGATGTTTTTCTCAGTTGCCCGCCCCTTTTTTATTGCGGGGGATTTTAATGCCCACAATCCCCTGTGGGGTGGCACGAGGACCTGCCCGAGAGGTTCTATCCTCAAAAATATTATTGACCAGCAAAACTTAATTCTTCTGAACTCCGGGAATCACACTCATTTCTCCATGGCGTCAAACACCTTCTCGTCAATCGATCTGGCACTCTGCAGTCCATCCCTATCTACCATGGTAGAGTGGACCGTACTCGATGATCTACATGGGAGTGACCATTTTCCCACTTTGGTCCACTTTAATGTCCCTGATTTAGACGTCATCTACCCTCCTCGCTGGCTATTCCATCGAGCCGACTGGGATACATTCAGCGAGAAAATTATAATGCCAGACCACTTCTCAAATAATATCGATACCTTGGTGGCCGAATTCACCGACGCCGTTCTTCGCGCAGCCACCATTGCAATCCCGAAGTCTACGTGTCGGCCACGACGCGTCCCTGTGCCTTGGTGGAATGCTGACTGTACCACCGCGGTGCGAGACCGAAAGCAAGCACTCGCGAGGCTCAATAGGTTCCCCACCGCATCAAACCTGATCGATTTCAAAAGAAAGCGGGCCAGAGCCAGATTAGTAATACGGGAAAGTAAGACCGCTTCCTGGAGAGCCTTTATTTCTTCTCTTTTTTGCCATACCCCGCCTAAAGTAGTATGGCGAAAGATCCGACAGATCGGAGGAAGATTTTCCCCATCATCTGTCCCAGGACTTCTTATTAATGGAAATCTTATTACTTCTCCAGAAAAAGTAGTTGAGGAATTGGCCTGTCATTATGAAAATTCCTCCAGTTCCTTACACTACTCCCCTAGCTTCTTGAAAACTAAGAGTAGAATGCAGATTGGACTTCTCTACCTGCCTGGAGGAAGATTATAACGCCCCTTTCTCCATGGATGAATTTTCCTGTGCGCTCACCCGTGGGAAAGATTCTGCTCCAGGACCAGACCAGATACACAACCAAATGTTAAAACACCTGCCGGAAGAGGCACGTATCTTTCTCCTCCGTGTCTTCAACAAGATTTGGATGGAACATACCTTCCCTAGAATCTGGCGCGAAGCGATTATTATTCCTATTCCTAAAGAAAGAAAGGACAGGACAAAGCCGTCAACCTACCGTCCAATCTCGCTCACAAGCTGTATATGCAAACTTCTGGAGCGAATGGTGAATACGCGTTTGGTCTGGCACCTGGAGCAGAGAAACCTACTTACCCCATCCAATGTGGTTTCAGGAAGAACAGGTCAACCATGGACCACCTTGTCACCCTTACCACACAGATCTCCACTGCTTTCGTGCTACGTCAACACCTGGTAGCAATTTTCTTTGATATAAAGAAAGCTTATGATACCACCTGGAGGTACGGCATTCTTCGCACCATCCATTCTTGGGGTCTTAGGGGCCGGCTCCCCCTTTTTTTAGTAGCCTTTCTTTCCTCAAGATACTTCCGCGTTCGCCTTGGTGACAGGTTATCCGCCAGCCACCATTTAGAAAACGGGGTCCCTCAGGGCTCAATTCTGAGTGTCACTCTGTCATCGCAATCAATAGTATAGCGTCGATAATCCGAGAGCCGGTGAAAGCATCGCTCTTCGTTGACAACTTTGCCATTTTCTGCTCTTCCAAGAGTATTCAAGTGATAGAGAAACAATTACAACTTGTCCTCAACAAATTGCAGGAATGGAGTGATGCTACAGGTTTTAAATTCTCCGCATCAAAAACTAGCTGTATGCACTTCTGCAGGATTTATCATCTCCATAACCACCCCGATCTTTTTCTTGGAAGCCATCTTCTACCTTTTGTGGACTCTGCAACTTTCCTTGGGCTTACTTTCGATAAGAGCCTAACTTGGCGAAATCATATACGTAAACTGAAGAGCCGATGTGTCTCACCTCTGAACCTCCTCCGCACCCTTACAGGCAGCTCTTGGGGAGCTGACCGTGTGTGTCTCTTGCGTTTGTATAGAACCCACATCCGCTCTATTTTGGATTATGGATGTATTGTATATGGGTCAGCGTCACCATCAACCCTCCGGCCATTAAATACCATTCACAACGCCGGTATAAGAATTAGTACAGGCGCCTACCGCACGAGTCGCATCGAATGCCTCTTGGCCGAAGCTGGAGAACCATCTCTGAGCCGAAGGCGAGATATTTTATTAGTCTCTTATGGGGCTAAAGTGTCGGGACTGGTTGACCACCCTTGTCGTCGTATAATCATCCACCCAAAGTATGTGTCCTCGTACATTCTTCGAACATCGTTACCCCATCCCCCAGGTATTAGATTACGAAACCTTCTCCGGGAATTAAATGTAGAACTTCCCACCCCTGTGAAACCCACAAGTGACCGGATCCCCCCTTGGAAACTCCTCCTTCCCAGTATTGACTTCACTCTCTCCCATCTGCCCAAACAAACTACTAGTCCTCTGGTTTACCAGAAGCAGTTTCTGGAAATGAGAGAATCCTATCCGGATCATTTATTCTTATACACGGATGGTTCATCGTGCAGCGACGCGGTGGCATGTGGTTTTTACTGTATCAGGGCCACCAAATCATTTCGGCTTCACTCCAAATGCAGTATTTTCACTGCCGAAATGTATGCAATCTTTGAGGCCCTAAAATACATTGAATCAGCGACGTTGCGGCGAGTAGTTATCTGTTCCGATTCTCTCAGCTCTCTTCAAGCCGTCTCCCGTCCTTCGTCAGACTACCTGACCTTATCCGTTCAAAGCTTGATTCATCGTCTTCTGTCCCGCCGCTATGACCTGGTACTTGGGTCCCAGGCCACGTGAGTATCAGAGGGAACGAACTGGCCGACCAGGCGGCGAAATCAGCGACTCGTAAAACTCGTATCGACATCCCTTCTGTGCCATTGTCCGATGTTCAGGCTTTCTTGAAACGATCCGTGCTTAGAGCGTGGCAAACAGTGTGGCACAATAGCACTTTCAAACTACGTGCGATAAAGAATTCTGTGTATCCCTGGCGCTCCTCATCACGGTCCTGTAGGCGCGAGGAAGTGATTTTAACCCGTCTTCGTATCGGACACTGCCATTTCTCTCACGGCTTCATTCTTCGAAATGAAACTCGCCCCATCTGTGACTCGTGCAAGACTGTTCTTTCCGTGGAACACGTCCTGCTGTACTGTAGGAAATTTGTTGGCAGTCGACGAAGACATGACCTGGGCAACTCGCTACAAGTGGTGCTCGGGGAAGACGATTCTGCGCTCTCAAAACTTTTTTGTTTTTTGAGAGAAAGCAGAATATATAATTTTATTTGAAAGATAACAATGTTTTATGTTGTTTTTTGGCCCCTTTACAGCCAATTTTACGTTTTAAGATAAATTTTACGCGCCCTTTTTCTATTTTCCTTCTGCCATTTCTACATGTATGCCTGAAGCAGAATTCGAGCCTTCTTTTTAGCCAATGTACATGCTTTTAAACAGTGAGTAAGTTACATATGCAACACTGAATATTCTTTTCTCCAAATACTCTGGCATGGGCGCAAATGACCACAACAGTCGAAGCGCCCTCTAAACCCTATTCAATCAATCAATCAATCAATCACTATCACTCACCACCTCATGATTGGACACGATATAATAGAAGGCAGACGCAAGTCACCTCTGTAACCATCTGTTTGGTAAAGAAAAGATTATGCATAAAAGCATAAGCGTCCTTCCTCGCCAACGGTCAGAAATTACACAAATTAACTGTGACACCATTGCAGTTAATAAAGGCAGGTGATAGCGGCAGCGAGGCCGTGGGCTCCCTGAACATTTTGAAAGAGGCTCGGTCGCCTTAAGTAACGGAGCACTTTATGTTTGTTAATACGTTCAATCCTTGGGCTACCTTTTTACCTTTCTCGCTTTTACGAAGGAACTTCGTTAGAAGAGAAAGTTACGCAATCGTGCGCTGGAAAAAAGGCGAATTTGCAGTAGAAAACTCCTATTGCGGGACCGTGGTAACGTAAAAGAGGATAAATCCTGTGGCTAAATAGAGGGAAAAAATTCATCTAACACGTGGTGTAGCCAGAATCCATGTTTTGTGGGCCCTTGATACCGAAAAATAGATTGATGGAAAAACGTCTGTCTGTCGATCTGTGGTCAACGCTTCTGCCTAAAACGTTCAGTTGATTTTCTTCAAAATTGATATTCCCCAATCGATCTGAATGAACTCGAGACTTGAAACGGATATTTTGATTTTTGAAGACACTTTACATGAAACCTCAAAACCATTTCCAAAAATTTCACAAAAATGGCACCAAAGTTTGTGATCAAACTTTGTTTTTGGATAACGTAAAGGACGCTTACCGTGCAGGTCTCATGTTCGTTGAAATTCCAATTTTTTTGAAAATTGCAAAAGTACAATTTTTTGGGGCGTCTTCCCATAACTATAATATTGAAGATAAAGATTTTTGATTTAATGAAATCTGTTCCTTAAAGACAGATCTTTAATAAGTTTCTGTTCAAATTTTCTAACATAGAGTAGTTTTTGTGTTATTTGATGCGAAATATAGGCAATTTTAAAAAGTCAATTTTTTTCCTTCAAAAACCGCTCCAATTTTTTCTTTACATTTTTTCCATAGATATGAGAAGAGATGCTTAAAAGAATGGCGTGGGTCTCGTTTTCGTTGAACTTCCTGAACTTTCGAAAATTATCAATTTAGAAACATTGCGAGGAAGTATGTACTGTTGTATCACCACTAGTTATAACCTGCCCATTTCGGGAATTATTTTACTAAATTATTGGAAGAGGCTCTGCAAGCCATCTGGTTGCCCTGTAAATGGTTCAGGACAAAATCAATTTTATTTATTAATTGTTTTAATCCACGTTTTCCTTTCAATATCCTTCTAGCATGTTTTATTTACATTCTTCTAAAATACGGATTCATAGATACATTTTAAAACGTTTAATGGAATAGGAAACCCAGAAATGTAGCTGGTCCCTCCTTTTGTTTTAGGCCGCCCACGCCTGCGACAAAGAGCAACAACACGTGGGCAAAGGCGAAGCGCTGAGCCTCGGTGACGTCGCAAGTGGCCTTTTCCAGCTCCGCCACCGCGCCGTTTCCCGCGCAGGAGCCGCGTGGAAACATGGCGGTGCTCGCGCGGGAACAAATAGCTCGTTAGCGTCCGCTTTCGCTTTCCTGGGAGCTTTGGGAAGCGATCCCGCGCGCCGTCCCTCGACGCCCCACGCCGCGCGTCCCCGCCCGCGCCTTTTCGATTTTGCAAGCCCCCGCCCGCTTCCATCATAACCTCCATGATCTGATAAAAAAAGGCCGCGTGCGCGCGCACGCGCGTGAGCTTCCAGTGGCCAGCGTTTCGCAAATTTCGCACGGGGCAGCGAGCGCTGCGCCGTCGCGCAACTGTGGGTCGAAATGACCCCGAAAGCGCGCCGAGTTTTCATTCTCTGCGAATTCAACTAACTGGCGCCGATTTTGTAAAGAGATTTACGTTTATAAAAGTAAAGCAACTGAAAATGAAAGTGGCCCTTTACAGGAGCATTTTTTGTACGTTTCAGTAAAATTTCGGGGTTTATTCTTCAGGTTAGAGTCATCCGAAAATTGATTACAGCGATATTTGCTATTGATCTGCAGAATGAACACCTTTTAAAATATTTATTCACATCTTGAACAGACTTCAAAATATGAAGGGAGGTTTTCAACTGAACCTGCTTAGATTATACTTAATTGTTCTAACTAATGAGTAAAATACATCACGTTTCCAGAATCCTTGCCTTGGAAAGTAATTTTTTGTGTTCCTTTCAAATGTATAGTTTCAGCTTCGATACACTTATACACAAATTGACATCAAATCGTTTCAAACAATTTTACGGATTGGGTCTTAGTTAATAAAATATTTCATGTTTAAGTTTCGTTTTTGATAACAAAATGGTTTCGATATGGAAAGCGGTTCAAACGGTCATACATCGTATACTATTTTTATTGAAGAATTAGATGAAGTAGGCCACGTTGTCTGGGTAATTAATAAACGCATTATTCTATCCTGGTCTGGTCTGGTCGGTTCTGTTCTCTCCTGTCCTGGTCTGTGCTGTCCTGGTCTGTGCTGTCCTGGTCTGTGCTGTCCTGGTCTGTGCTGTCCTGGTCTGTGCTGTCCTGGTCTGTGCTGTCCTGGTCTGTGCTGTCCTGGTCTGTGCTGTCCTGGTCTGTGCTGTCCTGGTCTGTGCTGTCCTGGTCTGTGCTGTCCTGGTCTGTGCTGTCCTGGTCTGTGCTGTCCTGGTCTGTGCTGTCCTGGTCTGTGCTGTCCTGGTCTGTGCTTCCTGGTCTGTGCTGTCCTGGTCTGTGCTGTCCTGGTCTGTGCTGTCCTGGTCTGTGCTGTCCTGGTCTGTGCTGTCCTGGTCTGTGCTGTCCTGGTCTGTGCTGTCCTGGTCTGTGCTGTCCTGGTCTGTGCTGTCCTGGTCTGTGCTGTCCTGGTCTGTGCTGTCCTGGTCTGTGCTGTCCTGGTCTGTGCTGTCCTGGTCTGTGCTGTCCTGGTCTGTGCTGTCCTGGTCTGTGCTGTCCTGGTCTGTGCTGTCCTGGTCTGTGCTGTCCTGGTCTGTGCTGTCCTGGTCTGGTCTGTCCTGGTCTGGTCTGTCCTGTCCTGGTTTGTCCTGTCCTGTCCTGTCCTCGTCTGTCCTGTCCTGGTTGGTTTGTCCCGTCCTGGTCTGTCCGGTCATGTCCTGCTCTGCCCTTTCTTTTTTTAAGTAAGTGTCCTAAAACATGTGTGTCCTAAGTGTGTTTTGTTAAAGTGTCCTAAAACATCTTTGACAAAATACTGTACATTTCGATGAAAACTACATCAGAAATGACTTAGCCTTTCCAAAAATTAGCCCTGCCAGAATTAGTTTCAAATAAACTAGATAAGCAATTGCGATTATAAATAAAGGCAGTCGTGTCGAATCACAGACACTCCTATTTTATTTATTTATTTGCTTTTTTGTTTATTTATGTGTATATTTATTCATCCATTTATTTATTTGTCTGTTTATTAATCTATTTATTATTTACTAGCAAAATATCCGGCGATGCCCGATTTTTTCATATTCAATCCTTGTGAAAAAAAAAGTCTCTACGTCTGTCTGCCTGTGTGTCTCTTTCTGCCACTGTCTCTTTCTGTCTTTCTGTCTCTGTTTCTTCTTGTGTTTATGTCTCTTTCTCGCTCTCTTTGTCCCTCTCTGTTTGCCTTTCGCTCTGTCTCTCTTCGTCACTCTGTCTCTCTTCGTCACTCTGTCTCTCTTCGTCACTCTGTCTCTCTTCGTCACTCTGTCTCTCTTCGTCACTCTGTCTCTCTTCGTCACTCTGTCTCTCTTCGTCACTCTGTCTCTCTTCGTCACTCTGTCTCTCTTCGTCACTCTGTCTCTCTTCGTCACTCTGTCTCTCTTCGTCACTCTGTCTCTCTTCGTCACTCTGTCTCTCTTCGTCACTCTGTCTCTCTTCGTCACTCTGTCTCTCTCCGTCACTCTGTCTCTCTCCGTCACTGTCCCTCTCAGTGTCTCTGTCTCTATCTCTAAGTCACTCTGTCTCTGTCTCTCCCTCTGTATGTGTGACTATCTCTTTCTGTCTCCCTCTCACTTACGCGCGCCGTCTCCCTCTCTCTCGTTCTCTCTGTGCGTCTCCGTCACTCTCTGCATCTCTCCGCCGCTCTCCTTCTGTCTCACGCGCGCGTCCGTCCGGTTCTCCTAGGCCTCACCCTGCCTCACACGGCAACGCTCAGCAAAAATGAAGTCCAGGTGAAGTGCAGTTTGCATGGAAATTGAATTAAAATGAAGTGCAATTTTGTTCTGCAGCGCCATGTAGTGGAGTTACAACAGAATTAATAGCACATAAACCTTCTGGGTAAAAAAAGACGTGGAAGTGCCTACTTTCATAGAGATCGGTCACACGGTGTCGGAGTACATACCAATATCCATACAGGCAGTCATCAGCAATAATGTACTTATTTATTTAGCTTGAAAGCGCGTTTTAATCTATTTCAGTCCAGTGTGCTGCGGTGCGGTGCGGCACCGTGTAGTGCACTCGTGTCGCCGGGCGTTGGGAAATGTTGGGCCATAAAGCGCCGCGTGGCCGCGCAACTCTTGGGAACGCCTGGTGACATAAGCGCAACGCGCCGCGCGCCCTTCCGGGATGGCCTTTTATCTGTGCGCCCATGCCGCTAACAGTCAGCAACGGAGGGCCTCGCCCCAAACTCGGAGCAACGCATCATGCCAGTATCTTAAGCTCTTTTTCTGCATTTACTTCGTTTATTTGGCCCTCCGTTTCACATGGGCCCTGGTTTTCGCGCCACAACGAGCCACCGGCAGAAAGGTGGGGGGCCTTGCTGTAGAGCACGGTGCAGTGTTCGAGGGGAATACCAATTTTCTATCTTCCTCTGCAATAAGCTGCAACTTAATTTTATGTATTTCACGTGTTATTGAAAGTACACAAGTTCAGTCAATTCTTGATGGTAATGAATGCATTATTGATGGTGTTTGGGAAATTTATTCTTATTTTATGTTAGATCTGTTGATTCAAAATGTACAGTTTGAGTCCTTAGTTGGCCGTTCCGGAAGAAAGTCCCTTTTTGACCCTCTGCGCATGGTGGGTGCGATGATATTCCCGCCAGCTTCGGCAGTTATTCTGGGAACGTCTTTGTGAATACGATTGTGTGTAAGGATGATCTTTCGTTATTGCCACTACAAGCAGCAATAACTAACAAAATCATGAAATGAATTACTGTAAAACATATCCAAACAATAGTGCTTGTTGAAAAGTTCTAGAGTGCGATCACCGTGTTTTCGAAACCTAGTGCCTTTTTATTTTGTATGAACTCTACTACCATCACTTGTCTCAATTGTTGAAGAATAAGCTGTGTTCATTATTAGGGTGCCTGCGTTTTCCTTCCCTTGTTTGCAAGTCATTCTTGCTGACAAAAACTTTGCAATCCACACTGCTATTAACCGTATTTTGTTATTCGTATTATTAAGAAAATATTCTTTAGACATGGTTTGCGTAGAATGTGTCGTTAAACACTAAGTCCGCAAATTTTCTAGACCTTTTAATTCATTAACCTCTTTTTGTACCAATATCTACTAATATCTACGCCCTAGGACAGCCATAAAAATGACTGCTTGTGACTGATATTTTGACACATATTCAATGAAACTTTCACGGACACACTCTTGTGTCAAAAACCTTTGAGATAAAAATCATCATTGGTGATGTTTTGAACTTGGACACTGAATTTATTGCTTGTTATTAGTCTGAATTCTTTATAGAGAGTGGAGTTGGTTTCTTTCCTTAAACCATTTGCAAAGAAAGATAATAAATACTGGCCATTTTGAAAGGTGAAAAACGTCTCAAGATGGCCCAACTATTGAGCAAGGGCAATTCTTTGAATAGGAGTTGTTGTATTGATAGGAAACAACTTACATATTCGTATTGCTCTGCTCATTACTGCAAGTAGTTGTACTCTGTCACTCTATGTAAATTTGACAGTTGTCAAGTCATCACCTAACTTTGTTAATGGTCTTCCTGCCCAGATTTCAATCTTCATGACAGTTATTTATATCGTTGGTCGCAATACCAGCGCTGATTCATAACACGTCAAAAGTGCACAGTACAAAAAAAACTAAATTCGGGGGGGAGGGGTTTGCGGCCAAGTGATTGATCGGACGAAAAAACGCAAAAATATAGAATGTAGATAATTTTACTTTATTTCAAGGAAATAATTGGATTTACCAAAAAGGGCTATTTGCCCCTTTTTGAGCATCATTTGAGAGATCTGATTCTCCAAATAATCTGGTTCGACAAAGCTCTGAAAATTTGAAATAAATCTTTTAATTTTTGGGGTACTGTAGACAGTTCTTGTAACTTGTTTGTAAACACCAGTAGACACAGAATTCTTACGAAAATTGCCTCCGATTTGACTTCACCTGTTTTAAAATGTTTTCATAAAATGCATTTATAAATTATTTATTGAAACATTATCATTATTATTATTATTGTTATTATTATTATTATTATTAACTCTACAATGAAGATTATTTCCTTATTACAAAAGAAAATTGATGTTGTAAAGAAGGGGAACATCTTTCAGAATTGTTTCGTGACCACGATAGGAAGCTCTCCATTTCTTGCAGACTCACGTAATGTAATTGAAATTTTTTGTGTAGATGACTCCTACATTATTTACGTCTCTCAAAGTGTGAAACTGATGATAAATTGTTTTATGGCAATGGCGTTTCCTTATATTTGATATGCATGTACTCCCACACTGTTGAAGCAGTACTAAACCCCATCATCTAATTTTGATACGAGAAACCAACATTATTGTCCCTAGCAATTAAAAACTAGGAATATCTATGATTATGGAAGTACGGTAATGAACTATTATAATGACTTATGATAGTATTATGATAAAAATAATTTATTTTGTTTCACTTAGATTCTGTAGTTCGGAAAACTCAATGAATCTTTTATTTACGGCAACGCAGAACTCAAGACTATCGGGAACTGATTACAGGAAAGAGGAGGGACGATATCAGGCATTATATCTTGTTTGTGATAAGATATGGAGGCGTTATTTTGATAGTGGTACAACTCCCATTTTTTGAGAAATTGTGTTTACTCCATTTTCAGGTTCGCGCAAGTGTTATACATTTGTTCTGAAAGTGATAGAACTCAAAGTTATTTCTGTGGACGACATAGCTCATCACAATAAAAGTGCATCACAGGAGATTGAAATCTATTTATTTTGATGGTGGTACAACTCCTGTGGGACGACTACGAGGTTTTCTACACGTCTCGTAATGAGTGATTTTTTAGAGCGTCGGAGGTGATATGTTGATAAAGAGCTTGATCCAGATTTGGTATTAGAAACGACATAAAAATATAATTATTTATTATATTATTGATCCAGATTTGGTATTATAAACAACATAAAAATATAATTATTTATTATATTACAAGTAATTATTTTTTATTTACAGAAATTAAACTTAATGATCTATATGTTGAAAGACCTTCAAAAGTCTGTATCAAAAAGGAAGAAAAGTGAACAAAATGGTGTTTGTAAGTGGCTAAAATTAGATGGATTAGATTTGTCAAACAAGTATCGTCTCCTGTATTATTTCAGTAGTGTACCTTTGGGTTCCGGCTCTCACACGCAACCAATCTTTATAAATGAGAGCTCTAAAGAAAGAAAATTTCATGGAGACTTGACGAATTCCACTTTGACTTTAAAAATATGCATAATTTATTTTAAAAAATTCATCGAAATAGCTATCAAGACCACCTCAGTATTTCAGCCCTTCCTGCTGGTAGCAATGCTTGTGGCGACACGCTTAGAAGGCTTAGATTAGACAATCTTTATTTACGCTTTCTGTTAACACCGTAGTTTGTGCAGTCTGACGAGGTTTATTTGCATAATCATTAATTCAAGATTTGCTCTCCAGCAACAACTGGAAGTACTATTATAGTTGCATTATACCTATGAAGATTGGTTCTTTGCGTGTAGTGAAACCAATCAATTAAAGTTTTACCGGGGTCTATAAGTGCTGTGTACCTAATTTAGGAGGGATGTTTATGCACAGAGAAGAATGAAGACTGTGTTTTACCTGTACCAGTATTTTCGTTATCATTCGATGAAATTTTAAAGTCAGCGGGTTCAGACATGTAGCTTTCTCAAAAGTAAAAAGCTTTTCTAATATTTTTGTGACTCACGAGAAGCTAAAAGATAGCAGTCAAAGAATATTGAATAATTACTACAAATGTTGTCTTTAAGGAAGTGCTGTGAATTGCTCCAAGAAAACTCTCCATGATACTAAATAAATATTTATTGAAAATTTATTTTAATAAATTTGTTGTAAATAATTGTTTTTATTTTATTTGATATTGTGTTAGTACATTGCAACTTACCTTTATATTTTTAAACAAATAAACACGTTTCGTTAATTACTTCTCCTCTTAAAATGGAAATAAAAGGATAAGGATCTAACATAGGGTCTAACATGTGAGAGTTCTCGCGCGGGTACGCGGAGGTAGTAGGGGAAAACTTGTGTAAGGCACAACACAAAGAACAAACGTTTTAAATTAGCTAAAGTAAAATAGATTGAAATAAATGAAAAACAAAAATCAAATAGGGCTGGCCTACAATACTACGTGAATTAATTAAAAAAGCAAGTAAATTAAAAATTATAGAAAGAATAGGAGAAGTCACTCGACAACTGCTAACATTCGCAGTCCAAAGGCACTATTTAAGTGTTGGTGGTGCCTAGAAGTATGTACTTCAACGCCCAGATGCGAACTCATATTGTAAATAATACACGTTTAATAATACCGTTTGTATTAAACTCAAGGTGTCTTAAGATATTCAATATGCAAACATCGTTTGAGTAACATTCCCATGTACCGAAGGAAAGTCTAAGCCTAATAAATTGTTTCCAATGGTAACAAATTGTATTTAGTACTCAAAGGTGAAAATATTAGTTTATTTTTTAGCTCGGAATTGCTTTTCTTGAGGTACGTAAGAACGCTGAAAATAATCCAATATTTTTTAATATACAAATAATTTTTCAATTTTCGCACCCCAGCAAGCTGGCATCCTCACTCTCCAAAACCCCCTCTGTTCCTCATAACAAATCAAGGTAATTGAAATATTATTGCAAAGATTAGGGTTGTTACTTTGCTTTGCTTTCTGAAGAGTAAAAACCGTTTCTACTATGTTAGTGACTATCAAGGAAAGCGAAAAGTTAACTCTCAAGGAGGAGTGAATAATTTGTTCAAAGTTGTTTTTAATGAATTGATCCGAGAACATCTCTCTATAATGCTGAATAAACTTGAAAATTTGTTTCCAACATCAATTGTATTGTTATTTTTGTTTGATATTCTGCAAGTACATTAGAAGTTACATTTATACATTAAAAAAATAAACATTTTTCATTAACAACTTTCCTTCTTAATTGAAACGATAGACAAATGGATAGCGAAAGGGTGGGTTTTAACATGTGAGAGTTCTCGCACGGGTACGCTAGTTTTATAATTATTTACAAGAAAAACCTTCAATCGAGATATTGTTTTCTACACAGTAAACTTCACTACACGAAAACCACCAGTGGGTGAGAAAGAACTTAGGTTTTCAAAAATTTTTAAATTCTTGATTTGTTGTTTCATTTTTTTCCATTCATTTCGAGCGTTAATCCCGCTTATTTCACTAATTTGCAGGTAGGAACCGGACGATTTTAAGATGATGAAAACTGAATGTGCCTTAAAAGTAACATTAATTTAATATTTAATCTGTTTTAATAAATCGATATTGCCTTCATTTCCAACTTTTCTTAAAACGACATCTACCGATTTGGCCCACCAACTTCATTTTTATGGTGGTATAACTCATTTGTATCCCCAATATTCCGCAAAGCATACAGTATGGTTATTCATATCGTCTTAAGACGAACAAGTAAATATCTTATAAGAGAAAAACACACACGTTTTTTGTTTAACTCCATCACCGACTTTTTATAATAATTTAACTTTAGAGCTCAATATCTTGAAAGGAGTGTCAATGGAGTTGTACCACTATTAAAGTGACGCCTTTGTATATTACTTAACATCCTGATGTCGTAATTAGTGTGTTCTCTATGGTCCTCAAATAAATATATAATAATAATTATAATTATTATTATTATTAATCCATTACATCACGACTAAAGATGTTATGAGTCGGATCGAAAGAAAATCTGCTCCAAGTTGCAACCAGCTACCCAAGGAGCAGATCTAGAGACTGTCGGTCCTCTACAATACTTTGCGCAAAATGTGAGCTGTGCCAAATAAAGCAATTTCTTGCACTTCCCAATCTTTTGAATGACCTGGTAGTTTAGCCAAGTTCTTACACAAATTTTGCGAAACAAATCCCAGAGCTCCGATAACTATCGGTACGACCTGTGCTTTTACGCCCCACATTCGGTTGATCTCGATTTCCAAACTCTTGTGTTAAAGGCGTTCTCTGCCTCCTTGGTAAAGACGTTTTAATCACAAGGTACAGTAACATCGACAAGCAGACACAAAATCCCAGATCCCAAAATCTCCAAATCCCGGATAACTATATCCGGTTTGTTTGCCGCAATCGTGCGATTAGTTTGGATTTGTTGGTCATACAATATTGTACACAACCCAACAGACGTCACCGGTTTTGGTGAGTGTTCGTATCATTTGGGGCACGTGTTTGGAACTTCGAGGGCTATACAGATCTGCCAGTGGAGGTAGATACACACCTTGTCGTGGCTTTTCAAGTATTATTATTATTATTATTATTATTATTATTATTATTATTATTCCTCTAAATCACGACTTAAGATGTTATGTGTCGGCTGAATATAAAATCTACTCCAGGTTGCAACCAGCTCCCTAAGGAGCAGATCTAGGGACTGTCGGTGCCTCTACAATACTTTGCGTAAAATGTGGGCTGTTCCAAATAAAGCTATTTCTTGCACTTCCCAGTCTTTTGGATTACCTGGGAGTTTATCCAAGTTCTTACACAAATTTTGCGGAACAAATCCCAGAGCTCCAATAACTATCGGTACGACCTGTGCTTTTACGCCCCACATTCGGCTGATCTCGATTTCCAAACTATTGTATTTAAGACGTTTCTCTGCCTCCTTGGTAACGACGTTTTGATCGCAAGGTACAGCAACATCCACAAGTAAACACGATTTGTTCTCCAAATCCCGGATGACTATATCCGGTTTGCTTGCTGCTATCGTGCGATCAGTTTGAATTTGTTGGTCGTACAATATCGTACACAATCCAACAGACGTCACCGGTTTCGGTGAGTGTTCGTACCACTTGGGGCATGTGTTCGGAACTTCGAGGGCGGTACGGATCTGCCAGTGGAGGTAGCTACACACCCTGTCGTGTCTTTTCAAGTATTCGGTGTTTGCTAGGATTGGACAAGCTGAGACAATATGATCGATGGTTTCTACGTGTTCCTGACAAATACGGCATTTATCATCTTGGGAAATTTTGAGAACCGCTTTATCATAATGTCGTGTTCTCAAGGCCTGATCTTGGGCAGCTATTGCAAGTGCTTCCGATTCTGGCTTCATTCTTCCCCTTTTAAGCCACATAAATGATTGATCTTTATTGATCTGCACCTTGTCCATTCTTTTTAGATATTGTCCGTGGAGTGGTTTGTCTCTCCACGATTTCTTTAAAATAGTCAGTGTCTCAAATTTCATGTTAAGTAGCATCAGAAGTTCAGTGTCTCTGTCATTCTGGTTGTCTTGCATAGTCTTGTTCGCAATGCTTCTTGCTACACTTACAATGCCTCTGTTTCCCATTCTTCGGTCAGATTTCATGACCTGCCTCATTAGTGGGTCATCTTGATGGCTGACTACATACTTTCCCATCCCGGTTATTGCATTGTGCCAGGAGGCTTCAATTTGTCTCAGGCCTCTTCCTCCTTCCTTACGTGACACATAAAGTCTATGTACATCAGCTCGGGGGTGGGCAACATGATGCATTGTAAGCAATTTTCTGGTTTTTCGATCCGTGATGCGAATTTCCTGTTCAGTCCAGTCTACTAGTCCGAAACTGTATTCGGCTACATGCACCGCCAAACTACCTATTGCTGATATTTTATTCCTTGAGTTCAGAGCGGACTGCAGGACAAGTCTCACTCGTCTATAATACTCCCTGCGAATTCTCTCTTTCATTGTGTCGTTCGAGATGGTCTCACATTCTTCAATGCCCAGATATTTGTAAGTTTTACCTGGCTCAAGATCTTGAATCACAGTGTGTCTATCAACTTCAATGTTTTCGGACGTGGTCATTTTGCCTCTTTTTAAGTTGACTTTTGCACACTTGTCAAGACCAAACTACATGCAGATGTCATTGCAGATGTTATTATTATTATTATTATTATTATTATTATTATGGGATATTATTATAAGTTATTCAATAAAAAATGGACTAACGAGATTTTTGTTTTTATTATACACTATTTTCGAACAATTGTTATTTATGCCCTAAGGGCATGTAAGGGTTCCAATGACCTCGGACGACAAAAAACAAAAAGGCTTTAACTAACACATTAACTAACTAGTTGTTAACTTGACTCTGTTTTTTATTTTATATTTCCCTCCCATATTTCCCTTTCGTAATTCCTTCTCGTAATTCCGTCCGTAAGACAGCATGTACATGCAACTGTTTTCGAATTTGTCCCGAAACCACGATCCTCTCGATCCAGGTAAGTTATGGATATATCGAACTCCGTATCGAAAGCAATAACCAGTAAGAACGTTTCAGTAAAAAATAAAACAATTTCTTACCCTGCACAGAGGGGGTGTTTGTCGACTGCAATAATTATTTCGATTCTTCAAATAATTATTCCTAATTAAACTGGAACCATTATTATTTATTTTGCCCTGCTAGTCCAGTCGGTCAACGTACCCTTCATACGAATGACCAAAGCTGTTGGAAATTGTAGCTTCGACTCTACCACATCGGATTTCCCGCAAACAAATAATTAGCTTAGTTCAAACACAATTAATATTTATTGTTCTCCTTCAACTACACAAATCTCGTGGTCTCCACTCCTGTTAACCTATTTTTTTTTTAAATGAGTTGAACATCCTTACGTTCCCTTCCTTGGTCTCCATATTCATTCATGCTGTCGTTGCTCCAACTCAAAACGCCTCCTCCCGTCGACGAACGCCTGCTCCCGTCGACCAACGCCCCTCCTTGCAATTCTTCAGCTTCTCTGTGTTACCAGCAATACTCTTTTCACTCCGTATTCCGAACACACCGTCCAAAAGTACCATTTGCTTTTTGTGCTGCCGACCAACAAAATTCCCATTAACTCTCCTCGGCCCCCTCCATATGATCCCCCTTCCTATAACAATAACCACCACCATCTCACATCTTAACAAATTACAAATTTATATACGTATGTCATCACGAATAAATCTGTCAAACTGTGATAAATAATACCGGTTGTCGGTATATCACACGACCGACTTAAGATCTCACATTCAGATCTGTTAAATATTTCCTTTCTAAAGTACCCAACCCGAAGAAGATGGGAGTACGTAGGTGGTTTTTAAAGAAGGTGACGATACGCGCCGAGAGGTCCTGCTGACCTCACCTCCCCGAGGGGCCCAGCGCCGCGCCCAGCGCGGGGTTTACTTGACCCAGCGGCCTCGAACCCCAGCGGCGCCCACGGACGCCCTGGGCGGACGCCCTGGGCTGCGCTGCGCTTCCGAGTGAAACCGGCTGCGCTTGACCAACTTGCAATAGGATGTTCATCTACTGCTGAAGCGCGATGGCGTCCTTAACTTATTTTTGTTATTCAAGAGATTGGCTTCGTCCGCTTTCGCATTCTGGGTTCCAGGCAGCAAATATGATGATGGTTGAGCAATCGAAAGATTATTGAATTTGAACAATGGAAATGTTGTGACAGCAAAATAATGTTGCCGGCGGTGATCTAAATTTATAATTGTTATTTAGGTTTCTAGGCCGTAAAGTGATAGTTTTGCGGACGAGGTAAAGATTAAGACGAAAGAGGAGCAGAGTCTACAATTCTGAAATAGTGCTTACGAGTTGTTTTCCTTATTATTTTGAGGAAATGGGTTAAGCAAGTGTACAGAAAGAAGAATAGAGTATTTTCGCAAATTACTGGTGCACATACGTACAACATACCTTCTCGCACGTATTTTTACTCAAAACTACACAAAAATGCTCACATTTTCGAAAAATTGTAAATTACCTTATTTTGAAATCTATATTTAAGAAACAGATTTTATTAAGGGTAAAATTTTCGTAAATTCTTTTGTACTCCGTAGCGAGAAAGTAAATTGATTTCCTAGGAAAAATATTCGTATATATATATATATATATATATATATATATATATATAGTACACGTAACTTTAGCACCTCCTGTAACTTTTGAACGGTTGAAGATATTGCAATGCAGTTTTCACGGAAGTGAATGAGGGAATGGGGCTAATTGATATGTGTATTGCTTTCTCTTTTATCACTTGTATTTTACGAGATATTCGAGGTAAGTTTGTTTTTTCAAATGGGACTATACATATTTTTTCAGTCTATCATGACAAGCGTAAAAAGACGAATCCAAATATATAAATATTGTTAAATGTTAGATAAGCATTTTTTGAGTAACTGTGATTTTTTTTACGATCATTGTTTAACGGAGATTTTCATTGTAACTGTCAGCCCCACAAGGTCACGCAGCGCTCCCCCAGCAAACGCGGGGTCGGGAAAGGGAAGGGATTTTAGTACTTGAGGATACGAAAAATATTCACTATTGCATTTTTTCCTGAACTGTCATTTCCATCCTGATCCATTTTCAGATATTTTGTGTTTCTTAGGGATTGAAAATACGGATTTGTCTTAAGTAATATTTATTGAAATAAGAGTATTTCTATCGCTAATGTAACCAATGTACGGGATCTTTTCCTCAAATTTAGGATGGAAAAGGTCCCTGGTTCTTCAGGGTTACAAGAAATTTTACTTGCTTGTGGGGACTGGGCAATTCTCGGATTTGTGATTAACAGAAAAATACACCTTGGATGTGTAACGAATCAACAATATAATTACTTATATAAATAAACACAATTACATGATAAAGCACTGATCGAAATACTTGCATACACCTTCATAGAATAAATAATTTTAAACTGTTTATGATCAATTGTCCTTGATTCTCCTCAGGATGTGAGTGTCATATTATAGTAGGTATCACAGTGTTGTACTGGCACGTACATAAACTAACAAAAACCTTAGACCTATTTCACCAGAAACGTAAAAAAAAAGAATATCTCATTCTGCCTTAATTTACATGCTACCGCGCAGTGCACTGTTACAAAAATCGAAAAAAATGATAAAGGTGAAAAGTACAATTTCTCTTGGTCCTATACTCTCTTAATTTACTAATTCTTATTAACAAGAAAATGCGGAAAGTGACACAATTTAGAAACCCTTTCCTTTCTAACGTAAAGCTTATGCTTTCGTCAAATTGTATCGTCTGCTTCACAAATAACAAGAAGTGACTCAAATGTAGTTCACACCGATTCCACTGGGAGTTCGCAAAAATATTATATACAAAGTTAATGAACGAAGTTCGTCCGACTTCCCTTTGCGATGCCGGTGGCAGCGTGACCTTACACGCGGCAGGCGGGTCGCAGCGCCTCGCGATGCAGCTCGCCCAGCTGCTGGCTGAGTTTCGTCCGGCCTCGTCTCGGACGAAAGATTCTGCCCCTCAGTTGCAGGATGGCAGTTCGCAGGAAAAATAGAGGGCTGAAAATTCGATAAGATTTGTTATTTTTCCCTCTATGCCTCTTACACATACCCGTGGCCACGTGGCGCCATTACGTGGTATAATATCACTGTGATTACATTCCCATTTGTACCGCCACGCGCTCTCTTCTCATTTTACAAGAATAAACGATTTTATCGTACTATTACGACTATCGCTTACCTCTATTGAGCTGGCGTATTTGTTTCTCTTCGTGAAGGATACAGTTCACTCCGCGTTGCTCAGTGCAGCGGCGGCGCTCTCATTCGGTCGCTCTTGACGGCACGGCAGCTGGCGAAGAAGTGCCCGCTCGCTCCGCCCAGGCAATAGTCCGTCGATTCCCCGTATCGATTGCGGAGCGTTTCGTTCGATTACTATCGCGCTGGGCGTTCCGTGCCGGTGTTGTGAACGTATAACTTTTTGTGTACGGTCACAATTGCCTCCCCCACGAGAATTAAAATTTTTGGTCCGATCGATATTTCGGAAAGTAAAAATTTTGATTATCGTCTTGTCTCTTCTTCCTACTTTTCTTAAGTAGAAGGCGAATTGTTTTTTTTTGATGATGTTAGGGCATTATTCATAAAAGGGTTTTAGATTCCAAAAATTGAATTGTCCGATGGGTTGTTGGTTTTCTTGACCGATTACTGCTACATTAAAAGGTCGAATTTCAAGTAGTATATATGGGCCTTCATAGAGTCGAAAAAATTTATGGTATAGACTTTTCTGGGGGTCAGATGAGCGTGGTGCTCTAAGTAAACATTTCTGCCCCACAGAAAACTGGTAGGTCTTCCTTTTCATTGCTTGACGGAGCCTCTTGTCGGCGGATCTTCTGATCTGTGCCATAACTTCTTGTCTTGTCTTCTGCGTCTGCGTGACGTCTGGTCTCATGATAGCTCGCAGTGGGTGTTCCATCACATCACCAAAATGAATTTCCATTGGTGACACCCCGGTTGAGTCGTGTGGTATTTGATTCAACCATAGGTTCATCTTAGGGACGAGAGCAAACCAGTCGGTGTGTTGTCGGAAACAATATACCCGGAAGAGTCGGGACAATTCCCGCATTACTCTCTCAACTGGGTTACTCTGAGGGTGTCTTATACTAGACATAATATGAGTCATACCCCATTGGCTCATCGTGCTTCCCCATTCCATACTGGTAAACTGGCTTCCATGGTCCGAGAGGATCTTCTCGAAGGGTCCAGCTAATTCTCTAAATTTATCCACTTTGCGGAGACAGTTCCTCGTTGTGGGCTTGTTCACAGGATACAACTGGACAAACTTAGAAAATACGTCCAAACATACCAGGATAAATCTGTTGCCACGTGTGGACTTTGGTAAGGGGCCATACAGGTCGATAGCTACTAACTCCTTTTCTTTTGTTGGTATGATGGCATGCATGTTTCCCGAAAATTGTCTATTGGGATATTTTGTGAATTGACAGGTGGGGCACTTCTTTAGTTCTGTCCTCACCTGTCTACTTTGGTTCTTCCAATAACACACTTGCTTGATCACCGTATCAACCTTATCTGGACCAAAGTGTCCTAGTTGAGTGTGCACCATCCATATAATTCCAGTAGTCATCACCCTTGGGATCCATACTCGATAAGTTAAGGGTTCTTGACGAACAAGAATCAACACTACTTCATCTACTAGACGCCATTTGTTTACGTCCCTCAGCCACCTAATGTTTCGTGCGTGATCCGGTTCAAGTTGTCCCTTCAGGAATTGCTTGACAGTAAAGATCTCGTCTTCCTGATTTTGTAGGTTAGCTATTTGCTGCCATGTAAGATTTGGCATTGACATGACGTTCAATTGAATCGCAGCAATTTTGAACTCGCACATTTTGCCGGATTCGAGTCCTATTTCTTCCTCATGTCTGCTGAGAAAATCAGGCAATAAATTCTCTTTCCCAGGAATATGTTCAATTGTAAAGGAGAACTGCTGTAACCACAAACTCCATCGCATTAACCTCTGATTTTGAGAATGGCACCTTTTCAAGAACGTTAATGCCTTGTGATCCGTTCGTATCTTGAACGTTCGGCCCACTAAGTATTCACGAAATTTGTGTATGGACCACGTGACGGCATTCGCTTCTTTCTCTGTAACAGAATATCGCCGCTCAGGGCCCCTGAGGGTCCTACTTATGATGGCTATCACTTTCTCTTTTCCTTCTCCTTCTTGATATAATACAGCACCCATACCAGATTCACTACTATCTGTTTGTAAAATGAATTCTTTGTTGAAGTCTGGGAAGCTAATTACACAGGAATGGAAAAACAATGCCTTCAAATCTGCAAATGCCTTGTCATGCTCTGGCGTCCACCTCCAAACCGTATCTTTTTTCAAAAGTGGCAAAAATTTTGCAACCGCCCAGGAAAAGTTCGGAACGAACCTACTGTAGTAGTTGACACAACCAAGTAGACTTCTTAGCTGCCTTTTATTCCTTGGTGGTTTAATCCGATCAATTTCTTCTATCTTATCCCGGCTCATCTTCAACCCATTGACCGTCAACTCATGTCCGAGAAATTTCACGCTTTTCGTGGCAAACTTAGACTTCTCGAAGTTCAGTCTCAAGTTATTGTGTAATAATATCTGAAATAGTTGTTCAAGGTTCTCGAGATGCTGCTCGAAAGTTTTGGCAAATATTATCAAATCATCTACATAAATTAACGAGCAATCATATAATTTGCTTGTGATGACGTCATCCAGGCATTGGATGAGAGCTGCTCCCGAATTCTTCAATCCGAAGGGAACTCTATTAAATACATACGAGATTCCTTGATACAAGAAACCAGTAAATTTTCTTGAACCCCTTTCAATTTCAAGTTGCCAGTAGGACGAGGTGCAGTCCGTACTGGAAATCCATTTCACTCCATGTAAATGACTGATTAACTCTTCTAATCTTCTCGGCCTATCCCTATACGGGATTGTGACGGAGTTGAGCCTCCTTGCGTCCAGGCAAAGCCTGAGTTCATTGTTCCTTTTGCGGACAATAACTATCGGACTGATGTACGGAGTACTCGCCTTTTCTATGATTCCGTCTGCTACCATATCATCGATAAGTTGTTTAATCGGTTGTCGGTAAGCTACTGGTATGGGATAGTTATGCTTATAAAACGGTTCTTCATCATTTACTTCTATATGAAATTGGAAATGCTTAATCGGTTCTTTCGATTTCCCAAATACTGCTTGGTATTTTAGTAACAAATTTACTAGTTGTTCTTTCTGATCCAAGTTCAGGTTATCGTTTTCATTTACGACTTCCCGAATACGACTAGTAAGTTCCAAGGCTTGTCCACAACCGACGGATATATTTGGGTTATCGTTCAATCCTGAGTTGAATTCTACGATGCCGAGTCTGGGAAAGCGGATCTGATGTCGTTCTAGATCAATAGTAACATTATAGTCCATTAGAAAATCGATTCCGATGATCAGAGGATACAACAAGCTTTTCACCACAATGCAGACTAATTCGAACATCTGTGTCCCAACTCTTACTGGTAAGAGGACCTGCAGATTCGTCGGTGCGGACTTCTTCTTGTTCACGCCAACAATGATCGAACGTCTCATGGGCAGCGTCGGTATTTTGATCCCGGAATTCTTGATTTCCTGTAGTAGCCCTTCCGTTATTACGGATGCACTACATCCAGTGTCAACGAGAGCTGCAATTTTAATGCCATTGCAGTCCACGTAAATCATGGGACAATGTCGTATTGGTCTTTCATCAGCAATTTCTTCTTCCTCCCACGGCTCGCTTCCAAAATTTATCAGTTGGATGGACTGGATAGTCATCATGTCGTGCGTGGTTTCTGTTGGGTTAGAATCGGGATGACTGGCCGATGCAACCCTTTCTAGTTTTCCTGGTGACTACCCGAAAACTCACCACTGCATGATGCTGACGTAAAAGCGTTTACATTACTATCGAGCTTCATTTTCCCCTTTTCATTATTCGGTTTCTTCTTCCCCTCATCTGTCTTGAAGCTACCTTTTGGGTTGGTGCTCTCATAGTGGTCGTCTTGAACTTGAGGAATATGTCGGTGGTTACCCATTTCGTAGCGTTGTTGGCCCCACCGTGCATCCTTGTTGCTGTTGCTTGAGTCGGATTTTCCAATGGTTGCCGCTGATGAAGAGAATTTATTCAGTTTGTCATTCAACTCATAGGTCGCATCATACATGCCTAATTGCTCGACAAATTTATCGGCCGACATTGGCAACAAATTCTTAATTAAATTCTGTATATTAGCAGGGAAATGACGCAGCAATATACAGACAATCTCCTCATCAGGGACGACTGGGGTGCACAATCTGAGCCCTGCGATTCTTTCTGTTGCATGGTCTTGCATGGACCCACTTCCTTTCTTCCAAGACCCATATAACAACCCCATTTTATAGTTAAGTTGCTTCTCTGAGTTCCAGTACCGGTTGTTGAATTTAACTCTAAACTCTTCCATACTACTAGGAAATGGTTCGAGTGAATCCGCCCACATTTTTGCGTTACCTGTTAGCATGTGGTAGATAACCTTCACTTTCTTGCGTTCAGGAAAGTTATGCAGCACAAAATAATGCTCGACCCCTTTTATAAAAGCGCATGGATTTTCCGTGCTTTTGGCCCCAAAAGATAAATTAGGAGGCAAGTTAATTATGACGGATGAGGTATTAACCCCCGAAGAACTGGGTAACTCTTCGATTTTCTGATTTATTCCTAGCATGTCATTTTCCACCTTTTTGATGTGAGAGTCAACCTTTTGTTGTAACCTAACATCGTTGTCTTCTAACTTCTTAATATCATCATTTATTGTTCGCAATTCTCGATGCACTCCGTCCTTCAAACCCTGAACCTCGGTTCGTACTTCCCCTTGATCAGTAAGAAGAGCATCTATTTTAGAGTCTTGAGTTTTGATACAACTCATAACTTCTTCCCTTCTCGTTTCTATCCTTGTTTCTAATCGACCAATAATATCTTGTGCCGTAGTTATCATCCTATCATCTACTTCTTGTATTTTATTGTGTAATGACGAAGTAATGATTTCCTTCTGTTTTTGCACGTCTTCAGTTAATTTTCTTTCCAACTGACTTACTTGACCAGATAGTTTATCTTCTAATATCTTGGACCTGGCATCTAAACAATCAATTAGTCTCACTTCTAGTTGTTGGGCGTTCTCCTGGAGCTTCAGTTCTAATTTAGATTCTAACTGAGAAACTTGGTGGTTAGTTTCACTAAGTTTAACTTCTAATGCATGTTTATTAGCCTCTAATTGTTGTGACATCTGATGTACGGCTTCACTGAGTTTAGCTTGAGATGCCTGGTTATTTTCACTAAGTCTAACTTCTAATGCCTGTTTATTAGCCTCTAATTGTTGTGACACCTGTTGTACAGCCTCACTAAGTTTAGCATGAGATGCCTGATTATTTTCACTGAATTTCTGATCTAATTTTTGTGTCATCTGGCTCATAAACATTGACATTAAGTTTTGCATCATTTCGTTAGCCCTAGCTATTTCTCCTTGAATGTTCCCTGTTATTTCTGTAGGCTGATCAGAAGCTGTTCCTACTCTAAACATTTTATCTAAATTTGGATCGGGTGCCTCTGGATCACCTACGCTCACCTCCTGTTCTACACCTACTTGACCTTCAGGACTTCCTGCTCCCAACTCCTCATCACTTGATCCTGTTTGCTCTAAATTTCTCCTTTCCATAAATTTATCTGCCATTTTTATAACTTAATAGCCCTCTTACAAGATGCACATAAACGAAGATATTTATCACCAGTTGTGCATTCAGTAATACCACTCGTAGAAAACCTAACTGTTTCTCTAACCTTTAAACAGTTAAAATATTGAAGTTTTTTTTTCTGTTAATCATAAATCTTCCTGCCAAAACACGCTTGGGCGCCATTGTAACCAATGTACGGGATCTTATCCTCAAATTTAGGATGGAAAAGGTCCCTGGTTCTTCAGGGTTACAAGAAATTTTACTTGCTTGTGGGGACTGGGCAATTCTCGGATTTGTGATTAACAGAAAAATACACCTTGGATGTGTAACGAATCAACAATATAATTACTTATATAAATAAACACAATTACATGATAAAGCACTGATCGAAATACTTGCATACACCTTCATAGAATAAATAATTTTAAACTGTTTATGATCAATTGTCCTTGATTCTCCTCAGGATGTGAGTGTCATATTATAGTAGGTACCACAGTGTTGTACTGGCACGTACATAAACTAACAAAAACCTTAGACCTATTTCACCAGAAACGTAAAAAAAAAAGAATATCTCATTCTGCCTTAATTTACATGCTACCGCGCAGTGCACTGTTACAAAAATCGAAAAAAATGATAAAGGTGAAAAGTACAATTTCTCTTGGTCCTATACTCTCTTAATTTACTAATTCTTATTAACAAGAAAATGCGGAAAGTGACACAATTTAGAAACCCTTTCCTTTCTAACGTAAAGCTTATGCTTTCGTCAAATTGTATCGTCTGCTTCACAAATAACAAGAAGTGACTCAAATGTAGTTCACACCGATTCCACTGGGAGTTCGCAAAAATATTATATACAAAGTTAATGAACGAAGTTCGTCCGACTTCCCTTTGCGATGCCGGTGGCAGCGTGACCTTACACGCGGCAGGCGGGTCGCAGCGCCTCGCGATGCAGCTCGCCCAGCTGCTGGCTGAGTTTCGTCCGGCCTCGTCTCGGACGAAAGATTCTGCCCCTCAGTTGCAGGATGGCAGTTCGCAGGAAAAGATAGAGGGCTGAAAATTCGATAAGATTTGTTATTTTTCCCTCTATGCCTCTTACACATACCCGTGGCCACGTGGCGCCATTACGTGGTATAATATCACTGTGATTACATTCCCATTTGTACCGCCACGCGCTCTCTTCTCATTTTACAAGAATAAACGATTTTATCGTACTATTACGACTATCGCTTACCTCTATTGAGCTGGCGTATTTGTTTCTCTTCGTGAAGGATGCAGTTCACTCCGCGTTGCTCAGTGCAGCGGCGGCGCTCTCATTCGGTCGCTCTTGACGGCACGGCAGCTGGCGAAGAAGTGCCCGCTCGCTCCGCCCAGGCAGTAGTCCGTCGATTCCCCGTATCGATTGCGGAGCGTTTCGTTCGATTACTATCGCGCTGGGCGTTCCGTGCCGGTGTTGTGAACGTATAACTTTTTGTGTACGGTCACACTAAGTTATTATTATATTCTTATTAACATTGAAATTGTTTGCTCAAAATATGCAATATTTTTTGTACAGTTTTAATTATTCATTCTTATTGTGGTTTGTTTCAAGATCCCATTAATATTTACCTCATTAAACCCCATTAAATGGAGTTGAAATTATAAACAATTCTATTACGATACAAACTTATGACAAATCCTTATTTTCCATTCTTTAATTCCTTCAATCAAAGAAAGATGAAAATCTGAAAATGCGGAAGGATGGAAAGCACAGTTCAGGAAAAAAACTGCAATGGTTTTGTGAATATTTGGAATACTATGTATCGTATTTTCAAATAAGATCCCTCCCCTTCCCTTCCTTTCCCTGGGCGCACGTGTGCTGGTGGAGCGCTGCGTGACCTTGTGTGATGGACTATTCAAAATGTCCGTTAAACCCCAGTCGCAAAAATCAAAATTAATCAAAAAACTTCTTATCTAACATATGACAATATGTACATCATTAGATTCGTCTTCTTACGCTCGTCATGGTGGACTGAAAAAATATGTATAGTTCCATTTGAAAAAACAAAGTTACCTAAAAAATCTCGTAAAATACAAGTGATAAAATAGAAATTAATGCACGTAGCAATTAGCCCCTTTCCCTCATGCACTTACATGAAAACTGCATTGCAATAACGTCGACCGTTCAAAAGCTGTAGGAGGTGCTAAAGTTACGTGACTCACCCTGTGTGTGTGTATATATATATATATATATATATATATATATATATATATATATAGAGAGAGAGAGAGAGAGAGAGAGAGAGAGAGAGATTTAGATAAATTTAACCAGCATAGCATTCTCCATAAATACTCTTTTATCCGAATATAAAAAAGGTTACTTCCGTTTGATACTATTATACACAAACCGATGAGTCATTTAGTTTACGTTCTACTTTAGTTTTCTCCAACAACCGAAACCTGTACTTGCCAAGCCAAGCCAAGATGAGAGATGACTAGCAAACTCTTGTACCTGCAAAGTTGTTGCAGAGTCTGAGCTAATCGAGATGTTTCTGGACCAAGTAAAGAGTGGAAACAATTTCAACGCCAACCGCTCTTTCGCGCTCAACTAACCTTTCAGGCTAGCGGTAAAAAAATTTTTGATTACATTTACTGAAAGTAATTGCTTGAATTATTTTCATATTGTTGCACATTTTTTTCACAAGTTAGAAGAATATTGAAATATCGAGAAGAAATACTTGAGTTCCCCAAGTGATCATTTCGAACAAAGATTCTTTTGATCTTCCTACTGACACGTTCTCTTAAACAATAAGATTATAGGTTAAAAATATGTAAGAACGGTTAAAAATGTGAGAATTTATAAAAATAAAATAACCATACAAACATTTGATTTTTAGTGTTTGTTTTTATTCAAAGGAATAAATATCTGCAATTATATTTGCATTGTCTACGAAGAAACGAACAAACTTTTATTATTTATTACTTTCTCGCTCAAAACGCAACGTGAAAAGAATCAGACGAAACATAATTTTGAATGGACGGTTGTTGGAAGTTTGATATATCAATGTTTAGTAGTGAATTATCCTGTGAGAGTGGAGTTGAAAGTCGAATTCGTTGCGCCAAAAGAAATAAGGAGCATTAGAGAAAAAGAAACGTAAACTTAGTAGAGCCCGTTTTTCCAAATCTTATATAGTAGAAGGGAAATGATAATTTGTAAGGTTATTACATTCTCGAAAAGCTATTGCATATGTTCATTTCCCATTTCTTTCTGTTTGCAAATCGCTATTTCTTACACAATTAAATTTACCATTAATACAGAAAAAAGAGTTTTTGCTGATCAGGAAAAGCGACATACTGCTGTGTTCGTAATGAAAACTTGATAATTGATAATGATATTCTTAATATGTAATTTTCATCCCACTTATGTATTTTGTGTTTGTTTTTTACTGTTAAACAAGTTTTCTTAATAATACAACACACTAGAAGAGATTTGAGCTGATTCAAACATAAAATTCTTCGTTGTTGCTCTTGATGACCTTGCAATAAAAAATTAAATGCAAGTAATGCATGTAATGCTCAATTCCAGAGGAAAGCAAGATTTCAATGAGCCAGTACAGGAATCTTACCTTTCACAAAAGTGTGATCTGAATCTTGAACGCCAGTATGCGCGAAATAGACGGAGCATTTCCATTCTGATCACAATTTTAGAAGTATGCAGATACTTCGCTCGATACTAATTTCGAGCACAAAGCTTATTGCGAACAACAAAATGTGAATATTTTTAACACAGTGAAAATATTCGAAAAAAATTCATACAATTTTTGCATCTGTAAAATAATTGACTAAAGTCTAGACAAGAATCAGCTGTAGTCAAAAGGAGAAAAAAATCTGATTGAAGCGATAAGAAACGAAACATGTATTTGTAGACAAGAAATTAAACATGTACTTAAATAAAATATACATTTTCAATTCTAAAAGCAATTTGTTAATTATGATTTATATTTGAATAAACAAGTATTCCATTATAATAAGTGTTTTTGTTGTAAATCGTGGGGATTTTTTCGGAGGGTGGTCCCACCACGGTATTGTGTTTGGGGTCTCCACCGAATCTCAATCCGGCCCTGCTTAAAACCATTCATTGAGTGAAGATCCGGACCCTCCTCTAATAAGATGAGGCGTGCGCGGATGACGGGGGCGAAAGTGCATCCGCCTCCCCCGCAGTGACGAGTTGTTTTCGCGTCATGGACGAGGAGGCGAGGGCGGGGCGGGGGCGGCCTTCCGGATGCCCTGACCTGGGAGGCAGTGGGTCACGGGTGAGTCAGGGCGCCGCGCCCCGCCGCGTCACCCACGGCGCCCGCTCCGCTCCGCCCCGCTGCTCTCCGCCCCGCTCGCCCGCACTCACCCACGCCGCGCCATTGCCCTCCTGAGCGGAACCCAGTGGCGAAGCGTAGTGGGGTCGGCGGGGGCGCCCCCCCCACCGGCGGCACTTTCAGGAGGCGACAAACTTTCACAATAAATAATTTCTTATAAAAATTTGAACCATTTCATTTCATCCATTTGTCCCACCTACGATTACGGCAGATTGAAATGAGTGCGGAATATTTCATTACTTATTCTGTGACGACTTCTTTAAATCATTGTAAAATAATGACATCTTGCTCATTGTAGCGACTGGCAACACTGTCTGCACTGACTTGTGAGGATTGCCCGCATTTTATTGTGTGCTTGGATTGTTTATGACTAACATTCAGTGCGAATGACTTGTATCATTCAAGAATAGTGTTCAATATTGTATAATAATACCTGCAAATTAGACCCTTCAGGGGTGTCCGTGAGGGACGCTTTGACACTTTAAAGGAAGTTTCATTGATGGATCGATCGTCAGCCGTCCAATTCACATTAACTTAATATCGTTTGCGCTTTCCACATTGTGATTTTAGTGCTCGTAAGTACATGTAGTGATTTGTAAATCATTGAACTTCGTTGAAAATTGTAATAATCGTATACATATACACTCGACTACATATTAAATATTTTATTTACGTTTTTTATTTATATAATTGTATATTTGACCATCTGCTACGTTGTTCAAGCTTGTATTTTTTAGTCTTTTAAATTGAAATACCTAAATAAGGGGGCGGCGAAACTTTCCTTCGCCCCAAGCGGCTGACACCCACGCTACGCCACTGGCGGAACCGCACTCATGCTAACGGTATGTAGAGGCACGCGGAGGAAGGGAACTGCAGAAACTGGCAGCCACAAAGAAATAGGAGCATCTCGTGGAGGACAGGAGTTTACTGTTCGAGACTTCGCCAGCCTAGCATTGTCAGTAATGCGAAAGTCCACAAGTTATATTATCCTGTAACGGTTCGAAAATGTCTGATATAGAATGATGAAGTACAAGTATTCTGCCATTGTGGTAATGTACACTGTCAGAAATTACATTAAATTTAATGCAGTTTAATGCACTGTTTCACATTAAATTTAATGTACCGTGTACATTAAAACGATATTAATGTACTAGTTCATTAAATTAAATGTTTAAATTAAAATCAATGCAGATTTAATGTAGGAGTACATTAAATTTAATGTTTAAATTAAAATTAATGTAGATTTAATATACATCGGTACATAAAACTTAATATACCTTTCCCTACATTAAAAATAGATTAATATAATTTGTTGTTAAATTTAATGTTTAAATTAAAATTCACAGAGATTTGATAAATAATTATGGCACGTATGGAACACAGATACTGTTTAAAAACTTAGAAATATTTTCTTCCGCTATTTGCACTTACGTATAATAAATTTAAAATGAATTTTCAACATATATAGAAAAATATAAATTTTTAAAATTCGATTTACATTCAAATTAGTAACAAATAAAATTGTAAAAATCTAATAATACAATCGTAGGGACCTACATAGCACGGTAATTATTTAGTTAACAATTTTTTCAAATTCACTGGAAATATTAAATTTTTTCAAAGAATTGTCACTGTAACAAGGTCAAAATTTAGTATTCTTTACGGCTACGAAACATATTTCCGAGCGTAAACACGTCCAAAACATGTGAAAAAATAGTGACAATTATTTATAATACATACAATTCTGTAGACATATATATTACGTCTAAAGAAATATGTACCGTAGACGTAAAGAATACATTATACATAAGCAAGAAAATACATCAGGCCTTAAGAACCTGCTTAAACAATTGGATGTCGCAATAGCTCTGTGGTTGGAGCAACTGCGCGTGAACCACGTCCCGGGTTCGAATCCCGGTCGGGGTGACTATTCGTTGAACAAATTTAAACATTAAAATACATTTGTTACTCAGTAACAAGGTCAGAACGTAGTATTCTTTACGACTGCGGGACATATTTCCGAGCGTAAACGCGTCCAAAAAGGTGACAATTGCATAAATCTCAACAGGCAATTCATCAGGCCTAAGAACATGTACAAAGAATTGGTTGTCTCGATAGGATAGTGGTTAGAGCAACTGGGCGTAAACCAGGTGACCCGGGTTTGAATCCCGGTGGGGGTGATAATTTTTTGAACAAATTTTAAATTTGAAGTTAGTACATGTACAGTAAATTTCAGGCACTCATACAGTAATTTTAATGTAAAAGTACATTAAAGTAAGTATCATGTACGTAAATTAAATTTAATGTGAACGTACAGTAAATTAAATGTACATGTACAATAAATTTAATGTACACGCATGCAGTAAACGCATACGTAAATTTAATGTACACGCATAAAGTAAATTTAATTGTACAAGTACATTACATTTAATGGACACGTACTTTAAAATTACTGTACGTGTACATTAAATTTAATTTACGTACATGATACTTTAATGTGCTTTTACATTAAAAAGAATGCGGTAATTTCTGACAATGTACTCAGCAGAGTAATTTGCATAAATGGATATTTGCTTATTACTAGGGTCCGGAACATTAGGCATTATAAATCTCTAAAATAGGCAGGCAAAAAGTCACTTAAAACGGCAAAAAATGGCAATAAAAGTCAAAATGAAATCCATTCTTTTTAATAATAAATTCACGATTTTAATTTAATAAAACTGTTAAGAATATATAATTTACAACATTTTTAATAAAAATTAAATAGAAACTACGATAAAAAGACAATTTTTATGACAAAATAGCTTAAATTTCCAAAAATTCTTGTTTACCTAAAACAACTAAATTTTTTCTCAATTTTTATAATTAATTTATTCATTGTCAAACAAAAGATTCTTCGATTGAAATAAAGATCTCTCAACGTCGACGGAGATTTCTGGAGCAAATTTTAGGCACAATAAGTCAGAAGGATCCATTTCTGCAACAAAAGAATTGTCACCCTTTAGAATTTTCGAAAAGACCTCACTTCTGACGTAAGAAGTTTAGTTGTACCGTTCCGGAGATCATTGAGATATCTTCATTTTTGGAGGCACTTTATATGAAAGCCTTAAGATATTTGAAACATTTTCCCGAAAATGGCTGAAACTTTTTTTTCACTCCAATAGAAGATGCATGTATAATACAGCTCCGATTTTCTACAAAAATTCTTAAATTTAGAAAATTGCAAAAAATCTTTATTTTTAAAACACTGTGGATTTTCGTTTAGAAAGAAATTTGAGCTTTCCATTCAAATATCTTGATTTTTGCTTTAAATAAAAGGTAGTTGTTCCTAGATGATGTATCGCTTGCTATCATGAACTGCTTTTATAATATAAACACTTTAATGTAATATTATAAAATTAAAGGAATGAACGCTTATCGGCCGTCATTTGTTCATTATTTCTTTGTGTGAGTTATAATCGATCTATTGAAAGCATTAGGCATTTCGTCTTCGAGAAAACATGTGAGTGTAAGGTTGTTGGAGAGTAGCTTATATAGCGAGATTTCTTCATTTCGAAGAGTATCTTAAATACAAAGATTAGTATTGATTTATTTTTTAGGTATATGTAAATGCAATGTCTAGCAATCGTGTGTTACATGTGACGTTTCATAAAAATATTTAGTGATTATAATTATATGCGATGAGTGCATTACATTTTTAAGGTAAGGTGAACGCAGAATTTCTTTGCACATTTCCTTTCAACATACATGTACAGATTTTGGTAAATATAGAATTATATTTTCAGAAACATGTTGAACCCTGTATTCACAGTGAATTGTGTTCCAGATTGTGTAAACCTCATTTAGTTAGCCTGAAGCGTAATACTGAACGATATGAAACAATGTTTTTAGTGTTTTCTATTTTCCTTACAGTGAATATGTAGAACTTTTCTGCAGCCACATCCCAAACACATTTAATTTTCGGCATGCATTCATGTGGCTCTAAATTTAAATATTTGTCCCAACTTAGCCATTTTTTCAACCATATTGATTCTTGCGAGTTGAAACATAACTTTATTTTTGGAGTTTTTCTTCATAATTTCATTCAATTGTAGACAATTGTGTCATGCACTAAGTATGAATAGTTGTCAAGTAGAAACACTAAGAGGGGGAAAAAGTTTCGGTATGGCACGTATTCGCACTTGTTTCTTGAATGTTTGAAAATTTTGTCCATTACCAGACGAATTACCTTTTTATGAAAATGTGTTCGCGGTAGTTGTTATTACAGTTTTAATGACACTGAGCATACATTTTTAAGTTATTAAACTTTAGAAGTAAAGTTAAAATCAAATAAAAATAACATTAAAATCAAATATAATTCTTGATATTGTAAGAACTAATTACATACCTGATGCTAGAAAATTATGTCCCACTGTTCTCCTTTTCTGTATTTTCACCCGAGTCGTCAGAGTAATTAAAGATGAATGCTTGTTTTTTAATCCTGTGTAATCTTGTTAATCCTTTTTGAATGCTTCAACACTCGTGAATATTCTAAAAGGAACCTATGATAAGTGGCATAAGTCCTTCGTTCACTCTAGTTCTCTATTGTGCCTTTGTACAATAACTATTTAATGATAATATAGTACTAGCTTATATAAATTGAATTTTATGTATGACAAGTGAAGATAAACACACTTATTATGCAACACAAAATTAACTGCCGAGAAATGAAATAAAATTTTCTTAGAAATTTGTTGATTCAATGTCTCATGAAATCTATGCTTTTAGTTGTAATTTACAGAGGCAATACAACCATTCTGAGCTCAGCTCAGGTTAACCTTTCTTGCAAAGTCTCTGTATTAATTCGTAAGCTCGTACTTACTATAAGTTCTACTCTCTCCAATACTTACTGTGCAATAATAGTCCTATTGTATCCAAAATATGTGAAAATTTCTTTTATCTATGCACGAGATAACTACAAAAAAGTATTAAATGTAGTTGGTGATGACTTGGTCAGCGTGGTTTCCACAAATTATACTTACGGCGAATATCTCCCTAACCTCTTTCCTGAGAAGTGGTATGACGTAAATGCATACCGAACTGTCACAGTCGTTTAAAAATTGTGCTACCGTAGTTCGGGCAAAGCGAGAAGAATTCAAGGAATTTATTCCAAGAATACTGTGAGTAGAAAGCTGCGTAAACATTGGCTTCTGGCGCCACGATGCCCCGTCGGTTGGCACGTCTGTCGGTCGAGGTGGGCAACCACTGTCACCCACTTTTATCGCTGCGAGGCTTCGTTGCTTGAATTCGAATACCTCCCGAGAGAGTGTACGAGCCTGACTGACAGTTCAATGACACAAAGCTGAATTTATAGGTAAGGTGCGCGCGGTTGCCGGGCATACATCGAAGCTTTAGAAAAACGTTTTGCGTAATATGTTCTTAAAGATAATTTGGTGCATGACTTGTTGTTTATCAAGAATAATTATTTATATTGCTGAAAGAAACGAGAAAGTGGGTTATTATCACAGCGAGAGGGTTGCTGTGACTGGTGGGGCTAATTTTGTTACTGTTGCAAACACTTCAATTTCATTACAGGCCGAATTTTAATAAGAAAGTAGTGAAGGATTTATATTTTCAATAGAAATTGTAATGTATGAATAATAATGAAAATTGTAAATGCTGAACATGTACTGAAAATGGTAATTGATAAAGATTTTATTTTCGTATAAATTCTCATGTAGAGTTCCAGTCTCTTATAATTATTTTGCTTATTTAGTTTTGAGAATTTCCTGAAATAAAGTGAATTCAATTGCTTGGATTCCATAACCATAATTTATTTTTTCGGATAACTTGAGTTAAAACAGTTTCAAAGTTAATTAAAACTCCAATACGTGTACAACAGGCATTGAAAATGGAACCTTTTGTAGAGAAGTCGTCTGTGAATTGTGAAAAATAATGTTAAATTTGTGCATAAGTCGGTAGAGATTTTATTTTGCTTGTTGACGCTCCTGTAGCTTACAGTAGGAATATTGTAGATTCACATTTTTTTCTCGAGTGTTAGTAATGGGTCTGATATTAGATACCGAATTTTGCTTTTTTGCTGATAGTGAGTGTTCCTAAAGACAGCAGAAATGAAGTGTCAAGTAGAAAAAAGGCGACTTGTATGGCGATGGAAAAAGAAAGTTCATGGCCATGCAGTAGTTTGCTCGTTTGAAGAAGGGTTGTTATGACATGAGTACCTTTCCATGTCTGGGAAGACCTTCAGACTTTAATAAATATATTTTATATACCTAACTACACAATGATCTACGCCTGAGAATCCAAGTATTGACAAATGTGACAATCTGTCCTTTCAACCAATCTAGAAAAGTTTCAAAAATCGAGTGCGTAGGTAACGCACACTTTAAGGCAAAACCACAAAAATCAGCGAGAGGTTTTGTGCATCTTTGCATGCTCATCATTGATTGGCTCGTGAACAACACTGACCATTCTTTTCTAATACTGTTTGTTGTAACGAGAAATGGATTGATGTTTTCTGGGTACGTCAATTGATACGGACTCATTAATGATGTCGTTAGAGTAGTCAGTGATTTTTCACTGGAGATGACGTGGTTTCTCCTCGTTGGATGACGAGATCCGGCGCAGGGATGCGACATGTCGGGATTTCCTCGACCAGGTACCCAAGGTACCCCAGGTAACCCACGGGGTACCACTCGAGCTGGGACAAGCTTTAATCTCCCATCTCGTTTCTTGACGTGTATAGAAATGTAGTGTATGTAAGTTCTATCAGAATGTATTCGTGGTTTATTTAAAGACAGAAAATTATTTTAGATAACTGTTTTATATCAATATTAAATGTAATAAATTATTTTTTTGACGCCAGAAGATGGAAATAATTTATTTCCGAAACTTTGCTGTTATAACTATCATGTATCACATTTAATATTGATATAAAACAGTTATCTAAAAGAATTTTCTGTCTTTAAATAAAGAACCAATACATTCTGATAAAATTGAAAAAATCTATAATAAATGATGCAAAGAAAAATAAATATTCATTTTAGTGCATGTAAGCGTATGTATGAGTATAATGGGAGAGTATAGGAAGAAGAGGAGGAAGAGAAAATCACGCGGAGTCCATGATCCGCGTTGTTAGAGTACTTCTCCGACATTCGCATGGTATTGATCGGAGAAAACACGATCAAAGCAGGCGGTCGCTAGAATTCTCCAAATACCGTCTGAATTGGTCCTAGATACATAACTAGTGACGAAAATTCGCCACAATAGGAATTTTTTAACTCTGAACCTTCCTGTCAGAGCCGATGCAAAGACAACTGCTACGCTGACTCTTAGGTAAACTCAGCTGGTGTCACGAAGAAAAGGTGTTTTTTGTTAATCTGAGTAAAAAGGCAGTGCCTCAGCACTAACAATGAATTCTCCGTACCAACGCCAATGCCCGTATTCAATAGAGAATGTTATTTGTGTAATGGGACAAAGAGAGTGTACTCAACGAGGTGTAACCGTCGCTGCTTACGTTCATTACCAATAACTGAGACGTCTTGCAGTCGCAATTACTAAAGAAGGCTGTGTGACATGATGCTATTGCAAGATGCTCGTAATGCCGGTCTTCATTCTGCTCATCTGACCAAAAAAATAAAACAAAACGAACTAGGAGTTGGGTCAGTCATTACCCACCTAACTTATTCACCAGATATTGCGCCTTCAGATTTTCACTTATTTCTCTCTTTCGAACAACTTCCAAGAGACTTCCTTTCCAAGTAAAAACACGATTCACTCATGGTTTGACTATTTTGATTTCAAAGCACATGATTTCTAAAGGCGGTGCCCATATATGCATGAGATATTTGGAGAGTATTGAGCGACTAAGAAATACTTATGTCAATTTCAGTGCTCGCCCTTCCCGCAGCGTGTCGGATCTTTTGCGGCAAAGCACAGGATGTGAACCTTCCTTCATGATCTCGGCCAATCGGGATTCGGCAAGCAATCCACCGAACTCTAGATCAGGCAGGGGAATAAATCGCTAGTTATTAACTTCTAATTTTAACTGATGAAAACACACTGTGAACTTATGAACAAACTCATACTGTAAAAAGGTATGATTCTTAAAAATAAATTCTGAACAAGACAATATAAAATTAGAAACATCGAGGAATTTGCTTGTTTACTTTAAAAAATGTAATCAATTTAAGAAAAACAAACAATACATATCGCACAAACGAATTTATTTGTGCGATCAACTCCTTCAAGTAACATGTAGTGGTAATACATATTCTGCAATATTACACCCTACAAATATGTTGAGATCGATACAGTTTTCCATTAGAGTATGTATTTGCTTACAGGTAGATTCACACGCGAAAAACACTCAATGTTCTTGTTAGGAAAACGAAAAAGACTATAAGATAGTAAAGTATAAAATTATTAAAAAATATATAAATAGCTAAGCGCCTACTCTTTAGTTAAGATTATGTAGCATCATTCTCCATCTAGGGAGATTAATTGAAGGCTCATTTGAAAGCTTAGGTATCGAGTAAATTGAAGTCTATACCCCCAAGGGGCTTAACCCCTGTTGGGGACAGAGGGGTCCTCTTTCGTTTCGTATCATTGTAACCTCCCACCACTACCACCACTTACAGATGTGGTTGAGGACTAATTTTAAAGCATGGGGAGTGGAATAATCTTTAGTTTTGGTCTTAATTGGCAACGATGACGCGGGGGAAGCAACGTTCAAAAACCAGCTAGTCAATTTTGTGAATTCTTTGAAAAATTATTGACATATAAGAGAGTTCCGAACGACCAGATCCTGTCTTAACCCAAAATGTCGTAACAAGTAATTTAACAGGTAATATCAAAACTTTTACATTTGTTGTCTGCAGAACTTCAAAGTACATGGTCAGTAGTGTAGCTAGTTCTTGCCCCAAGAGGGCGCGAATCTGTTCGAAGAAACAAAAGAATCTTCTGTAGATGAATGAGGTGAAGCGTTAGTAAATTGTGATAGAAAGAGTAGTCCACGAGACCACTTACTTTTTGTACGTAAAAAATGTCACCCGGGTCGAATAGGCCGCTTCTGGATATCGTGCACGAACAAGCGACGCTCGCGAGCTCAGCTTGTACCGGTTGTAAATGTGTCGCCTTCGTATTCTTCTTCGTTCTAAATGCAAGAAGCCAGGTAACCACTGTAACAGATATGCAACCAGAGAGGCAGTCAAGCGACGCTTGCCTATATGTGCCGAGGTATATGGAGGCCATTAACGAGCGAGTGCGGAGCACGCGATCGATTGGTTATTTCCGGGCACGTGAACTGCTATGGTCATTAGTCCGGTGAGAATAGGAATTAGACTCGGAAGATGTCATTCCCGCTGAATAGTGAGATCCAGCGCAGACCTACATGTCGGTTTGCGAGGGGTTTCCCAACATCTGTTATTCCATAGTTTATGTAACTGTGTGTAAGGGACGAGAACAGAACAAGAGAGTGGAAGAAATGATCGTGTTCTGTCTGTGATCCACTTATTAGGCCACTGCTCCGCAAATCGCTCGATCGAAATTGATTGGAGAAACCACAGAAAGCCGCTAGAATTCTCCTCAAGACAGTGGCTCAATTCGACCTAGCTGACTAGTTACTTTCGAAAATCCACCACCGTCTGGACCCCTACCCAGGATCTCCGGTCAGAGTGGCTGTAGTAATATTAATTGATGCATTGTGCCACCTAAGGCAGAACAACGGCAATGCTGGCTCTGCACTACATCAGCCGGTTCGGGTAACTCAAGACTCGCGCGGCTCATTTCTTGAAAAACTACTACCACCTCCACTTGGTGAGAACAGGATTAGTGGCCAGCTTTATTCCCCCCTTGTCAGTGGCCCGTCACCTACAGAAGCTCCCCCGTGCGCTGCGTAGCGTGGCGGGCGGCGGGCGGGCGCTCGACTCCCATCGCGCGGCCAACGGTTCCGCGTGAGGTCGACGACCTGGCGGCGATGACTGCGGTGAAGGTAGGCCAAGCGCGCGGCGCCGGTGACCAAGTAGGGGCCCGTCCCGCCGCCCCGAGGTGCCAGTCCCTCCCCTCCCCTTCCCGCGCCGCTAGCGGGAAGCGCATTCCTGCGTCGCTCGCTTGCTCGAGCGCGCGCCCCGCCCGCCTCTCGCACCACGCCGTGCCGTCTTCTGCCACCGCTTATCGACCGGCTTCACCCATCCGCAGGCCTTGCCGGGCGCCCGCCCGCCCGCCCGCCCGCCCGCCCGCCCGCCCGCCCGCCCGCCCGCCCGCCCGCCCCGCCCGCCCGCCCGCCCGCCCGCCCGCCCGCCCGCCCGCCCGCCCGTACGCCCGCCCGCCCGTACGCCCGCCCGCCCGTACGCCCGCCCGCCCGTACGCCCGCCCGCCCGTACGCCCGCCCGCCCGCCCGCCCGCCCGCCCGCCCGCCCGCACGCACGCACGCACGCACGCACGCCCGGCCGTACGCCCGCCCGGCCGCCCCGCCCGGCCGTACGCCCGCCCGGCCGCCCGCCCGGCCGCCCGCCCGCCCGTCCGTCCGCCAGCACGCCCGCCCGTACGCCCGTCCGTCCGCCAGCACGCCCGCCCGTACGCCCGTCCGTCCGCCAGCACGCCCGCTCGTACGCCCGCCCGCCCGCACGCCCGTCCGTCCGCCCGCCCGCACGCCCGTCCGTCCGCCAGCACGCCCGCCCGTACGCCCGCCCGTACGCCCGCCCACCGCCGCTTGCTCTTTTTCTCGCTTGCCTGCTCTCTGGCTCGCTCGCTCGCTCGCTCGCCCTCTCGCTCTCTCGCCCTCTCACTCGCTCGCCATTACGTTCGCCCTTTCGTGTGCTTCGGGCTGCGTTCGCGTTCTTTGCGCCTTTTCCAGATCCGTGCGCGTACAAGTCAGGTTCCCCATAGTACCCGCTCTTATTCCTTCACCTAGAATGTGTGTACTTCATGCTCTTCTCGCGCTCAACTCGTCTCGACAATATTCGTTGCTAATTGTTTTCGTAATCTCTTAGGTCTTGCTATCGTTCTTCCCTTTTATATTTGGCATTCAGATGATGTCAATCTCATTCCTACGGGCACCCTGGTGGCTTCCAGTAGGTTCATCTTCGTTTGTCCTCTTCCGCATGTTTCAACTCTCTGGCATGTTCTTCACACCCCTCGTTTGAGTACTGTTTCGCCTCTAATGTAGCTTCCACTCCTACGTAGATCCATCATCGCTCTTGTCTTCTTTCTCGCACGTCATTTCAGTATATAGAGGAATCTTGTTCAAGATAGAGCCTTAACATTGCACGAAAAACATCCAAAACTACTTCAAGTTAATCTGTAAATAAAACTATGCGGGGTTAATTTGTAGGCTTTTTGGGTACATTATTTTGGTACATTGTTTTTCCTTCTGCCTATAACATCTCTTGTGTATTCGATATCCATCAAACGTGTGTTTGATGGACCAGTTAAATAAAAATTTAGTAAAACTAGTTAGCAGACTGGTTTTATATTTCAGTATATGTCACAAAAAATTATTAACCTTACTAATTTCAAAAATAGTATCTATGAATCGTCCTTCCCCATCCTTCCCTTGAATCCATGTGCAATTAATTCTAACTAAATATATTCAATATGAAATGCGATAATAGACAGGCTCAATCTAAAGCAAGAGGGATGCCTACTACATTTCTGTACCCCTTTCACCTTTAAATATTTTAATTGTTGGAACGAGAAAACATGGCATATGTTTAACTTTGTGCATGATGTTGTTACTCCAGTGTTCACAATATTTTTCTCTCACAAAAATAGATTATTGGCTAAGGAAAATACTACATAAATCTTATGGAGGAAGTGTCCATATTACTTACAAGTGGTACGAAATGAAAATTTTAATATTTGATCATTCTTTTTGTTTTCTAAAGTTTTCAAAAGTCGATACGAACCAGTAAGATATTTTAAATACTATTTTTCTAGAATTATTCTAATTTGACGTATGAATACAATTTTTCTTTAATTTTCCTTCCCAATATAGCATGTTCACTTAAGTAAATACAATGTTCGTCTGAGATATGGGTCCAAGTTTTAATAAAAAGACTGAAATTTTGATAATTGAAACATGTGGAACAATTCTCAACATGCTAAAAAATAAAGGGAGACAAGATACTTGAATAAAAATATCCAAAACTATGGCAATTTAAGTTTACGAAAGCTGGGTATCTGCAAATAGAACGATGGAAAGGATACAAGCTAGTGAAATGAGATTTTTGCGTAAAACTATAGGCTGTCCAAGAAAGGAAAGGTTTAGAAACGAAAACATAAAAAGAATTAAAAGTGAACCAGTAAACACTAGGATGCAAGAATGTAGCTCTATATTCTTGCCTCTAGGTTTTCTATTACATACCGAAAGGAAGGAGAGAAGTGGAAAGATGGAGACTCTGAGGATGGAACAGGTGGCTGCCTAAACAGTGAAGTGTAGAAGAAGAAGCAAAATCTTGCCTTTCTTTCTGGTGCATCGAGAGCGTTGTTAGAATGCTAAGAGTCTGGTGGCCTAGCGAATACGTCCGTTGCTCGGGGAACCTATGTGTCTGAGTTTACGAACTATCCTGGTTTTTGTGTTTGTTTTGCGTGTACAAGTATTACGTAAATGTCACTCTAGAACTGTGTGCTGTTGTGGCACCGCTAGTTTATCTTTGCGGCACTTCTGCCGCGCCTCAGCCCTCGCCGCATGCCGCAGGTGCCTCGCGCGCCAGCGATGCCATCGCGTGTGCCGAGCGCGGGCGGTGCCAAGCGGCGGAGAAGGTCCTCGCCAGTTCTTACGAAGATATTCGGGTGCCTACGGGAGTGAATTGGCTACTTGAGGACACGCGGCATTTGTAATTCATTATTTTGTGATACGTGTGACCGAGCAAATGCGACATGTAAATGAAAAATTGTTTTATAATATATTATTTAATGATATGAAGCATGACTACGATCAAGTATAACGTACATTAAAAACATACCTTGCATTTTATTATAATTTATAAGATATGAACATAAAATTATCAGTGAACATCAAATTCCCAGAATAGAACTGCTTTCTTACTGGTTATACTGTAGATTGCTCTGCCCAATCGTACTATTTTCAAAAGCCATAATGCTGACTGTTGCAAGACAGTAAGCTGTTTTATCAACAAAATACTCGTACATACGTGCATTGAAACGACAAAATAAAAATTTAGAAGAAAGCAAGTAAGATGCAAATAAGGGACAGTGGAAGAAAAGGTGACAGTGCAAGGGGAAAAAAAAGAAACATTCTTGAAATACACGTACTAGTCTATTTTCACTGTTTGAATCTTTTAACAATATAGAATGCTGGTTCCGAATCCCTTGGCCACGCCTCACCATACTACACCATACCTCTTCCCGCCCCACCAACTGTCACCTTGCTCTCCTCTCGCATTCCCGTCCCATCTCGCCCCGTCCCGTCTCGCCTCGCCCCACCCCGCCCCTCTCCGTCCCTCTCCGCCCCGCCCCGCTCCGCCTCGCTCCACCCCGCCCCTCTCCACCCTGTCCCACCCCGCCCCACCCCGCCCCTCTCCGACCCGCACCACCCCGCCCCACCCCGCCCCTCTACGCCCCGCCCCACCCCGCTCCGCCTCGCTCCATTCGTTTCACCCCGTCCAGTCTCACTCGTTCTCGTCTCACTCGTTCTCGTCTCACCCCGTCTCGTCTCACCCCGTCGCATCTCACCCCGTCTCGCCCTGCTCTGCTACCCCCAGACCCTCCCTGCTGAACGGCGCCACGCCACACCCCTCTCGCTACGCCTCGCTCCGTGCGTCGCGCTGTCGTCGCCGGCGGAAGAGGGGACGTCCTGAAAGTGGAGGCTTCCTGCGGAGGAGCTGGAACGTGCAAAGCAGGACTTTGCCCAAGCAACTCGACCTCCTTCGCTCGCGAAAGTTGCGCGGAGACCCGACACTCTGATGGATAAGCAAGCGATCTCCCAGGCTTCCAATGTGCAAGGTCTCTTCGGAAGGAAGGGAACGCAAATTGAGCCGAGGGAGCTGACGGAGAATTTCAATAACAACTTGATTTAATGAATATTCTCAAACACGTCATTTACCCCCCCCTCAACGCAACTTTTTGGACAGCGCTTTGAGATACATAAGGACATGATAAGGACTTGAAAACCTAAAAAAGTACCCATCTTTAAATTATTGGGCATTTGAAGTATTTTATTAGTCTAGGGGGAGTACAGGGAGTTGCTAATAAACATTGCACAAGTGCAGAGTCTTTTTTAAATTCTGCATAATTTCGTATGTAAGGGAGTAAATTATACACGATAAACATGTCTGCCTTTGAAGATCAGAGAACAGGAATGGAGTATCCTTTTAATGGTTATTTGAAATAAGAAACTGCATTGTAAAACAATTTCCCCGTTTCAGTTTGAAATTTTTAACATATTTTATGTGTTTTTTTATTAATGACTATGATATACTTATTTATTTAAAGTATGTTCATGTAAAGTATGTTCAGTGTAATGTATATGTTTTTCTAATTTGTATGACCCTTTATTAAATTATAAACCTAAAATATCCAATAAAAATAAAAAATCCCGATGTAAAAATCTCATTGTTAATTCGTTGATTTAAAGGTGATGATAGCTTCATGTTGGTAACCAACTTAGATCAGCCAGGGCTCTGTTACATCATGTGCATTCTGTACTTTGTGGGAGTAAATATTATTATATTATACAGTGTTTATGAACGAATAGAAGGATTTAGACCAGTACACTTAACTTGTAAAGAATGTCAAATTGTCAATTTAATGTTGCATACTTTCCACCCGTATGTGGTACAGAATGCGGTTAACCACAAGAGGTAAATCTCCAAAAATGCAAAAAATGAAATAAAAACAATCTCCAAACATCTCTAACTTAGTAGATTACCACGTGCGAAGCGTAAGTGACGTCTCCGTTAGAGGCCAGAAACCCGACATTATTACACCTGAGCCGCACTGTGGTCGCGTTGTGCACGATGGCACAGGTTGGTGCAGCGTAACTTGTATGACGGGTTGCATATTAGGCGTTTAAAGCGCAAGGGAATGAAGTCACATGAGTTAACTTCTGAGAAAAACAGCGGTGACGTTTTTACGAAACATTTAATTTTAGGGAAACGTTTGACTATTTAGGCGTATATACACTTTTTTTACATTGGGATATCCATCTTTTAAGCTCTGAAAAGAGGTTCATATAGAAATTATAAATATTAAGTATTTCCAAAATTATCAAAAGGGGACTCGATTCCCTTGTGCTCTGGACGCATCATAAGCATCTTCCCATTTCCTCGTAGAAGAATCTACAAAATTTTGCATTTATAGCCGAGTGCACCCCTGGATGATAATTCCCCATCAGCAGTTGCACTTTCTCTGGGTGCTGTGTCGATGGCGTACAATGAACGTACAATACTGTCACATATCCTTACCGTATTATATGTAGAAGGGATTATCAGTGCTTTTGCCGTCTTTTCCACACGACGTATTGACGCAGTTCAACAGCTATTTCCAGACAGTCGATTAATTCGTTTGAGATTTTTGGAACTCTCTGAGCTAAAGGTAATGCTCTTAGGAATCTGTTCTCATTTTATCATGAGATATTAAATGGCGACCTTTCCTATCAAACATAATAGGCAATCAGAAAATATTCCGTATAATAGTTTGTTGGACATATCTATGAGTAAAAATTTTTGAGCAATGAAATATTATTTGCAAAATGCTGTTCAAGTAAATGAATAAAATTTCAACTAGAATTCAAAGTTAGTTACCGGAGTTTCGCTTCAAAGATAAGCACTTTATGTTTTCGGCAAAAAGCGAGAATTTCTTGCAATTTTTAAGAATTGATTTCATTCCTTATTATCCTAGTGGCCTTCACCCTAACTTTCTCGTTAGGGTACCGAGGAACAAATTTTGGCCGCTCTTTGTGCTTGGCAGGTTTTCTGATCCTGTTGACCAAGTATTAGAATCCACCCACCCATTCCATCTTCATTACTCATATCATCTGTAGTGACATTATAATGTATATCCTTGCTGATGTCCAACAGTTACGTCGAAAGTTCAGTTTATATTAGGGTCATTTCGAAGTGGGTGGCTAGTGATACGATCCACTCTAAACTACAAGATCTAGTAGGTGACTCAGCTATTCAAAGAAATCGGAAGTGATTATGACTTTTATCTGACGAAGGAGAACTTGGCACTATAAAAAAAGGAAAGAACAAAAACTGAGAGATTTCTTTTGTACAAGAGACAACGGGGAGAACGTATGAGATGTTCGTCGCATGCCACATTGGAAGAAGAAATGGAAGATTTTGGAAGCTCTACAGGTACCTGTTTTGCTCTAGTAAAGCTAAAAAAAGATCTTCGAGTAGAAAAGTAAAATAATGGTTTAGTTCTCATATGTTACTTATCTTTCTCCACGAAGTTTCAAAATACACAATTAAGTACTACAGAAAATTTTTTCAAAGTGAAAGCCACTCATTTATAAAACCCTTTTTTGAATATTGTTGGACATAAAGGGTCCCCCCCCCCGATAAGATGGTAAAAGTTTCCCTCAACCAAATTACATATGAGTGGTTACACTACAATTCTAACATAAAAATAATATTTTTGAAAGGTTTCTTAGCCTCCGTCCCACCACCCACACCCCTATACAGCCAAAAACGTGTTTTTTTATTTCAATTTTTTTCGACAACTTAACACTTTTATCTGACTGAAAAAAATATGATCAATAAGAACACAATTTGTTCTATCAGAAAAACATTTTTTAATATTTTCACAGGCCAAAATTCAAATACAAAAAATATTTTTGAAAAAAAAAATTTTTTACTTGCTTGATATACTTTACTTTACTCTACGTTTTTGGCTGTACAGGGGTGTGAGTGGTGGGACGGAGGCTAAGAAACCTTTCAAAAATATTATTTTTATGTTAGAATTGTAGTGTAACCACTCATATGTAATTTGGTTGAGGGGAACTTTTTACCATCTTATCCGGGGCGACACTTTCTGATAAAATAAAATTTAGATTTTCCCACTGTCCCTAAGCAAAAAGTAGGATTGAAACGTGAAGTGAAATGTATTATAAATGCTCCCTCACGAAGACAGCTACGGAACCTCCACAGGACTTTTCTGTTTTGAAAGTGTAGATGGACATAACATGTGTATTTTGAAGAAGGTTTTTAATGGCGGAGTGTTTATTGTTAAACTTCGGAACACAAATTCTGTGATGTTGAAAATTTGTTATTGTCTTTCACTGTTCAGCAAACGATCCTACTCCATAAATTCAAGCTTCAAGAAGGCTGGTCTGGAAGGGAGGTCTGGAAGGGAGCTAATGACTAAAGTCGCTAACGCTCTCACAAAAACTATACACTCGTTCACTTACTCCTGAAACCAGCCTAATAATGCGAAAGGTGTGATTCAGAGGGTAGCGGCGCAAGCGTCCTCAAATGACGCCGCGCGGTAGCCACACTCCACGCCCGGAGGCGGCGCCGGCGACTGCGACGCCGACGGCAGCGGCGAGGGCTAGCGGGAAGCCATTGGCCGACTTCGGGAAGTGGCGTACGCGCGCTACAATGAACCAGGCCATCGAACCGTAGCTTACCCGTTCCGGTTCCTGTACTGGTTGCCTGAAAACTTTCCATTTCGTTCCCGGTTTTCCTGCTGCACAAGTGACTGAACTGGTTGATGTAGTTTGTGTGGTGTGTGGATGTGGTTTGCTTGTGGACTGTGCTTTGAAAAGTCCATGACATTCTCACAGGTCAATAAGACTGTGTTGAAGCTCACTAATGATATCTTCCATGTACTCATTGTACATTCTCATTTTCTGCAATTTGTTTCTAACACAGTAATTCCATTCTTAATTACAACAGCTGTAGCCAACCAATATGTGGTGATGCAATTCCAAGTGATATAGATTTTCGTATTCAATAATAAGATTTATTGTTTTATTAAACAAGTCTTCAAGAATTACTATCTTCATGAAGACAAGTCAAACAATCTTCATGAATTATCATCTAAACGTGTTCATATCTTCGACAAGAAATTTGATTGAAAATAATAGTATAAAGTTTTGTTACGGGATTTTCGTACATTCAGAATATACATATGAAATGAAATCATGGAAAATCTAAGATACGTCTGAAGAGGACGTTTTTGGCCTATTTCCAGATACTCCTTTCTTAAGAGATTTCGAGCTGTACGGTGGGAACGTACATTGTAAACAAAACTTGTTCAACGAACTCTGTTGGTTCACCGGAGGTACATTTCCAGTATGCTCCTCAGGGAGAAGATATTTTCAAGTCAAAATCCTCCTTCCCTCACAAATATTTTTGAAACATGTTTTAAAAATTGTTTAGATTGAAGAACAAAAGTATCTTTTCATATTGAAAACACTACTTTGGATATAAAGGGTCGCGATTAATGTGCGGTTAAAATTTCGAATAAATTGAGTAAAATTGCAACAAAAATGTAGACTTAGAGGGAGATGGTTATGGCTCCCCCTCCGGATACACTACTGGTTTAATTAACATTTCATTTCCGGAGATCTGATCCTCGAACAGCCGTCAAAATGGGCGAAAATCAAATGGAAGAGAAATCACCCTTCCTGGTGGATTATTCACATCGTAAAGAACTAAATAAAAAAAAAATCGTGGACAATGGTATTGGCGACTGAAGTGAGAGGCAACGTCGGACATTCACGTCAGTAAGAAATAAAGACTTCAATAGAAAGAGGGATCATTGTTAGTAATGCCCCCGAGACCTCAGAAAAAGAAGCAGATAAATCTGACATTATAATGATGGTAGAGACGTCAGTAAAAACTATCAGCAACGACAACGACCAAAAAAGCGAGATACGATGATCATGATTATGATGAAAGAAATATAAGACAAACAGAAATTACTAGATTAATAGATGTCAGCCAACAAAATAGAGATAGGTGATGAAAGGTGTAAGAAAAAATGTGAAATTGTTGCTGTTAAAATTGTCGTAATATTGCAAATAGAAAAACGGTAAAAAATTGCATAAATGTCACAGAACTAATACTTGTAAGATTCTCGAAATTATATTTGACCATAAACATTCGTGAAAACATCATATCATCATCCTCCAAACCACTTGCAAATCCTGATTAAATATTATAAAAATGTTATCATCTAAAAAGCGGGATACTAAATCGAACTGTCTTTTAAGAACTTACGCAGCCTGAATCCAATCTAAACTCGATTATAGTTCAGGTGTGTACAGGGCATCTCCTAGATATTTACTTCAACATTTAAACCCAATCATCAACACTGCATGCCGTCAAAGTTTCGGAGCTTTCGTATCTAGTCCCTGCAATAGTCTTTTGGAGGAATCTGGACTAATGCCATTGAACATGGGAAATAAACTATCATGCCTAAAATATGCATACTAAAGACTCTGTTCTACATACATCCTATAAAATCTTTATATCATCAGTCATTCTAAAACTGAAATATATCAGTCTCGCACAAACTTCCCAAGACCCTTTGGAGAAAGACTTCTTGACTATGAAAAATATTTTGATATTGAAAAATCAACTCTCTTTCCGACATCTTCACCCGGTTCCTCTATGGAAACCCTTCACTCCTAACATAGATACGGGATTAAACCAATATTCAATTTCAATATGCATTCTCCAATCCGAATATATACTCTCATAATCCAAATATTCAAAATACCCAAAATCTTCTTCACAACAAAGAAAAAATATATTTTAGTATTAATCTGTCGTGACTCCCTTCCCATAAGGGAATCACTGGAAATGAAAAACCTGACTTAACTACTAAAAACGCAACCCGTTTATTAAACGTTGACTAGCATATACATGGTTCTTTAATGACTTTATATGAACTTTAAAAAGTGTATTATTAAGGTATGGGATTACCACTGGAAAGCTTCAACATCCAAAGTCCATGTTGTAGGAAAACCTGTAACAGACTCAAACATCGCAAATACTGCATTAAGAAGAAAAAAAACAATTTATTATTACCCAATGCTCAACCATCAATGCTAGACTATCTGAATAACCTGTAACTCAAAAATAATTAATTAAATAAAGCTCCTAGGAAATTTGCTTGCAAAATTACTACAATAAAGAAGCTAAAAATATCCGTAAATTTAAGAAAGTTTACCGTACGCCATGCTGAGACGACCTGAAACGGTGAAACACAAAAGAAAATCACCGCCATCACCATCCCATCCACCATCACCGATCCATCACCAACACCAACCCGCCATCACCGCTATCATCTCCGCCACCGTCATCGCGTCATCACCGTCGCCGTCACCGTCGCCGTCATCGCCGCCGTCATCGCCGCCGTCATCGCCGCCGTCATCGCCGCCGTCATCGCCGCCGTCATCGCCGCCGTCATCGCCGCCGTCATCGCCGCCGTCATCGCCGCCGTCATCGCCGCCGTCATCGCCGCCGTCATCGCCGCCGTCATCGCCGCCGTCATCGCCGCCGTCATCATCGCCTTCATCATCGCCTTCATCACCGCCGTCATCATCACCGCCTTATTCACCGCTTCCATCATCGCCGCCGTCATCGCCGCCTTATTCACCGCTTCCATCGTCGCCGCCGCCATCGCCGCCATCATTACCTCCACTGTCCGCCGCCCTCCGCCGCCGTCATCGCAGCCATCCGCCAAACCGCGCCAAATTCCGCCGTTTCCGTCTCCGCCGCCGCCGCCGCCGCCACCATCCGCTGCCACCATCCGCTGCCACACGCCGCTGCCACACGCCGCCAAACGCCGCCACCACCACACGCCGCCCTCTCCGCCGCCGCCGCCGCCGCCGCCGCCGCCCTGTCATTACAACCGAAACTGAAAGTGCCACGCCGCAGCCGCCGAAATCTCTGCGACAAGCGCGCGAGTCACGTTCCGGGCCTCCGGGCGGGCGAACGAGCGTGCAAAAGCGTTCGGCGCGCTCGCTGCGGAGAAACTACCGGAAGAATCCCACGGAAGCAAGTGCGGCGCTTAAATCATCGGCTCTTCAGTTAAGAGGCATTCACTCCTCGCAACTGTTGCAGCTCACGAGGAACGCGGAGAAATTCAACGCACACAGGGAGGGCTTTGTGGGTTAGTAATTTGAGCAATTACGTCCACGAAGATGTATTTTTGGGAATTACAATTAGAACTATTAGAGGTCTATCATTATTATAAGGTATAATTGATTCCTTGTTTAGACTCACTAACATGTACGAATTAATAGTTTTTAAATTACTTATGGTTTTTAAGTTACCTGTAGTACAGTCAGAACTGTACTAAACCGACACGAACAAAGTATATAGCTCATCAAACCAATGGTGAAATGTCAGGGGCATATAAATATCACGGCGCTGTATGTTTTTAGAATGTTCTCACTTCATTGAATCTCAAAGTGACCTAGCGGTCAAAGTAACTACTTCAGTGTTAGTGCATGCGCGTAGCTTCTAGTGTAAAATAACGGGCTTAATTTTTATACTATTATTCGCTCCCTCTTCATGCTTAGTACCTTTCATGCTCCCCACATCAAGTATCATTCATCACCTTCGCCTTGTCTAAATCTTGGTTGTGGCTCTATCTGAACGGTGACTCGATAGTGCACCTCTGAAGAACAACGTGGTCGAATAGAATTCCTGAAAAACAAATCGCCCGAACACAAGCAAGAAAATAAATGAAACTAATATCAAACCATCGTTGCAATGTAAGTAAAAAGATAAACAATCTTCTGCAATAAATTTCAATAATGTGTAAGTTTGATGCAATAATCGATGAGTTGTTACAAAATAAATAAGAGATCGAACCTTTATCTCTGCATTGACAAAGATATCTGAAAATAATATTAAAACTTCTCGTCTTTTTTCATTGATAATAAAGATTCAGGAGATAAAATTAACAACAAGAGCGATCTCACCTAAGAGCTCCTTCGCTTTACTGTGACAGCGATTCTTTTCTTTTTCGTTTTGACACTGAAATGTTGTTTGTTTGTTTGATTGTTTTTGTCTCGGTCGTTGTATCTTGCTTCTAATAGTGAGTTGTTGTGAAATAAAACTCATTATAAACAACACCATTATCTTGATCCTCTGATATTATTAAATTATCTAGGCCGAATGTACAAGCATGAATTAGCAAGCGTATGAGAAACACAAAACTGATTTAATGATAAGTAATAAAATGTTGAAATTGCATATGTTCTCGGTTTCTAAATATATCTGTAGCATTTATAATAAGATATTCCCATCATATATTAAATTATTCGTATTAAAACTATTACCTCGTACGCATGTAATTTATAATTGCCATTTTTTATATCGCAGTACTAATTAACAGAAAGTTCATTAAAGCATGTATTAATCATGAGGGCCTGTATCTTCCACAATTTTCTATACATTTGTCGATTAGCCTGAAGAAATTCATCAATAATACTGGAACTGGTAGAGTTTTTAAACCAACAAAAGTTACAGCCTTAAAACTACTTTCAACATAATCATCCAATTTTTCTTTGCTATTTAATTTTTTAATGTTTATTGGTAACAAAAATGTCGTTTATTACAGAAATTTGCGAACCTTAATAATCAGTTTCTCTTTTACGACATCATTACACCTCGGCGGACGAGAATGTCACTCGGGAGTCCGCGATACTTAACTGCCAAGTGCTTCGCAACGCATCTAATGGGGCGGCTGTTGGGCGCGCTTGGAGTCGCCACATTCCAGCGGTCTCTTGACGCAAAACGTCGGAGAGCTAGTCTACCTCTGTGTACTTCCTTATTGTTCTTTCCAGATGATAGGCAGCTAACTGCCTTCGGGAAAGAGACAGCGACTCGCCAACGACAAACAACGCGAATGTTCCCGCCACTACGAGCAATATCTCAGGCATTTCGATAATATCTGGAGAGAGCATCTTAATTTTCTCGGAGGAACTGGTCCTTTCATTACTTCATTTGTTCTCACGACCTCCCTCTCCTCTTACATTTCCCTTGATGGCTTCCGGAAGAGCACTGCGGAGGGACCACCGGTGCAGAGGAAGTTCCCCGGATCTGCATCGAATCAACATCTGACATCATCCGTTCTCGCGTTTATCTGCTGTTCCACATTCGTGCCTCCCACCAATGACGCAACAGTTACGAAATAATGCATGCTACACAAAAAGAAAGTTGAGAATGACGTATTTTGCTCTCTCTGTATCCAATTATAAGTGCATCCTAGTCCCAAACTAAGTCATAAAAAAGAAAAGCCATTGCCTAACGACGAATAAGTAGGGAATAAATATCCTTCTGCTCCAGCGTACTGGATGTGGCACCACATTTCACACATTATGAACTTTCTTGTTGTCCACTGTAATCATCACAGAATGATCTGTTACAACATATTTACAAAGCGTTCTCTTGCTTCAAGCCATCTCTCGGCAGAAGAAATATTAACTATTGTATGATCTTCTTGATGGTAGGAAAGCATATTCATCAGTCACTTTGACTCAAGAAATTGTCATTTAACGCCACTCTTTGACCCTTTGCTAGTGGCTGGACGGATCCTGGATGTTGCAAGTTTAATATCTTCAGTCCAAGGCCCACCTTCTGTGCCCACGTTTACGTCTTTCTCGCCTTTGTATCTAATAGGTCCTTTCTTGAAACTTCTCGGAGGGGGGAACTATGTGTGGAGAACTAGTTTTGTAGGTAATATGGACCCTACCTATTTGGGGTACCTATCCCCCTCCATGCCATCTTAGAAAAAATGTTGTTTACCACCAATCACAAATGTGAATTGGGCCCTAATTACGTAATTATGAAACCCTCCACTTCTAATAAAATATTCAATATGGGATAGTGTATATTTCACACAGTAATATGAAAAAGGACAAACATTTACCTTGTAAAACGTTTGAAAAGAATCGGAAACCAAAAATCGTATCTGCTTCGTACGAGAAGGAAATAAAGCGATTGTCATAACCTGTAGTTGCCCAGGTGTAATTTACGTAATATTCGTATTATCACTTCTTCCTTTATTAATTTCCATGATAAATGTCAATATATTATATAAAGCAAGAAAAATAAAACCTTGAGATAGTTATATGTAGTGTACAGTCAAAATTGTGAACCTTAATATAATCGAGTATTCTTTCAAAAACATTCAATGCACCTTGTTAGCACAGATTTAGAAATATCAGAAGTCTGTATTGAATTAGCTGATTGAAAATTTTGTATATGGTATAAGTAAACATCAAGAAAAAAACAACATATTAAATATATCAACGTAAACAGGAAAACATATTTTCCCAATTAAGTTTGTCTGGAATATATTATACATCGTATTTCTATCAGACAAAACATTTAGAAATTGTTCTGGTATTTTAGTTTGGAATTGATTGTAAATTGTGATTGTTCAATCTTTTCAGTCCGTTGATCATATTTTTATGTAAACGCGATAAATGGAAAAGTGTATTTTAATCAAACATTGTTGCTTACAACCAACACGTTACACAATTTTCGTGCTCAGATAAGCATGACTAAAAACAGTGCATGATTTCAAGGCTTTCCATGGCACGTCAAGGAAGTATCAATCAAGAGATACCTCGAGGACTATTATATCCTGAATGTATTTGGGACATGAATGCACTCACCTGCTCTTGAGAGAACCCATGACAGACGTCCATGACATACTTGATAGCAATTGAACTCTTTACCGCGAATTAGCCGACAATGTTCCTCCTACTTCATTCTAAACTTCTAAAAAAACACAGCATGTAATCCAAAGGAGGAATGTGAAACTTTCCAAAACAATTACACAACACATTATGTACGAAACAAATTATTAATATTAGTTTTAATAATTAGATTTTATTTTTCTAATTAAGAAACGTTCGTGTCGTGGAGTCAATTATTTTTCATGAACTATTAAAAACTATGAATCGTGAATGTAGGCATTTATGCTCGTCTTCATCTGTTAACATTCCGCCAACTTTGACGTTCTTCTGAGAGGATGGTAGTTGCTAAAACAGAAGCACACGTAATCTTATTCGAGGTCTTCTTACACCGGCGGAAAAGCATACGTAACGCAATGTATTCATTACATCACGCATAAAGTTAATGTTCTTATGACGCAGGGAAGAAAAGGGAGGTCAGCATCTCATTCAGTAGACGGGATGTCCATGAAGGATGCTCATGCTTAATCTGTCACCAATGGTATCGGAACTGGACTCTGGAGTAAGAAGTTCACATTTGAAATGGGTAAGAAAATGTTTTTTTTTCTCCCGGCCAGAAAAGACCAATAACGTCAAGCACTGAAGCGGTCACTTAAAAAATTTCCTACTTTGCTCACTTTTTACATCGATATTCGAAATAAATCTTCTGTATCGCCAAAAATCGTAAAAAATGCATTAAAATGCATTTTTTTAAAAATATCCCTTCTGTAATACGTTAAAGGATAGTATGTGCAATATAGTATAATGAAAAATTTATAAGTCTTATAAATTGTGTGAGACAAAATAGTAAATACCAGGCACCTTGATAAGGAATAACCGCACAAGTGTGCACCAGAGAGATTCAAGATGAAAATCTGTTTGATGCTGTTTAGTCATCGAATAACTTGTGGACATTCCTGGTTAGACCACTTTCGGTCCACCGATCGAGATATGTGATGTGTCATTTGACGCGTCTCGGTCTCTTGATACAAAACTAATAATTTTTTCCATTGCATCAGTAACTCGTTAGATTCCTCTCGACAGGACAAATCGATTGGCCGGTTCTCTCGAGGATACTGCAAAAGATATCTAGAAAAACGTGTGTATTTGATTATTTCAATACACCTATGAGTACAGTGGTGGAATGCAGTGAATTATACTGTATTTCTGGTATTTGCATGAATTGATATGCCTTTAATCATCAGGCTGGCGATAATTCAACCTAATTTTGTAATGAAAAAAAAACTTTGAACAAGTATTTTAATCGCCTTTTTCATGTAACTTTCTATGCCTGGGAAACTTTCATCTTTAAATTTATTTATATTATGAATTAATTACAAAGCCCAAATGACACTTTTCAACAAGAAAAATCATGCCAAGCTAGTTATCTCTACATCTCTGAGAAATGCAGGATAAATTCAACTCGCAATACAAATTAAATTGTAACACGCATGAATAATGAGCATAACTCGAAAATTGTGTTTTAGGTCTTTAAAACTGTTTTCGGGCATTCATGGGTACGGAATTACGTTTCTTTGTAATCAATGTAATAAGACGTGTTACCTTTCTTGACGTTTACCTACTTCTTAAAGCTTTCTATACAACAAGGCACGCACGAAGGCCTGAGGGCAAACCCTTGTTGGAAATCTGCGTAAAATTGTGTGAAAGTAAAAAATATATTATGAGAAATTAAATCGCATAATGAATGATAAAACGTCCAAAAATATAAATGATTTCGTCTGTTAATAACCGCCTATAAACATTAGAATGTTTATCTACATACTATCTGGCCTAAATAATGTAACGCACAGTTCAAAGCCTATTTGTTCAAAGTTGGGATCCAGTACGACGTTATTTTAATTTTTAGGACAATTATTTACAAAATTCAAAAAGGTTTGCACGGGCTCTTTTAATATTTACTAGCACAAATTCAGAATATGCTATAGGGGAACTTAAATTGAAAACCAAGTTAACTTTCTCTACAGTACCTCTAGCGCTGTCCAATGACTTCACACGAAAATATCAAACTTGTAGAAATATCTCTTTACAAAAAGATGTTTTTGGTTTAACAATTTTATTTTAATAGATTTCCAGTTTTTCGATGTTGTTTGCTTTCAACTGCGAAGGTTGTCTTTGTTGATAGTGAATGTTCAGTTAGTTGTCTCTTTAAGCTATCTTGACATTTTGGTAAGGTAATAAGACGTATTCACTTTTAGAGGGGTTCATATTAGTGTATAATGCATCGAAATATTCTGTCTACCACAAAATAACCCACAAGTACAATTAGACAAATTTGAATCAAGAAATCAAGAAAAAAAGCTATATCACATCAGATAAAGTTTCTCGTATCACTTAAAAATGAAAAAAAAGGCTCCACTGCACTTACACATTGTGTTTTTGCGTTTCCGCTCAGCTCTTTTCGTGAGAAAGTTGTGAGGTGTCGCGCTGAACATTTGTCGCATGCTTTTTGATCACATTCGTTTTGTTGGTCTTGTGAGAAAATCCGTTATGGATGTATCACGGACTGTATTCTTCACTACTTTCTAATTCTTTCTTTCTTTCTTGCTCGCTCTGACCGTTATTGCAAGAATTTTGCAACTGGTGAAAATACCACCGTACATTTGCAGTCGGAACACTTTTGTCACCTGAGATATTCTTGCAAATATTGTAATCCCACGAATTTATTATGAATATTGATGCGGTTTCACATCCTCGCAGTAAAAGCAAAAACATTTCCAATTAGACCGTGACAGTGGTAATTTCATCTTTGTGTCTAAAGATGACTGATCTTGAACATTTATAGATAATATTCTCATTTTAAATGAATTTAAATAATTTATTAAGAGTATTATAATTCAAATTCAAATGTAGAATAACTTGGTGTTTTGTAGTAATATAACAGTACATAACATTGTTCGTACTTTGAAGTGTAAATTGCTTTTCTAGCAATTGTTAATACAAACAAAAGAAAATTTTCTAAAGAATATTACACATTGTTCTATGGTTGCTGTGATCACTCTTATTGACCAATTTTCACATGGTGTAGAGCTGAGGGGATATACCGATTAGCTGCCATCACTGCACACAATAAATACACAACACGTCGATAATAGTTGGAGAATAGGTCAAGGACTTAAACATATAGTTTACACTGACAGATGATTCTGCTGCTGATAACTAATTCAACATTCTTTCCTGCATTAATTCAATCACATTGATTGGGTGTTTTTCTCACATTAATTTGAACTCTAAAGATTTAAAAATAATGCGAAGCTCTATATTTCGGGTAGATAGTTTTTCCACATTTCTAGTGTAGGCTGTTCTTACTTCTACTTGTAACCAAATGTTAATAATGTATGAATTAATAAACAGTGTACGGTTGTTAAGTTGAAGACTACATCCATTAAAACACACCGAATAAAAGTTACCATTGGATACACCTTTATTAATCTTACATCAGTGGCGCTTCCTCAGGGGCGGGAAGGAAAGAATGTACTCATCACACATTTTCTTCTTTTGAATGTAATTTCCAAACACAATTTTTTCTCTGATGTAGAAAGGAAAATGTATGTTTTTTTAGTTCATAGTTATCGGAAGTTGCCTTCGATCGAAATTTTACATTGCGCGCGCTTTGTAGGTGACGCGAATACTCCAAATTGCTTAAAAGAGGAATTTTCAGCGTTTCCTCCTCTCAGATAGTGGTGACGCTAATGGCGCACACAAACTTTTTTAATAACAACCCTTTTAAATTTTGTTTTTAACGTTGCATTTGGAGGGCAATTACAATGGTCGGTAATATGTAAGCCGTCTCAAAATGACAAAAATGAATTAAGGTTGATAAAAAACTATGTAATGATAATCTGACATAATCTACAAATTCCATAGGTTTTAATAGTTTATATAAAAACATTACGCTGGTATTCTTCCTACTCTGCTCTAGAACAGTCAAGGTGCCCACCTCAGGGAACAGGACAAATATTTCAAAACTTTCTCCGCCTATCTTCAGAAAACTTCCCATTACAGAAGATACATTCTGTATCATCATTATCTGGTACAGAAGATTGTATGAACCCTAACAATGAACACAGCGACAAGAAGAAGAAACGTTTTTACTGCAGCTATATGGCATGAGAGGAGGAGATCCTGCTGTAATTCCATCTATTGTGAGCTATTGGACGTAAATGAACCTCGGCGGTCGGCACTTGCTGGGCGCCCACATGCGCATGAATCATGGACCAGAATAGAAGAAGAGACACGTTATTGTAAGGAGTTTCTGCACGCCATAGAGGACAGCACTGTCTTCTGCGCATGTGCAGATGCACCAAAGTGATCCGAAACTTAAACTGCGCATGCGCAAAAGACGTTTTAACGTTGGAGGGTGCACAACTCCCTAGTATCTCACATCCGTGGCAGCACCGTGGGCTGACGGAAACCCGGATGTTAGGACAAATGGAACCGACACGTCTCTCTCTCTCCTTTTTCCATCCCCAAGGCTACGAACAGTGCAATAACTAATCAAAGCATTTTGATATTCAATCAGTGAAGAGGGCTTGCCTAAAGAAAGTGTATTCTTCTTTCGCTCCCTTTTCATGATTCATGTGATAAGTCAGCTGCGCTTTACTACTCGTACTATTCTGCGCTTCTTTTTTAGAATTTTTTTTAGTGGGATTAAAAATTTATGTCGCGGAATTCAAACGCATACGCGGTGACATATTGATTGTTCACTTTTGGTTAAATCTAATATTGCATCGATCTAGTCTTAAGGGAGCTACAGGCAGAGTTCTTCTACCAGTAACGACACAGCAAATGTAACGAATTTCGGTTTTTAACTACAGGTTATCTAATGTATTGTATGTTTCATTTAATGTAAGAGTATTGGCGTACCTTCTTTCCTCCTCTTAAGAATCCTGCACGAGCCGCCTCTGCCTTGCGTGTATGTGAATGTCAATTCAATATTTACATGAAAAACCTGTGGACCCCTGGAACACCAGCGCGGACCTCTATTGGCTCTGCGGAGCTCAGGAAGAAAAACACTGGTATAGATAGATTTATTTAAACTGCAAATGGGTATAACCCGGTGGCAGCTAATTACAAAAACATAAAAAATACACAGTCATTAAACATTAAATTACATTAAGAGAGAAAAGAAAAAGAAAGAAAGAAAAAACTTCTGTACTGTAACTCCGCACTCAATGTTTATATAATTAGGATCACACTGCACTTCACTTCACTAAGACCTGAAAACATTTCCTTCTCTATTTCTCTACTATACCCTGCACGACACCTCACTTCACAATAGAACACTTATGCATCGCTATATAACTCACTATTCTCCCTCATTTACTTAATAATACCCTAAATTAATTTCCTAAACTGTTGAACGCTTTGAGGAAAGGGTTCAAAGGTTTTTGCAGGCAATCTATTCCATTCCGTTATCGTTCGATTTGTAAAAGAAAATTTCCCGACATCCGTTCTCTGCTGTCTTAAATTTATTTTGTGCCTGTGATCCACTCTATTGATGTATGTAGGAATATATAGCCGCCGATTAATCTCTTTCCAAGCTGGATAACCATTATAAGCTTTATACAAGGCGCAGAGTCTTGCTACTGATCGCCTGTTTTTGAGTGAATCCCACCCTGCCATTTTCTTGTCCCCTGAAAGTAAATTTAGCTGCCCTATGCTTGGTTTAGCATTATCGTGAATGGTGGAAGGGCAACGGTGAAGGTGGTTGCACTAAATGACCGCCGAGCGAGCAGGGCTGCAGCGGCGGCGGCGGCGGCGCAGCGTTCCGTTAGGCCCGGAACCACGGCCGTTCCGGAGGAATGTAACCTCCTTAGGCGACGCCCCTGGCGGAAGCGCTTATCGTCCTTTGTGGGTCAGGGCGCCTGCGCCCAGCAGCCCCGCCCCCGCCCCCGCCCCCGCTCCGGGAAATGGCCGTCCAGATGCAAGTGCAGCGCCCCTGCCTCCCGGTCCTCTCCCGACTGTCCTGCCCGCCTGCCTATCACAGAGGCATTCTGCTCTACCTGAGCCCTTTCCGCAGTCAGATTACGTCGCTAGCTTAAGGGGCCCACTCACACTCTCGCGGTATGTGACGGTTTCGTTAGTTCCGTTTTCTGCCTCACGAGCGTCTGAGGCTAGAACTCGGCTGATAAAACTGGCACGAACCGAATCAATAGACTTCTGATCTTTGTGTTCGTGGAATACATGTTCGTTGTTGCCCGTTTACTGAAGAAACATGTACGTTATCTTGCTTCGAGAGCTCATTCCCATCAGAGGAAATAGTGACGCGCTCTCTCTCAGACAAAGCAACCCTCTCCCGAAAAATTGCGAGCAGTAAGTGAATTGGGGAGAGATGGTAATCTGACTGGGCTAAAACTACTTTGGCAAAAGAGGCACCGTCAGGATACAGTTAAACACGAGATAAGTAAGATAAGACTGTTACTTATTCAGAGAGTGAATGGGCTTCTTTAGTTACATATTCATTCCTAATGTGTGTCACTTACTAAACTTCCTGTTCGCTTGATCACGCATCCATTAGTAAACTCATTCAAACTTCTATTTTCTTTGTCTACTCCATTTTCGCCGGGACGTCTCTCACGGAAAACACCTCTATCAAAATCTTCACTCTAGGACATCCAGTTCATGTTATCACTCAAATTCTCATATTGAAAATTGTCTTCATTGTAAATAGATACGCACATGCTGTGAACCCAAACAGTGAAACCCAAACAGTCTAGAAACGGAGATGAAAACAGATGTAATTTGTTATAACACGGGTATTTCACGAAAGCTATTGAAGGTTGGGCAGCAAATCCTTGTCTCTCCAAGACATTCAATCTATCAAACATTGCCACAGGTAAATTGGCCAATAAAGTTAATGAAGGAAGCAAAAATGAATAGTGACGAAATAATTGAGAATAGTCTATTTCTCTCTCTTCAAATCTATTCACAGTTCAACCTGATACAACAGAAGTGTCCCAATAAATCCTTAAAAATGTAAATTCAGGAAAATAATTGTACCATGAGAGCACTCTGGTAAAGAAGGGATAAAAAAAATATACTTTTGGAAATATGGATGGGTAAAATGATGTTTTGTAGGTAGTCTAGTCGGATGGAAAATCAATATTTTATGAGATAAACTGACGTTGTCTGTCTCATATTGTGTCGAATAGATAAGTGCAGCTCGTTTTATAAGGATTTTCATTTATGATCCAGCTTCTTTATAATAATGGCGGTTAATAAGGGACCTATCATACCGAAGATTGCAAACCCAGCATTTAGGCATAATTAATCATTGTTCATCGTTCTATTAATGTTTCGCTTGATTGTTTACGGCAATTACGGTGCCGTGCGACGTGCGACAAGGCGACAATAAACCGTGCATTCTCTCCTGACAAAATTCAGAGTAATATACGGTAGCATCCAATTGGAACTATATCAGTTATTAAGCTGATACAAAGTATTGACACAAGTGTTTTAACATAAATTGTATCAACTTGATTTGGTTCAACCCCACTTGTATCCCTAAAGAGTAGAAAAAGTAATTGTTATTGGAGCGAACGTAGATTGAACTCAAGAATAGTAAAATATAGACTGTTCTGCGTTGGTTATATTGGGTTAGGTTTTGGATTTATTCTTACTGGAAACTGGGCATCGACAAGAACAATACGAACATGTTGCAAACGAGTTCAAATATGGAATAAACTCGCCAGAAGTAAAAGAAAAGGCTGAAAAGTTAATTAGGTTCAAATTCTACTTTTCATCAGTCGAAGAAAAAATTCTCTATAAAACTCTATATATTAATTAGTATTGATAGTGATAATGAGAAACACTCGTATAAAATTTTCGATACTCGCTCGTTCCTCGCTTCTATCGTAATATATTCCATCGTAATGTATTCCATACTACCAATCCGTATTAACACCTACAATTTACATGAGTGTATGTATGTATTTGGCAATTTGGGTCGACTGTCTGATTTTGCCGGCTAGCTAACGGTGTCCCCCATCCTGGGCCTATTTACATGAAGAGTTTCATAACAAATTATTTATTAGCTAGCTCATGCACATTGTCAGTCAAAGCGATGTCTGGAACGTAATGCTCTGGAAGGAATAAAACAAGTTTCGTCCTCTTGTAATACACCGTTCTGTTCCACCGGGGGAGGTGGTTCAGGGCATCAACTGATGCCACTGGAGCGCCTCTGACCGGGAGGTCCTAGATTCGAGTCCAGACGGTGGCAGGATTTTCGTCACTAACCAGATAGCTAGGTCGAGTTCTGTGCTTGTCGGGAGGAGAATTCTATCGACCGGCTGCTCTGATCGGTAGTTTTCCGCGATTTCTCTGATCAGTACCAGGCGAATGCCGCAGTAGTACACTATCAAACGGGTCATGGACCGCGCGCGATCCTCCCTTCTCATTCCTTGTTCTATCCTCAACCCTCAGGCACACTTACACTTACATGCACTACACTACCACACATGCTGAGAGACCGGTCGGGAGTTTAGAAGTTGTCTCGTCAGGGGCGCTGCGCCGCTAGTGGGAGATACCTGGTTGGAGAAAACCCCGGTAGCCAACGTTTGGTCACCATCCATCGAGGCAAGATCGAGCAAAAGCACGCACTACGCTTACGGGACCAAACCTTAGCGTTGACGCAGTTGACTAGTAATCAATCAATCCTGTTCCCTTCCTTTCAATGAAGAGTACTATTAAGGATAGGGGAGCCAGGAGGTCCATCAAGCTGGCCCGCCCACCATAGCAGAATCAAACCAAACCTGTACCAGAATTTTTAACTATTTTATTACTAATTTACTACCGCAAACCCGTTTTTTGGCTGAAGATGAGTGGTAAAAATATCGGAATTGTGGTAATAAATTAGTAATAAAATAGTTTAAAATCCTGGTACTAATTTGGTTTGATTCTGCTATATTGGGTGCGCCACCTTGAAGGACCTGGAGCCAGAGGCGCTTACATTGCCCTTCCCGAGAGAAATGCTTGTGCGTTTCCGGATACCCGACACAGACTCCATCGGAAGCCGCTCCCCAGCGGTTACGGTCAAAAGGCTCCGCTTGCACGGCGCCGCACCGACTTTCACGCAAACAACCTCCAGCACTTCTCGTTGGGTGGAGAGGGTGGCGGTGGCGGTGGCGGTGGCGTTGGCGGTGGCGGTGGCGGTGGCGGTGGCGGTGGCGGTGGCGGTGGCGGCGGCGGCGGCGGCGGTGGCGGTGGCGGCGGCGGCGGCGGTGGCGGCGGCGGTGGCGGTGGCGGCGGCGGCGGCGGAGGGCGGCGAGCGGTGACGCACGTGATGTTTGCCCGCGCACGTATCGCCGCCGCAGCTGCGGCTTCCGCGTCCGTTTACACACCGCGCGCGGAGAAATTGACGAAAGGGGCGACAAGACGGTTCGACTGCCCGCCTTCTGGGACCGCACGGCGAATCCGTCAGCGAGAAGGGGAATTCGAGTGGATGAAGCTCCTGCTGCGAATGCTTTATCGACGATCTGTCATTTCCTTTGCATCTCATGCCACCTCGACGCACAATCGTTTGATCAAGCAGCCCTCTCTTACAGCATGCTTTACAATATTGTTATGAATCTACTAATAACTTATGCGATGCCAAGGCCGATATTGCGGGAATATAAAATTAGGTGTATAAAAATAGGCAGCGATTTTATTATTTTTATTTATTTTATTTCCCCTGAGTGATTTGTGTTAATTAATGTCCAATATTCGTGACTAACTTTCTTTATTCAATCTGGTGGTAATGCTCATGTACGTATTCTTTAAACTCATAGATTACGTGACATTAATTTCTCGTCATATATATATAATAATATTAGCATAAAGAGAAATTTTCGGAATAAATCTCTAGATTGAAACTTACGATCATTAAATACTTAAAATATCTATTAATTAATAATACAAACTTAGAAATGTAATTCATGAAGGCAAGCAACTCACAATAGTTATAAACAAATCTACCGTTTCCAAGAAACAGCCACCAAAACGTCGCATATCTGTGACTGAGATGAGTGAACTTCCAAATCGTCCTAGGATAATCAAGATCTAATAATTATCATGCGCCCATCTCTTGTCAAAATTCGTCAATGAAGAAGATACAACCTTGAGTTAAATCGAGATGATATCCTGATTGTGAACATTTTGCATCAGTTATATCTATACAAATTTGCACATTTTCCCTAATCCCTAAATATTTATACTACCTCAAAAGTGAATTTGAATTATTGTCTTCTGAACTTATACGTTGTAGATAAAATGTAAATTTGGTAAATTCCAGAATTACCCGAATAACGTTCACATTATCCAAAATGAGTGGATAAATTCGAAGTATATACAGACAACACATACTTCGGGCTTTATCTGGATGAAGGTCATGTTAGCCAAAACGAGATGACGAAAGTAGTACTTAATGGTGACGAACAATAATAGTTACGTGATAAACAGGGATGATACCGTTAGTGGGACATTCCTATTCCTAGTGAAAAACAAGAAGAATAATTTCGTATCTACAAAATTTCTATTTATGCGATAACATTAAATTTTATCTCACTTTACCTCAATGGACGCTTCGCTTCAAATTTCCGAGTTGGCGACGAGGCTTCGACATTTGATCATTTAAATAAATGCATTTTTAGTTTGTAACTTGCATTTTATTCCAAACAAACAAGCCGCATTACTCGACTGTCATATTATTTGACCTGTAGCTAATGCCAAGATTAGCCGAATGAACCCGGATACTTCCCCTCATCTCTATTGAAACACCTATATTCACACCGTCTGGCTGATGTGCGATTCAAACGGACACATCCAACATAACACATATTTCAGCCTTTAGTCGTGACACAATGCGAAGAAGCAGAATAAGACGATAATAATGATGGTGATGATGAAAATGACTGCGGATGTGGAGGGAAGAATGGAATCTCGCCCATTTCTGGTCGTAAAGCGAGGCAAAAACAGAGAGGAAACGAAAGGGGCTGGGCTCCTGGAAGCAAAACCGGCGCTAGAACTTCATTCCCTTGACTACGAACCCAACAGAGACGACAGAAAGTAATGCTTGTTCTTCAAACGCCGCTATTCCACCTCCTCTCGTAAACTGAGGGTTCTTGAGCAGCTCAATGGATTGTTTTATTTAGAAGCGATTTGGAAACGCGACACTCTTTCGTCTCGTCCCGCTGATGAGGATCGTGAGATGGCGGAGAGGTGCCGCTCGAGGTTGCGCGTACCGGAAACGAGCCGCCGCCCTCCTCGCGTTTCGAGCCAATAAAGTTTTTCGAAGCGGAGAGAAGGAGATACTGCGCCGAAGGGGAATAGTATTCATTAGAGCACAATGAAAGCTCAAGGTACTTTATTTCTCCTCGGCATTCACTTCCTTATTACAAGAGGTGTATGGTCACAATGCGTGTACATAGGGTGTTCAATGCTCGCAATGATAGAGTTACGTAGTGCTGAAGCTAGTACTGTTTTACTAGGCACTCGTGAAAAAAAAGTTTAAGTAGGTACATCGAATAATAAAAGAAAAAGCCAGGTTTCTTCAATAAAATAGATCGAGGAGAAACATTTTTTTCTTATTGCATTACATTTTCGAAAATGATTATACAACATTTAGTATTTGAGAAGCCCAATTGTTTACAGTAATAGTGCCTATTAAGAATTGTATACTAAACTTATAAAATAGTATTTATTTAAATGTATTTTTTGTAAGTCATTGGATGATAAATGAGTGGCCTGCAACTCCTATGCCCGAGGAAGAGGGTGCAGAACCAGCCCAGAAAAATTGAAGACACAAAATATGAGTCTCGAGGACGTGTAAGGCGCGCTACATTAATATTATTTTTTGTGTTCCATAGACTATTTTATCAACTAAGGGCGTCCCTCTTTCCTCGCCTTGTAAGACGATTAAAAATCATTTGAAAGCAAAACGACGAACGTACGTGAACGTTATTTGTATAATGACATAGATGCGTTGAACAAGGATTTCAAGTCGTGGCCGAGATCGCTAGGGCAGTTGTGCCGTAGTGAACTTGGACCGTAGGGTTGCGGGTTCGTGTCCCGCCTCGGGCATGGTTATATGTGTTCATTTCCCCCCTATCTTCATCATATCGTTTCATCCTCATACCATAACGTTACATCCAATAGTGGTCGCGGCAAAGAAAAAAAATTATAAAAATTTGAGAAGTGACAGCGTGGCATAGGGCCGGCAGTTCTCCCCAGACACTTCCTCGGACGGTCCATTCTCAAGGCTTTCCGTGTTGTGCGCGCAGCCGCCTGCTGACCGGGTGCGCGGGGGCGAGCAGCAGCAGCAGCCGTGACCCTGTTTCCGTGGATCCTGTTATTGTCGCCGCCAAGTGGCCGGCGGACGGCGCGGCGCGGAGCGGCACCGCGTGAGCGGAGCATTAGGCCGCTGTGTCACCGCGTCAGATGCTGGCCCCGCGCGGACGCCCCCGCCGCCTGGACTTCCCGCGCTGCCCCCGCCGCCCCGCAGCCCGCGCAGCCCCCGCCGCTCCCGCCACCCCCCCGCCCCCCGCCCTCCCGCCCCCGCCGCCCACACCGCCCCCGCCGCCCCACACCGCCCCCACCGCTTCCGCCTCTACCGCCGCCCCCGCCGTCCCGCCACCCCCGACGCCCCGCCGCCCCTTTCTGAGGTTTGCAGGGATTTCAGGTGATGTTTCAGTTGCAAATTTCACTCTTCCTAATACACACATGGGGTGCTCCAGTACCCCAAATAATGAAAAGCAAATAAAGTACTAAAAGGACATGTACAACACGTGCACATGCACAAAGATAACCTACTCAAATGAGAACACCCGGAGTGAGACAAAAAAAACTCAACCAAATATATCTACCTATTAGGTATTCGCACAAACGTTTCAAATATTCGTGTTCGTCATTACATAATGAATACGGTGCTGTCTTTTAATGCGACTGGACTTGTCCCAATTCCACATCAATCCTCCTCCAGCCTCCTTGTGGTGCCTCGTCCTCTGTACTCCTCCATCCCGCCTTCTCCCCACCAGTTCACTCCGCCATCCTTCCTATTCTTCATGTATCCTTGTCGCCCTACTTATTCTTCCCTGCACTTGAGCCACCAATCTTTCCGCTCTTCCTGTGATTACAGCTGATCTCACCGCCGTTATCACGGCAGTACTTTCTCACATTCGTCACTTTTTCTTTCACATCTTTCGTCATATTTTCTCCCTGCTCCGCGTCGTTATCCCTATCGATTCACCTACAGTATGCTACTTCCTTCTCTCTTCCATTTTTCGTTTACAGACATTGCATATTCCCTTGCCCCTTTTCTAGAATCGTTCTCGTCAACCTCGTCAATCTGTAACTTCCACTCTGAGAGCTGCTCCAGCTACAGAAGCTGCTCCTGCCGCCCCTGCCGCCCCTGCCGCCCCTGCCGCCCCTGCCGCCCCTGCCGCCCCTGCCGCCCCCTGCCGCCCCTGCCGCCCCTGCCGCCCCTGCCGCCCCTGCCGCCCCAGCGCCCCTGCCGCCCCTGCCGCCCCTGCCGCCCCTGCCGCCCCTGCCGCCCCTGCCGCCCCTGCCGCCCCTGCCGCCCCTGCCGCCCCTGCCGCCCCTGCCGCCCCTGCCGCCCCTGCCGCCCCTGCCGCCCCTGCCGCCCCTGCCGCCCCTGCCGCCCCTGCCGCCCCTGCCGCCCCTGCCGCCCCTGCCGCCCCTGCCGCCCCTGCCGCCCCTGCCGCCCCTGCCGCCCCTGCCGCCCCTGCCGCCCCTGCCGCCCCTGCCGCCCCTGCCGCCCCTGCCGCCCCTGCCGCCCCTGCCGCCCCTGCCGCCCCTGCCGCCCCTGCCGCCCCTGCCGCCCCTGCCGCCCCTGCCGCCCCTGCCGCCCCTGCCGCCCCTGCCGCCCCTGCCGCCCCTGCCGCCCCTGCCGCCCCTGCCGCCCCTGCCGCCCCTGCCGCCCCTGCCGCCCTGCCGCCCGCCCCCTGCCGCCCCTGCCGCCCCCTGCCGCCCCTGCCGCCCCTGCCGCCCCCTGCCGCCCCTGCCGCCCCTGCCGCCCCTGCCGCCCCTGCCGCCCCTGCCGCCCCTGCCGCCCTGCCGCCCCTGCCGCCCCTGCCGCCCCTGCCGCCCCTGCCGCCCTGCCGCCCCTGCCGCCCCTGCCGCCCCTGCCGCCCCTGCCGCCCTGCCGCCCCTGCCGCCCCTGCCGCCCCTGCCGCCCCTGCCGCCCCTGCCGCCCCTGCCGCCCCTGCCGCCCCTGCCGCCCCTTGCCGCCCCTGCCGCCCCTGCCGCCCCTGCCGCCCCTGCCGCCCCTGCCGCCCCTGCCGCCCCTGCCGCCCCTGCCGCCCCTGGCCGCCCCTGCCGCCCCTGCCGCCCCTGCCGCCCCTGCCGCCCCTGCCGCCCCTGCCGCCCCTGCCGCCCCTGCCGCCCCTGCCGCCCCTGCCGCCCCTGCCGCCCCTGCCGCCCCTGCCGCCCCTGCCGCCCCTGCCGCCCCTGCCGCCCCTGCCGCCCCTGCCGCCCCTGCCGCCCCTGCCGCCCCTGCCGCCCCTGCCGCCCCTGCCGCCCCTGCCGCCCCTGCCGCCCCTGCCGCCCCTGCCGCCCCTGCCGCCCCTGCCGCCCCTGCCGCCCCTGCCGCCCCTGCCGTCCCTGCCGCCCCTGCCGCCCCTGCCGCCCCTGCCGCCCCTGCCGCCCCTGCCGCCCCTGCCGCCCCTGCCGCCCCTGCCGCCCCTGCCGCCCCTGCCGCCCGCCTCGTTCGCCTGCAGCGCTACCTCCGCCGTTAGGATGAGGCTGCGCGGAGAGGACCGTTTCCGCCGTGCGAATATCGCACGTTGCCGGGGAGCCTTTTATGGTTAGCCGATGGTATCTTAATGGCGCCTACCTCGCGCTAGAGCACTCTTGCCTTGTTGTGTCGAAGCTTTTCGGATTTTATCATGTACCACTACGTAGGAAAAGATTGTATCTTATTTCATGCGCAGAGGAATTTTGGTTAATTCTCGCGCCACTTCTAATTCATTTCATGTACAAGAAGACCATTTCGATTTCTGTATGATTTCTTTTCTACTTTATTTACAGAGTTCATACGTTGATAAGTTAAACAATGAATCTGCAAAAATATTGTTCATTGTTTCCGGAAACCTTTTGTAGACAATTCATTTGAATAGTATTATTACCAACAAAAAGGAACAAATAGACCAATAGTACCCCAGAGTATGTTTCCAAAGTTCATCATTCTGTTAGTTATATTTTGTCTCAGTTGAAAACCCTTTACCCCTATCTATTGCAAGTAAGCATATTTTGTGCCAAGAGTTTACAGTCTTAATCAATTTTGAAGAGCGCCTTTCAAAACATTTTATACAAAAGTATTTATTACATTCATCATATTTATTACATGATATTTATTATATTTTCGCAATGTTTTTGGTTTTTATTCTTAATAATAAACTTGATACACTTACAAAATTTCTTCTTTTAATTCAGACTCACAATGTGAATTTTTTAAAGTTAGCTCTTTAAACATCAGAATTAGCTCACACTCACACTATCTCACTTCATATAACTAATACACCACATAACTAATTGATGTAGCATTCCACTGCAAAACACTACGCTTAATGTATAATACACCATACAATCTACACTACAATTCACTTGAAATGCGGATCAATGAAATTATGAATCAGCTGTCCTGTGCGGTAGAACACGTCCTTTGCGTGTTCTTATTCATTGTTCTTCTGAAAACACCAACGCCAGAAAAAGGCTCTACGACTACTGGGGGATTTCATTCCAATTTTTAATCGTACGATTTACATATGAATATTTCCCTACGTCCGATCTTTGACCTCTACCTTTTAATTCGCATTTGTGATCGTTTCTCCCAACTCTCGAAGGAAGTAACGAAGTCTTTTCGTTACTTCTGCCCACGCACGTGACTTACTGTACGCTTTGAAGAGGCAGCAAAACCTCGCTTTTTTTCTTCGCACACTGAGAACGCACACTAGGATTAGTGGATTTGAACTAACCGTATATCCTTTATAAATGAATTTGATCGCCTTCTTTGGAATTTCTTCTAACTCTTCAATCTGACCTAACTGTAGCGACCCCATGCAGCTTATGCGTATTAAAGTAACGGCCTAACTAAAGATGTGTATCCTATTTTTCGACTCTCCATGTTCCCTCTTTTAAGTGTTCTCATTACAATGTGTAGTGACTTCTACGCTTTTTGGGCAATAGAAATACGTGTTCCCCCCATCCCAGGTCCTGGCGTAATAAAACAACCCATATCCTTACCACACGATACTTGAGGAATGTCTTCGCCACCCATATGGTATTCCAAAAAAAATTCTTTGCTGATTTAGAAAAGCTTAGTGATTTACTTTTTACGGCATTTATCTTCATTTTATTTATGGTAGCCCAGGAATAAATGCTATTTAGATCGTTTTGAAGTATGAAGACTCTTCATCCGAGTCTATTCGCCAATAAATTATGCAATTCTTCGTAAATAAAATAAATAAATAAATAAATAAATGTCTTTATTTGTGGCGAGGCTCAGGCCATTTAGCCTTCCGCCTAACCACTTTCAAAATTGTATTACATTAGTACATACTAGAAGGAGGTCATTCAATGAAAAATACGTACGCAATTTGGGTGAAAGTTTTCTCCCATAGAAGACAGGAATGAAAGCGAGGGAGGAAAGAGTTGGTGGAGGAGGAATGCTGTCACAGCCTTTGTAAGTTTAAAGTAATCAATTTCGAGTTAGGAATTTGATTTAAGAATTGATCCCAAATATATAAAGTTAAACACTACGAGATTTTACTCAAAATTTAGAGAAATTATCTTTCTGTGACTAGGCAAGTTACATATTGAAGTGGCTTTGATAGAGATTGTTTAAATCGGTGAAGTATTAATATGTACTTCTAATTGTTTCAAAGAGATTTTAGTAGAAGCAATGATTGCGTACGCATTTCTGAAATACTCCTAAATGAAAACTAGAAAGGGAGGGAGTCTCGTCAGCATACGAGCGAAAACACATCAAGTCAAAAGTTCAGGTCCTAAGAGAAACGGAGAACATTGAAAGAATAATGGTAAAATGATTTTACGTGTATTTCATAATAGTAATAATAAGAAAATTGTCAATAATAAAATAATGTATTATCAATCTATTTAGTAAAAAAATAATTAAAAACGTGGAAAAGATCAATTCAGTTTTAGGAAAATGTTTACAATATAAAGATATTTCCCAACCTAGAAAATTGGAAATTTTAATAATAAATAAGCGCAAATAAGCGCATTACTGACGTAATACAAGATGGCAGGTCGTTGATGAATGCCAAAAAACAGCGGTCCTAAAATACTTCCCTGAGGAACTCCGGACGTAATTGAGGTTTCCTCTGAGAGTTCATGTCGAACTCCGAACTCGAACTTGTTGAACACGATTTATCAGGAATTACCGTATCCATCCTACTATGCGATTGTCATGCTACTACGCGACGGAGTTCCAGCTTGTTCATTCATTCATTATTTTAATTTTAATTACATAATACAAAATAATAGCATGGAAGGAAGAAAATGACTCCACGTACTGATGTTAATAGATTGCAGCATTCTCAATGACATTGACTATCTGCTCTGTAAAAAGGGGTCCACTTTGCTTAGCTTCCTGTTTAATAGAAGAAATTAAAATAAGAAGACACTTCCAGTCATGTTTAACCACGGAAGTGTACGTCTTGCCAAAGGTTAGCCCTCGGTAACACCAGTTGCATTGGGTATCCAACGTTTTAAATTGGCTGTGGATGCCAGTTTTTCTAAAATTACCACTTTCGATTCCCTTTCCATCAGGATGATTACAAGTTGCAAAGAGTTTGATTTTTATGCAGGTAATCCTTCTGCTGCATCTTATATTACGTGTAATTCTAATATATGCTGGATTGGATCTTTATTTCGATTCGCAATCATTTTCTTTCACAACGTTGGAAACACTGATGTTGACATATTTACGTGAACAATTGAAGTTGATATGAACAAGTTACGCACAAGGGATATTTAATTTTAAATTATATCTATAGGCCTAATACCGTATTTAAAAAAATAAAGGTTCTAGCCGGATAAGATGGTAAAAAGTGCCCCCGCTTGAAATCGAAAAGTGAATCTTTCCTGAGGATTGTGACCACGAAAAACATTTTTTCATGGACTTTTAAATTCCTGCCCCCCTCACATCTGCCGTAATAACGAAAAACGTGTTTTTGAACTTTATTTTTTTCACTGACTCCGCCGCATGAATTTTCATGAAAAATAATGGTTATTTATGTAAAATTTACTGAATTTTTCAAAAATAATTTTTAAAAATTTATTAGCCGCGAAATTCAACCTTTTAAATGGGTTTGAAAATTTTGGCATTTTTTAAAGAGAGTTGTTTTTCCACCGGGAGCACGAGAAAATTCTCAAATGTTGCCCTAAAAATCATCTATCTCCTGGAATTTTTTCAGATTTTTATTATTGGTGCGCCATGTCTAAAAAAATTAAAATACGTATTTTCGTCCCATTCGGCGTATTTTCATGTACAGGGTGACACAGGACAGGAACGGTTTTGAACTGCGTAGAACTGATAGTGCAGTGGTGGGAGGTGGGTGTGGTGGGATAGTTCTGCTCTATAAAAGACGCCATTTCATTTACTCAGTCCTTACGGAGCAATGGGACAAGCAACGTCGATTGTTTGTCTATGACAGAGAAGTGATGAGTCTATTACAGCTAGGCAGCGATTGTTTCGGTCACGGTTCAATGTTGGTCGACATGGATCTGTTCCGAGCGGCAATACAATCCTCATATGGGTGAAGAAATTCAGATCGGCAGGAAACATAATGGCTAAGAAGCCTGGCCCGAAACGCAGTGTAACGACACCAGAAATAAAGGCGAATGGAAGTGGTAGTCAGATGCCCAGAACGGTCAGCTAGACGTCATGAAGGTGAACTACGAATTAATCGTGAATCGGTTAGAAAAATTTTTTGTAAAGAATTAAAATTCAATCCTTACAAAATGCTAAATCGCCCAAAATTGCCAAAATCACCCAGATTTACCAAATAATCCCCCAATTTGCCGACGACACGGCGCCATTTTGCTCAGGACCTGATCTGTTCAAAATACGTAAAACAATGCAACTATATCTAAGTCTAATTGATAGCTGGCTTTTAGTTTAGCTAGCTAAACTAAAAATCCAACTTAACCCATTAAAACAGATTCAGTAAAAATATTTACCCTCAGAACTTACACTTCTCCAACTCCCTTCACATTAAACAACAAACCAATAATCTGTCATCCACAGAGCACAATTAAATATCTTGGACTCAACAGAAACACGAAAATTAACTGGAAAGAAACATTTACGAACTAAGTTTGTCAAGTAAAAATAAAAGTACAACTAAAACCTATTATCAACAAAACCTCCTCACTACCACAGAGCACAGCCATAATAATATAGGCGTGCCCCATCTGGATTAACGCCGAAAAAAAAAAATCCACCAAATACAAATGTTCCAAAATCAGTATCAAGAATAATCACTAACGTCCCTTGGTTTGTCACCAACGACCAACTCCACAAAAAAACTATCCATTGAAACACATTAGCCAACCATATTAATTACCTTGCCTCCAAATTCTATTTCAATAATGCACTCAACCTCGCCCGAAATCCTATACCACCAACCGAAATTCAAAACAAATTCCCGTTCCTGAAAAACTTAACTGAAATTTACAAATAACAGAGGTTCCTCGTCTCTGTATAGATGAAGCATAGCATGTAAGTTAGTAGTAAGCATCCTAAACATATTAATAATATGTAATATTCTATCTTCATTAATTACAGGATTTGTATCCTCGTATCCAAAAATAAAATTCAAAAATTCCGCTGGCCTTATTGTTTTTCCATTGTATCTTCCGTGAGACAAGTAATAAATTATGGCGGCAATGTGCAAGCAACATCCGATTGTACGAAGACAGTTTGCACAATCGCAACAATATTTTAGTTTTCTTGAAAATCCAATGGTATGAGGTTTGTATTCCACAAAGCATTTATAAGTTTTTCTTTTTATGTGCCGTGAACGGACTTCGAACTTGAGGATGGTTGGCTTTAATTTTAAATATTGTAAATCGATGTTGTTATTTTCTATAAATATTTCTCCTAAATGTGAAATACCCTGACCTAATTGATATGTTTCAGAAAAAAAATTAAATCTTCTTCCGTGAGTTCTGGAAAATCAGGAATATCTGTTAGAGTTACATTTTTGAAATCGATTTTTCGTCGGGCCCATCTTTGTTCTTCGACTTCGTTTGCCAGGGTATTAGTTGTAGGTTGTGGATGTAACATTCGTTGAACAATATCTTCTGTTCTGCTCATATTGGAAATCATTCTTGGACCAAAAGAATTGTTCAAATAGCATGCTATTTTACAATACAAACCTACCTTTGGTAATAATTTGTTGTCTAATTGGTGATGCAAGAGTTTATATTTTTTAGCAATGACTCCGTGAACTGCTTCCACAACTCAGCGAATGTTCGTTACGAAACGGAAAGAATTAAATTCCTCAGTTGTTAATTGCTTTCGATTACCTTTCAGTGCAGGCATAAGAACGATGTACTTTTTTATCTTCTAAATATTTTTTGGCGTCCTTAAAACCTCTGTCTACTAAGCAAAAGTCTCCTTCCTGTACTGTAATAAGTTGTACTTCCTGTACTTCCTGCAATAAGTTGTTCAGACCATGTGGGTCGGATGTTACTTTGTCATAATCGTAGCATCGTTTTCAGTGGCATAGAATGGTCCCAAAATATCCGGGATATTGAAAAATATTTTTTCTACAATTATTGCACAAAACATTTTTTATATTTACCTCGCCATTAATGTTCTTTTACAATTCTGAGTTCTCTTTCATTTCTAATTGTAGATTCGTTTCCACAAGTTTTGCGAATGAACTTCATACATTTGATACATTTTCTATCGTCTGTAAACTTAACCTTTGTGCTAGGTTCACCATTCTTGTTATTCGATGACATCATCAAGCTCCAAATAAATTATAATTATAAATTATAGAGACAATTTTATAAAATTACATATTAATTTAGGTAACAATATTTTCAGTCACATTTTAAAATAATATACTCGGCATTCCCCCGTTCCAGCTCGTTTTCACATTATTGCACCATTGTTTAAAAATAGAAGAGTAACCAGGATAATCTCCTCCCCCATACGACACATACAGTTCTACTGCTTTTTGACCAAAGAAATCAAATCGATTCAACAATGAAAACCTTATTTTACATATCAGGAAAATACGTGGGCATCTGTGGCATCCCCAACGAGTTAAATAGGGATTTTGGGATGGCATCTGAGACATGCCCTACGAGTGGTAGGCCGGAGCACATTACTTACTGATACGAGCTAGTAGCCATTATTCTCGTGGCATCTGTAACAAGCCGTAAGAGATGTCGGAGGTGTATTATGCGCTTTGCTTACGAGTGCAAAGGGTTAGGCGAGTGGCTACTGCTGGCAATAACAGTGATGCTATTTATGATACTGAGGAAACGGGTATAAGTGACAGTGGAAACGATGTAGATGATACGAGCAGCGCCAGGCCATCACATGAATTTGGTGTTCCTCCACTACCGAACAAAGACACTAAAGCAAATTAATTCTCAATCAAGTTCGCTAGCACGTATGATGCGGTAGGCTAATGCTTCTGGTATGGGCGGACGCGCGGGGGCGCCGCCTCCTGCCTCCCTCCCCACCACCTTGAGCTACCCCCTCTACTCGCCAATCACAGCGGCCACCCTGGAAAAATCCAGCTTTCCATTACCGTCACATACTAAAAAATTTTACTGAAATGATTAAAAGAAAATAATGAAGATGCTATTTTTGAAGAAAAAAGGGATAAAAAGGGCGAAGTTAAGTGTAGAAAGATAAAAGTAAGTTACTGTTTTGATATTTAAGCGTTTAAGTATTTTTTAATATGATAGAAAATCTGTTTAATCAGTTATTTATCTTGTTAGAATACCCACAGCATCTAAAATTCTCAAGAAATTCTCACTTAAATTAAAGTCAATTCTTTATAATTGATCATTTTTCGCAATTCTCAATTTATTAAAAATAACTGAACAAAATTGTTCACCATCTGGTGCGATTATATCTAACGGTCAAAATATTATTGACAAAATTATTTACTGATATTATCCTTTTAATGTTGCAAATACCGTGGCTAGAAAAAAATAATATTGTAATTACATGTTTCTATAAAGTTCTATATACATGAAAATACGCCAAATGGGACGAAAATACGTATTTTAATTTTTTTAGACATGGCGCACCAATAATAAAAATCTGAAAAAATTCCAGGAGATAGATGATTTTTAGGGCAACATTTGAGAATTTTCTCGTGCTCCCGGTGGAAAAACAACTCTCTTTAAAAAAAATCCAAAATTTTCAAACCCATTTAAAAGGTTGAATTTCGCGGCTAATAAATTTTTAAAAATTATTTTTGAAAAATTCAGTAAATTTTACATAAATAACCATTATTTTTCATGAAAATTCATGCGGCGGAGTCAGTGAAAAAAATAAAGTTCAAAAAACACGTTTTTCGTTATTACGGCAGATGTGAGGGGGCAGGAATTTAAAAGTCCATGAAAAATGTTTTTCGTGGTCACAATCCTCAGGAAAGATTCACTTTTCGATTTCAAGCGGGGGCACTTTTTACCATCTTATTCGGCTAGAGCCTTTGCAAACTCTAAGAACAGTATTGACTTGGAACTTGGAAATTTGATGAATTTGAAGTGAATACGGAGAAAACAAAACTGTGAGTAATTTTAGAGAATGAATGAACTTTATGTTCGACTTCTCACTTTTACGTTCCTAAGTGTATAAATACCGATACCAATACAAAAACCGATTTTTCAAATAAATGTGACCCACAACTTATTCATATTGAACTTAACTAATACCTTATTAACATAAACATACAAAACAGTTGTGATTTAATGATTATTTAGATTCGCATACAAAACAATTAATAGAGCAATTACAAAAGTGGAAGTGAACACAAATTGGACCGGGTTTCAGGAATTTTAATCTCTTTAAAAATTATGGGAGAAAACATGGAAGTGTTAAGCAAATCCGGGAAAGGATTTACTTAATCATTGATAACTACATTTAATGTAGTTGTAGATGATCTTGCGGCAGAACATTCAAAACTAATTGAGAATGATCTTATATTAGGATTAGAGAATAGCCTACAAGAACAACCTACAGGTGATCTTTGTGCGTTATAGTGCATGTTATCAAAAATCGTAAAATGTGTAACTTGACTAAACTTTAACTGTTCGCAACATCAATACCTTCAAGTATTTCTTACGACAATTATGATTTTAAAATTGCAATGTTACCAGTTCATATCCCATATGGAGAAAACATAGAAGGCCATTAAATGTTGGGAATTTTTGAAGGGAAGTATAACATTATCAGGTACAACGATTCATTGGTAAGTCAATGCCAGATACTGTAAGCACATATTTGAACAAAGTTACGCATGAACAAAATGAAGTATGAAAGAAATTTTCTACACATGAAAATACTTTTAAAAAAGTTTACAGCGTCGGCGACGCCATATTCAACTAGTTACATGTACTTGATAGGCTTCCTCCTCCTTAATCCTTCGCATTGGTTATTTATCCTCCTTCTTCTTCTCTTAGATCTTTATCCTTATCGAGTATCACTCTCTACTTCCATGGATAATACGTTCCCATATCTCCGCATCCGGTATTTACTCAGACAACTGTTCTGCTTCAGAATTGACCGCCATTCCTATCATTTCGTGTACGGAGGGGTTGCATATCCGACGTAGTAGGTTCTAAATTCCAAGCTAGTAGAGGAAATTGGGGAATGTTGGAATAGTCAGGTAATTTGAAATAACAAGCTTAGTTCCCTGTCAAGAGCTGCAGAAAAGTTAAACCGTGGTCAACTACGTCAGAATGCCCCTACAATGCTTGCTCTACAGTCAGTGTAACCCGCTTGCCACATACATCGCGCTTGCTAATGAAGAAGATTCGTTTTTCATTTTCCAAAAAATTACGCAGGTAGGTTTTGAAAAGTCAATAATACTAGGTTGTTTTCTGTCTCATAATTAGAAACTAGCGCAAAGTGCACCACAATAATTGCTTTTTCTTGTGCGTTTACTTTATGCTCATTTTGTAGCTTGCAGATCTTAATGTTTCGGTTAACCGCTATTGATTTTAAAATAGTATATCGGGCTATCTGTAACACTAGATCTTTCCATTCCCATATATTATCTAAGTTGGAGTTCATATCATCTTCTGTGCAAGACAACGATGATGCAGAATGTATCTTCCGTAAAGGGAAGTTTTGTGAAGATAGGCTGGGAGAAATTTGGGTGAAGTATTTGTCTTTTTCCCTGACGACCCATCTTCACTGTTATGGAACAGAGCAAGAAGATTACCTATGTGATTTTAGCAAGTAAGCTTTTAAAAATCTATGAAATTTGTATTATGTAATGTCAGATTATCATTGAGAGAAACTGGGGTACCACGAGCTACAAAAATTGTAACATTACATCCTTTACATTGAAGGCGATTTATTTAATTTTATTTATAGATATATGTAAATTAAAGATATATGTATATTTTAAAATTGTGCTGTTGTAATCACAAAATGATTAAACGTGGAGAAAAAATCTGGAAAAAACTATTTTTAATAAATGACCCATTGGGGTCCATGTCATGAGTCAGTGTCTAGGGTACAATGGATCTTCAAAGGGCGGATTTTAATAAAGTATATTTTTTCTTTTCACTTTAGAACAATGCCGTTTAGTATAGAAATTTTATGTTATAACTTTATTTATAATTATATTATAATGTTATAATTTTATTTATGTTATAACAAAAAGAAATGACCCATTTTTATACGTAATTGTTTTGCATTTTTCGTCTATTTAGACTAATAAATCATTTTTTATCTTTTTACATAATTTTTAATGCATTTTTCGCTGATTTCACTGATTTCATATTATTTAAATGGTACCTATTTGCTTTAAACAACATTTTCGAGGTGCAACAAATGTTTCCCATAGAATTCCTGAGTAGCCTATTCGATTTCTTCGCTCATGTATTGTAATGTCAACCATTACTATGTAATTTTAGGTTCCTGTGACCCCTACCGGCGCCGTTGTCAGTTCGCCGATTTCGCTATAAATAAGGGCAGACATTTTCTTTTAAAGAATAGTCCAAACCAATATTTTGCAAGCTGAGTTCACTTGAATATAAAGATGAAGTCTCAATTACAACAATAACATATTCAGCAGCTTCAGTTGTTCATCTTTGATAATTTTTAGGTCATTTTTCTTTGCTTGTAGGATATTTTAAAAACATTTTAAGAGCATTTTATTGATCATTTTTGCCAATGTTTTAGGTCATCGAAATCCGCCGCGTAATCATGAGTATTCCTGGAGAGGTACAGCATGTGCTCACGGAAATGCACTCGAGGGAAAAATTGAATTAGGGGGTAAAGAATTGCCATCAGCGCGGACAATCCACAACGTTGCAAGTGTTCTCTTCTCAGCACTTTTCACTTGCTTTAGACTCAGCAATTACCTTTGCGCTGTTTTGAACTGTTGATGTTTTTGTTTCATCTAAATTGTCACGGAACCTAGTCTAGGTTCTCGTTTAAAGATTGATAATTGTTGAAAAAAGCTTGCAGTATTCCCCAGCAATTTCTTTTTCTAACCACGAATCTGAACACAACATTATTTGCAATAGCACTTTGATAGACAAGCTTGTGGCATTTTTTTATGTCAAACCGTAAAACTTTTTGCAGCCGGCAATCACTTCCTCTTGGACAGAAGTAAAAACTCGGTTAAGGCTATAGTTTGATCTGAGGTCAACTTCTGCACCGGAAAGTGATTTTATAATTTTTCCTTCCGTCTCAATGTTATCCTCCTGACACCACATCCATCAGCTGCACTTCTTATGCTTCTTCTTTCTGCAACCAAATTAATTGCTCTCTTTATATATTTTTCCTCGTATGTCCCTTTGGTAGTTTTTCTGTTGTACGGCTTCGTACGACTTGTTTGCCCCTTGTAGTTTCTTTCTCTTGTATGTTCAAGCCGTATCTGGTGAACATCTGAAAAAGCATTGTAGCATATGACCCATGGTGCCCCATCATCACCTGACCTATCTTTTCAAAGCGGTCAGATTTGACCTATAAAATTAGTTAGCGTAACGTGCCTACAATGCAGGAAGATGTTAATAACTTCAGGTAATTGCAATATTCAATTTCAATAGCAGTATTAAAATTACGAAAAATAATATTAAAACAAATTCATGTTGCCAGTAATTTACTTCGAAGGGGAAATACCAATTAATACTCCACGCATCCGTAGATAATGATGTCAAATCACCTAGATAATACGTGTGGTCACACTGTAACAGTTAATCATGATCAGTTGAGCCAACGTAACCACCCTGGATATCAGCAAACAGTGAAGCACTGTATCCCAAAACCCACGGTGCCCCGGTCTCCCACACATAAATTTTTATCAGTCTTATTTCATTTTTGTCATTTTAAAACCGCTCTTGAATATTACCTGACCATTTCAATTACCCTCCAAATGCAACGTTAAAAACATAATAAAATTATTGATGGTAGGAAATGGTGTGGTGTTTACGATGGTTCTATCATCGAAATCAAATACGATGGAGAGCCAACATCTAATTGATTTCGAAAATTATTGATATTAAAAAGTTTGTTTTTACATTTGCAAAACAAATATTTAATTGAAAATATTTGAATTTTGGGTTCATTTCATATTACGCACTTGAAATAGTTTCGTTACAAAGTAATGCTAACAAACAAAAATGGCATTCCATATTGCCCGAACGTCCTCTAGTTCTGGCATGTTGAAATAAATAGTTTAACCATTATAAAATATTTTCCAGACTTTGTTCCCATTGAATATGAAATAAGAAGAGAAGAAAAACAGAAGAAAATTCTAGAAATTCTTATGCATAGTTTGCAGGAGACATTCCAGAATGCCAATAACCTTTCTCAGAATTTGGACAGATCACCTTGAATGTTGAATACTGCCTACCTATCTTGCTTAATAGCGTGTTTCGCTAGAGTCGCATCGCTTTCTGCGGTTAGCTGTCCTTGACATTTCCACGAGTCTTCCTCGACTGTCTCCTTTCCCGCGAGGCACACTTTCCGAAGTCCAAACTTACTGATCTGACGATTTCCGTCAGCCATCATTAGTCACGACAAGTTACCGCACTTATTTAAATCAGAGAAACAAAATGCGTCTACTCGGTATTGCGAAGTACTCGTCCAAAACTATTACACGCAGAACGTGATTGATGTGACGTGATTGATTGATTCGTGTTTCCGGGTGCGTCAACTACTTTGGTCATTAGTCCCGGAAGTGTAGTGCGTGTTTTTTTTCTCGGGAGGTGGCGGTGATCTTTTCCCCGCTGGATGGCGAGATCTGGTGCCGACCTACTGTCGACTGGCGGGGTTTTCCCCTCAACCAGATATCTCCCACCAGCAGGGCACCGCCCCAGCCGGGACAAGCTGTAAACTCCCGACTGGTCTCCCGGCATGTGTGGTAGTGTAGTGCATGTTAGTGTGAGAGGATAGGACAAGGAAGAGGAAAGAAAGATAGCGCGCGGTCCGTGGCCCGTTTGCTAGGGTACTACTCCGGCATTCGCCTGGTGTTGATCGGAGAAAGCACGGAAAACTACCGATGAGAGAAGCCGGCCGCTAGAATTCTCCTCCAGGCAGCGACTGAATTCGACATAGCTGACAAGCTGGTGTCGAAAATCCTGCCGCCGTCGGGTCTCCAACCTAGAACCTCCCGGTCAGAGGGACTGCAGTGACATCAGGTTGATGCACTGAACCATCTCTCCCGGTACATGTGACGTGAGAAAGTTGAGTGGAGCAAGTAATATGGAAAGACGGGGTCACAAAGATTCCAGCACAGAGCCCCTCCCTCTGTTCTCCCGAGGCGCTAATGCAGTGGTACCGTTCGCTTGCGCGCTCGTCACGGTCTGAGGCCTTGGTGCTCTTCTGCGCGCGTCACGCTAGTCGTCTTCTGGAACGGCCGAGGACGCTCGTGGCAACGAGATGTTCGCGGATAGTAATGTTTGTTTCACGTGACAAATAACACATCGTTTTTCTTCCCCAATCGTCTTGAGGTGATGTTTGCGGTCGTGTTCGGAGTGTATTAAATAGCTCGTTATTGTATCCAATACCACAAACATTTCTGCAGTAGATAAAATGGCTCATTATTCTATACGTTATAATAAACGGTACTACAGAAATTAAAATAATATCATTAATCGTATAGACATACGGTTAGAAAATATATCAACATTTTAAAAAGGCGACCAGGTAGGATGAAACGTGTATTACATTTGAGTAAAAAAACATTGTGTGCTTAATAGGAATTAAACACTCGCACTACTGCACTTGTGAATAATCAAATAACTGGGAGTTTTTGGTCCCTTTCATTTGTTTTAAGATAAATAATAATTATTGATTCAAAGATCTCTGGCTTATTATGATGGTACTGTTACCAAATAGTATAAAAGATAATAGTGGAAACTCGGGCAAATCAGCATGGGCGGCACAAGCGACAAGTGACCCCTAGCGGCCTGAGGTGTACACTACAAGACAGACGCAAATGTTGCCATACAACCGTGTGTGCCATTTTTTGACATTACTTTGTAAGGTAGAGAATGGAGATATTTTATTCTTTTCTCTATGTTTATCAATATTATTTTCTCATAAAATGCACATCTTCAGATACTTCTAAAAACCTGTAATCAATATTATTATGACTTTGGTTAACCTGAAGGGCAGAGGCGGGGATGCTGAAAAAAAAAGATACATTTTATAAGAATGGGAAAAAAATAATATGCTCTGCAGAGAAACTCTTATTGACGGCCCGTGGTAACGAAAAAGTGGATAAATCCCTTTTCTAAATGAAGAAAATATTCCTCGAACACATGGTGTAGCCAGAATCCATGTTTTGAGGGTCATTGATACTGAAAAATCGATTGACGGCAACAGTCTGTCTGTCCGCCTGTACAAAACGTCCGTTTGCCTAAACTGTTCGTTTCTTCAAAACTGATATTCCCTAATCAATCTGAAAGAACCCGAGGCTTTGGGAGTTTCAAATGTATGTATATTTTAATTTTTAGGTTATGTGCTGCGATAGTACCTCTAGTTTTTTAATATTATTTGATTTCACAATTTCGTTCTGTCATTTTTCATTATCATTGGTTTTAATTTATACATTAAAGTACTTGCGGCAGAGCATCAAATAACAATATCTACACAGATATTCTTCTACCAAATTATCTCTCAGAAAACTACGAACAAACTTGACTTTCACACCTTGTAAGTTGGCACACACAAATTCTTGCGCTGTAGTTTACACCTCGAACCACTGGAGAGCGCTGTTTTACTGTCACCAAAATATTCGGGGAGTTTCCACTATTATCTTTGCTGTTACACTGAATCGTTGTAAAGTATTATTTTTCGTTCAAAATACAGCAAAGTATTTCATGAAAGTACTAGTTTCCAGCTAGCATATTCCTTTTAAGTTCCGTTATGATATATAACTGGAACTACACAGACACGAATGTGCTGGTGCTGGTGGTGGTGGTCCGTTAAACCCATTATTAGTTTCATCCTGTAAAATTTACAACAGCACTTCAAGTTAAAGTATTGACGAAAACCTTGTAATTACAAGAAAAAGCATTAACACTTTAGGATCAAAATAAAAATATTCTTCGAATACTTTCTTTAAACTGAGCTGTTGAAATAGAAACGTACAAAATTGAATAAAAATTACTGTAAAGAAATCATTTCAAAATGGATTTGTCATACTCTTGAAATTTTCTACATATATAAAACTCCAAAAACGAAATGCCTATTATTTTTACTCGAAAAATATAAAGATGATTTAGCACTTCACACAATGGTATTAAATTAAAAACAAAAGTAAACTAGAAAAAACACAATGTCGAATGTATATATTTGGGAAAAATTAAAGTATATAATTGTCTAATTCAATCACAAAATTGGAGATATATTAATTATTTTCAATGGGAGAAACCTAGTTTCATACAAGAACACTATAACAAAATTTACTTAATTATTTATCACCCATTAATTACTTCTTACTTAATACACTCATAAATCAGCTAAGTTCCCTTTTTAATAATGCTGATAAGAGATTGAAACGGGACTAATTTGATGAAAGATAATAAATAAAGAATTGTGACTCGGCGTTTCCTCACTCCTATTTATTAAATCTATCATTATAATAATTTTGCCGGCCCGTCCCTAGCTCATGGATTTATTTACTATTTGAACTACTTTTCTCAACTTCGATCCTGGAATGGCAAACGCTTATAACTCAAAGAAAAATGTACATTGCGAGGTTCGACATACCTGCCCAAGGCGGGATTTCAGGTTGTGAAATTTTATGTATGATATTTAATTGAATTGATCTACTTTACGAGTAAAATTGCCTAATATCCACAATGTGTTCCGAAATATTTATATTTTCCCCTTTTTGTGATTATAATTTCGTATATTATTCCATCGTTTTCTATGGAATAAATAATGCTCCATTTACCGTTTTATCGTGTTCCGTCTCTAACGCTACAGTTAAACACATAAAACAACAAACAATACACGTAGGGAATAGTGGGACTCATTTGGACAGTTGGAATTGTTTTTGCAATTGAGACAATATTTTTTAAGAAATTTTCATAACACTTGCTGAAAAAACATGATGAAGCATTTGGCTTTAAAACATGATAAACATTGAAACTAAAAGTCATAAATTTTGATCGTAATTTATTGTTTTTCAACTATGTAGCGTATGTTTCAATGTTCCTCTACAGTGGGGTACAATAAGACACACTAGGGGCACATACGGACAGTATTTATTTAAAAAAGTAAACTTTATCGAAAAACATAGTGTGTTTGCATAAGTAAGAACTATTACAAAATCAAAGATTTCAATAAAAATAAATATTACATTTTGTAAATAATGTAGCAGATTACAAAATATTGTTCAAGTGTAGATTAACTGGAACATTTTTACTGAGTTTATACGTTCTGTTGAGTTGCTGTTGTGTTGCTCCATACATTACAAAGTTTGTAATACACAAAGTTTATAACAATTTGCAATGCAAACTGTTCTATGTTCTTTTCTCCACTCTTTAAATGGTACTCCCTACGACGCGCTACCATTTGTATCTTTCCTCCCATGCTGACCCTTCACCCTCTCCGTTAAATCAAACTGCCCGCGTTTCAATTGCCTTCTTCACTGTCCCTTAAGTTCTTTAATTCGAGTCTCTTTGATGTATTCTGCGCATCGTACTATTTTCGTGGTGTACTACTCTTTATACTATTGGTTTTCCACTCGCTACACTTACTAGATTGTTTTTCTTGCTAATCTATATATTTATTAATTATTATTATTATTATTATTATTATTATTATTATTATTATTAATTTTCCTAAGCAGGTACGTTATTCAATGTGTCCTGGCAATAAACATACACTTTATTAATACATTTCGTTGCCTCCTACTTCGGCGTCTTTTATTTATTTTTTTCTAAGTGCTGTCATTTCGTTAATTTCGAAATTCATTTGCTTTCTTTCACACAATTAATGTTCCGAATCTGTTGTCTATTGTTATTTTCTTAATTTTGTGATGGTCCCAAAATAGTCCCGGAATAAACCATCTCAGAATAAAACAAAAAAAATAGTAACAAGTGGTGAGGTGAAAGGGAGGAGGAACGGATCAAGAGAAGAAGAAAAGGTGAGATAGTAATAGAGGAAGAAGAAGGAATGAATGGATTGGAAGGAAATTAAAAAATAAAAGGGTTTGGACATAAAGTGAAGAAATATAGAAGGGGCATGGTGAAGAAGGAGAAATAGAGAGAGAGGAGAAGATAAAGAGCAGAAGAAAGAGAAGAAAAAGACGTGAGAGCAGAAGAAGAAGAGTGAGAATGAGAATTAGTAACCTTAACGTGAGGCGCCTGCCGACGACCCGGTCGTTCACGCCACGCGGCTGGAGCGCGTGTCCTCTGCGAGCGTCGCGCTGCCCCATGGCGGCCGCCCGCGGGCCCAATTAGGCCTGCGTTCCAGCGCCCGCGGCGGCGGCGGCGGCGGTGGCGGTGGAAGCGGGCGCCAGGCAGGCGGGCGGGCACTGCCACGGTCGTCGCGCGCCGTCTCCGATGTCTTCGTCGTCGACGTCGCAAGCCGGAAACGGCACCGCGGCCGCCACCATGCGCGTTGAACGGGTGGAGAAGCAAGGAAAGTGCCCTCGCCGCAGAAAAGCATTGTTCGTTGTTGCTGATGGAAATGTTCTCAGACATTGAGAACAGTTATGTAAATAATTATGTGTATATTGCAATTATGTCTTGTTTTAAATAGCTGGGTTTGGTCGAGCCTTTGCAATTTATGTGCTACTGAGGCAAGTTTAATGCCTTCCACGTTAATCATTTATATTCATACACATTTAATTTCCACATTTAATTTGGTGCTATATTTAATGTTTATCCGTTTGAATAGGCTTATCATTGGTCGTTGAAAAAGAGTAATATAAACAATTATTGATTAATAATGAAGTTAAGAGAAACGGAAATAACATGTGAACTTTACTAAGTTAGGATCAATATGTTCAAGTTTCTTTGAGATGGCATGTCAAAGTACTAATAACACGATGTACTACGTATGTATACTCAAAAACCATTACGGTTACATTGATTTAGCGCCATGGGAACAGAACTACTCAAATTTTATGGCGAAGAAATATGGCCTGGAAAATCATGTTATTCTTTCATGGAACACGAGACTGACTCCTCAGCACAGGCCTAATCCGCTGAGGGACTGCTCTCTCAAGCCGTCTAATTACTTACCTTTCGACTGAAAGAAAATCCATTTAACACAGTTCTCCGAAACAGTAAATAATACTTCCATAAAACGTCAGCAACCAGTAAAAAATCGACAACTTTCATTAGAGTTATGACAACTGCATGTGACGTGTATGGAGAACGGCAGTTTCGCGCAGACGTCTAGCAGCCGTTTTAGGAAGCTACAGTAAATCGAGGCGCCGAGGCCGAGTGGTTCGTGCGCAGCGGAAGCGTGCGTTGCAGGGCGGTGCGGAGCGGCGCACGTGACGCGCGGCGGGCGGCAGGTGGCGGTGAGTAGCGGATTGCGCTTCTGGGCTTCCGGGACAACGGGGACGCCGATAGCGCAGTGGGTCACCGGCGATGAACTCCGACCCGCACCGCCCTCTCCCCCTCCCTCCTCTTCCTTCCGCAGTCGGAGCCGAGCGCCGAGCCCGCGTGGCGCAGGCTGGTTCCGAATTCACGTGTCTTTCTTTTGACTGGAACGGCCGGTTCCAGCGGACCCGGTACACCGTTTGCCCTACCACTTGCGTAATATAAAAGGAAAGCTATGTTCTTCAAGAAGTAGAAAGGGTACGTTTTCATTCGGATTTATGCCAATCTTCAGAATCCTCCAAATGACGTAGTCTAAATTGAATTAAGCTGATGAAATGCAAGAATGTAAGAGGATGAGAATTTCATGTGACAAGAATTGTAATTTTTGTGTGCAAATGGGATGAATACAGCAGAAAATGACAAAAACAAATCTATCGAGGATCTCTCATTTTTTCCTGATATTCCCTAGCTTGGAAGGATTATATTCAAATCTTTCCATAGTAATGTTAACCATTATTCAGTGTACATAAAATATGTTGAGCTTTGCCTTGAAACTGTACGTTTTGTTAGGTTATAACTGATCAGTTTATCGCCATTAATACGTTGTAAAATAGGTGATGTAACAATAAAAGTTTGTTTAAATTTAATTACATTTATTAAACATCGCAAGTTACCATGAATCCAGTCAACATGAAAAATAGAAAGCCCTTAACAGATATTTAACCATGGCAGGCACGTGTTATAAGGAACTGTATTTGCGAGGCAGCGAACAGGAGCATAGAATTCGTAGAAAAATATAAATACCACTAATTATTGGAAACAATATTCTAATTCTTCACATAAGCTAACTCAGATCGTACAACTGTTATGTTCTGGTATCAAATGTGACATAATAGGGCACTCAAAGGTCCCAGTACATTTTAGCATGTAATAGTGCATATCAGCGGGGGAGTGATTCAACACGGAACCCAAGTGAATGTTTTGTTTGTATTTTTGTGTAGACAAGGAGATGCAGTTTCAAAATTTACGACTTAAATTGTTAAGAACGTTTTTAAATGTTGGTGACAGTTTATCTGATGTTAAGACAAGATCGAAAATGTTGCTATCCGTAATTGCTTCGACGAATCTACGACGTTCTCTTACAAACCTCTTACAACTTACAAACCATAAACATTTTTCTCTTTGTTTTTAGTCGCATCAATGACTAAGGTTATAAGCGATTGCAATAATTATATAACTATAACAAATATTTACAGACAATTACGATTTCATCCGTCATAGATATTATAAGAGAGTTCCATCACATATTACATCTTACATAACATAATCATTCAGTATCGTCAGGGCAGGATCATAACATATCAATTTGGGAGTTGCATATCATTACAATAACGTAAGCACCTATCATTTCATAGTTTAGTATCACATATTTATCTTACGTATTACAATCATACCGTATCATCAGGATGGTATCATAACAAATCAGCTCGAGAGTCATGAGCGGGCTTACCATATTATATTTCTAACATGGCATTTATTTTTTTTTGCAAAATTTGACAATCTGGTTATGAAAGGGGACAGACTACAGCATCCATAAACATGTTGCAAACTTATTTTAGTAGCGAATTTTAGTATTCGAATAGATAAGTTTTGGAAACGGAGGAACACTGTAAATATTCCACTAGTTCTTCAAAAAAGGACATTGTTATCTCTGTCCCCGCAGAAAGGATCGTAGGTACAGAGAATGTTGTATATGACTTTTCTATACATCAAAAACTGAACATACGAGTATTTTAACACACACTGGCAAAAAATGATTGTTATATGTTGCTTAATTCTTGTATTATTGGTGTATAAAATATAAAATTTTCCTTCAATTACATTGCAATTGATTCTACGGGCCGGTGTTAAATCTCTCTACTCTTCTCCGGGAGCCGCGATGGCATTGTTATGCGATCGTTTTGTGATGCTATTGCATTTAGACTGGCAATGAGAGAAAAGATTTTGGTGGCCAAACTGATAGCAAACGAGGAAGATATGCCTCATGCTAGAAGCGAATTCTCACATTGTGGTAATGATAGGGGAAAATTTCATCTAAAATGAAGATAAACGTTTCGCTAAAGAGCTAGAAATCAACGAGCCAGTTCGTTATGCGTGGTGTTCAAGAAAGTAAATGGTAAGACTTTCATTCCGCAACCACCTTACTTACCTTCACATCTTCAAAAATTGAAGATTTAAACCGAACACCAACGTTTTTGCATTTAACACAAACGCTAGATCAATGCATGTTAATGTATGAAGGATGACAGAATAAAATTGGCAATAAAATCCTAATCAACTAATTGATCATAACAAGATAGCTTATCGAGCAGAAGAGATGGAAGAAATAACGAAGACGTGAGATGGAGAAGAGACTGGAAGAACGAACAGAGACGGCAAGAAGGGAAGTTATAAAATCATCGAAAACAGAACCATTCATTGGGTCACCAGCATTTCTCAGAAAGAAACTAGTTTTTTCTCTTTACTTTGATATATTAAAATGAAATAAGTGAGTAAAATAGTATTCGCATTTAGATGCTGACTCCAGATTCACTTACAGTCTAATAATGTTTACTTATAATTATTCTTGAAGGAACTGCAATTACAATGATTTCTCAAAAATGTATTTAAATTAATTGCATTTAAAGTTGTTTTTTTGGCAAAGTGAAATTTACATTTAAAATATTTTAAGTACTAATCTAGAACAAATAACTCCATACTACAATAAGGATATTGCCAATTTTGTGTAGTATTTTCTAACGTATGTGCCGAGTGTTTACAACGTTAAATGTCTTTTTTGTTTCGGTAAAACATCGAATTTCTACAATCACAACTCTCAAATTTTTTAGGCGAAAATTGAACTCGTCTGACAACCGTGAAACCACAGCGGTGAATCCCATCAAACTCCCCGGAGCATAACATTCCATCGATTATCACAAGCCGCGCCAGACCGGCTGGCCAACTCAATTCGCCCGCCTCGCGCACCTGTCCGGTGACGTCATCGTCCCGCGACGGCGGAGTGCGGCGTCTTCCCCGCCAAGTGCCAGCTCGCCGCCGCCTGGCAGCCGGCCGCCGCGGCCGCCACCGGTCTCTGCCCGCGCCCCTCCACTCCGCACCCCGCCCACCCCACCCCACCCCACCCCACCCCACCCCACCGCGCCGCTCTGCGCCTCCCTGGGCTCGCCGCGTATCCGCGCGTCGGAGTCTCTGGCGGGGGAGAGCAGTCGGCGGCCGGCTGTGGTGCGGAATAGAGCGCCGCCGTCTCCAGCGGGCAATCGACAGCTGCGCCCCGCAGTAGTAGTTGTAGTAGTTGCTTAGTTTGGTGAACTGGTGATTGTGCGTGTGTGGTTGCAGAACTGTGTTTGTGGAGAGAGAACTGTTTGGGTCACGTGTTCATGTGTTTTCGGGAGACGGATTGTGCGTTTTAGTTTAGAAGGTGAGTTCTTTTTAAACGAATTTCTGAATGTGTTGCATTAAGGACTACTAATATTCCACGTATGGAGTGTGGTGATTATGCTATGAAAATAGTGAAGGAATGTTGTTCATCGACATGTTTACTACAACATGGAAATATTTATCTTTTATTATTTTCCTTTATATGCGATTATTTAGAGTTAAACAATCTAATGATTCGTAAATAATGTATTTGCTCAGTGAAGTACATTATTAGCACAATGATGTCCAGAAATTGTTTCCATCCACAATAAGTTACCTTTAATTTATCGTATTTTTGAATTCAATTTGATGTTAATTGAATTTTATGAAATTCACCTTTACACACGTGAAATTTAATACCAATTTTTTTAATATTCAAATTTTTAATGTGTATATTACTAAAAGTAGGTTTGCCCATGTTTTGAAATTAAAGAAAACGCATGTTTGTGATTAAAAAAATAAAAACATGAGTATTCTTGCAAGCTCAATAGTAGTGGCATCGTAAGACCAAGTATTTTCTTTCCTGCACTCAATTCGATGTAAGATCAGCTATTGCCAAAAAATGCTGTCCTCACATAATTCCGGTTTAACCGAAAATTTCAGCAACGCGTTTACATAACTGTACCGCGTGGGTGACGGGTGCTGCCGATGGAACACAATGCCCGGCTGGAAGCGCCTGAGAACGCGATGTGCTGAACTATGGGGAGCGCTTTAATTAGATTGTGCAACGTCGTAAAGCCCCCGGGGGAGGGCGCCGTGTCTTGTATCGAGAGTTGTGCAAGAGCAATAACATCGCCGCCTTCTCCGGAGAAGAGCGAAGAAGGACCGCGCGATGGGAACCTCCTGTACCGCGCGGGACCGAGTCTCCCGGTGCTTCTGCCGCAATCTCCGCTGCCGCCGCCTCCACGGCCGCCGGTGGCGGCTCTTGCTGCCGTTACGTAAATTCCTGCCCATCTCCGCTCCGCACGCGGGAGAGCGTCAACTTATGACAGCGGCGGCAAGGGCGGTGAGGGTGGCGGCGTGGGCGGCGGCGAGGGCGGCGGAGTGGGCAGCGGCTAGGGTGGCAGTGTGGGCGGCGGCGAGGGCAGCGGCGAGGGCAGCGGCGAGGGCGGCGGCGAGGGCGGCGGAGTGGGCAGCGGGTAGGGTGGCAACGTGGGCGGCGGAGTGGGCAGCGGGTAGGGTGGCAACGTGGGCGGCGGTGAGGACGGCGTTGCGAGGGCGGCGGCGAGGGCGGCGTTGCGAGGCGCGACGCGGGTCTCGGGCGTCATGGACCGCGCGCGCGCTCTCGTCGGGCGTGAAATCGCCGACCTCTGGGGGCTGTAGATGTGGGCCGCACCCGAGGACCTTCGCTAGCCGTCTGTGAGAAGAGTGACGGGAGGGCGGGGGCCGATATCCTTAAACTAAGGCCCCATCAAAATTGTGATTTTGATTGGCACTTGTAACACACTGCATTCCATTGAAACCGGACATCTCAGTGCCAAAGAAGTTGTGAATAAGAGTTTGAGAGTTGCGATTTATTTTTTTATGCAAGTGTCGAACGTGCTTATTTCGATCGAAGCATAGATAAGCAATGCATCAGATAATCGCAGCTTTCTACAACTTTTGGTGCCCATATGTCAATGAAAATCTTACCTGAGAAAATCTTACCAACAATCATTGATAAAGCAGATGTAATTGTTAGTTATTTTCGGGTCAGAAATGTATGCTTTAGAAAGTGCCAGATGAATGATACCAAAATTAAAAAATGATAATTATCGTGGGAATATTTGTTGGCGATATCACACGTGTTTAGATACGTATACATTGTTTTATTATTTCATATGTAAAAATCCGTTGTATTTTTTTAAATGTTCAGGTACAAAGAGCCTTTTTAAATTACGCTTAAAGGAAACGGACGCTAGTAGCAGCTAGTGTAATTTCGTCTTTATCACGTTTTTATATACGGGTATTGTCTCACCAAATTTCACACAGAATCAGCTTCTATTGTTTAAATTGAATAAATCCCTCTGTATAATAAATATATGCTAAGGTAAGGTGATTTTATACCATTTATAACAATACATTGACACAGAATGCTACAATTGTATAGAAAATTGCCGCTCCCATCGTGTATTAAACAGTTTTGTGACGAAACATTGGAAGTTCTCCCTTTACGATACGAGGTAATTGCAGGAGCAAGTGTCACCCTCAACAAAAGTTACACTTTAACACCCACTACCATCGTCCTTGCTGTGCTCGTTTTGGACGTTCCAGTACATTTTGGAGGGTACTCATAAACATCGAAAGTCGTCAGCAACGTACGAAATGGACTATTTTCACATTTTAAAACATTGATTTACAAAGAGCGGAATGTTCGCACAGATCCACCAAGTAGAGATTGTTTCTTTCAATCCTACTTCCTATTTTACTAGAAATAAATATACCCGAGAAAGCCAAGTATCTGATCTTCTGACCTTTGGCTGCCCCACCTTCGCACCGTCCGTACACCAAATATCGTCACCTTTCCGGAATACTGTTGTAACACAACAAACCTCTCCTTTACAGGAGAGCGCGATTTCGTTTCCCCGCAACCTCATTTTCTTCTCATTTGTAGAAGATAAGAAACATCGCCTTGGAAGTTATATGAAACATTTGTTTATGTCTCTTGTTGTTTTAAATTATGAAAATGGATTTTATTAAACTCTGAATTTTTTAGCAATATTATTCCATTAACATAAATGACAATCTCGGTCCATTAATTAGCGGTGTATCTTGCTACAAAGCGGCAATTGGTGTGATGTCAGAGATAAACATATATTCTACACAAACATTCCAGATAAGGATATATTCCACACACACATTCGACATTCGCCGAGCAGCGAGTTTCTGCTCTCCCAAACCCGAGTAGCTGATGTGCTCGGAAAATGTTCGCTTCCTTTGATGTGTCCAAAAGACCGACACGCGGTGGGTGGGGCTAGCACCGAATGTTGGTCGCTCGGCAAATAGGAAGGAACTCGTCCACTCTACTGGGGATTCGGCGAGCAGTCACTCGCTACTCGCGGAATACCGAATGTGTGGAGCCGCCTTTAAACTGTCAATTTTCGAATTTTTAATATAACTGCTGGTGGTGTAGATACCTTTTTTAATAATGAATAAAAGACGGGTGTTGTATGGTATCAAATATGTATTGTACTTCAGATTTTTTCGATAGCATAGCTCTTAGGATGATAGCTATGCTATCGAAAAGATCTTAAGTACATATTTGATACCAGACAACACCCGTCTTTTATTCAATTTTCGGATTTTTTGATACAACAGTATTCCGGAAAAGCGACGATATGTTTGAAAGGCACTCGAACAAACGCCTGCCGGAGCGGAATGCCCGAGCGTCTTGGAGGGTGAAGGCCGTCGGGGGAGGGAGCCACCTGCCGCACGCGGCGCGGATGTAAGCTCCAATACCTGGCGAAATGGAGTTCCGCCGGCGCGGACGTTGCGTGGGGCGGCGCGCGCGGGACGGGGACGTCGCGTCGAGGGCGCACGAACGCACGCGCGTCACGCGACGGCGGCGGCGGCGGCGGCGGCGCCCGCGGAGGAAGCGCGGGACACTTTTGGAGAGGACCCACTTCGCCTCGCCGCTTCCCATTAGCAGCGACGCCGAATACCGTTGGCCGCCTCGACGCTGCCCCGGCGCGGCGATGACGGCGCGCGAGTCGCAAGAAACGCGGAATGCGCGTGCTGGAATAGAAAGAAATGGGGCGAACACCGGGGGAGTAGCACTAGGGGCAGCAAAGGGCAGTCCGAATAGTGTTGTAGAGAGGTTACTGTAAGAAGGGACCGCTTTGACAACTACTGTTTGGACACTGCGTTTTGTTGGGGCGTTCGTTTACATATAGAGTAATACAAGATATCGTCAACTGTCAACTTATTTATAACTCCGTCCTCAAATAAGTTGACGGACATGGCATCTTGTATTACTCCATTTAATTACGTCAACAAAACCGCATTACAATTTCCACACTTCGTTTACAGATAGCTAATTTGTAAATGGGTTTATCACTGTCTTTTGTAATGACATCGCCCTGAATGACGTTAATGTGTTTCCTGACCTGTCAAAGCGGTCCCTTCTTAAGAGTACATTGTCTTTAGCGCTCGTTTTTCTCCCAAGCTCCATATTCGTTTTGGTGCACATAGAGGTTACGCTCGGTTCCTCGTAAATTTCCGTTCACATTTCTTCAGTCATTCGTTGCTCAATTCTCCTTCTTCTAACATCTGTATCTTCCATGTAAAAATAATAAATTCGCCTCGTACTCCAAAGCTCACTTAATCCATGAGTAATCTAAATCTAGTTTCATATTAATAAATAATTGCTAGAGAGCTTGATAGTATAATTAATAATACACTTGAGTTTTATCAATAAACCAAAACATATCGAGACGCTGATCTTATTAAATAGTCTGACATTGCCTAATTATAGAGTAAATATTAGGAGAATGGAGTATATGAGTCTGAACGCACAAAAATATGTAACATTAAACAATCGCCTTGAATTTTTTTCAAGGAATCAGTATTGCCGAACCTATTTGTCCAGCAATAAGGAGTCTATGAAACTTACGTCAAAATTGTTATTATGGTGTAAAGTTTTTCTTATATATTTCAATAGTTGTATTCCAGTTAAATGAATTCTTGAAATATTTCAGTAAACTTTTTCGCTAGAGTAGATTTCTGAGTTTATACCAAATTAATTCTAGATAACAGAATATAATGCTTTGTTAAAGAAGTTGTGGAATGCAGTTCGTAAGTGCATTAAGGTACTCCTTGTGATTTTAATGCTGAGATACACATTTTTATGAACCCAACTGATGTTTGATGCATACATGTCAATTTTAGAATTGCGTAAAACGAAAGATTTCTTGTTTGCTTGACCTCCAGTGCAGGTTTATATGACATTTTCTTTCTACTGCAACGAAAAAAGTAGTTCATATCCTTTGAGAAAGTTTGCAATTCAGGCATTTGAAAGAGACGGCTTTGAACAGTGCGTTGGCGGCCTGTCACCGGCATGGAACGCGCTCGCATGCGATTGCGTGTGCCCTTGGACGGAACGATTTTAACAACTCGTTATGATTTCTGCAAAGGGAGCAGTAGAAAACGGGCGAGGAACGGAAATTCTCAAGAGCAGCGCCGCAGAGAATAATTATAAACCAACAAGAGCGCTGCCGGCGACAATCTTATAGGTCGTTCTGAGAGGCCACAAGGCAGTATGCAAGGGAAGACGAAGTTTCTCACCGCATACATGGCTAAAAAAACTATATCCCTTCCGTTTTTGTCGTGTAAATCTTTGAGTGCATATAAAATTGATTGGGCTTCAGCTAATTGTTATGATTTGTATGGCCATTGAATATTTTTATAATGTACCAAGCTCAGTATTAATTTGAAGATTTTAATATTTTAATGTTAATTATAACAATTTAAGACACTAATAATTAAAGGCATTTAAGGGCACTAAATAATACAATTTAGTGTTCTCTCATTTGAATATATTTATAAAACAAATCGTTCTCATTTTCAGAGATTGTATGATGGTACTAAAGTTTATTTTCGAAAAAGAACCGTTACAAAAATAATTGCTTCCCCATCCACAGAACGAGTGTACACAACCGGAGTTCCCAAGCACGTCACTAAAATTAAACAACTCGTTCATGGTCGATGAACTCGGTCGATACGAAATATAAAAATTAATAACATAACCACCCAGAAAAGAGTCGTAGGCCCTTTTTTCGTCAATCTGTGCGACGCACGCCAGCGCAAATTGCGTAATGAGAGAGGCGGCGCTGGCGACGAGTGATTTGCATCTGCACGCGGGCGCTGATGCTCCATTGTTCGAGGGGCGCGGCGTGCTGCGGGCGGCCCAGTTCGGGCGATCGCCCGCTTCGTGAGCGGCTGCGCGGTGGGGCGGCGGGCGGCGGGCGGCGGGTCCGAAATGAGGCAGAGACGGAGGCGTGGGGCATGGTGCTGGCTCGGGCGTCGGTACTATACTCCGTCTCTAGAGAAGTCTACAAGCAAAGATGTTGTGTAGGCACGCAAATTCATTTTGATGGAGCGTTACTGGAACTAAAGTGTTGTATTGTGTTTCTTGATTTTATCCGCCTATTAATGTTGTCTTTATCTTCGAATGTCTGGGATATAGAGGTAGTAATTGTGATTCCTTGTTTAAAAGTATTGGGGAATGTAAGAATGGAAAGTTCATTCTAAATATTGGCATTCCTACGCACGAATGTACGAAATTGGTAGTAGAATGGAAACATTCTAAAATACTTTTAGTGGTTTAGAAAAGAATACAATTCTCACTAACACGACAAATAGTATCAAACAAATTAACCATCAGTCATTCGGTGTCGTTCAAACTTATAAATTAAAAGTATCACGTAGAAAGCTAAAATAGATGACAGAATTCACAGCTTGTGGAACTTTATAAATAAAGAGAAAGTGTATATAAAACAATGATCGAAAATCAATAAAATTGTTCTTGTTATAAAGGCATCTAGCTTTCGCTAATAAATCGACCAATGTTTCTAAAGTAATAGTTCCCAGAGGCAGGGCTCGCTCGGAGCAGTCCGCGCGAACGCCCGGCGAATTCCCGGCCATTATCGCAACCCGCGCGCCTTCCTAAGGGAAACCGCCCGCGTCGGCCTTGAGATCGGATCGCGGCGGCGGCCAAGCGTTTCCACATCGGCGGCGGCGCTCGCCCACCGCCCACCGCCCACCGACCACCGACCACCGACCACCGACCACCGACCACCGACCACCGACCACCGACCACCGGGAGACGAGAGACGGCTGCCGGCCGCTCGCCACTTTCCCCTTCCAGCACTCCCGCGATGCTTGGGATCCAATCAACTCGGGATGTGCAGAGGGCAAAATTATATGCAAACGTAAATTCTTTTATTAATGTGGGGAATGTTGTTTTGTGTGATTTAAAGAATTTGATGAATGGGATTGCTTTATCCTGGGTGGACATTTGATTTGCTGGCTCTTTTATTGCTATCATTCTTATGCAAAAATATGTAGGCTAAATAATTTAGTGACATCGACTGGCTGAGAACTTATGGATTAGGAGAATATTCAGATAATATTTTTGTACAAGTTGTCAATTATGTAAAGTTTAATTTTAAAAAATAGTCATGTTGGTGCTAGTGAGCATACATCACTTTGTTGTTTCTTGAATTTATAAACACAGTTGTCTTAAATTTATCTTGCGCTGAATAACTCTTTTACTTATAGTGCTTGGTAATCGAATTGGTTCTGTATGAAACAGGAAATTGAACGGCGTAACTGTGGGCAATATTTTTTGGAAAGGGAGGGGCCAAGAAAAAATAATTTAATTATTTCATTTGATTATAATCTGATGATTTCAAAGTACATACGAAATAACTTATCCTCAAACCCTAAGGATCGAAGCATCCAAGAAGGTGCTTTCACATCGGCGCTACCGTGGCTCTCACGGCGCTTTTTATTAATTCATTTTTAATGATATTCATAGTACTGTGAAAATTCGATGTTGCTCGACACAATGGGAGACTCCATGGCTTCTCCTAAGTTCCGCCTATGGAACAATATAATATAGAACCAAATATGCATTATTTTAAGTTTGTTTGTTTAACATTTAAACTAAATGAGTTCATGTATAAAATATTTTTGAATAATTTAAAGAGTGTGATGTGTTAGACTATTTATAATCTGGACATAAACGATTTTCATAATGCTGCCAATTTTACCGCAACATTTTTAATCTTCCACAAAAGTATTAAGCGTGTCTGAGTGACAGAGTTGGGTTTGCATCTCATTATTTGTTATGAACATGATGTTTATTTGCAAAGTTTGGTACAAAAATTATGAACTATTTATAACAATGTATTAATTAATACCGATTAATTTTGTGCCAATTAGTGCCAATTAATTTTGTTCCTTTATTTGTTGTTTGGGGAAACCAACTATTTTCTCAAAATGTCTCTTGCGTGCTCTCTGTAACACTTTTGATGATAACGTAGGCCAATATAACATTGGTATGTCAAAGACACTTCCGGGAGACACCAAAACATCCGTAGGCCTGAAGGGTCGGCACACTATGGCTGGACCACTTTTCGGCGGCGCATCGGCAGCGGGTAAACAGTCGCTTCGAGGTCGTATGCGTATGAGGCTTAGAAAGTTTAGGAGAGTGCGGCAGTAGGACTTGTGTGTCCCATAACGCCTCGGTGACAAAGCGGCCGCCGCCCATTGAGGCCGTGACGGCCGGGGCAAACAGACCTCTCCGCAGACTTGTCGCGCGGGTTGCCTACTCCACAGGCGCGCTCCGGCTTCCCGAGCGACCGAGCTACTGACCGGCAAGACAACAGCCAGCCGGCCGGGGAGGGGGGAGTATAAAATGCGAACACTGCCTCGTTATATAAAAAAGGACCTTTCTCAAATGCTTCATTGTTCTGTACACCAAGGCGAATGTGCAACTTGGTATTTCATCAGAACGGCTTGCTGAATATCTATTTAAAATTGTATTTAAAAACTACCTATTGTTTATTGTCCAAGATACTGTAAAGCAACTCTTACCAGTTAGCGGAGTTTTTATCTGATAATTATTTTGCAACGTATTATTATTATTATTATTATTATTATTATTATTCCCATGTTGTTATATCATTAAGAATAAGATTTTGCAGATATTCTGATGCGATATGTTTCATCTTCAATTAATAACACGATTCGAAGTGAACTACGAAACAATAAAGAAAGCAATATACTGATTTTTTGGTAGGGTATTGTACTTAAATCTTCTTTCGAGAAGACGTCTTGTGTAGATTCGAAGAATATGCAGGCGTTTGTCCCTCGGCGGTCTAGAACGGTTGTCGTCAATTATTTGTGAAGCAATACTCGCACTTGGAAGTATTCTGGCCCAGGATGCTCGCATACCAGAGTGTTGTTCTTCCACCTGCCTTGTCTTCGCCGAGGCAGCGCGTCGCTGCGTTCCTCTGCGCGGTCGTTCCCAGCGGAGGTGGCCGGGTCGTAAAGGCCTTCCTGTGAGGAGGCCTGGCCGGCCAGGTCGCGCGCCGCTTACCTGCACGCGGTACCTGCCCAGGTGGGCGGGCCCGGCGACCACTGCCCCAGCCGCCCGCCGCCGCCGCCTACGAACCCCCCAACCCCGTCCACCCGACCGCCAGAGCCACACCCCGTCCCTCACTGTCAACTGCTTTGTCACTCTCCACGTCCCTAACATTGTAACCCTAGACGATATGTATCTTGCGTCCCCGCTCCACCCTTGCTGTTCGCTTGACTATCCTTACCCATGCTGTCTGCCGCTGCTACTCCGACGTCGTTCTGCCATCGTTGCCGTATTTTGCCCTACGAGTGTTCTTCCACTGCTTTTTACTCTAACCGTTATTCTTCCACCCTTACTCTCTTTATCTACCCCAAATCCTCACCTGGGTCTTGCCCCCCCTCACTTACACTGATGCTCTCATATCTATCAGGTACTCTTCCCCTGTTCTCAGATTCTTACTATTGAGGCCATAATAGAAATCTTACCAGCTCTCATGGCTGTTCTGCTTCGGTCAGTGTTTCGCCCTAGGATTAACCTCTGCTATTATTACGTTGTCACAGAAAACGTACCAATTTGCAAACAAATTCTTAGGAATTCATCATGTATCCTCAAAACTTGCATCGCCAATCATTTTCTTTTCATGATGATTCCTTCCATGATGATTCATCTCATTATCGCTATCATCTACATGTTAGATAATCAGTCAAGAATCATGAACAGGTCCCAGTATTGCTATAAATAAAGAAATATAATAAATATAAAAAATTAAAAAATAAATGATATATACACGAACAAAGCAGAATAAACAAACAAAAGTCACCGCTGCTGCCACAGGGCTGAGGAAAGGGAGGGACTGAGGCGGGGCGCGGCGCGGTGCGGTGCGGCGCGGCGGCGGCAGCGGCCACGTGCTGTCCTGGTTTTCTTGCATTTCTGCGGCGGCTCGTCCTCCTTTCCTGCCGGAGACCGGCTCCCCGCGTGCGCGGAATCCCGAGCCTAGCTGCGCGCCGCCGCCGCCGCTGCCGTTGCCTGTTCTACGGACGGATGGCGCACTAAGGACCTAGAAACAGGAGGCTCAATCAGTTCCGCTCTTTAGACGCTCGGTGATCGCAGGCTTTGTCGTCCGCATCACTTCCTGTTTCCATGTTCCCCCTTGATTTATTTCTGTAGATTCCTCTGGCTACTTGAATGATTTTCTTCCACGTTAGGAAGAGAATTACACATGCTTATAAATAATTTACAGAATTTTTAGTTGCTCATTATGGTGAAAAAGTGTTGATTCTTAATTATTGTGGGCCCTGTTCAAATAGTTGCACATTATTGGAATGAGTATTACGTTGAAATGTATTTTGGGAAACCTATAAACAATATAGATTTGTTGGAAAAAATTACCTAGTATCCAATAGTTAACTTTATCCTAGAATTCATATATTTTTAAACTCATTTTTAGTATATTTTCTGCAAAGACTTTGTGAAGTTTACCAACAACTTTACAAACACAATTACTCTAAGTTGTATCGAAAAAATTGTGATCTATTGTTTATGCAATGTTTACTTAGTTGTATTAGTAACATGCACTATGTTCGTGGTGGTGTTAAAGTAATTCATCAAACTGGTTGGTGCAGGACATGTACGAATCTACTAGAATGGTTCAAATATTGATTACTGAATTTCGCTTCACGTGAAAAATAACGAAATTCCTGCTATTGGATAACTATTGGCAATTTACAACGCGAGTTATGTACCAACACCTCGCAATTACGAGTATGCTCCTATATCTCTCAGAAGTAGTTTCCTGACTCGCGTCCCTGGTCATCCTGGACCGGAGTGACCGGCTCTCCTCGGGAGTCGCATATCTGAGTGAGAAAAGACTTCCTGCGAACGTCAGAGAACGCGCCTTAATTATATTGATGTTTAGCTCTAACGGGATTTGGGCAGCATTCGAAGCTGGAAAAAAATGAAACAAAAAGTGCTTTACGCAAGTGAAAAGCAACGGGCCTCCGACGGCCCGCGGTGGATTAGTTTGCAGATTCGAGACCACGTCTTCAGTGAGATTAATTGTAGGAAGTAGAAGCAGATGCTGAAAAGAAGTTTGGTTCTGAACACTTGTTGCAAGCAATGTTTTATCACTTTGCGAATAGTAACTCATCTTTTAGATATTGCTTTAGTATGGCTTATTTAGATATTTTTATTGCTTGGGTAAAAATTTTATCTAAAGTGCGTGTAAAAACTGAGGTTTGAAAATGCTTGTAAAACCTGCATTTAAGACCAATAGTGTGAGACTAGTATGAAAGAACTAAATGTTTAAAAAAATTGTGGAGCTGTACGCAGAAATTATTTTCTTACAATCTCGTTCAGCATGGTTGGCACTCTCAGAAATATTTTATAAAACATCTTTTACTCCGCTCTTTCGGCTAGCGGCCTGAGAATTTTCCTGGTGCGTCTGCGGTACAGGCGAGCCACCTGTTCGCTCATTGCGCTTTTGTGTCACAAAACGGATCCTTTGTCACTCTTCGCTATGCAGCTTCATCTCTCTTGGCAACGTTGCATCTCCTCGTCAGCAATTTCATATTCAAAATAAACCAAAAACATGCAAAAGCGGTGCTCCTTCGTCTGTAACCGTCAACAACCCAGCGTTGACGATCCGAAACATTGGCCTCCGTTTTTTTTTATTTTATCGAGCACGCATCTTTCACGAAGTCTCTACCATTACCTTGTTGGAAATAGATTGGATAAGCCCCATTACTCCAGGATGGAAACCTGTTCTCGAGACTGACTACAAACCTAACATACCAGCAGACCGTGTTCGGTTCTTGGAAGGAAATCCGTTTATCGCATACTAAGCGACAACATCGCTGTACAGCACTCCCCACTCGAAGGGATTACTCAGTAATCGCATTCTCCAAGTGTCATAGATGATTTCAGTAATCTGGAAATTAATTGGTGATTCTGCGAGGAATGGAACGCAGAGAATTCTAAGTTCCTGTTTGTGTTATTGGCCTGTGCGTGCCAGCGAGGTCCTTGATCGCGATGAACCGTGAAATGACCGACCATCACCTCTTAATGTTTGGTTTCTCAAAGAGGTCATTCAATAGTATATTCAAAAGAATAGATCTTAAAGTTTGACCCATAGTACGGAAGTTTGTTCTTGCTTACCTCATAAATTACTAGTTTTATTGATGAATTTAAAATTTGTGACTAATGGTATGTTAATAGTTCTTTAATTTGTTGTCAGTATTATTTCAGTAGTGTAGAAATAATCGTGATTATGACTACCTAAGCCTTTTCAGGCCTACCTCAGATGAGAGATACATAGGTGATAAAAACTCCATGTAAACCCATTTTGTTCACCACAAATTCTACCTGAATGGCCAGTGGTTTTAATCTCTGTGCGCAGAGGGGTTCGGTGAGCCGCCCGACCACCAAGGGGTGTCCCAGTATTCTATAAATTATAAATAATGTTGGACCGCAAAGTACTAATTGAGAGAGTCATGCTTTAACTCTTGGACGAAGCTTGCTTGGGGGCGTAAGCTCGCAAATGGCGATTGCCTCCGAATCCTCCCACTACAAGTAAGCGTGAGACGTTTCATTGGAGCAGTCTAAACGCATCGTGTGAATCGTTAAGGATCTTTTCTCATTCTGAAAGAAGCACAGGAAATACGATGGCGCCTATAGCACGCACGACGACATGGAAGTACGTAACGGGGAGTAGGATGGCCGGAAAGTTACGAGTAATGTTCATTCCGACCCTCGGCCACAAGGTTACCATTTTAATGAAGAATAATAGTCAATGAATTAAAATTCACATAAATATATTACATCTCGAAAAATATGGTAATCAACAATAGAAAAGCGGATTAAAATTATTTAATTCGTAAACAGAAAATAAAAAGAAAGTAATTACCAGTTATAACTTTTGCCAATTAATTGCTGGAAAACAATAAAAATAACGTAATCTAAAGAAAATCTTAAACTTCTGATTTATAAGCGACGAAAAAGATTTAATTAAACGCAGATATATTATGAGATTTGTTTGTAATAGTTTTTAGAACGGATGATATACTTAGAAAATTGTAAATATTGTAACTGTATTTAAAAAAATTGAAAATACTCAAAATAGTCATTTCATTAATCGTTGTGGCTGTCAGTGTGGCTGTTTTATTAAATGTGTGATTCCTTTAAACTGCCTTTAACATATCTTACTCTACTTTACAAAATAGTAAGGGGAACATTTAACAAACATTTTTAAACATTTAACAAACATTTTTAAACATTTAACAAACATTTTTAAACATTTAACAAACTTTTTTAAACATTTAACAAACATTTTTAAACATTTAACAAACATTTTTAAACATTTAACAAACATTTAAGAAAAGGAAGGAAATTTAACATTAAATTTTAATTTTTTTGAAATTTTACAAAATAAACACTTAACGTAGGAAGGTTTGGTGTCTTGCTCCGAGGCTGACAAATCCAGCATATTTCGTGAGGGGAGTGAGGCGCCAAGAGGGGCGGTGCAATGAGGTGAGGCGGCTCGAGGAGTGCGTGCCGTGTCGCAGTGACGCCGTGGCGGCGGCGCGGCGCGGCGCGGCGTCCTGGGAACTCGAGCGTCGCGACGTGCGAGGCCAGGGGAAGGCGAAGGGGAAGAGGGAGAGGGAGGGGGAGGGGAGGCGGTGGTGACGTAAGAGGAGCTCGCGACGCCGGGTCATTGCCTCGGCCGCCGCCGCGACGACCACCCCTGCCCCGCGGACGTTCCCATTCGGGGCCCCCTCCGCCCACCCGCCTGCGCACGCGCGGTTGGCGCTTCAGGCACTGTGCGCCCCTCGGTGATGTCACCGGGAGGTCCTAGGTTCGAGTCCCGACGGTGGCAGGGTTTTCGACTAGCTACAAACCTAGGTCGAATTCAGTCACTGTCTCGAGGAGAATACTAGCGCCCGGCAGCTCTGATGGTAGTTTTCCATGATTTCTCGATCAACACCACGCGAATGCCGGAGAAGAACCCTAACAAACGAGCAATGGACCATGCGCGATCTTCCTTTTCCTTGTACTATTCTCCCCTCTTACACACACACTAGCATGCCGGGAGACCGGTCGGGAACTTAGAGCTTGTCCCGGCTGGGGTGGTGTCCCGCAGGCCTGAGATACCTGGTTGAGGGAAATCCCCGCTAGCCGACCGTGGGTCGGCGCCTAATCTCACGATCCAGAGGGTGAAGATCACCGCCATATCACGAGGGAAAACACGCACTACACTTACAGGACTAATAGCCTTAACCGTTGACGCGCCCGGAATCACTAATTAATCAAAAAATCATTGCGACCACGAACGATTGATTGATCAGAAAAGAAACTGCATTAGAATGCGCTTTGCCCCAATTCGGTTCGAACAGTTCAGTATTTGAGTTCTAAATTGGTCTCCTAATTTACTGAAGTATACAAATAATTTTATTTTTTGTAAATTCAGTTTTTGTAAACACTAACATATTTGACTTCCTTGAATTCGATCGACCTAGTTTTCTGCCAGATGTTTGTCTTATTTTAGTAAATGTGCACATATCATTCTTTTGGATTCGTTGTAGAAGCAGAAAACAGAATTGTTTTGTGTGTTCCGGTGATAACAAAGTTTTTTAATTTTTTTCCTCCACAGTATTGACAGTTGATATAATGAGTCAAACACTTGATTTATTTTTACTTGTTTTAAAATAAATTAAAAAATTCTTTAAGGGTCATTGCTTCTCGGTGAATTGTTCAACAACGTTCAGAAGTGCATATGCCCGACGCAGCCATGATTAAATTCATGAATGAGAATCTAATGATGAGGCACGTAGATCTATCTGCATATGCAACGAACACTTCGAACAAATTACGATGAGCCTTGGGGTAAAGAAACTTTAATTTATGAGGGTCCATGAATCAATTCTCTCATGGGCTCTCAAAGTGTTAAAGGAATTCATTATTCTCTGGCACGTGGAATCGTTCCCCTTAAGGATTCATCATTTTACATGAATTATTCGAATACTGCATCACGTTAGCCCATTTTTCCTTAGTGCGTGTAGGACATGAAATACTACGGATCGAATTTCTTAAATGTGATTGGGATGCAGTGAACCAAACATTATCATTTTACGAAAAAAATAACCAGAAGCAAGCGATGAACTCCTAACCTACTCCAATAAAAGCGTTTCACCGTCAAGACACATTTCACATTTAAAGTTTGTTTTGGTCATTGACAAGTATTTTGGAGGTTTCCACCAACCAGCATTTGAAAAGAAATCAACTTTGAAAACATAGAAACGTACATAAATCATTATTTTAGTTTTCAACATCTCGTAGGCGAACTTCCACAAAACAAAGACTACATTCTTCATTATATTTTCGTTGCTTATGAAGCTGACAAGGTAATTTCTTAACATTTAATATCTGTGTTGCTTTTTTGCATGCACCCTTATGTAGTATGTGGCCAAGTGATTCATATCGGTATTCGTCGCCGCCACAGTTAATAACCGCACGAGCCTACCTGAGAGTTCATTAGTGAAGTCGACAAGGCCGTGCCCTCCGCAGGACAAGAGCTCCCTTCGCAGGTACAAGATGGACGGGGGATGCGGTGCCCTGGGCCTCCCGCTGGCAGCGCACCTTGTGGGAGGAACCGCTTGGTCGCAGACACCTGAAGCCTTCCAGGAACTGTTTGCAGAGGCCGGTGAATGGGGGAGGCAGTCGTGTGCAATCCCCTTTTCAAATTACTTTCTTGGATATTACTACAAATGAGTTAGTCGTCTTCTGTAGATTGCCGCCTTAATTGCCAAAGGAAATATTTTAACCGCAGTTCCAGTGATGTGCAGTCAGTGTTTGGAGGATAACGTGTGGTTTAACTCTCTACATTTCCTTCGTTTCAAATAGTTGGTGCATTGATGGTGGACGTCTTTCAAACATTCTGTTCTTCGCGGTGTCCTTTTATCTTAGACATGGTCATTAATGTCGAGTGACTGCGTTCCACCAATAGGAATTAAGCGAAATAGCGAATGAAACAACTAAAACTTCAAGTTATCAGAATTAACCTTTCTAAACTGTAGATAAGAACTTTACTTGCTTCTTACAAGAAACAAGAAATAGAAGTAAGGCGATGTTACATTAGAATAGAGGTGCATTTTATCTTCAAGATTGGAGATTCAAAAAATGATAACAATCTAGACATTTCCACCAATAAACCCTGGCACCCTGAATTAGAATTTTTGAATACGAATACGTCATTATGACTCAAAGACGTTTAGAATTATATCGTCGGTTATTAATATTTCAGTGAACATATGTATTGATTAAAAAATACTTTATAGTTTATCTAGACTTTGCTTATTTGGTACTAGATGAAATCCAGATATGTCTGTACTTCGATACATCCCCATCATTGGTGCACTGATACCGGAATGCCGTGGGTAAGCTTTAGGAGGGAGGAATCTGTTCTACAGCTTTTTAACATTTTACAGTCTTCTATAACACAAAATCGAAGTTTGCGTACCGTAAAATGTAGGAGTGTGCCCCTCTTCCCCAGCTTTGTAGGCGGAGCGAAATATGGTCTGCGGTCCGACCGGTGCGGTGGCGCCCGGTGCAGCCCGGCGTTGCGGCAGCCGCCGATCGGCCCCGTTCTAGTCCGCCAGGTTGCCAAATTACCCCGCTCAGTAATGGCCACTCAGCCAACGGTACAGCCGGCTCAGCTCTGCCTCGAGCGGCAGGCGCCCACTAGAGAGGTGGTGCGTAGGCACGCCAAGAGCGCCGACCGACTGGCAAGTTGTTTATGAGGCCTCCACGTCTATAATGCTGCAATTTTAGTGGTCCTCGGACGGGCATTTCGGATTGCACAAGTTTTTTATGAGGAGACAAGTTGACTTGCGGTATCCGATTGGGGAAAAGCCTATGATTTTTGTGGAAATAATGAAGTATTCTATTGTTATTGTTGTAGAGTAATCGCTGTATTCAGTTGAATACGTAATGCCAACATTGTTGGTTCTTTCACTATGTATTTGAACATGGTGTTGTTAATACAAGGTTATGGTATGGATCTGATAAATAAAAATTGTTCAAACTTTCTGATTCATTAGTGTAAACAGAAATATTGTAATTAGAAATCTGTAGTGAAAAATGTGGTTCTTCGAGGGGAAATATTTTGTTGGGACAGGTTTCTCTTTTTTCGTACATATAACTGCCAAGTGCCGTTGCCAAGAATTCTCGGTTTAATACCAAAACAGCTCGTGCAGAAGATGGAAAGTAAGAATAAAAATATATCCAGTATTCTCTCTGTAAATAAGAGAATATGTTTTCAATTTTCTTAAACTCACTAGAAATCTATAAGCTCTGAAAAATGCATTTGAGACTATTTTCTAAGACTAAAAGTCTTTCTCCTCTACGTGGAAACTACTAATCCTTGCCACAACCAAGAATCATTTTCAGAGAAAAAGTATAAATTGTTTGGTGATTAATCATTCAGCATCTACAGTTTACTGAAAAAATGCACACATCGTTATTGTCTAAGGTGTGTCTGACGGAAATATAATTTCTCATTTTAGTTTGGAATGTGTGAATGTGAATTTGGTATTAAAACACAAAGGCATAGTTAGCACAATGAAACTTCAGCAAACGTTCAATAGGTCTACTCCCCAATTACGCGTGTAGTACGAAGCTATAAAGCAGCAAACTTTTCGCGAGATAATACCAAAACCCGACTCACCGACCCCAGATAAAATAATCAATTCTTTACTGGCAAGAAATCTGTGGTCACAGCGTAAAAGTTCTTAAGTCAATTTTTGGCGAATTGGGTAAAGTACTGAAACTACAAGTTAAGTACCTATATTTTATTATATTTGGTATCTATAATTTACCGAATTCAAATGTTGCCTCGTTAACGACAAGAAAAGAGTTGGTAAATAGCGTTGAGCGTAGGAAAAAGCGTTGTCTCAATTATCTAACCCTTGTTTTCTCCAAACTAAGATTTTTGACTTGAGAACTTTTACCCCATGACCACAGAAATGCATCGACAGTCGACCAGGAAGCCGACACGTTTCTCGCCAATCTCTTCTTATCCAACACTAAGACGTAGCCTAAGGCGTAGAAAAAGCGCGTCGCGTGGCTTGGAGACACGGTCGCATGGCCGCTTAGCGCCCGCTGCGCTGCGAGCGGAAGTTCAAGGGCGGCGGCGCCCGCGGCGCGAAGCCGCGCGGCGGTGCGTCCGAAGGCTGCGGCGCCGCGGGCGACGTCGAACGGTGCGCGTCCACCGCAAGGACGCCTCCCCCCGCCCCGCCCCTCCCAGCCCCGCCCCCACCTCTCGCGCTAACCATTGCTCGGCCCGCGCTGGGAATGGCGCACTCCTCTCGCCGCTGGTTGATCACGTACAGCGCTGCTGGAGGAATTCAAGATTGAACCCATCTGTATCAACAGCAAAAATCTTTTCTTTATAAAGCTTTTCAACATTAGCACCAGTCTCACCGAATGATAATGGACCTTGGATCATTCCCATTTAATAATGTCTGGGACTCCACAAAACAAACCAGTGAAGTATCTAGTACACACCTAAACAATAACCTGAACTGAAAAAAAAGTATAAATATCGAAATACAAAAAACAATGAAAGTCATTAATTTAAAGTCTCTAATAAACAACCATAATATAGCAACCAAAAATAACAATAGAATATTCTAAATTCATACACACGTCGATTATAAGATTTATTATGCTCTACGCCTGCCCTGTTTGGATTAATGCAGCAAAATCTAATATCGATAAAATACACGTAATACAGAACAAATCCCTTGGAACTTCAACTAATGCCCCCTAGTTCTTCACACAGAAATTGAACTTCATACAGAAATTCCAATTAAACCAATCATTAACCACATCACTAAGTTATCCCACAATCGTTACGATAACCTTTCATCCATGTCACAACTATCCGACTACAACCCAGGTAAAATACCCAGAAACAACTCTAGAATTAAAAATAGATTTCTGAAACATGTATTGCACATGCAATTTGCTAATATGGATAGTTTTTTTATGGGATGCTCATTGGGTCTCTTCTCCATCATGAAAAATATTTAAAAAAAATAATGGTTTAGAATTTCAAAAAAATAAAAAACAACTAAATAGTTTGCACACGAGGACATCTAAATGTTCATTAGGTGATATTGTCTGTCGAAAGTTTATATCTTCATTTTACAGTCGCGCAAAATATAATTTACAATACCAATTATTTGATTTTCTTCTGGCAAGATCCGTTATACTTCGTTATTTCCTTCACAACAAATATGCAATAAACCGACATTAATACCCCTGCATAAATTGCTATTGCTCGAGCCGTTGAACAGAATCGGAATGTTCCGCCACTTGTGGTACAAGAATTCTCCGGCAACTACTGATGGTCGTTGACTACAAGGGCTCCTTCAGTAGCTGCACAGGAAGGCGGCAATTGTCAAGGGGCCGGAAGCCCCACTTCTCACTAACATCGCAGGAAAGCGCTCGAAACCCTGCAGTTGAGGCCTCTGCACGAGGAGCACTCGCCAGAATGCAGTTACACGGGACATATACGGCGATGATGTCCCTTGCAATGATCCCTTTTGCGGTTTCTTGATGTCATTTGTTAGTTTTACTGAACTTGATGCTGTCAAGAATATTACGTATGAATTCTTCTTTGCACTATAGAATATCTAAATAATTTTACTGAGAGAGCACACACAGACTTTTTCGCCTTATAAATCATTGATAAAGAATCCGATGCTTTGATTTTCTCTTCCAAAACAACTGTCTTATCTATTAACATCTGCAGCAAAAGTAATAGTTGTTTGTTAACATCGTTGTTTCTTGATAAGGCTGTAATGATCACCGTTTTGAGGTTTGAAAAAAATCTAATACAGACACATTGTCCTTGCTAAATTTCTTAAGAAAATTAATTTTCTAATAGCGAATTATGTACCTGAGTGATTCTTGATTTATTTTTCCAAAAACAGAAAAAAACTGTATGTGACGTAGGTGGGAGAAGTACAATCTACGAACATTTTCTTCATTTTCAAAATCCCATCCCATTTTTTTACTATACTTAGTTAAATGATGAATTAAAGTACCAGAAAAGCGTGATTAGCAGTATTTGAAAATTAGAAATGTTCACTCCTAGTAATATCACAGTAATATTCATTTGCATCGATAATTTATTTACAGATCTGATTTTATTGTATTGCTAAAAAAATAACAACTCTCACTCCCTGGCTATACTATTGCAATATTTACAAATGAAGACCTCAACAAAATGTGCGCTTTGTCATGTTACTTTTATGTCCAGTAGCAAAACAAGGGTCCTTATCAGTATTTGCTCCATGGATCAGGGAAACTGAACGAAAACCTAATCGCGATGGGAGAAACCTGTGTCTTGAATACATTGCGTCTATTTCACATCACATACTGTTACATTAGTAGTGACGCCTTCACACAAATCGTTCGTATCTCAAGCCATCAGATACATTTTTAGGCTTCTTCCCTCTCTTAAGTCAAACTTTATCACAAGAAACAACAGCCAAGTATTAAACTGCATTAACGGCCAATCAAGTGTAATTATAGAACGTTCATCCAGTAATAACGGACCAATAAATGCAAATAATTGCGTTGCCGCCATTACAAAAACCTGTGTGCCGTGAGCCACAAAGGTGCACCCCGCCATAAACCTATTTGTCCGCGAGGAGGATTTTCGAAGCGTGAGTAACGGGCGCTCGGAGGCCGCCGAGGCGCGGGGTGGCGACTTCCTCTTCCCGGGCCGCATACGGTGAACATGCCATCGACCAGCCATCGCCCCTCGTTGCTACGCAGCGCCGCGCGTGTGCGCCTAACGCAGCGGAGCGGGCCTCCGCCGGAATGGACGTAATGGCGCTGTAATAGGCCGACGCCGCGCCGCGCCGCGCCGCGCACCGCCGCGGGCCACCGCCGCGCAACGTCGATCAAGCGATCACGGCCAAGGGTGGCGCGTCCGTGCGCCTTCCGAACGACCACCCGCAACACCCGGGCGCCGCCGCCCCGTATTTATTTACTAATTTTATTTATTTTTCCTACTTATCTCTTTGACTTTTGTATTTATGTTTATTTCATTTTTGTATTTATGCGGTTTAAGTTTTTATTGTGCTTATTTATTTTATTTATTTATCTATTCAAGAGTAAATCAATATTTATTCTTAGTATATTTCTTATTAATTCGTATTCCCATCAATGAGGTTAAGAAACTCCACGGAAGTGTTTTGATACATCTCCAATAAATAAGTAAAAGCCGGCCCCGTGGCCTAGATCGCAACGGCAGTAGTGCAGTGGCGATCTCGGAATACAGGGTTGCGGGTTCGACCTCGGACACGGGTGTATTTGTGTATGTCTATATGTCTGTGTCGTCCTTTCATCCCTCACTATCATCATCATCATCATCATCATCTCATTTCCCATAGCCCGAGAGCTAATAACCCTGGGGGATAAAAATAGGATCTAGCGTAATGCTGATCCCCCTTGATGAATTGCATGCTCAGCATGCTTGTGTGATCCGAAGTGGCTTGTTCGAAAAAAAATTTTTTTCCATTTAGAAGAAAACCCCAAGTAATGTAAAATACAATACTCACTATGCAGTCGGCTGTGTTGAAAAACTGTTTCTGAAATTCACAATCTTTAGTTCTCTCGATTTTTTATGTTCAGGGTTCCGCAATAATTTTCATTTGTAATTTCTATTTTTGCAGGTGAGTTGCAGTTTTGGTATCTTCGTATTCCTGATTCGTTTGTTTGCCAATAAAGATGAGGGTGAGTTTATATTTCATAAATATTAAAGTATTCAAGAATGGCATGAACAGTGATAAAATAGAGTAAGTTATTCCAACTTACACAAGAATAAAATAGACGTAATGAATGGGTAATTTTCATTTTGGAGTGGATAATATATTTCAAACTCTTTTTAAATGTGGTAAAGAAAACCCGAAATGAGTATATTTCAAAACATTCACACACTTTCAAAAATTAATATTCCTTAACCTATTCCTCTTTCATTAAAATTCCTTTTGCGTGAAAGATAGAGGCGTGATAAAATCGCCATACGATTATCACGAGCTTTTAGCAACCGCGTCAGTAATGTGAATGTTTCGTACATACAACGTTCGCGCCCGTTGCTCTTGCTTATGACAGGATCGATTCCTTTTCAGGGGGTCATAGGGAGGTCAAGAACCACGAGAAGAAACACCTTAATTTTCGGAGTTGTTACGTCACTCCTTGCACTCTTACACAACGAGGTCGACGGCGCGAAATCTACGTCTGCACCACCCTCTTTTTGGACTTCATCTGACCGTGCAGTTCCACATCCGTTTTGCAAACTCGCGCTTCTTTTTCGGAAGAACTCGGTCCCATTTGCTCAGAAACCTTTACGTGTTGGTTGCCTTCGTGATGCTTCCTTCCGTGCCTTGCCTCTGGCGCCGGAGGCGTTTGAGATCGCCCTTGGTCGCCACGTCATCCGCGCGCTCGCTTGGGTGCGTCTGCCTGAACACAGGCGCGCTGCACCCAGCCGCCGCGAAGTTGTTTGTGGAGCGCGCGAGCCGGCGGAACTGCACGCTACGATTAGCGGGTGGCGCGGCGCGGGGCGGCGCGGCGGGGGCGGCGCGGCAGGCTTGGCAGGGGCTTCGCGGTTCCGGGAGCGGCGCCCGCCCTCCTACCTGCCAGTGCTCCTCCTCTGCCTGCCCCTATCTGCCCGCCCCCTATCTGCCCGCCCCCTATCTGCCCGCCCCCTATCTGCCCGCCTCCTATTTGCCCGCCCCCTATCTCCCCGCCCCCTGTCTGCCCGCCCCCTATCTGCCCGCCCCTGTCTGCCCGCCCCTGTCTGCCCGCCCCTGCCAGCCCGCCCCTGCCAGCCCGCCCCTCTCTGCCCACCCCCATGCCTGCCTGCGCTCCTGTCTGCCTGCCCCGTATCTGCCCGCCCCCTATCTGCCCGCCGCCCGTTTGCCCGCCCCCCTATCTGCCCGCCTTCTGTATGCCCGCAACCTGTCTGCCCGCCCCCTTGCCTGCCTGCGCTCCTGTTTCGCGCTCCATCTCTGCCTGGGCCCCTCCTGTTTTCCTGCCCGCCCTCCTGCCTGCCCGTCCCCCCTCAGCCTTCCTGCCCGCCCTCCTTCCTGCCTGCCCGTCCCCTCTCAGCCTTCCTGCCCGCCCTCCTTCCTTCCTGCCTGCCCTCCTGCTAGTTGCCTTCCTATCAGCTCACTCTGCCCACTTGCCTCCTTATCTGCCCGGCCTCCTACCTGTCCACGCTCTGCCATCACCTCCTTACCGCCCTCTTACCTGTCCACGCTCTGCCATCACCTCCTTATCGCCCTCCTACATGTCTCCCTCCCGCCTGTCCTACCCGCTCTCACCTCCTACCCACCCTCACATCCTACTCGCCTTCATCTCCTACCCGCCCTCATCCTTTACCCATCCTCACTTCCTGCCCACCCACTCTAATTTCTCCTCGCTTGTTCAGTCCCCTTCTTTGTTATTTCGAACATGACACAATTCTTTTCTCTGATTCACTGAAATACTCATAAATCGTTCAACTCAACGCCTGCAGATTTGCTAGTTGCTTTGTTTTGCTAATTGTATTTCCATGGTAGTCACAACGAATACAATACATGCAAACGTAACTAGTCGCAAACGCAGACAATATCTACACAAAGTGGTACGATTAGCATCCCCTCTATCCGACACCAGCCATTCTTCACTCGTACGCGCTCAGTTTAACTGCAACTACCAAGGTATCTCCGTCTTTCTCTCGCTGCCTTTCGAAGTACGAGCTGCCGCTGCGGCATCAACGGATCACGTGCGCATTCGAAAGCTTTTACGAGTCCCTTGCTCGGCCGCACTCGCGTTCGGCTGTTTGAGCCTACCGCGACTCTATTGCCATCACACACCCTCCATTCAGAAAAGGAAGTGTATTTGCGCGTTTTTTAAACGGGATATTTTGATGAGTGGTTCAGTTTATATTTTTTTTGATGACATTTATATATACCCTTTTCTATATATATATATATATATATATATATATATATATATATATATATATATATACCCTTTTCTTGAAAATGAGCGGTGGTTATTGGCGTAAACTAGATATTATATGACCATTAAGTGATAATATTATGTGGCAGCACTCTCCCGAGATTAATAGCCTTATTTGAATTGAAGTGAATTTGTTAACTATTACTTTACAAACTAAAGTGAAGTTACGCAATTATTTGATAATACATTCATGATCGATATTTTTGTCATAAATCACCTGTGGGCTACTATATTACATTACACCTTCAAAACAACACAAATGAAGTAAAAGTTTACCCTATAAGAACATGTAAAAGAATAGTCATGGTTACTTATTCAATATTTTTTACAGACTATCAGTCACATTTTTGTACGATTAATGTAGGTGTTACAGAAAACACAAACGTAATAAAAATCTTGTGAAGTTTCTTCCTTTTATTCAGTAATACTCATGCTCTAAGAAATGCGACTATTTTCATGTACGCATAGTTTAACAGTACTCGAAAAATGTATTTAGTTCACGTACGGCTTATATTACGTACTCATGTAATATCCGTTCCATATGAACGGAACAACAGGTCCAATAGAGAAATGTAGTCGGCAGCATCTTGACGCGTGACTGAGACCTGGGAGCATCGTAACGGGTATTTTGCATCTCGGCAGCCGGCAGTTGCGCTGGGGGTCCCCTCGCTGAACTCGTTCTCCGCGGAACAGCCTCCGCCCGCTAGGCGACCCTCGCGCTCCGCTGCGGAGCACCTCCCCCCCCCATCCCCCACTTCCAACGGAACGCCTTCATTCCACATGCGGTGCAGCGCCGGTCGCGTTGCTGGGTGCCCAACGATGCTTTTATGGTGGAATCTGGTTTCATTCGAGTGTTTGGTGTCCCCAATACACTTCCGTTTCAAGACTCATTGCTTATTGTGAAAACAGTGATTTCTTAATAATGTTATTTAAGGAACTCCGACAAAATCATTTCAAAAGTCTAATGCTACTATATTTAACGATTTGAGAGATTTTTTATGAAGGATTCTACTCAATCCAATTACAAAATTGGAACTGTAGGCTACAGGGAATGTGCCAAAAATACCAAATGTGCCAAAAAATTAAACCAATAGTCACGAGTTTTGCTATAAAAGCATCGTTTTCATAAAGCTAACCCGTAGTCACGAGATAATTCCGAAACGTGTGAATAAGCTGCAGATAAAATGGCTTCTTGCAGTCCCTCGGTCACACTCCCGTGGCGCCGTCTTCCCTGCCTCCGAATCGTATCGTGGCGCTCCTCAGATGTTTATCGCGCGAGGGGGATGGAGGGCCCTCCCCGGAAGCACGCGGCGCCCTGCGGCATACAGACGAGGAGGAAGGGGGGAGGAGGGGGAGAGGGGCGGAGTTCCGGACGGCGCGCTTCCGGTGCCCGCTCGCCACCCAGCCAGCCACTTCCCCTCGCTGCAACGTCTCCTCGGGAGCCGGTGGCTCGACCACAATCGCCCTCGTCGCTGCAAATAGTCGTTTCCTGTACCATGCAGCCCTATGCGTGTGGTTGCCACTATTACTGCTACCCGTATGTCGTAATAACTATCATCAACACAGCGCTCAAAATTATTGCAAGGAGCGTGATTGCAAGGGACCATCATCATCATCATCATCGCTAGGAACAGTTAAATTGTCCCTTCACTTGTGATGAGTGTGTTCACCGAAACACTATGACTGTTATTTTGCATGTCCATGCATTAGTAGCGCTGTACAGAAGTAATTAGTCGGTTTATAACGGATTGAATGAGAGAAACGTCTCAGTTTCGTTTGAAATATTTGTTTCTTATATTTCTTTCTTCGTGTAGTTTATTTCTCCCTTTCCTCTCTCTTTTGTGTTACTACAATTCACTATTATTTAATTTTCAATCACCTTCTCGAATTCCCTCCTCATATACGTCAGAACAAATACGCACGCACACACACACACACACACACACACACACACATATACACACACACACACCACATATTTTTCTCCTTTCTTCCCCCCCCCACCCCTTCTCCCATCTCTTCCACTCCTCTCTGCCTCTTCTAGCTTCTCCACCTCCACCTCTTCCCCTTTCTCGTTCTAACCTTCCTTACACTCTCCTTTCTTTCCCTTTTTCCTCCTCTTTCCTTCCTCCCTTCTCTCCCCTTTCTCCGCTCCCTCCCTTTATAGCCTTCTGCAGGGGAAGTGGGGGGGGGCGTTCCGCTGGGGGATTCCTCGGCCAAAAGCAGAGCGGCGTCCGCCGCCTGGTCATCGACCTGCCTCCCCGCCGCCTCCGTCGCCTCCTTCGCACGCGGCGCGCACGCCTGGCGCGTGCCGTCGCGCGCGTGTGCGTAAGCGCGAGCGAGAGAGTGCGTGAGGCGACGAGAGAGGAGGTAGCCCCACCATTAGAAATCCGCAATTAGAGTCTCGAAGTGTCAGTGGATTACGAGAGCTCTTCTCAGGCGTTTGTCTTTGAATGAGGTTTTATTGCAGATCGGATTCGGTTTAGCGAAGTGTTTGGATTTAATTTAGATTATACATATTTTACATATAACGCCATGCTTCATTCGCATTAGGCATTTTCACAAGCAATTTGCTTTGTCTTACAGTTTTTTATCTAGCATTTAAGGCTGGAGTGCATGTGGGTATTAATAGTTTATTTACATTATTAACCCTTTCAAATCAATGTTAGGTTTTGGGGCTTGACAGAACTGACTTATACTGAATATTTTCGTTTCAAAATTCTTCTGTTCAGCCCCCATTAATAATATTTAAATTTGCTTCACAGCATCAACGAGAGCAACATTTAAAATTTTGAAAATAGTTACGGGAAGTATAGAAGTAGTGTCCAATCGACATGATGTTTTTGTAGACATTTTCATTTATGCTGAATATAAAAATTATTTTTGTTTATCAATTTGTAGTTATTCATAGAGCTTTCAGTTGCGATAATTAATAACTTTCGTTATTGTACAAAGTTAGTAAAAAAACACAATATGTGCCATCGGCTTCTGAGGAAGCTTAAGCTCCCTTAGATGCACTGCAGTACTTTACCATTTCTTTTATAATTTGTGATAATATTTCTTTGATAAAATACTTAAATTTTGTGCCTTGTATGCCATCAAAAATAATGTTTTCGTCTTTCGTATTGCAAGTTGAAAATCTTTGATTCAGATAGTTACAGGTAATACGTAATAGAAGGAATCAAAAATTAATTTCGGTACTTTATGTTGTCACAGTTATATTTATCGCGAGAAAAAAGCAGCGAACATAGTGGAGAAGTGTCTACGCCATCTCAACGGTGACGTCAATATTAAAAATGTTTCTGAAACATTATTCTCCCTAGAAACTTTATTCAACAACTACGAACTCTTCCTTACTGTAGGAATACTTCCAGACAGAAGAAAAATGTACCTGGTACATTGAAATGCCGATCGATGAGAAAATGCCGACATACCGGATACGTACGTCAGTTCAAGGGTGACATGATCGACGTCTGTCAAATGTTTCTCGTTTTAAATTGTTAATAAATATGACATGTTAATGAATATGACCAATTTTTATATCCAGTATCAAATGCTATGAAACAAACTATGCGAATCAGATTGATTTTCCCGTATCACTAATGTATTTCCTATTAGTAATTTAGAATGAATACTTTATATGAGAAGTGACTTGATGTATTTGTTTTAAAAATGCTCACCAAGAATTTTTATTTATAAAAGATTATGAAGAAAGAAAGAAATGTGTTTCTCTTTAATATAACACCATCCACTTTTATGTAAAACTCGAATATATTTTTAACGAAGTATTTTTCTTCTTATGTCTTTATACATCATTACCGATCACATTGCCATCTGCATCAAGACTTTGTAATAACTATACTAGATGGGATCGTGACCGAAAAGAGTCGGCGATCACGGAATGGTGAACTTGAGTCACGCTCTTTGTTCACTCCCTCCCCCTGAGTCAGACAAACGCCGAGGCGTTCATCCCCCACGTTTTAATTCCTATAATATGCCCGCCGGGAAGTTGTAATTAGTTTTTGTGAGGATGCAAGTTCTTTTATTTTCCTAGAGCTTTGGCTGTTGCTGTTCCGAAGCCTCCGTCTCCACTTCAAGTCTTCCACAGGAGGCGCGAACGCGAGGATTCCAGGTGTGCCTGTCCAACCCAACGAGTTTTTCTAGTCGGTCCATGAGGAAGAGCGGTTTCCTTTTGCTTTTATGTGGCGGCTAAGGACCTTATAACTATCTGTTAGTCGGGCGGTATGTAGTTCGCGTTAAATGACTTCGTTGTCTGTGATAGAGGGTCGAGTAATTTCCTACTCCTAGAACCGGCGTCATCCGTCCTTCCAGAACGAGGCTTTTCTCAATAATTATATTTTTTGTGGAAGATGGCAAATTATTGATGAACATTATACTTCCATGCTAATAGAATCAAGTCTTTTCTAAGTGAACATTTTAAACTAGGGTGGTTTTGATATTAAATACAGAACTTTTTCGTAAAAAGAAACGACGTAACGATCCTCAAAAAGAATCCCACCCCTTTTATGGATAAAAATAGTAATAAATGGACATGCATATTTTGAATAAATAGTAGACGTATAAATAAAGTATAAAACCTTTTAAAACATTTTATCGGCGATTTCATTGTCTTATTATTTAACCTTTAAATAAAAATTTACCTTTAAAATTGATGATGTTTATTGAAAATCTGAAGTACTTTGACTACTGAATGTCATTTTCACATTGTTATTGGAATAATAAGTAGGGGTCACAACTCATCCTCAAATGAAGGATGGGTATACTAATCAACTGCCATGTTACTTCAGCTTGCGGGGTGGAGATTTCAATGCTTGGTTAGAAAAGAATCTCCTATATCTCAAACAGACGGCACAGGAGTCTTTGTTTGCCGGCTCCTGCGAGGTCTTTGGGTAGTTCCGACTTGGACAATGGAGAACAGAACACAATGGACAAGAAACAATGCCTAATCCCGACCGTAGGATCAGGAGGTACCGTATTTAAATGAAGTTGAAGAAAACTTTCATTAGTTCACGAACCACGTAGGCATTGCAGACAAGGCTTTCCACTTCCCATCGTCCCTATATCATCTCGCTCTCTGAAAAATTGTACGACATCAATGATTCTAAGATTCCTTGAGCACTAGTACGCGCATGTAGAGGGAAGTTGTTTCCCAAGAAATTCTTTACATGGTAGTTACTCGCAGGGGTTACATGTCAACTAGCAGAGATCTGCATGCCGCGTATGTGAACGGGGAGCGTAGTGCAAGCGTGGTGCGTGGTGGATGGCAGAGAATGCCGCTACGTCTTCGCGACCTTTTGGCTCTGCCGCATTCTCCGGCGCTTGCGCCACGCCCTCGCTCCTCGCGGGAGAGAGCCGATCTCTCTTCGCAGGCGCTCAAGCCCTCAGAGCAATTCGAGAAAAGTTGGGATGGATTGGAAGTACTCATTTTTACCGTTTGATGATGTGTTAAAACTTCAGGAGGAATTGAAGTGGTTGATAATTCACATTCCTGAAGACCTCTGAATTAAACCGATTAAGATTGAGAAAATTTTGGACGTTTTCAGATCCGATAAGTTATTTATTTTCTTTTTCAATGTCTTAGTTTCATTTTCAACAAAATAAATAATATACTTATTTTGTGCACATTCTTTGTAAAAATGTTCAATATTTTAGTCCTTATTACTGAAATATATTAAGGGCTGTTTTAATAGGCACATACACAATTTCGTTGTCTCGTTTATCAATGCACGTTTTCCTTACAAGGAGATGATATCTGCGGCTTCATTGTCTGAAGCATTGCACGAGAACACGTGAAGTTCATGTCGCCAGTCACTATCCCGCGCTCCAAGGATAAGCACCGCACCGCCGGGTTGCGCAGGATACGAGTACTGTTCGCGATGAGCAAATGATGAGCAAAGTCTTCGAAATAGCACTGACGTCACTGATGCAAGCAGACGCCGTCCGCAAATACTTTGGCCGGACCCGCGATTGAGACTCGGTTTTACAGTCTTTCGCAAGTGACTGGTATTTTAAAATAGTGCGTATGTTGTTTGCCAGCAGCATTAAGAAAAAATCAACCTCAAATGCTCTTTAAGTTAGTGATTTTATCTCATGGACAGAGATCATAGATAAAAAACGTTTCTTGTCTGCAATTCTAAAAATATTGAAATGTATCCGCCAATGAGTTCTACCTTCTCGTTGTAAACGCAAACAGATCTGTCGCAATCGACGACATTGTAAATGTTATCAGCGGTATTTTTACATTCAAGACATTGATTTAAAGTCTTAAACAAGTAACTGTCCTAAGCTAGGTTTACTGCAATGGTCAGCCCTTGATTTGCAGTCTTATGAAAAATAAATGTTATGTAATATGTATTCTAAAGACTGTAGAAATGATGATCAAGTAAAAATAAAAAGTATGAAGAATATAAAAAAGGGAATAACAAGTATGAAAACTGGTTACAAACGTGTAGTAATAATGAAAATCTAGAAATATAATTTATCATTCTCGTTATATTAATACGAACTATAGTTAAACTTTATATTAATATAAACTACCAGTATATAACTGCTGCTACCTCTGAATACATTAAACAGTAGCAGTGCCATTACACATACCACTTGGTCACAAAATATTGGAGGAAGATATTGCTGTTTTTTAGATGGAGAATGAAAAGAATGCTTCGACGGAAATGAATTTTGTCACAAAGTAAAAGTATCCAAATAGTTTCGTTAATGACACGTCGACTGCTTCCAGTGTTGACGATAGATATTCAAAGCTAATGACATCAGTGTACATTTTCCTCCTCTTACATGACAGGCTAGAAATCGGGTCACCCTCAACGCGCGTAACGGATCTGTCAACTCCGTTTCAGCCTTGGGCAACGGAACCGCATATATTTCGGTTTTAGATGGATGCACCGTACTTGCGACGCTTTGATGAACGATGTGACGAACTGTTATAGTGACGGGTGTTACACAGTAAGCGCCGCTTATTCCAACGGTATCATTTTACTTTTCACTCTTCTATTTTCATCCCAATGTGGAGAATTCACTCTCAGCGCTATATACGATGTGAGCCGAAAATTGTACGACCTTCAGAAAGGAAGACACACAAAATTAGGTTTTTCACTATAAACTTTATTCATAACAATGAATACATGAATTACTATTTTCATAGCGCTACATTCTATGTACAAACACTGCAACACATGAATTAATTCAGTTTGAGGGAATAACAGCTTGTTATCTTTGAGGCACGTTTCAGTACATAATATAAAGTACTAGGTACGAATTATTTTTTACTGCTTCTAAAAATATATTCTTCGTTTATTTAAATAAACGAAGAATATATTTTTATATTCTTCGTTTATTTTTCTTTTCTTCGTCAATGTATTTAAACAAAAAAATGTTTCAAGTTACAAAAGCTTTGACAGATAACTTTTGAAATCAGAATTGTTATTTACTTTAGCTATATTCGTCATTACCTACAATCAAACAGCGAATTTCAGAGAACATAGGGAATTTGGGGTCACGTACAGCAAAGGAAAGAGATTAATAACAATAAGAATACCTTTGATAGTGAATATCAAATAGGACCACAACATAAGAGGTCATTGAAACTTGCATTATCATTTTCTTAGGCATTCAATTATGCTGCTCGCCTAAAAACATATTCGAGAACCTTGATGTGTTAACGCCTTAGCAACTGGAATTATTTTTCAGTCTAGATTAATCGTCTCATCAGGGTGAAAAGTATTTAAAAAATTGAGAGACACCTATGGATCTATGTATTTACGGGACGGTTATTGAATGTTTGGCTCGTCACCGCTCCGGAGTGCTCGGACCGGCCCGTGCGCTGCGCGGGCGGGGCAGCTGCTCTCGGAAGCGGGTCGCTGCGCTGGCGGAGGCTGCGGAGCGGTGGCGCCCACGCGGGGCCTACTTCGCCCGCGTGGCGCGCCCGTGCTCACGCGCCCCGACAGACGCCTGCCTCCGTTACCCCGTCCGCCTCCACCCCAAACCCACCCACGACCCCGCCTCTTCTTCCAGCATCGCCTTCGCCACCGCCATCACCGCCTTTGCAGGTGCCTGCATCTTCGCCTTCGCCTGAGTATCCACCTCCGCCATGAGCACCGCCTTCGCTTCTGCCTACACAGCCTTCGCCTTCGCCTTCGCCAGAGTGTCTACCCCCCTAACACCACTGCCTTCGCTTCTGCCTGCACCGATTTCGCCTTCGCGTGATCGTCCACCTCCGCCACCATCACCGCCTTCCCTTCGCATAGCCTTCGTCTGAGCGTCTAACTCCGCCATCATCTCCGCCTTCGCTTCTGCCTGCACAGTCTTCGCCTTCGCGTCCACCTCTGTCACCATCAACGCCTTCGCATCTTCCTACACAGCCTTTGCCTGAGCGACCACTTCCACCATCATCTCCGCCTTCGCTTCTGCCTGTACAGCCTCCGCCTTCGCCTGAGTGGCCACCTCCGCCACCACGCAAGCTTAGGTTGTGCTTTGTGTGCGGGTGACTTGTCGTTCGCGACAACCGGCCGAGCCGCCCTCTCCGGCGCCGTGTCCCCGAGTGCTGCGGAGTAGGTCACTGCGGAGCCGCAGAACCGTAAGGCTGCCTGGGCAATGAAGTATTATTGCAGTTGCGACAGCTTTGATGACGAGCATATTTCAGCCGCAAGGGAGCATCGAGGCAGAAGTGGACCGACGAAATTTAAACACTAATGCAATTGTTTATCGTTTATGCGCTTACTTACAGTTATATGCTTTTTAACCTCCACTTAAATTAAATATTTTTCGATCCCGAAAAAGTGTCACGTTTAAAAAGATATCCCAATAAGTAAACTATATCATATGATTCCAGATGAAAGTTACGGACGTATTAAGTGTTCAATGTGAAAAATATTCAGTCTGGACCCTTTTTAACTTGGATTAAACACATTATTAAAAAAATATGGTTCTACCAGTGTAAATCCTAATTTAGTAACTGTCCTCAATTCAGATGTTTTCTTTTGGCACTGTTACTCGCAAGTTCTTATTTTTCTTATCCTTCGTCAACTCTAATAAAAGTATTCCTGTTTTCATAATCTGAAACTGGTTAAGTAATGCTTCTGTCAGAAGGAAATGAAGTCATCCTTATTCTCTTTGCTACAGAACAAGCTAAATTAATGCCATGGGATCTTCGCGTAGACACTAAATCTTAAATGCGTCCGGTTCACGTAACAGGGTTCTCTTTAATACGTCACGCACGGTCTTGTCCTTTCCTCACAGTATACACCTCAGCGGTGTTATTAAAGCGACATTACTCTGAACTGCTGAATTTCGCACGAAAAATAAAGGTATTGTAGTGATACCGAATAGATTCAAGTTTATTCTGCCGCAAAATAACTCCACGCAGGCGGCGACGCGAGAGATGCGAGGCGCCACGGGGGCGACCCGAGGGCCAGGCGAGGCGCCACGGTGTCGGCACCCTTCGCTCCCTGATTCGTCGCGGACACGTGTGCCCCAACTCTGGGTAGCCGCTCTGCACACGACCCCTTCAGTATTTTTCCACGACGCCTGGAACTCTTCCGTCAACCTCCCTAGAGATTCCTAGCCCCTCACACCCCCCCGGTCGTTAATAACTGCCCCTTTTCGACGCAAAATTAAAGCGAGAGGGAGCGATAACCAGCCCCTCTCTCACTCTTTTCTCGGCCTCGAAAACATCCTCTGATTGGGCAGAAAATATCTAATGCGCAGTACCCTTTCGCCAATAGCAACCAGAATTCGGGTTTGTTCTAGAATATTCCAGAGTCACAGGGATAATTTTGGTAGGGGGAACGAGGTTTCCTAAAACTTGGAGCGACGAGGCACAAAAGAGAAGCTGGGGAGCTGTGTTCAGAATCGGACGCAAGTGGCGGCCGCAGGGGGGAACCTGTTATATTCTGTTGTGGCGTTCGGTTCGATGGACTTAGAAAAATTATTAAGTTTCTTGTAGAGTTTGGGTACAAGACTTCTGTGACGAACGCAGGCCGCAGAACAGTATTATGAACATTTGACAGCAATTCGTATTATATTACGTCCGATTTACGTGCGAACTCGAGACTCTCTTTTCCTTAGTGAATTTGTGCGATAATTCACGGGCTCATTAGTATCAAAGTATTGTGAGATCGACCGGGAATGAACCGACCGTGTCAGTGAATGAACTGTGCTGACCCATTCACCGCAGCGAGCAGACGGCGCTTTTGTGTTCCGGCCGCCTTGGCCGCTACCCTCGCAAGTACCTGATCTGACCTACATTTTCCGAGCGGCGCCCCTCGCTCGCCACGAACCTCGCAGCCAGCTGACCTGAGGTCGTTCAACTTCAGTGGGTGGCGCAGGCCGCCTAACAGAGGTATTTTCTGTTTGAGTGTCTTATGTCGTACCCTCGATCGAGAGGTGTGAACAGTACATCAGACAATCAGTGTTGACTTCCTCTCGACCGGGCGACGAAGAGGAGTTCCCGGCCGCGCATGGCCGTCAAGCGGGAATTCGCGCGCGAAGAAGAGTTTCATCTGATTGTAATCACTTTGTAATTTTTTGTTCTCTTATGTGCATGACATTTCATTTTTTTGTTTTATTTCGATTTTGGGGGCATGCTCGCCAGAGTTATCATCACCAGACCATTAGCGTTTTCTTTTTTTTAATGAATAAATTCAACTTGTTCTAAATTCACATGTTTGACTTCTCATTCAACCTAGGCCACCGGCTTCCTCCATCTTCGCCGTTTCAGGTAATCTGTCGACTGAGCGGGCCGGCTACCCGTCTGAGGCGCCCAACCGAAGACCCGAGGGTAGTTGCAATTGGCTTTCCCACCGTGGGGCTCGATTAACGCGAAATAATCGTAATTTTCATTTTTTAATATCCCAGATAAGCGCCCTGAGATTTCTCTGCCTAAATTATTAAATTGTTTAAATTATTAAGATGATGGATGGAAGCACGGTGTAGAGAAGTTAATAACTTATGGTCTGTTGAGGATGTCATTTTGTACTGTGTTTTCCTTGTAAGTGTCATTGTCTTGTGTTGTGTTGTGTTGTGTGAATACCGTGTGCGCGTACTAAAACAAGTGAAACCGCGTAACATTGTAAAAATGCAGGACGAATCAGGTATTGACGTGACGGGTGAAGACAGTTTTGAGGAGCCGTCGACGCAAGGTCCCACCTTAAGTGAGATCTTGCGCGTTATGAGAGAAATTTCAGATAACACTGTTGCCAAATTTGAGGAGAAATTTTCAGACAACGCCGCTAAATTGAAAGAAATTAAAGACCAGTCAGATAGCAATGTCGCGAAATTAGAGGAGAAAATCTCAAATAACGCTGCCAAATTACAGGAAATGTTAGATGAACGGTTCACAGCACATGAGAGCAAGTGTGAGGACAGATTTAACCGAATCGAAAGTCATTTGGAAGCCCAAGCAAATAAATTAGAAAGTCTCGAGCAAAAACTTAACCATGAAATAGGGATTTTAAAGAATCAGGTCGAAGGCAGATGCGGGGAAATAGAGGGGAACGTAGAAAAACTCAGTCAGGAGTTGGGAAGGGCACAAGCGGAAACTACCGAAAATTTCAAAATTTTTAAAATCGAAATTCAGACCAAATTACAGGCATGCGACGACAAAGTAGAAGCGTGCTGTGAGTCGGTTACTGAAAAGATCATTGAAGTTAAGCAGGAAATGGGCGAAAAATTTAATAAAATCGGACAGAAACTCCATTCAGAAGTGTCGCATATCCACGAAAAGTTCGCGCAAGTAGGCAATATTAGTGAGGAAAACATCAGGGAGAGAGAAGCCAAATTAAAAAGGGAAATTGATCGTACTGTCCTAGAATTGGTAAAGGAGGAAATTGAAAAGGAACGCGAGAATTACCCAAATCCGAATTCTGGTGGCTCAGGCCTTCGCTTCTCGTGGGCTCCACCGCAAAACCTGTATTTTTCCGGAAAACCCGATGAAAATCCCAAAGTTTTCCTTGACCGGGCGGAAAATTACATGAATCTCACGAAGGCGGTACCTTCACACTTGAAGGCTAAATTTATGCAAGAATTGTTGAAAGGCAATGCATCTTATTGGATTTCCGCTTTAAACCCTTTCCCTCAAAATTATGAAGAGTTTCGGGAGAAGTTTCTGAATCGATACTGGGGCGAACAACGGAGATATGAGTTCGAGCGGAAGATTTTAGAATCGCGATGGGAAAACCGCCACGGGCAGTCCTATTTAGACTACGCCATGGAGAAAATCTCCGCCATCAAGCTGTGTGACCCGCAGGCAAACGACCGAAAAATCATCTGGTTACTGACAGCTCATTTCCCAACGTATGTACAGAATATTGTCAACAGCGTGGAGTGTAGAGATTTAGAACGTTTCCAAGAACTGTTGGCACAATTTGATAGAACGCGGGACAACTATCACAATGAGAACCGCGACAGAAATCGCAGGCCCGACGGAAACTACCAAGGCAGGCCGCAGTGGCATAGAGATAATAGGGCCGGAGGGAACGAGGCAGATGATCGGCGAGCGCCGCCCGAATCCCGTGAGAACCGTGGACATCGCGATGAGAGAGATGGACGGCAAAATTCATCCCGGCCGGCTTCAACAAATTAGAAACGTCCCAGCTGTCTCGGTATCTGGGTGACGGACGAGTTTCTTTAGAGATACCATTTCATGCGATCATATCAGTGAATTATGCCTTTTTTGATTTTAACGAAGACGAGGATGTGACTATCAAAGAACGTGCCAGAAAATGCCCTATTATTGAATCCTTTATGGGAAATTTATGTGTCCAAGCTCTTATTGATACTGGTAGTGAAATTAGTGCTGTGTCAAAGAAATTTTATGCGCGACTTATAAGCGAGCGGATTCCAGTACCGACATTACCTACCGTCAGATGCTATGTCATAGGGGTTGGGAGAAAACGAAGCAAGCCAATTTCAATGCAGGTCCTGATTTCAATTAATATAGGAGATATGTTGTTTGATGTGCCCTGTCTAGTAATTGAAGATCTTAATCATGATGTTATTTTGGGGGTTGATTTTTTAAGAGAAAACGGTGGAATAATAGATTTTTCCAGAAATGTTATGAGTTTCGGTGCCGGTAAAGAAATTATTATTCAAGATGACGGGGAAGATAGGATTGATCTTAGCATTTCCAGTGCAACTTGGGAAGGGGGGGAAACGACGAAGGGGATTATTTGCCAAAATGTGCAAAAATGTGATTTTTTGAACTATGATGAACGCTCCCAGTTGCAGACAGTGCTACTTGATTATTTACATGTCTTCGGTCGCCCCGTTCATCCAATTAAAGACTTTTGTTTTCGAATTAGGGTTACCGATGACTCGCCGTTTAAGATGAAAAACTATCCTATTCCACAAGCTTTAAGGGGGGAAGTTGATGAGACCGTCAGAAAAATGATTGACGAGGGCATCATCGAGAGATCAGTGACCGCCTATCTAAATCCGATTGTCGTTGTAAAAAAGAAAGACGGAGGGGTCAGAATTTGTTTAGATGCTCGCAGAATTAATGAAGTGACCGTTCCAGAAAATGAGGCGCCGCAGAATATTGATGATATTCTTTGGAAGTTTAACCAAACAAAAATTTTCTCAGCTTTGGATTTTTCTAGTTCGTACTGGCAAATTGCTATTCACCCAGACGACAGAAAATTTACAGGATTCTTTTACAACGGCCTCACTTATGTCTGGAAGCGGATGCCTTTCGGCCTAAAGAACAGTGGCGCAGCCTTCATTCGATGCTTAGATGGAAAATTAGGTGACGAACTCAAACTCTTCGTTACGCCTTATATTGACGACCTTGTGATTTCATCTCGAAATTTTCAGGAACATCTTTGTCATTTAAGGCGACTGTTAGAATGCCTTTCTACCAATCAAATGAGATTAAATGTAGCTAAGTCACAGTTTTGCACACGTGAAATTTCTTTTCTAGGCTATTGTGTTAATACAGAAGGTGTTCAAATCGATCGGGAGAAAGTTAAAGCAATCGATCAGATTTCGCGCCCGCACAACCCAAAACAGTTGAAAGGATTCTTGGGTATGTGTGTTTACCAGTCACGCTTTGTTCCGGGGTATGGGATTCTTACGGCCCCGTTAGTGAATTTGTTACGGAAAGGAGTAAAATGGCATTGGACCGAGGAACATGAACGGGCATTTGAACAAATTAAAGCGGCTTTTAGAAACGCCGTTATGATGAATCATCCAAATTTCGACGAGCCGTTCTTTCTCCAAACAGACAGTTCTAATGTTGGCATAGGTTGCGTTTTGACACAAAGAGATGATGAAGACCCGGGTTATAAGATTATTGCCGTTGCGAGTAGGGTACTTAGACCAAATGAACAGAAATTTTCCGTCACTGAGAAAGAGGCGTTATCGATCGTATGGGCTCTCCAAAAGATGTTAGGCTACCTGGCTGGAAGGAAATTTTATATTATCACTGATCACAAAGCACTAATCTTTCTCAAGCGCTGCCATTGCGCCAACGCTAGGTTATTACGTTGGGTACTGTGGCTTCAACAGTTTAATTTCGAAATTCAACATTGTCAAGGAATAAACAACCCTATAGCTGATTTTCTAAGCAGATTGCCTTATGCAACCAACCAGCTTGTCCAGAATGAAACGATATTTTACATGAACGCCATCAGTTTAAATGTCGATCCGATCCCCGAAATGCAACCTCGCAACCTTCAGAGATTGCAGGAGCAGGACGCCATTATTGGCAAAGCTAGGTCATTCCTTCAGAACTCACTTGACCAGAATGATCCACTATTTGAGAAATTCAACCTCAACCCAGGGTTAGTAAAATTGTCAAATAATCTAGTAATGTTTAGGACAAAACAACAGCCGGACGAGTACCGAGTGTGGATACCCGCTGAAATTACTGATAAGCTCATAACCTACGTGCATCAGAAACATGGACATTTTGGGGGAAACAAAATTTTGAAAGTTTTACTGACATTCGCTTACTGGAAGAACATGGCGAGACAGACAAGGGCTACTATTTCGAAATGCGTAACTTGTCAAATGACTAAGTTCCCAAATAGGCATTACGACGGGCCAATGAAGCACGTGATCCCTGCAGCCCCTAATGAACTTGCCTGTTTAGATTTATACGGGCCACTGCCTACCGCTAGATACGGGTACAAGCACATACTAGTAATAATTGATGGCTTTTCAAAATTCACTCAGCTTTACCCGATTACTAGACCTACAGCGCAGAACTGCCTCAGACGGCTGACCCGGGATTTTTTTCAAACCGCCGGAACATACCGAAAGGTTCTTAGCGATCACGCCTCGCAATTTACCGGAACTGCCTGGAGGCAAACTTTAGAAAGTGAAGGTGTTTCGGTCATCTTTTCCTCGATTAGACATCCCCAATCAAACCCAAGTGAGAGAGTAATGAAGGAAATCTCACGTCTGTTCCGCGTTTACGTTGCTCACAACCACAAAGAATGGCCTCTGCTAATCAAAAACATCAACGAGTGGATTAACATGATTGAACACGACTCTATTGGCATGTCACCTTATGAAGCCCATTTCGGGAAGAAACCAAAGCATTTGTTCCCATTGTTAGCAAGGTTATCGGGGCAACCCGTACCAAATTACGAAACTCGGTGTAGAATTATCATGGACAATCTTAGTAAAAATGCCAGGAAAAGGGAGGCACAGGTCAAAAATCCCTATCAGTTTCACGTAGGCGAGAAGGTGTTGGTTCGAACCCCGCGAGTGAGTGATCAGCCTGCAGGTCTTTTCCATAAGTTTTTTCCATTGTTTACTGGACCATTTATTATTGAAGCCATTCCGCACCCTAACGTGTGCCAACTTAAAGATGCAAACGGTCTCCCAGCAGGCAAATTCAATTTTTTTAATCTGCGACCCTTTAAAGAATGAAAACTTAATTCCAAACTTTATTAATCTCTAAAATAAACTCGCCAGAACCGTACAGCTTACCGAGTAGTTCGTGATAGCCGTGCCTTCACTGTTTAAGAAATAATATTTGTAACCGTAGATTAGGGAATTCAGATTTTCTTGTAGTTTATTAGTTTATTTTATTACTCCACCATTATTAGGGTTAATGAGTTTAATTTAAGGGTAATTATTTGAATAAGACCTTTTATGTAATTGTTATCACAGAAATTAGTCGTTAGAATTCGGTACCACTTTTTTAAATTTTTTTTGACGAGATAAGCATCTCAGGTTTCAAAACTTCTCACCACGCCTTACGAATTTTAAAACACGATGCATATCTCTACTGCGGGAAGGGAGGCCAATGTAGTGATACCGAATAGATTCAAGTTTATTCTGCCGCAAAATAACTCCACGCAGGCGGCGACGCGAGAGATGCGAGGCGCCACGGGGGCGACCCGAGGGCCAGGCGAGGCGCCACGGTGTCGGCACCCTTCGCTCCCTGATTCGTCGCGGACACGTGTGCCCCAACTCTGGGTAGCCGCTCTGCACACGACCCCTTCAGTATTTTTCCACGACGCCTGGAACTCTTCCGTCAACCTCCCTAGAGATTCCTAGCCCCTCACACCCCCCCGGTCGTTAATAACTGCCCCTTTTCGACGCAAAATTAAAGCGAGAGGGAGCGATAACCAGCCCCTCTCTCACTCTTTTCTCGGCCTCGAAAACATCCTCTGATTGGGCAGAAAATATCTAATGCGCAGTACCCTTTCGCCAATAGCAACCAGAATTCGGGTTTGTTCTAGAATATTCCAGAGTCACAGGGATAATTTTGGTAGGGGGAACGAGGTTTCCTAAAACTTGGAGCGACGAGGCACAAAAGAGAAGCTGGGGAGCTGTGTTCAGAATCGGACGCAAGTGGCGGCCGCAGGGGGGAACCTGTTATATTCTGTTGTGGCGTTCGGTTCGATGGACTTAGAAAAATTATTAAGTTTCTTGTAGAGTTTGGGTACAAGACTTCTGTGACGAACGCAGGCCGCAGAACAGTATTATGAACATTTGACAGCAATTCGTATTATATTACGTCCGATTTACGTGCGAACTCGAGACTCTCTTTTCCTTAGTGAATTTGTGCGATAATTCACGGGCTCATTAGTATCAAAGTATTGTGAGATCGACCGGGAATGAACCGACCGTGTCAGTGAATGAACTGTGCTGACCCATTCACCGCAGCGAGCAGACGGCGCTTTTGTGTTCCGGCCGCCTTGGCCGCTACCCTCGCAAGTACCTGATCTGACCTACATTTTCCGAGCGGCGCCCCTCGCTCGCCACGAACCTCGCAGCCAGCTGACCTGAGGTCGTTCAACTTCAGTGGGTGGCGCAGGCCGCCTAACAGAGGTATTTTCTGTTTGAGTGTCTTATGTCGTACCCTCGATCGAGAGGTGTGAACAGTACATCAGACAATCAGTGTTGACTTCCTCTCGACCGGGCGACGAAGAGGAGTTCCCGGCCGCGCATGGCCGTCAAGCGGGAATTCGCGCGCGAAGAAGAGTTTCATCTGATTGTAATCACTTTGTAATTTTTTGTTCTCTTATGTGCATGACATTTCATTTTTTTGTTTTATTTCGATTTTGGGGGCATGCTCGCCAGAGTTATCATCACCAGACCATTAGCGTTTTCTTTTTTTTTAATGAATAAATTCAACTTGTTCTAAATTCACATGTTTGACTTCTCATTCAACCTAGGCCACCGGCTTCCTCCATCTTCGCCGTTTCAGGTAATCTGTCGACTGAGCGGGCCGGCTACCCGTCTGAGGCGCCCAACCGAAGACCCGAGGGTAGTTGCAGTATTGCCAAATAAACTTCAGTAAACAAAATATGTAACATCTTGAAGGTTGAAATTAGACAGTAAAATTATTATGCAAAATATTTTTTCCTCATTGTCTATAAAATAATTACTGCTATTAGCTAAGAAAGGTACTAACAGTGCAGACTATATGAAATTTTGAACAACAAAGTTATTATTTAAAAGATTGTGAAAAACGCAAAACTGGATTACCGCTTCACTGCACTTGCTTCACTTCACAGCAGTGAGTAAAAAGTTGGCAATATTGTACAGGATTTTGGCATAGAGAAATGTCGAATGGGAGAAGAAAACCAAAACATAATTTTTCATTTCTCAACATAAGGTCTTTGTTGTGAACCAACGAAAAGTCGGTTAACACATCAACCGCAACAAGACTCCCACAGCTGCGTAACAGAGCTGTGAATTCGCGGTGTGAAAACTCAGCCTGGCTACTCTCTATTAGCGCGCCTGACCACAGAGCCGCATGGTGTCCCCCTGGTGTAGAGTCCCGAGAAACAGAGATTAGCACGACCGCCGCCCTTTTTCCTCTCACCCAAAAGCTCCGTCAGGCCGCAATCAGGAGTTGAGAAATTATAACAATTGAAATCATTACGTTGATTATCAGGTACATTGATGTTGGTTTTGAATAAGTTGGTGGTTCCCAACACACACAGTATCGCTCAGTTCGAACTCTCCTGATAACTCGAATCCTCTCCTGAATCAATGTTCTTATCCCGATTAGGTTTTTCGTTTAGTTTCCATGATCGATTGAGATAATGCTGGTATCACCCCTTGCTTTGCTACTGGACATATAAATATATAAATATATATATATATATATATATATATATATATATATATACATATATAGCACTAAGCGTATGTTTTTGAGGTCTCTACTTGCTAGTTGTTGTAAGAATGGAGCCGAGGTGAGTGTATTTCTACTATATTGTAGGCAATACTAAAAAATCAAAACAGTATTTTGTATATCGAAGTTAGGACTACGCAATGTAAAATGGCAATGGCAGGGAAGAGATTCTGAAGGGTGGGGGAGCTTCATAAAGCGTGTGCAGATTATACTTATCCCCCATATGTCAAATACAGTTTCTATTGCTTTCTGATAAAAGTAAATCAAATAAAACTGAATATAAAATGGATGAATCACCGGCGCAAAGAAATGCGGTCCTTTGAATAAAGGAGTTACTCTAGGAAGGGACCAGTTTGACAGATCGGGAAACAAATGAACACTAAGTAGGACAATGTCAGAGATAGTGATAAAGCCATTTACAAATGTGCTAAGTGTAAACAAAATTTTTGTATGGCCGTAACTTGCAGTATATTGCTAGAAGTGGCCAAGCAGTAGCTAAGATCTAAAGGCTTTAGAGATATTACTGTAAGAAGGGACCGCCTCACGCATTATGCGTGAAAGTTCTTTTCTTGGAACATTAAATGCTTCTTTCCTTAATGTTTCCCTTGCAAAGCGCCCAATTTTAATGTTTTCCCACTCAATGATGAATCTTACTTTTGGGATAAACGAGTCTAAGCTCTGTAGGAGACTGTCCCTGGGCCATGGCGGGGTCCGCACGCGCCGCCGCCTCCGCAATGGCCTCGTGTTCCGGGCGAGCGGCGGCCAAACGCCGTGGCTTGCAGGCGCTTTGCGGCGCGTGCGCTTGGCTTGTCACACGTGACATGCGCGCCGCCGCCGCCTGCGTGCTCCGTGCGACCCGCGCGGATCGGACGTCGTCGCCCGTGAAACCTCTGCGTGCGAGGAATCGACGCGTTTTCACCTTCCCTTTGCACCGATGGCCAGTCTTTGTGAAAATAGTTGCATAATGGGAGAACTTGAAAGTGAAAAAAAAATCTATTGGTGCGGTATGGTTGGCACCGTTTTTTGTAGTTCATGTTGACATCCTAATTTTCATAATTTTTGTTTAATCGAGGAATAGCTTTTGATGGCTAAGCAATTATCGACAAATCAGCCAACTACGTACATGTAAACGTCACATGGTCGAATTCTGACTGCTAGATGGCAGATTTGGTTATAGATAGAACGCTGCTTATCAATTAAATAAAAATGTTGGTTAATTCTAAAAAAACAGTAAATTACTGAAAATGATACACAAGAAACTTAGTGATCATTTGCAGCAAAATTTCACACCCAGCGTTTAAAATATTATGTAAGAGAACGCATGGTCGAATTCTGACTGCTGCATGGCAGATCTGGTTATAGATAGAACGCTGCTTATCAATTAAATAAAAATGTTGGTAAATTCTAAAAAAACAATAAATTACTGAAAATGATACACAAGAAACTTAATGATCATTTGCAGCAAAATTTCACACCCAGCATTTAAAATATTATGTAAAAGAAGGCATTATTTAAAAAAGTAGTACTGATTTTACAGATTCCTCAAAGTGTTTAAGAAATTATCTCAGAATCATTGTTCTACAGTACAATTAAAGCGCACACTAGTATTATACTTTTCCTTTGTTGCTGACTACACAGCACACAAACCAGATATTTCTCACACTTTTATGTTGTTGTTTTTGTATTCTGATCTTACAGTTCATTTTGGTCGAGTTTCTGGTCGGGAGAAAAGTTCTCAGTCGAATCAGGTCGGAGGGTATTTTGAAGGCCCCCATCTACGAACATGCACAGAACGCGATTTAATGATAGTGATTGCGTGCAAAATTTGACACAACATACAACACCACACTTCGTCGTCATGTTTCAAAATCTCCGCAGGTAAAATGTAGATTGCTGCCGATGTGTTATGAGTATGTCTGGGGTCCTGCAGCTGTGAAAGTTAAGGAAACGCATTTACGGCTGTGGGAAGCGACACGAAATTGCTGTTGCCCAGAGGTGCAAGGGTGTCGTTCTCTCCAAAGATTTTCTATCTTTAGAGGAATTACTGTCAAAATAACAACAAGCGTTCTAGAGAAACGTGAAGAATAATGATCCTTATTTTCCTCGCTTTAGGCTACGTGAAGAAAGTGGTTGCATGCTGCACGTATTTAACAGAACTATATTTCAGTGATGTAATATTACTGTCGTTTATGACCATAAGAAATTCTGAAATTGTCACTTGTAATAATGGTTGTTACGCATGCGCAGGCGCTAACGCAACATTTATTACTTTCATTGTTCTAATTTTATCGAACGAAACAATGCACAACTGTACTTACGTGAGCCCGATTATTAATGCCTTTCATTTTATTACTCGTGAAATCATATTTTGAAATTTTGATGTATTTTGAGAAATATGAAACTTTACAAACTTTGCTTTTTTGCGACCAAGAGAAAGTGTGTGACTCCGAGAAATTATCGTGCATAAATCATCTTGAGGGAAAAGTAGTTAGAATATTTATCCCAAAAGTAAGATTCATCATTGAGTGGGAAAATATTAAAATTGGGTGCTTCTCAAGGAAAACATTAAGGAAAGACGCATTTAATGTTCCACGAAAAGAACTTTCACGCATGCTGCGTGAGGCGCTGGACGCTCACCTCTCACCCATAACGACGCTCATCATGACACGTCAGCACATTCGAATTGCTTTCTAGCTATACACGCTTCTCTACAGCCTCGCTCATCGTCATGCATTGAAGAAATTATTCAATGCCGGAAAGCGAAAAATGGGTGGAACAAATAGCAGAGATTGTAAAACTGATTAGTACCCATTGGTTGAGAAATGACTGGGTGGCACACTCAAAAAATTCCTATACATTCCTCTAGTACGATTTCTTTTGAAGAAAAGTGTTGTTATGTACTTTGCACTTGGTAATTACATCGTGAAAATTGCCTATAATGTGTAAATTAATGTTTTTGGTCTGTTATTGCAAGATAGGAAACAACATGTCGTTAAATTTCTTGGACTTTACGTTTAAGAAGTTAAGGAATTTTGTTAGTAAATAGGAATGGGGAAGTTCTGGACAACCAAGACAATGGGAAATGAGGAAAATTACGGAGAGAATTATTAGTTCGTTATGGAGAGAATGACTGACATTACAATTAATTTCTTTCAACCTAAGAAAACTGAAAACTACACTGAAGTTAATATAAAAACAAAAAAATAAAGATGTTCAATGAATTCTTTTTACAGCAAGATATCACCAACTTGTGTACCATTCATTTTATGTTACAAATCGTTTCGTTTTAAATCGGCTTATATGTTCAAACTGTTTTGAGAAAACTACATTTTCTTGATGGGAGTAGAGTATTGTCGCTTAACAGTATCGCGTATCTCCAAGTTAGTAAGTTTATAGACCAAAAATAATTGATTTATTTATCCACATAATTTAAACTTATATCATATTTAACTATGAACTTGAAATTTACGTTTTTCAACGTGAAAAGACTATTTTAAGAAAACAATACATTTCTGTTCTTTACTTGTTTGAGAATTAATATAAATTTCTAGAAGTAAGTTCATTTTCAGTAAAATTGTATATAAGATGTTTCTTAAGTGTCGATATCCAGCTTCAGCGTCTGCTTCCAACTCCCCCATGAGAGAGGCACTGGAGTGCAGCTGTAGCCAGCAAAGTGCTGGGCCGGGCTCCGGTGCGGCGGTCGCTGGAAGTGAAAGGCGGGCGGGCGGAACGAGACTTGACTGCCGCGTGCGGGCGAGTCACGCTCTTGGCAGGGGCGGGGCGGGGGCGGGGGCGGGGGCGGGGGCGAGGGGCGGCGAGGGCGGCTCGCCCACCGCTGCGCTCGCGACCTCCGCCACGTGCGCCACGGGAATGCTTTTCTCCGGGATCTCCGCCGACGCCGACGCCGCGCCGCGCCGCGTCGCGCCACTCGTCATTCCGTCTTGCTGGCGCGTGTTTGGAGGTGTCCTCTGCATTCATCTCCGCGTTTCTGTCTGACGTGATGCGGCCTTTGTGTACGCAGCAGCGGTCCTCTCCTGTTTATCGAGTCATCGTCTCTTTTTGGTCATTTTTTTGTCTTCTTTGGTTTTGGGGTTTGTTTCGTTTCGTCTTCCCTTGGGTTGTGCTTGCTTGGAATTCAAACGTGTGAATTAATGTAGCTGTCCCTTTATCGTCAATATTCTTGCCAACATTTCTTACATTTGGTCTTCACCGAAGCCTCTTCTGGGTTGTATTATTGACCTAACGAACTTCTAAAACACTACTCTCTTGTTCATGACCTTCAATCTGGTTTTCTCTCAATCTGGTTTTCTCTGGTCATTGTGGCTGTAGTTATCGTAATACCATTTTTGTTCATTTTCTTACGTCCAACGACTCAATTGTAAAGTGGCTTCCTCTCATACCCGTGCCCTCTACCCGTACGTCACACAAACAGTATTTCCAATTTCACATTTTCACTCATTCCATACCACCCACGCAGTTTTAATGGCTTTATGAAAGTGTGCGTCGCTCTCTAGCAGAATGACCCAAAAGGCGTGGTCTGGAAAGTGCACTTGTGAGCCTTTTAAAATTCACCGGCCGCCTCTGCTTTAAGAAATAACACACGTAGTCGAAATAACATGTTGGCGACGTGCGCGAAGGTTTCTTGGGCGAGGCGCCTGCTTGGCGTGTGTGGAACGAACCGCTGCCAGGCCTCTCCAGCGCATTTTCAATCCGCCTCACAGTGTTTGCTAACGAACCCAGGTTCAAGGATGGAGTTGAATAGCTTAGTCGTCGAGTTTTTGCGGTTCTACGGTATTAGAGATGATAGTTTGTTGAGTGCTGTATGCTAAACCTACACAGAACAAGCTATGTAAGTAGTTTGCAATAATAATTATCAGTATTTGTTAGAACTATGCGTATTTCATTTAATATTCATATTTTCTAATGTGCTTTTCTGTATTAATGATGTTCCTTACAGATAGGAAATTTTGGGGAAAACTGCGATAATATACTTCAGAATTTTTTATAGATTGGTTTTAAACACAGTGGCACAATTTAGGGCACATATTTTGATTAGTGAGGAACAGTTATTATAGTTAAACATGACTCAGACAGAAGCGCAAAGCGTATCTAGTCAACTATTGTCTCCATGGAACATAACAGCATTTTCTTGTTGCAATGTTTTTGCTTTATCTTTGAAAATGCGCTTGCAACTTCAGTGTCCAAACTTAAAATAAGTAAATGTGATCACTTAATTATTTAATAATGAAAACATTACCATTCGGAATGTTAAGAAAATCATCTTTTTAATCGAGAAATGTAGAGAATTTTTAAGAAAAATTTAAGAGAAATTTAAGAGAAATGTAGAAGCAAAATTAACAAAAGCATTTCGAATTTTCCAATATGGTCTAGGAGGACGTGGTGTGGGGCTTATGACTATCGTTACAAAAGGAATCAACAGGTGTAGGTTTGACGTATAAGATTAATTTCGCAAAAAGCGTGTTTCTACCGCATTCTCATTGCGACCAAATTCAGGGCTTCACAAAGAAAATTATCTAAATTAAAATTCGTCCTATAAAAAAAATATATCATTCAAGTAATGTGAGAAAGAAAATTACTAATTTTTTTAAGAAAACTAAAGAAATTCAAATTAAAAAAGAAATTACATTAAAAATATCGCCGGTTGATTATTAGAGCTCTTATAACGCCCTTAGTGCATAAAAACTACTTTATAAGGTTGTATTTTATTTTAAATGAGAACATGTGCACAATTTTTAGTATTCATAAATAGAATACGAATGGTCCGCAAAGAAGTGATGTGCATAACACAATCGTAGATCATAGTGCACCAGCATTTTGTAGGACGAAATAATTGGACACCGCCATGTAAACAGCATTATGAAAATTTCCAGAGTCAGTGGTGTAGAAGCTGCTTTGATAGACGACCATTCTCGTGATGTGTTGTTCGGGGCGGTCAGAGATGGACGCCTGCGACGTTTGGCACGCAACTTCGCGGCGCGGCGCGGCGCGGCGCTTCTGGGACGGACTTCGCGGTGAGTCACCGCAGGTGGGGGGGGGCGCCGACGACCTGTCGACCTTTCGCGCACCCAGTGACGTAACCGAATTCTTTCGCGGACGGTCCCGACCACTGAATCACACAGCGGCCGCCGCCCCGCCGGGCATGCCAACCGTCCACCCGGACCATAAGTCGCAGCGCCATTGTAAGTTAACCCTGACGCGACGTGCGTCGATCAACGGAGAAACTCATTAACGCCATCTTACGTTAATGCGATTTCATCTAGCGATTCACGCTTCGTGAATTGACTGCTAATGAAAGTGAGATATGCTTGATGAATTCTTGTAAGTGTTGTTATGCTTTGCATGCGCGCGGATAGGATATTTCATGCGTGCAAATTCTGTTAATTACTGTGTGAATTAATGGTCTAGGAGAGACGTTTGTGATTTAATGGAAAGGGAGTTGCGTTGCGTTTGTTGGGCGCTTTAGTCTGGTCTATGAAGAAACCGATATAACTTGCAAAACATTCCGAACACATTACAAGCTGCCAGCAAAGCATTCCAGTCGCAATACCGGTTGACAACATCCATTGACGCCAATCGTGTGTAGCTGCAGTGTATTGCTTTGTCACGCTCCGATTGGCTCACTTAACGACTGTCGAGTCACCTCTCAAATGAAATATCTCGCGAAGGGAGTGAGCTCGCGCGTCTGTCACAGCATCCAATGCCCCTCTCTGTTATCCGAGACCCTAATTCTGCGGCGGTGCGGACGCCTGGGCGGGCTGGTGGGCGAGCCTCGCGGCGCGCCTTCGGCAACGAGAGGCCGCGGCGCGAGTTTCTCCTTGGGAGGGTGTGGGAACGGAGCCCCGGGGCTGTCGGAGAGTTGCCGACGTTGCATCGACAGTGGCGAGGCTTTCATTCTCTTGTGGGTATAAATGTTTTTCATGGATGCGGTACAATGCGGTACGATGTGGTACAATATGATCATTGATGAGGACAATATTTTCAAACACCAACTGCGAACTGCGTTTATCTTCACATATTATCTTTGAACATTTAGAATATTTTTTTATTATTAAAATAATACATGACCTCTTCCATTAAATTGTTCATGAGAGTTAATTATTTTACTCCCATTTCAGATCATTATTATCTCAGTAATAATAAAAATGTGAAATATTAGAAGAAAAAACAATGAAAAATTTATAACTGGAAGGCTATTTGGTTTTGTTTGGAGATACAGGAGAAAATAATGCATAAAAAGAATAAAAATGTGAAATGTCTTGACTCTAGAGAAGTAACAGAGATGTCTGATTGGTACACCATTTACGAGGTATAATAACCTTAATGATAATACAATATATTGATAGAAAACTACTCTAGTGGTTTTGCAACATCTATCATAGTGCCTTGTGTGACGTAAAATAGAAAAAAATATTTTTAATTAATCGATATCAATAAAGAAACGATGAAAATGCTGTTATGAATCAATAATGGAAATAAAGTATTGGAAGATGAATAAGGGAAGAAGATGGAAGATGAAACAACAAAGAATGATTAATGAACCGAAAGAACAAGTATGTGGGTGAATGACATCGGGGAGGGAGGGGTCGTGGGAGTGTCTCAGAGATGGTATCTGCGGCCGTAGAAAGTCGTAGGCGGCACGGCGGTGGCCACCGTATCAGCCCGGAGCGGCGGTGCCCGTCTCCGCCCTGTCGCCCCCGGCGAAGGCGAGAGCGCCGCGATCAGCCACCCCCCCTCCACCCGCCCGCCTGCCACTTCCTCTTCCGCTCCACTGCGGCCGATCGCGGTTAATTGCAGGTGGATAAATGTGCGCGCCCGCAGCGGGCCACCGACCAGGTGGTGAGATCGGCAGCGATGGTAATCGCTCTGCGCGGCATTAAGGGCGGGAGATCGAATCTCGGTGCGGGAGTTTCTGTTTTGTGATTGTGTTGTCTGCGGAAACTTCTGTAAGGTCCGAAATGTCAACCAGGTGGGCATTTATTGGTTCATACAAGTATTGGAATGAAGTTGTTAACTTTCGGTCAATTGAAATCTGACGACTCGTTGGAGTAGTAGCAATAAGACCGTTATGATGACATGCACGTCGCTTTAGAACTATTTCATCTAACCTAATTGCTTTAAATTTGTGTACACTATCGGTATAGTGGAGTAATCTAATTACAGGTTAGCGTTATTCTCGTGATTGATTAAGGAAATAATGAGTTTTCCTTACTTTTGATTAACCAAAACATTAATGAAACACCTCGGAAATGGTACATTCATAATGTTTAGAAATGCATGTACTAATTTAATGAATATTTCACGATTTGGTCTAATAATATACCTTCGTGACATTTGAGACTTAACTTTTATAACAGGTATGACGGCTGACTTATCTATTAAATGACATCATGAAAATGATAAATATATATTTTCTTTCGGGTTTCCTCGTCCACAAATATTAATTACCAAAATGTCGTGGACGCCCTTGATGCACTGACCCTCGAAAACCACTGGGCGTGGTCGGTCACGCGAGTTACCTCACAGGTCGCCTGATATGCAAATCGCGTCTCTCGGTCCAGTTTCTCTTTTTCTTCGTTCTGCTGTGGGTTGCGTTATCTCGAAGCGAGATGGGGCGTCAAGTGCCAGGCCTCCTGCAAAGGGAATGAATGCATCCTGTTGATGAGCCATCGCCCGCATCCAGGTGGCCGGCAGGGTAGGAGGTGGTGGAGGGGCGGAGACCAGTTTCTTTCTGACCTTGACACGTGTGGGGAATCTTCTCCAGAGTTCAAAGTCAGACCTTCATTCCGGAATGTGTGATTCTCATGCGTATAACAGGCTAAAAGGTTCTAACTCGGACCTCTAAGAAGAATATGTGCTAATAAGTGAACATTGTTCCTCGAATTTTCTAATAAATATTCAAAGTTTACATTTCCTTTTTCGTGAAAAGAAGTATTTAATATCTGCAATTAAACATATAATGAATTTAAGATGAGATTTCATATGTTTCTTGTATAAGATGAATGTAGCAAATTTGAGGTGTATTTTTTTTGGGGGGGGGGACGATTCTGTAAATGTATGCATGTATGAATATCCTGAGTGACGAACAATGTAGTGAAATAAATCTCTAAAAAAATCGTTTCGTGACTCCTTAGCATTATATCACTAGAAAGCAAGTTGTTTTCGTACAACTGACAGTGACCTTCAGATATTTCATGCTATTCCGAGATCTTTAACATAACATTTTAGCTCTTTGTTTTTGCTTTCCCTAGCAACACGCCTTTGTATAATATGTAACACGGTAGAGTTCTTACTTTATTCATGCAGTAACGTGAAACTTGTCGATTCACATTTGTCGACCGAGCAATTCTAGATTAACTGTGTCGATAAAGATGGAAAAATTCTATAGTTATTTTCTTGTTTGTTTTCTACAGTGTTGTGAGACGCGTTCAAGTGATCGTTTGGCAATCTTTACAACACACGTTCTACATAAATTTTTACATTCAAGGTTTCGCAGTCACCTCGCTATGTCATTGTAGCAACTTTGTCGACACACCTATCTAAAAAATCAGTCGTTAACTTTGCACTGACGAAAAAGTGGAGTATAAAAATTACTTTTATAATATTGTTATTTGAAGTGTTTCTTTTAATATTATGATTAAAAATGCCTCTAATACAAAAAAGAACATTTTGAAATACTTTGCGAGATTTCTAGATTTTGCTGAAATCACAGTAAATACCCCCTTCTGTGAAGTTCTCACTATCACGAATCTGATTTCAAGTTTCGTCCCGTAATTTCAAGTTTCTAGTCTTCTCTGAAAATTAAATTGCTGTCTGCCTCTGCCTTCGGTCCGTGATCGTAATACAACAATCCATTTGTCAACGGGCCGTGATGGAGGTGGGCAGTGTGCCGTGTTCTTTTAATAATGCATGAATCAATCCACTCCGCCGCCCGCCTCGGGGTCCCCGCTGGGCAATAGACGACCGCCGCGGGGCGGCGCGGCGCGGGGCGGCGGCACCGAGCGTTCAGATCGGCATCGTTACGACACCGGCGGCCAGTAGCTTCTCGCGAGCGCCTCTAGGGAAACAGGTACATCCCGCACAGGAGAGGCGCGTGATCGGGGCCTAGTTTCCGACAAGTATGCCCACGCACGTTGGCGACAAGTCGGCGTATCTTCTCTCTTTCGCTTCTACGTGAACGTCTTCCATTTGACTCGAAACGTGAATGACATTTATTTTACGTAAGTTAGTCTATGGCTTTTTGTATTACTTCGTTTGTGAATCCTCAGAATTATTGCCATGTAACAAAGGTATTTCATACGCACTTCATACTTCTGTACCGAGAGTATTGTTGATGTCAGTAAACTAATTCATAACACAAGGAAAGAGCAACTCATACGAATTTAACGGTTGAAATTTATTCAATATACCAGAACAAAGTTAATTTAATATATTATCGTTATTAAACTTTGTCAGATAAGATATGTTTCGGGGCAAGTTTACCTTATACCAGTCACTTCTGTAGAATACATACAATATACGAGGACCCTCTCTTCTGTTGAACTTTTTCCGAATCGAACTTCTGAAAAGGGATGACAAAGTTTTATCTGCATTTAGGTGGCGAAACTACAGCAACGCTTCTTCTGTTAATGTTAAACATTAAAGTCAAATCAACCTTCTTAGATTTCAAACAATCTTTCAACGTGTTAAAAGAAGCCATGTCCTAAGAAACAATGGCATGCATCTCTGCATCGGAGACACTTGTTTGCGTCCGCTCGTTCCCTTCTTGCCAGCCCCGAGTGAATGCGAGCGGTGTCTGCGCCTCCAGAAAGGAGCCGTTCGCGCACGCCAGCGCTCTTTTCGGACAATCGCGAACAAGCGGAGTGGTCGGCTTCACCGCGCACGAACATCCCGACTCAACTGTTGTGGAGGCGCGCACAATGGCGGCGACGGCGGCGGCCGGCGGCGCCCGCGCCCACAAAGGCCCGGAGCCGGAGCCCCGGAGCGAGTCCAGGCGCGCGCCCGCCCGACACTCGCGTTCTCTGGAGCAGCGGTCACCTCACGGTCCCCCCCCCCCCGCCACCGCCACCACCATCGCCGCCGCCGCCTCGAGGACCTCGTTTGAGAGCTGTCGTGCGCAGCAACACGCCTGCTTTGAGTCACGCGTACCCCGTCGGGCGGAGGCAGAAATGCTTCCGCAGTGAAATTTGTGATGGTTTGTGCGCCCAACCGGATCTAATATTCAGACATGACGCCAGCATCCATACAGTTTTAAAATGAGCCATCATAGCAATTGATCTGTAAATACGTATATTCATCCTATCTACATAATACATCATATATGAGTATTTAGCGATCTTTATCCATTAACATGTATAGAATTTATGAAAATGAAATAATCTAATCGTATCGTAATCTACAATCTAAGATCGGAAATGTAGAAATGAAGGATATAAAGAGTTCAAAAACGTGTATTTTAGAGAACTTATTTTGTTAGAATTTTGTGATGCAGTTAAAGCTCATGTACATTCCATATCATGGACCTCAGATGTTCGTATAAAGCCAGATTACATCATATGACCAAATAAAATAATGCTAATGAAATATAGTCTTACAACAACGCATTCCCGATTAGCTTTGGTCTGAAAATAAGCTTTTCCTCTCGAAATGCGGAAACTCTGCCTGGACCAGCCTTTCGATACCCCATTCCAGGAGAGACTGCCTCCCCCCCCGCGCGCTATCACTTCCTCCGCTCCCTGCCGCCTCAAGGACCGCAATGGGAAGGCCGTCGTGCTGCGCGGCACAAGTCGCCTGTGCTGGGCAGCCGCGTTGTTCCTGCGCAGAGACGCGTCTCCGCCGCGCCACTTGCGCCGAAAGAGCAGGCTGTCGGCGAGGGCATGCGGAAGGGGCAGGAATTGGAGCGGGCGAAGAGGACTTAGATCGGGATTTCTCCTAGAAGAAATATCTTCAAGTGGAGTTGCTCTTAAGCGTGGAAAGAAAGGTATTTTTTTAAGTGGGATAGCTCAACAAGTGGATCATCCATGTATCAAATTCGTCGAAATCCAATTATTTTTGTTCATTATCCGTGACGCTTTTGAAATACAGTTTTCTGTAATTCAGTCTTTTTCCCGTCGAATTCCGAAGTAGGGTAACTGAAGTTTTCAATAAAGCTTATTATTTTAGGTTCGAGCAAATTCGTTCAAATATTTTAAAAGAATGATCTCGATAAATAATTCTTAGAAATATTTAAGAACAAGTCATGCACATGTACTCTTGATTTCCGTACATTTTAGAAAATGATTGGTGGCTATTGTTTTTTTCTTATTAACTTTTGTGAATACAAACAGTAGTAAGCAGATTTGCACCATCGCATTGGTGAGATATTGTCAATTTAACGGCAAACCTATTAAATCATTACATACAAAATAACCGTCTGCATCTCGGAAGCAAACTAACTTCCATGGAGGCAATAACTTCGCAAATAAAAGAGAAGATCATCTTAACGTTGCCATAGACAGGCAGATCAAATCCGAGAGACGATGCAAACTCAATAACCATTTCGGTCTTCCGCATAAAACTTTGCGTTTCGTACACCATATATGGAGCTGTGTATTTGCGACCGCTTCGCAATATTTACGTTAGCCGATTAGCACACCTGTCGGCGCAGGCCATTTGGCGCAAAGCGAGGAGCGCCAGGCGGCAGGCGAAGAAGGACCGCGGGTCCAGCCGCGAGCACGCCCGCAGGAGGGGCGTTTTTTGGCGTGGAACGATGGCTCTTCACCAGGAATTCAGTTAAAGCCACGAAAGGCAGGCATCCGAACCCTCAGAGACACAGACAAAAGACGTGCCGAATGAGGGAAAGTTATACGGACGCGTTTGATTATGAAGACCTTGGGGGCAATAACATGCTACGCTACTATATGTAAGTATTGAGAAAAAGGCAAGTAAAGTTTTTGACATTGCATTCTAAACGTTGGAATAAAGAACATTAATTTATTAATTACACTGCCATATTGCGGCGAATCTTCAAAATAAAACAATCTAGATACATCCGTGGGACGTCGAAATACACTAATAATCTCGATTTCATCAGATGTGACATAGCAGTTACTGCCCAAGGTCTTCAATTATATCGTAACTTGATTCCGGCCGCATGCTGAAAGGAGTACACGTTTTACTTCGCGGTCTGCCTGTCTCAAAGTCCTTATGGCTGTTTAGAAATTCAAGGATCGTTGTGGACCAGAATTATACATCTACACCTTTTTGTGAAGATTGATTGTTCGTATCGAAATGCATATTAAGAGATCCCACTACAGTAGGAATTCTTCAGTGTTCTTATTTACATGTCTAGTAGCATGCTACCATATGCATATTGAAAGGAAGAAACATGCATCTGACACGCGGCAGCGCTGTGCGGTCAGTGGCGGAGACCATCTCCCAGCGCCCCCACGATTTCGCTTGGCGTCGGCACACTCGGAGGCGGCGCGTCCTATGTATGTGCGGGCTGTTGACGCGCGTCGCGATTCGCGGGGGAGCGACCTTGCGACCGTCGCGCTGGGTGCGGGCGTCGGGCAACGGCCGCCCGTGGCCGGCGCGAAGCCGCGCGGCGCCTTCTGCTCCAGGTTGGCTCCTCTCCCCAGCGCCGCCACGCCGCCACGCTCGCGCGCACGCTTGCACCAAAACGAGGCGCCGCTGCTAGTTTGATCTCTTTATTTGAGTTTACTCAGAGATTTTGATATTCCAGGAATGTAAACATAAAATTACAAAACCAAATGTGTTTATTTTTTTTAAATACAGTAAATCCACTGTTAACCGAAATGAGTGTGACCGAAAAAGTGTCGTTTATTACAGCTAAAGGTGAAATAACTCCGTTGACTTTTACTCTTTAAAAATAAGTGTACTTGTTCATTCCAGTTTTACAATTACAAAAGCGGGTTGTACTTCGCATAATTTTTCGTTTCGTGTTGAACTCACATGAAATTAAAAACTGATATTGTTATAATAACAGTATATTAACCGACGTAAATATAACATTAAGCATATTTCCAATATACAACAATATAAAATCGGTTGAAAATAACTGTTATTGGAACTGAAGATTACACGAGGAGACAGGACCATCTCTTTAAAAAACAGAGAACTCAGGAAGAAAATGGACAGAGGTGATCGATCACCCGACCCACGTAGGCAGCACCGAAGCCTCTTGGATATGTGCGTATGCGGGTGATAGAGTACATGCTAAACTTCCAATATCTACAGCTTTTAAACGAATTCTACCACCTTTATAAGAATAATAATCCTGGAGATGTGTAGGAAACTGAAAGGTGTGCAGAGAGAGTGCAGAGAGCGGCGTGCACATACCTTGAATCTAGAAATGTGTGAAAATGAGTAACGAAATTATTTTAACATTTATTAAAAATAAGTATTTTATTATTTTATAATATACAACAATGTTATTAAAAGGTGAATTTTGGAGATAATTTATAATAGTCGATTGAGATTTTTTTTTCATAATAAAGCACTTGTCCTACGACATAAGTCCTTCCCTTAACCAGTGTCTGGATCAAGGCCTGTTATGAAATAACTCTATTCCATCAATAGGAGCATCTGCCTAATAAGGGATATATGGCATTTTGTGACACGATTTTAACGAAAATAGGGGTTGTTGATCGTATTGTATTGAGTTACAATTGACCACAAAATGGAAAATGGAAAAATGAATAACGTTTTAATTTAATTGTGGCGCCTAGGGGAGTTAAATCTAAAAATATTTTATCGTTTACGTTGTTTTTTATAAACAATATCCAGAACATTGCGAGAAATAATTCGGAATTATGCTTATTTCACTTTTTGTTTCTTCCAGACCTACACAACGATAATAATCTTGCAAACATTTCCTTCGTTCGCAAATTTCTAATGAAAAGCCTCATGATCTTGGTATCGTTGTAAGAATGCCTGTTAATTTGTACATAACTTAATTAAAGTGTTTTCTCATGTACGTCATTTCTCAGGTAAATGAAAAATAATTATTTAAATGGAATCCACTATTTCAACATGGAAATATTTGTGGAATCAACAGGCCTTAAGACATACAACTATTCAGCAAAAAACTTTACCAACTAGTTTATTTCCAGTTCACAAAGTCATTTCTTAAAACAGGAATGACAAGTTCTAAAATGTCTACTCTCTTTTTTATTATCTAGTTCAAATGGAAATTCAGTGAGTCATTTTACGTAAGTCTCTCGGAATAGTGAAACTATTTTGACGTACTCATTTACGTGTTTTGCCAGTATCGCGTTCATTGGAGGCAACATCAACATATTGTATTCGTATATTATTGAAAATTAGCAAAACATTTGTTTGAAAAAATAGTATTAAAGTAATTAACTCGACAATCTTCCTCGTCTCAAAAACCACATTGGTGGCATCTATTCATTTATTTCTTATTTTTTAATTTTTTTTTTGTTTGAAGCATTCGCATTCCTTCCATCAAGGCTGCCTCAACATAAAAACACTTCTTTTAACCTTAATCTGCACAAAGAAATATGTTTCCCCTCTGGCTTACGCACTGACGACCGGATACTCCTAATCTTCGGGACAGTCGCGAAGGTTACCGGAAGCCGTTCGAACGCCCCGTTTCAAACTAATCGCTTGACGAGACAGCGGCGGCAGTGACGGGGACATAGGGGGGTTGAGGTAGTAGTACCACGACAGAAAGCAACAGGAAGTGGGTGACAGAAGACAACAGGATTGTCATAAATGATGCTAGAGGAAGAGTGACGGTAATGGCATTGTTCAATGTGTTCGAGCATGACCTGCAGGAACTAATGGTCATAAAATCCTTTGAGTGAATATTTGACGTGATAATTTCATGTAAAGTATATTAACATATGGATTCGTTATTCCACAAACAGTGTGAGGATGATTTACTAGATGGTATTGAATAGATGTGATTTTCCACAACACGTTTATACAGTTTGGGTAATCGCAAATATTGGGAATGGAAAGAAAAATCGAAGAAACTTTGTCATATTTTCAATCATATATATGCAATAACATGTGTTAAACCAACACGTTTTCGCTGTTGATTAAACGATAAACAATATCTAATAAGGCATGGACAGAAGCTGTCGACTCTTTTCTACCACCCTTTGCTCTCCCCACTGGAAATCAGTACTTGTTTTGAGAATCGGTAAGAAAACGTGACTATTACTTCTGCAGCACAAGCAGAAAATCAGAATGATGACCAGTTCGCTAGTAAATACCGAGCCGAAGTTGAGCCAACGGTGTCGTGGATCGGTCGTCACAGGGAACGTCCACGGAACCGTCGCCCGCTGAGTTATCCACGGCTACCCCGCCCCCCCCGGCCGCCACCGCCCCCCTCGCCCCCACTGTCACCTCCGCCACCCCTACCATTTCTGCTGCCCCCCCCACCTCCACCTCCACCGCCGCCCCCGCGAGGAGCGATCGCGCCTAACGGTGCCCCGCGACCGCTGGGGCGCACCGATCGGCGAGCGCGGGCGTTCCGTGTCGCCGAGTGAGGCGCCCCCGCCGTCACCACCTCCGCCCCCACTCCCCTGCCCCACGCGGCCTCGCCGAGAACAGTTAGCCGGAGCCCCCGCGATGAAAATAAACGCCGCGTATAATCGGGCGCACAATGGGTCACGTAGGGCCACCGCCCGCGCGCCCCTGGTGGCGGCCGCGGCCGCACGCCCCGCGCGCTCGCGACTTCTAAGGACGAGGAATGCGACGGCGGCGACGGCGTTTTACTGTTAGAGTTGCGAGGTGGCTTCCGATTTGGATGGCCGAGATTCCGCGCCTTTCCACCCAGCTGTATTTCAAAGAGGGGGCGGTGACCTGTCGAAATGCCAGGTACTATACATAGAACGACCCTGAATGAACAGAACATTCCGGATGTATAAATAAAAACATTATTGTATTCTTGATCAAAATATTCGGCTGTGGTGTCGTATTTATTTTCGGTGAAATATAATTGGATAGGATTGTTCATAAGAATGAGAATGTAAAAGGATAGTACATAGGTTTTGAAAACGAGGCGAAAGGAGTGGCTAAAATGGTTTTGGTCACCCTACCACAGCCTGTCGATGTTGTTGGGAATTGTGAGAAAGGGAAACATGAGCCTTCAATAGTCATAGAATAATATTGTAAAGTGAGAATAGAAGTACTAATACTAAGTTGAAAAGTTATACCATCGATCTATTGAATGGAAAACGCAAAGAAAATATTTCTTTTTGGTTAGAATGGTTTTCTTTCTACAGCCCAGTCTTCCTATCAATGTGCCCCTATTACTTCCGGGAAGCAAAAGCAATGTGTCCGTAAAGGGAGCTGCCTCAACTTGCAAGACGGAAAAGGTCAGCTTGAACTGAGGAGGCACAGCGCGCGGTGGTTTGAAACACGAAAAAAGTGAACAAAATTCATTTTTAAATATCTGTCCAAAATACTCATTCACATATCGACAAACGACTCACATATCGAAAAACGAAGTAGCTAAATATTCTACACTACCTTTTCATTTAAAAACAAACAAACATTATGTGGAGCGTTCGTAAGTTTTGGGTATTTTGAAGAAGTTGGACGATCATAATTGATCCGAATTTGATAATTCATAATTCCCAGTAATTCTTAATGTTTTCTTAATGAATTTCTGTCTTGTTATTGCTAATATATTATATTTCATATAATAACAATATTGAGCGCAAACTTTTTTATATAATTTGAAATGTTTACACACGCATCATAATGTTGAAATATTTAAAATATCAAGCCACGTGAGAATGAGTTACTGAAGGTTTCATTTCCAACTTCCCCCATCTATATAACTTAAGATTAACTTTTATTGCACAGTTCTTTATTAAGGTAATAAGGAAGGACGGGTCGCGTGCTGTGCGTGTCCCGTTGCTTAAGGACTGCTCCAACATCCGCCTAGATTTGATCGCAGGAAACCGCGGAAATGACCGATCAGAGAACCCTGAGTGGAATTCTTATGCCGACAGTACTAGATACCCACCCAGCTAACTAGTTCGATGGGTATTGGGTCTTCTGCAAAGATCTATCTAGCCAGGCCAGTTATAGTTCCGAACTCCATTTTATTGAAGGAAGATATCGCACATTAATTTGAATACCCTATTAACTAAAAAAAATCATAATTTTACAGGAAATTAGTTGTATAGAAACGTTTCGCTTTCACTACAACAATAAATAATTTTAAATGATCGCATCCACAAATTTTGATTCTGTAACTGACGCTAATGCAGTTTAAAGTAAATAAGATATTTTAATGAATGATACAAACATAAACGATGGTTTTTGTGTTAATGGTGAAATTGCATTTAAACCTTGGAAGAACTTTTCTCGGGAGTGAGAGTTGGGCGACGTCTCTACGCCTCCTAGACGTCGGCAGGCGCTGCACGCCTGTCAATGGAATGTGAGCTCAACCCCTACTCCACCGAAAGCAGATTGGGTCTCAGATATGGGACGACGTGTGGGTTGCCGCGCAAAGAGTCTTGAGCCGAATGAAATACAAACTTGATAGACAGTAAACGATGATTAATATTTGCGATTACTGTATATAATGGAACAGGAAACTTACAGTTAGGCGACACCTCTAGCTTTTAGCAACGCCACTTCACGTGCTAGCTAGCTTGCGCAGAAAGATCTCAATGGCTGTAATGAGCGAAGATTTTGTTCGCTCGTTTCCCAACACGGACCATAGCGCCGCGCCGCGGCACGTGAGGGCGTGTGCGAAAGACCTGTGGAACGCGGGGTTGTCGGGCGTCATCGCCTCGCGCAGTTTGCGCAGGAGGTCCTTCACCTGCCGTCGCCTTTATGTAAGAAGCCTCGCCTGCGACTTCACTCCTCCGCGAGCGATTTCAGAGCGGGACTCGCCACGCCGACACGTCTTCGTTTATTTCGTGTTGTTGCAAAATGAAACGTGCAAGAAAGAAGATAAGATTGATTTCTAGTCATTGTGTGTGGAGGTGGTGCTTCCCTGAATGGAGCGGAGGGTCCTTAGATTCGTTCAAGTATGTCTCGGAAAGGAGAAATCTGATTATTTATCCCCTTGTACTTCCTACTTAGGCGACAGGGAAAGTTTTTAAAGGGTACTTGGAATTTTATGAATAATTTTACGAACAGGCTACGATTATTGTGACAGGTTTGTGATGTTTGAAATCGGTGATAATTTTGCTTACATTTTATAGAAGATACGTTATCCAACTAAGAATCTTGCACATTTCTCTTCCAAATTTCCAAAGGATTCTATCGAGGCCGAGTTTTCACTCACGTGGTTCTTTGCAAACTCTTCTTGTTTGAGCTCGCATGTCGATTGCGTGAGTTTGATGTAGCAGTTGGCAACATTGTAAAACCGCAGGGGGGAAACTGGATGGTCTTCCGGGTGGACGTAACACTACCCTCCGTAGAAGCCTCTGCTGGCCACTGGAGTCTGTGAGCTCTGCTTGGCCCGATCGACCTGAAACACATGACACTCACATGCACCGGAAGGATTAGTTGACGAGAAGTGTTCTCTTACAGAGGGAAGGACAATCTGAACAGTGTGTTCTAATTAGAGAAAGTCGTTACATGATATGCGTGTTGGCATTAATCATTAAAATCGACCAAGATGGCTCAGAGCATCAACTGAGGTCACTGCATTGCCTCTGGCCCGGAGGACTTAGGGTTCGAGTCCCCACAGTGACGGATTTGTGACACGAGCTAGATGTCTAGGTCGAATTCAGTCCATGGAGGAGAATTCTATCGGCCGGCTGCTCCGGCCGGTAGTTGTCCTTGGTTTCTCCTATCAACACCAGGCGAATGCCGGAGCAGTACCCTTACAAACTGACTAAGGACCGAGCGCGAGCTTTGGTTCATCTTTCTTACCCTATCCTCACTCCTTACCTACTCACACACTAACATGCCCTACACTACCACAAATGTCGGGAGACCAGAAGGGGGCGTAGAGTTTGTCCCGGCTGGGGGGTACCCGTCTGGAGGGAGACACCTGGAGGGGAAAACCTCCAATAAGCATTATCCTTCTTAACTCTTTCTGATAGGGTTAAATTTGACTAGAACACATATATGTATATATATATATATATATATATATGTATATATATATATATATATATATATATATATATATATATGGTGTTTTATCACATATGCTGCATTAAAAGGAATTTTGTTAACCGTTCCATGAGCGAAGGAAAAAACTGTTACTCTGCAGGATCTACGTCAGAATTCATTTGACATTATCCGAAACTCGCTTAAATATAAAAACCTTTTACAAGATACTCAACACGTCGTTGTGTATGCCAATTTCCACTTTATTCAGAATGATCAAACCCATGATATAAACAAGATATATCGAAAGATTTTAATAACAGTTTTAAGAATCTCATCAACCAGTTGTTTTTCCAAATTTGGCGACATATTTTGAGCGCTGATTCTCCGTGAACCTTGCCTTTCAGTCTCTGAGGGGAGCGAAGAAAACGATGGCTGCAGCGTCACATGTAGCGTCGATCGGTGAACGTCGCTGACACAGTTGCGATCAGGCGGCGTCTCCAGTGCCCCAGTTTAAAAGGCCGGGGAAGTGCCGCGCAGGCGGAATGCGCGTACGCTCCGAGACTACCGTTCCACCGTTTCTTGCGGCGCCGGACACGCTGCCTGCGCCCGCTTCTGCCACTGCCCGCTTCTCTGCCTCCCCAAAGCCCCCCCCCACACAGCACCTGTCGCCTCCATCGCTCCTAGCGCCCCCCTAACCACCACCACCTTCACTATGACTACCACTACCAACACCACCACTACTACCACTACCACTACCGCCACCAGTATCACTATCACTACGACTACCATCATCACCATGACCATTACCACCGCTCTCTTCAACTTCCAAGACGGTGATCTTCACAGTAACGATAATAGTGATATCGTGTATTTCATGTATCTGAGAGTGAGCGACGGAGCTCACGCCTGTATACCTTTCCATAGCAGGTGATCACAATAGTGATTAGTCTTCTTCGACTCTACGAACGATGATACTTGATCATAGGAGTAAATGATAGACAAATATTTATGGATTGGATGTTTTTGAAGGGGTACTTCGTGGTACGGACGTTCAAACCACGCCTCAAGTACACGGGGAGAACACTATGTGGAACTCCTTACCCCTAGCCTTCGGTTCGTTACCGAAGCCCGTGTGCCTCCGAAGCCAGTATATCACCACTACCGTCATTACTACATCCCCACCGATCCCACCATAGTCACCCCGACCCCGCCTTTGTCTTCTCTAGTGGCGTCACCTCAGTTGCTACTGGCAGACGTGGTCGCCGCTGATTTTATGTGCCGTGCGAACCCTTGTACTTTCTTCATATTGTAAGTTATAAGGCAGACCGCTGGATCGCCGAGCTGTGCGGTCCGCAGAGGAAGTACGTCGGTCGTCTGGAAACCGGTTGCGCGCCTCTGCGTCTATATGTAGCGCAAGCGTCGGCGGTAGAGAATGCTTGACGGCAAGCGACAGATCGTTCAGTTGCAGTTTCTCACGATACCGACGAATTTGGAATTGTATTTTACTGGTATGAGGCGTGCATGAAATACGAATATTTTGGCTAAAATATACACGACAATGTGTAAAGTGTGCATTACGTTTCTAGGACGTACGGAATGCATACACGAAGGAGAAATGAAATGACATGAAATACAACTCACATAATATATTAAAGTTGAAGAAGAATGCGCTATGATGTGAAAAGGAATAGTCAGGGGAATGAATATTTATCGCTTTAGAGCCATATTCCTAACTTTTAATTCCAATCACATTTTATATGCAAGCACTGAGATCACTACTTTATGTTTTAATCCATTTCAATAGATTATTTTCAAGTCTGTTTGCGTCTGTATGTAATCCGTATGCCTTTTGCGTTACACCACTATCACAGCAAATAATTTTCCACAAGATAGGGAACGCGCACTTTGCCTGCTTTATCCACGTTTCCCCTGAACCGCCTCTCTACCTGCCAAAGAGCCCTTTCTTTTACCGCTTGCTCTGCACCTCTGAGGAGCCGACGATGTGGGCTCCTCTGCGCACGAAATAGACGAGGCACTGCGCTCGCCGCCCGTTGGGAAACAGAGAAAGTGCATTTAAAGGAGGCCGATAAATTCTCTCAGTGGGATAGGCGCACCTTGGGCCACCCAAACATGGAAGCGGCAGGTGTTTGAGTATTTAACGGAGGTCACTTGGAAAGATCGGTGGTTTGCAGACTCGCAAGAGGACACTTCCATTCCATGATTTGCCTTTTTTGTCGGTAAGCAAACATTTTCGGCGCTTTTGAGTTGCACCATATGAGAATTTTCTTGAGAACGCTGGACCGAACTTTCCTAAGATATTTTGTAGTATTTAGTGATTCATTCCGAATCCTAGCGAACTGCGAAAAATGTTCTGAAATACTTATCTCGTTTTGTTTTCAAGTTGTGTCAGCCCGTTAGTAGATTCGTTTTAGATTTAATCTTAATTCTAAGTTAGATCATAGAGTAGCAGAGTAGCATCCCCCCAAATGCAATACTGGCAAATAATATAAAAGCAATGAACTAAAATCTTTCAGAAATGATATTTTCCTCCTTTTTCCTTCCTACGCAGGAGACGAACCACCTCATTTATTCCCTACCGTTGAAGGTCACCAAATCTTTTTATTTCTCGATGTCTAACACCAACATCAACTATCGCGCTTTCCGATCTCGTCTCTCTCTGTTGTCTCCCTTTTAAGGCGCATTTCTATCCGTGCGAATGGCCCCCGTGAAATTCGGCGCGTCTATCCTCCGATCTCGGCGCGAGTCCTCCGGTGGCTTCTGACCTTTGGGGCCGGGGCTGTAAGGGTGAGGGGGGGGAGGCATTCCTCAGTGAGTCAGGAGGAGTCGGCTGCGCCCCCAAGGCGAGCCAGTTGCTGCCAGCGGAGGCCCTCGGTCCTCGGCGTCGGCGGCGCGGCAGTTCGCTCAACCGTCTGCGCTGCAGATCCGGGAGGCCCCTGCCGCTGTTGCCACTGCTCCGCCCCGCTAGGGCTTATTCCTACACGTTTAGTGCATATTTCTATTTCTCCTTTTGCCTTTCTTTTAGTCGCTTCTTCGTGTGGACTTGGGATCTTTTCTCATTTTTTCTGAAGTGGCAACATTCCCTTTTATTACATTTTTGTCAGCGGCTTTACAGAGAATATTCCTTTTACTTTTAGTTTTCTTTATATTATTATTCCTCGCGTAGTATCTATTTTTACTTCTTATTTCTTTCTTTTATGTTCTTATTTATGTTTTCATTTGGCTTCATTTCTTGCTATCTACGTTTTGTCTACTTGTTGTCTCCTTTCTCTTTTTTCACATACTTTTACCATTGTCTACGTTCCATCTTGTCTCCCTCTCATTGTCTCTCTTTCTTTTTTCAATGTTTTCCTTTTTTGAGATCTTTCTCCAAATATGTGTTTTTCATATTTTCTCATTTGTCTGTCTTTTTCCCTGTCCCTGTCTGTTGACTGATCCATCACTTCGTATTTCCCCTGTCCCTTGTTTTCTCTTCGTCGCTGCTTGTCGAGGAACTCCCCTCCTCGCACCTCGCCCGAGGCGGCCGCTCCGCCGCGCGCGCTGACCTACTGGCGTTCCAGGGAGCGCCAGGAGCCGCGTGGCGCTGCGCTCGTCCGCCGCCTGCGCCGCCTAATTGCACAGATCCCGCCCGCGCAGCCGCGGAAGGACGGGGACGCGCCGCGCCCGCCGCCGAGATATTTTAACGAGAGGAGACGCGGCGCTCTGGGCTTTTGTCTCCGAAGTGCCGGTGCTCCTTAGGGTTCTCACTTCGGTCTCTCTCTCATTCGCCGAAGGAATCACTTCGTAGCAATACGGTTTGCTCTCTCCTGAATTAATTTGAACAAATATTGCATTTACGTGTGATTCTGATTGTGAAAGATGCTTAGAGAACACATCGCAAATGATAGCTTGCAATAATAGATCCATCAGAATAAAGAATATGTTGGATCCGTAAAAGAAACAGTGTTTTTTTTTTTCGCAGGAATTTGTTCAGAATCATCGTTGTCTTCTTTATTTCAGCAAATAAAATGTTAAAACGTTTACAACTCAACTTGACTACACAAAATGATCAAATGGAAATACGGAAAACGACTTCCTAGAATTCTGTTTTCTACTCATTACTAGAGGAAGACTGAAGTAAAAGATTTATAGGCACTTGAGTGCCAATTCTAATTAGCAACATTGGAAATGTATACGGCACATCACTCACCTGCAAGGAAAGCTAGTTTCAGTTTTCCGTTGCGATTCTTTCGTAGTACGAAAAGAAAGGACAAAACCACTTGTATCACATCACAAACCAAATGCTTGTCAACACGACAGACGGAAGTTCCAATCTTGCTCAATGCTTGTTCTTTCGAATCTTGCACGACGCTCTAAACTCGCTCTCCCTCACACTCTAAGTGGTATGGTACACGCGGAAGAATGCGAACATCCTCTTCAGCAGCGGTTCTAAAACCAGTGTAACGCGTCCTACTTGATGTCCAGGATGAGATACCATACAGAACATGTTGCTTGTACACAACGCAAACAACAATAACATTAATCCACCTCGTGGAAACGTATGTTTATTTGTAGAGGAAACTGAAAGATTACAACCCCTCTTTAACAAGATAAAGCAAAAGCATTTGCTACTTTTAGAGTATTTTAACAAGAAATTCTTTGAAGGGATATAACATTGATTGATCACGAGAATTAGTTTTGAATGTACCATTATTTCTCTTTCGCTAATTGCCACTACGGCTTATATTCGTCTGATATTTAGTATTTAGAGACGTGCTTTCTTGTTTCAAAAGTGTGTCAACCGATTGTACGTAATGAAGAAAAAAAGGTGTACGGTCATCTAATGACGTTTAATAAGTACGATATAAGGGGTTGTTACGCATATTACATCTGTAAAATTATTGGCAACAGGTAAAAAATCCTTTCATCACTTGCGAATTTAAGAATAACAATCTTGTGAATCAATTCTTGTTAAAAAGAGTGTAATATTTACTTAGTTTTGGCACACAAGTGTAATGAAGAACGGAAAATAATGTATTATGAATACGAAGTAAAAACTCAATTCAAATACTCCATATATCTCGTGTACTTTTGCGAATTTTAAATATTACTTTGTCGGTTTCGTATTAAAAAGAGTTTTTCTTCAGAGACAACCTTTTTTTTTGAAATTCAATTCTCTTTTTTAATCAAAACTACCAAAATATTTCTTTTCAGTATGAAAGAAACTTTTAAAATACGTAGGTATCAAGGTGCAAATGAGTAAGATAATTCAGCAGCTCAGAATCCTAAAATGAGGAGAAAAATAGGAGAGAACAACACATTTCATGTATAAATCATTTGAAATATGTGTCGCCTCATCGTGCAAGTTTGACACAAACCGCTTTTTCAATTGTATTCCGTCCGTATGACTATCCGGTGCATCCAGTGCAAAGGGGTAGCGGCAGGGTCACTGGTAAGAACAACACATACTACTACTTCTACTTGTAAAGCGAGGAAACGCGTGCTCCCGGAACTCGGCCCGGCGCGTCACGCACCCCGGCCCCCGAGCCCTCGGCAACGCGTGCCCTTCCGTGCCCCGGCGTGCATGGCGGGCACGCGTGCGCCGCCTGCTGATGAGCTCGGAGCCCTCGAAAGCGCACTGCAGTTTGGCTGTGGCACTGAGAGTTTGAGCGACTGACGCATTGCTCTGCGGGGCCTCGAGCCCGGATCTGGCTCGCGCCAACTGTGTCGCGCGTGTTGTCGTGACGAGAGACGCACGCGTGTTCGGTGCTGTGTTTAAATTTCTAATTTTGAAAGAAATGTCAAATTGTTTAGTGAGGCGGAAAGAAAGGAAGAGGTAGAATTGAGAACGTCAAATTGTTTTGTTTTGTGTTTAGAAGGTTAATGACTCAGTGTGTGGAAGTATTCAAGTATATCAAGGGTGTAAATTTAGTGGGAAATGGAGATTCAGTATATGTCGCGATTAGATATTAACCAGAAGTCGGAAACTTGCCACTCGGTTCGAAACCAGCAAGCTGCACAGATGTATTTATTAATCGTAAGGGAACTGTGACGGGCCCAGTAAGGTAATTCGGTAACTTTGTTGAATTTATTCAAAATATTTACCACATGTTTATTTCATCAAATCTAAAGATGTATTCTCATCATTCGTTTACATTTTTTGCAATTTCGATCAAATAATTTTTAAATATTTTTTAGTATTTGTATTGGGAGAGGGATTCCAATTCAAATTGCTCCTCGCCCTCTATATACTTTCTAGATGTGCTCCTCTAAGATTGTAAAGTGGAGGACTTAAACAGATTGTATTCAATATCATTGAATCATTTGAAATGTTTTTCTCCATAAAAGTTTCAAATACTACTGATGTTCATTAATCTTGCTAACTTTACGGATCAAGCGATAAGTTTTAGAAATGTCATTAAAACACGTCTGAAAAATATAAAATGGTGAAGGGATTTTTTTTCAGTATGCAGACTTCGAAATATTACGATCTTTGGCAGTTGAGAGGATATTTTATGCGCATAACGGTCTGTGTTTAGTAGAAATGCCTCTTTGTCGAGCCCTGGCTACTTGATGGCCTGTTTCTCACGGATCGTTGAGTGGCTGCAAACGCTGGGACATTGCCCTGAGTAGCTGCAGCGTAAGATGTGCTCCTAGCGTCCTCCTTTGTCATAACCGCTGGCTGGTCACCCCCCCTCTGCTTCTGTAGTTGAAGGTTACTGTTACCGTTTCTTCTGCAATCAATTCATTTTGTACAGTCATTCACTTCTTCAGCAATCACATTATGTTTGGCAGCTGTTTGCCAACACTCGACTCCGAACAAGGCAATCGCGTTCCTGCCGAACATTTTATTTGCTTTCGTTTCTAATACCTTCCATTGTGCAGTTTCCTTTCATATCTTTCATATCTTTTGTCTTCACGCGCTCTCTCTCTCTCTCACACATCTCGTTTCCATTTCGAGAGGTTCCTTAGCACGAAGAAAAAGGTCCGGCGTTTGTCTCCCGGCTGGCAATCTTTCAAACGCGCCGAGGTCGTAAATCTCATGGCTTCCCCATAGAAAGCGCCGCGGGTACAGCCACCGCATGTCCGCGTTGCGCGCAAAGAAAACAAGGTGAAAGAAACGCGTGACCTGTGGGCGGGGGCTCAAAGGATTCGGCGGCGGCGGCGGCGGCGTCGTGGAGGCCGATGGCCGGTTTTGGCACGCCCGCCGGCGTGAAAGCCCCAGTAGTCCCCGCCCCCTTGAGCCGTCCCCCCATTGCCATCCCCCTTACGACGCCAATGCACGGCCTCTTCAGTCACCTCCATGAACATCTCTAAAGCATTCTTTTCTGTCATCTTTCTACTTCGTTCTATACGATCACAGTATTCGTTCACAATATCAACTTCACTATCTTCCTAGATATCCTCCCTTTCATCAATTTTTTTTTCAGTCATAACCTCCGTCTTTCTTGAATCTTACCTTGTCTCGCACTACGATGACATTTTATTCTCCCTTGCCATTTTCATTTACTATCTTCTCACTGGAGTAATGTCAATCGCATTGTCTCCAAGATTATTAAATCATTTTTATCATAGCCGAAGGTCTATCTCTGTCTTCACGTTTGTTTGTTTTGACAGCTCCGTTTACAATGTAAATTAGCCATCTTACCTACGTGAGCAATAAACTTGCTTTCAACTTAGAGGCTTTTAACTGATTTTCTTAAAATTTGCCTTGGGATCATTCTCTTAGAGATATTGCCTTTTTTCATCGGCCTCACATTTCTTTAATCTCATTTTATCTTCCTTATTTACCTCGTTCGTTCCTTCGAATATTCCCCAACGCTATTCTTTTGGTGTTAAACTGTAGTGATATTTCGTTTGTCATTTATGCTAATTATTTGTACAAGTACTATTACCGCCGTCACTTCATTATTTCAGTCATCAACGGGGTTCCAATTATCGAAAAACACTTGCACCACATTAAGTACAGAGTTCCTGTTATTTATAACTGCGGCAGTACATTGTTTAGGAGGCCTTAAATGTCGTTTTCACTGGTACGCGTGTTCATGGATGCAAGGCGGCGCAAGTGTCTGCGGCCGTTGTTGACTGCAGGGAGCGATCTCTCCGCGCGTCCGTCAGTGGCCGCCGCAGCTGGCAGCGCTCAAGAGGTCAACGCGCTTGCTGCTGACCTGGAAACCTGAGTCTACTGCCCGAGAGGCTAGACGGCGGCGGAGACGGCAACGGCGGTTGCAGTGGAGATAGTGACGAATGGCTGCACCGACGATGAAATTGGCGTCGGGACTGTTGTGGGGCAAGGGTTCTATGCATTCTTGTAGACATGGACCTCCGGGACTCGTAAAATTGAGGGAGGGTCATTAAAAAAAGTTATTTAAATGGTAGAATAGGCGCGGAATTTTTGTTTAAGTCACATTGTTTATTGATTTATCGGTTTACAATATGCTCGCATTATAGTAAAAAATATCAACTTATGTTGTAGTTATTCGTAAATTTATTAATTCACGCAGACAGTGACAATAAACATACAATATAGAAAATTAAGTACATGTAACAACAGTCGCGTATTCACTTTAGCATTACTGAATTATATTTAACCTTCAACACATACTCCCAATTTCGTAATGCTGTTAGGATTAAAGATTGTCGCTGATTCTATCTGCTTGCTCGTCTAGGTTGAGACGGCCCAGAAGATCTCGATGAGTGTGGCAGATGATTAGGCTATTTAATCGTTTCTGCATCATATCATTTCTTATTACAATTTTAGTCTTCGAAGGGAGCTAAAGCTTCCCCTCCTATTTGCCCTGCCGTCTGCTCCGAAGCGCATTGTTGGGTAGTTCAGTCTAGTTAATAATATAAGCTTTATTTAATAAATGTACAAATATAACAATTTGCATTCGCACAAAAAGGTGTGATTCAGAAAATCCTGTTTTTAAATCATGCCTGGAATAACTCTTGTATGCAGTAAAGTAGAATACAGATTACATGTAATTCTTATAAAGAAAAGCAAATGCATAACATATGTGAAGAATACAAAGAAAATACGCTTAAAGGATATCACAGTAAAAATAGTAGGAAGGTAATAGTAGCAAGCGTAAGTAGTAGAAGAAAACAATGAGTCATTGTAGATAAGTCACATCTAAAATTCTAGTAAAGTGCTAAACTAAAGGTTTTACATAATATTTAAAGACGTATAGAAGTAAAGTATAACGTAACGCAGTTAATACCTCGCTTACATAAATACCTAAGAAATGAAATAATAAAATTACTGTATGGAAATTTTGTGGGGGACGTGTGCCCCCGACCGCTCCCGCCAGTAACGCCCGCGCTACCGTGTCTGTAGGCGGTGGTGGGTAGCGATTGAATAAGAAAGCGCGGTGGCAGGAGCAGTGGTGGGGAGCCGCGGCAGAGACGGGGATGGAAGATGGGTCATCGCCTCCGATGCCTCGTCACAGTTGCAGCGCCTAGATGCATTTCCACGAAGTTGCGTTATCGCCTCCACGGCAGGGGTGGGAAAATTCCCAGGAGCTGTACGATCTCCACCATTCACGGAGATTCAACTCGACGAACGCGCATGTTGCAAGGATTAGGATTTTCGCGTAAGGTGTTGAGTAAGCTAATGCAAATGGTTATCGTGGGTGAGAAACATTGTGTTGAGTTAGGTTATCTCTTCGAATTTCAAAACTTGTTTCGCTTTTGTTTCACTTGCGCACAATATTCTTATTTTGATGGAAGAAGAAGTAGTTGTTTTCTACCTAATCATATCTGATATATTTCCATGAAAATTGTCAGACTGAGTTTATCTCAGAGAAAGCATTGCCGCTATCTCTGCAGCGACTGTGACCAGAAGGTCCTGGTGTTCGAGTTCCGACGGTAACGGAATTTCGACACTACCTAGGGTCCGTTCACTCTAACTTTACTCAGCACGTAAACAAATGCTCGTGGTCGTCACTTGTTCTCATTGGCTGACGGACACCACACTCCCCTTCAGGGCGTCGTGCGCTATAGGAGTTAGGTCCCTTTCAAAATTGATTTATTTCATGACTCTCAACACAAACAGTCGAAATAATTTTCTCCTTTGCCTTGAAGAAAAATCAGACACCGAGCGTGACCTCAAGTGCGAACCTTCAGCTGCCAACGGACCTCTTTGAGATAACATTCGTTTGCCGGGCCGTCGGCGCCGCTCCTGCCAAATTTTATTAGTAGCAGTTCCGGTCTCGAATGAGAAAGTTCTAAAAGAATGCTGTATTTTTGTTTGCTAGTGAAAGGTGTGTTTGTTCATTGCGTTGTTTTTTGTTTCCACATCGAACACAATAAATGAAGTAGTTCCCGGCATTTATCCGGTTTGAAACATTCGCAAGGAAAATCCCTCAGAAGTAGTGAGAAGAAGGTTGTATTGATGTGTTTGAATAATTAGTGGCTAAAAATCCGTCAATGACTGTGTGGCAGGTGGAAGAAATGATTGCAGGTGTCGGTGTCAGAAGTGTTTGTAAACTGTGTAATGAATTAAGTCAATGAAAGGTTCTCCACGTAAGAAGAGACGTAGAGCAAAACAGGTGGAGGACGAGTGCGATGAATTTGTTAATCTGCCATTCGTATTCATGTGCATATTTTTTCGTAGAAACGAATTTCCAACAAAATAAAATTCTTGATGTGGTTAATGAAGATTCGTGACTGCTAAATTTTAAAAGAACGTCACTGTATGTTCTATTGAAATTCGTGCTTCGGAAGGGATTTCACTACTACCTTGCAAGAACACATGTAAATGTAAGTTCTGTAATATTTAAGCGAAATATCGGCATATTTTGGCTGGTATTTTGGGCGTATTAAAAAAGTACTAGTGAAAATAATGCTATGACAGTTCTGGCTGTGACACTTGCTGGCATTTGAGTTTGTTTGTGGCGCGAATGATGCAGCCAATCACGAACTTCAGGGCGGAGGGATATACTCAAAGTTTGTTTACATGCGGAGTGAAGTTACAGCGAACGGACCTTACATCGAATTCGTCCGCTGTTTGGAGGAGAATTCCAACGTCCAACTGCTCTGATCGGTAGTTTTCCGTGGTTTCTCCGATTAACACCAGGCGGATGCCGGAATAGTATCATAACAAACGGGGCCACAAATTGTGTGCTATCTTTCTTTCCTCTACCTTATTCTGTCCTCACTCCTTACTTACATACACACATACACATACTCTTCCACCCTGTACACTACCACATGTCAGGAGTTTAGAGCTTGGCTCGGGTAGTGCAAGGCCCCATTTGCATCATTTGCAGCCTCTTGGTATCTTACACAAGGGAGCAACTACCTACTATCTACTTCAAATAACCAGCAACGCCAGAATTCCGAGATACCAGTTCACAGGCCGTTTGTCTGCACCGTATTCTGACACTATTCTTAATAGTGAATTCATTGGTTTCAATTGAACTTCACAATCGCGAAGAACATCAATAATCTTGACTTAGACCTTGTCAACACTATTCTTGAAAACATTAATGTAGAAAACTGAAATTTTGTAAGCAGAATTCAAAGCCATTAAAGATGTCGCTAATGACCAAGTAGTTGATGCGACAATATATTTAAAAAAAAACTCTCTTTTCCCATTCCCCCGCGCAGTTATCAGCGAGTGAGTCAGAAGCGAGATGCAGAGGAGCGATGAGCAGCCTGGCGGGAAGCCGCCCGCCGCAGAGCGTTGGGCAAGGCCCGCGGCGCGGTGGCATAACTCATCGTGGGTCACGCGCGCCAGAATGCCGCCCTCACGCTTCTGCCCTGACGACACAATGCCGGCCGGCCACGCGGGGTTTCTTCACTGCGAGGGCGGGCTGCACGCGGGGCGGCGCGCGGGGCGGCGCGCTGGAAACGCTCCCAATTAAACGAGCGCCGACGCGCCTCGCCATAATGGCCCCGCGTTTCAAAGCGGCTCATTGCGGCCTCGTTACATCGCGCGAGGTCTCGGAGGAATGGACGGCTCGAGGGTAGTTAGGTTACGAGCAGAGCTATGATTTATGTGGAATGGCATCTAAAGGTTTTAAAAATAGGGGCTAACAATTAATTGGAAATATTGAGAAAATAATTAATTAATCAAATATCAAGGTACATATATTGAACGGTCATGTGTTTTGATGTTTGTTGTAGATCAAAATTAAAAAATACTAAAATACACAAATAAACATATAGTAAAATAGACATAATAGAATTATTGTGGTGTTGAACATTGTGTTCCTTAATCTTTTTCTGACAATCAGCTATTTAAAAGCAATGGGTTACAACGTTCTTTTTTAAATGTTGAAATGTAAAATCGTCATTTTCATCTCTTGATATTGCTTTGTACTGTCTAAAATGTGAGTGAAGATCAGAAATAGTGATGGATTCAATCTTGAACAAAGCAATACATTCTTCAATTAAGTCCTGATCTACTTCTAATTGGTACTCGCCACTTTAAATTGAGCTAAGCGCCAAAATCAATTTTCCAATACCAATATTGAAAATCTAAAATATGCATGTGCATGTATCTAAGGATGTACATATATAGATATGCGATATAAATATATCACGTGATGAAATAAGCAAAGAATTGTGGGTTTTTCTTTAATATAACTATAATAAAGTGGGTTTTTCTATAATAAAGGTGGGTCACAGTGGTAGGGTAACAGGTCAAAGTGGTAGGGGAACGGAGCTAAAGCTCTATGGAGACTTTTCCAGCGCTTTGAAGATATGAACTTATGCGTTAAAAACATAAGGAATTATATTAAAAGATTGCGAGTGAGAAAATGAAGATTTGTTGTGTCTGATCGGAGAATTTTGTAGATATATAGTAACAAATTTAAAGATTCTGGACAGTTAAATGTTACCTATCTAACGAATGTTGAATGTCCTTATTCTTATTTCGAGGGGTCCAAACCGACTATTTAAAACCAGAAATCTGTTACAGAACCGCTTGTGGTAGCAGATGTTGCATAATTCAGGTTAACCGTGAGTAGTGTCTCCTTTAACAACACGAGGATGATTGCACAGAATTAAGAGCACGTTATCCGCTTTATTGCTCAAAAAACACTGAATACCGTAAAACAAAAACCGCCTTCATAAAACTCATTTGGGTTCTGAAAAAATATTTGTATGAATCCTAACCTTCTTTCCAAACTAATTCCAAATTTGTCAGACTTTTCTCCCTGAAAGAGAAAATTATAAAATTCTTATTTGCACTTGTATGTTTGTGTATGCGTACTTCGAAAGCAGTTGTTCTCAGTGAAATTAAAACTTGTATTTTTTTCTGTTACAGGTCAGTAAAGCCAACACTATGAGGAGAATGAGGTAGCTGGGCTGATCGTGAGTAGAGAATTTACAATTCTAAAGGCAGCGCTTCACATACGGCATTCGGCGACTGCGGAGTGGATGCTCGCCGGATCCCGTGTATGAATTGCTTGCCGAGCGCCTGTCTTTCGGAATTCGCCCTTCTCAAAACGTGAAGTAAACAATTGTAATATTTGTAGAAAATCAGAGGAAGCGAATATTCACGGATCACCCCGATGACTAAAAGAGTAGTCGCTCGATTCTCGCAGAATACCTCATGCGTGGTGTCGCCTTAAAATGCATTGCTCGCCTCCCTCCGGACGGGACTGCGTGTTTGTCTGGGCAAGAGTCGTCGCCTCTTGCCCTGAAGAGGGCCGTATCCGAAGCGTATTCGGTTACGTACGCATTCGTTCAGTAAATGGTCGCACAATAATTCTGATGACAAAGAAAATCAGGAACCGGCGGATTTCATTCTGTGAGTTTGAACCACCACATTACCACATTGCGACGAATTGTGTAGGCGGCACCGGCGCGTTGCGGTGGTTTGTGGCCACAGACGACGGGAAATAAATTTATACTATTCATACCAGGCGAATACCGAAGCAGTACCGTAAAGAATGGGTCGCGGCACGCGCACATTCTTTCCTTCCTCATCTTTCTTAACTCTTCATTTCTGCACATTTTCATGCTTTGTACTACCACATTTGTCGGTTTCATAGAGCTTGTGTCTAGAGTGGTGCGTTGCTGGGAGAGATGGAAGACCAAAAAAACAAACAGTAAGCCGGTGGGGCGGCGCCGGATCTCTCATTCCAGAGAGGAAGGAATCTCTCGTTTATGTCCTGGACTACCCTTACGGGACTTATGCACTGAGACGTTGTCGCGACCTGATTCCATAAATAATCATTAACTCGGGCGGGTAATACTGAAGCATATTCCGAATGTATACTCCTCTCTGCGCCTTGGACCGGCGGAGGTGGCCAAGGCTTAAACTGATGTCACTGCGGTGCCTCTGACCAGCAGGTTCAAGAGTTCGAGTCCCGACGGTGGTAGGATTTTAGCTAGATTGCTAAAATGCCGCTCTGTGGAGGAGAATTCTAGTGACCGGCTGCTCAGATCGTTAGTTATTCGTGGTTTCTCCGACCAATATCAGGCGAATGCCGCAGCAGTACCCTAACAAACCGGCCACGGACCGTCCACGATATTTCCTTCCTCCTTGTCCTATCCTCTGCACTTCCACAGACTTACTTACATGCACTACACTACCACACATATCGGGAGACCAGACAGATGTAGAGCTTGATACTGCTGTGGCGGTGCCTCCCAAGCTATCCTTTAGGTCGCCGCCGTATCTCTATCCTGCGGGGCCCGGCTTCTATCTAATCACATGCACTAGACTTACGGTGATGAAGCTAAAGCCGCTGATGCGCCTTGAAACGCTTTTTCTACTATGTATATGGAACCTGTTATTCTTCACATTTCACTTTCATGATAAGTCGGGAGGTGTCGATTTCTATCCATCTTTTTTTTCGCCTTTCCTGGATCCCGCTTACCTAAAGGTCTAGAATCTCTTGCTATTTTTATCAGCTTATTATTATTTGCCCTGGAGATGTGTTCATCCCAACCTTTTCTTCTTGTTCTTATGAATTTAACTATATCCGTTACTTCACACTCATTCCTTATATTTTAATTATTTATTCTATCTCATCTTGTTTTTCCTGAAATTGTTCTTAAAGTATTCATCTCTGAAGTTCTTAGTAGAATTTTATTTCTTCCAGTATCGGCCCCCGCGCCTTGAAACACGAAATAATCAACGAATCTCTTTGTCTTGGAGTCTTGTTGTGCCGGGGGCGGGGCTGCCTGCGCGGGGATCGAAAGGCGGACCGGCGCGGCGCGGGTGGTCGAGCAGGAAGCGGCCTGGCCGCGATCGCTATCTGCCGGGGAGGTGGATGCGTTTTACAACTCTTCCGCGAGAGCAGCGGCGCCTTTCAGGCCGCAGAACGGTAAAGGCGCCTCCACGGAACGACAGGTAGGCGAGGGCTGTTGTTTATCATCGCGCCGATAGAAATCGGAGCGTGGCCAGGCGGATAGCTCTCGCGTTTCGGGTCTAGGGGAGAACGCTACGCTTCCGCAAAACCAATGCTCCTCATTCAGGCGTCAAGAAAATTAGAGATTGCTTTATCGTGTTTTTCTCAACATCACAAACAAGATAATTCTACTACACTCATTTATGACATTTACATATTTATTTTAAGCAAAATATTTACATACCTTATTTATATTACTTGAGTTGTCTTGAGAAAAAATATTGAAAAAAATAAACATTTTTAATAAATTGAGTATTAATATTTTTCGCAAAATCTTCACACGAAACTTTTGGAATGTTATTGTCTGCATTTGGTGCTCATTATTTCCTTCTATTGTGAACATAACTTCTGTATTACCTGAAGTTGTGTAAAACAATTAATTCTGAAAAACATCTTCCGTCATTCACACGCGGTTGTTACCCCGCAGTTACTTCTTGAACAGCTTCATTTCGTTGGGTGGAACCATAATACCGAGCCCACAGCGCGCGTGGTAAAGAGCTCCTTCCTCACGCAATCCGGAGCGCCTAGCGCACGCGAGTTTCCCAGCTGCAGGTGCTCGCGGTAAGACGATCGCGGCACCCAACAGGCCAGCGGGAATCGGGGTTCGGGAAGCGGGGACTCTTGGCGAGTAGAGTGTAGGGAGAGGGTAGCGGGAAACGGAACGTGGGTTGAGCGAAGAGCGGTGAGTGGGTTGAGAAGAGCGGTGAGTGGGTTGAGAAGAGCGGTGAGTGGGTTGAGAAGAGCGGTGAGTGGGTTGAGAAGAGCGGTGAGTGGGTTGAGAAGAGCGGTGAGTGGGTTGAGAAGAGCGGTGAGTGGGTTGAGAAGAGCGGTGAGTGGGTTGAGAAGAGCGGTGAGTGGGTTGAGAAGAGCGGTGAGTGGGTTGAGAAGAGCGGTGAGTGGGTTGAGAAGAGCGGTGAGTGGGTTGAGAAGAGCGGTGAGTGGGTTGAGAAGAGCGGTGAGTGGGTTGAGAAGAGCGGTGAGTGGGTTGAGAAGAGCGGTGAGTGGGTTGAGAAGAGCGGTGAGTGGGTTGAGAAGAGCGGTGAGTGGGTTGAGAAGAGCGGTGAGTGGGTTGAGAAGAGCGGTGAGTGGGTTGAGAAGAGCGGTGATTGGGTTGAGAAGAGCGGTGAGTGGGTTGAGAAGAGCGGTGAGTGGGTTGAGAAGAGCGGTGAGTGGGTTGAGAAGAGCGGTGAGTGGGTTGAGAAGAGCGGTGAGTGGGTTGAGAAGAGCGGTGAGTGGGTTGAGAAGAGCGGTGAGTGGGTTGAGAAGAGCGGTGAGTGGGTTGAGAAGAGCGGTGAGTGGGTTGAGAAGAGCGGTGAGTGGGTTGAGAAGAGCGGTGAGTGGGTTGAGAAGAGCGGTGAGTGGGTTGAGAAGAGCGGTGAGTGGGTTGAGAAGAGCGGTGAGTGGGTTGAGAAGAGCGGTGAGTGGGTTGAGAAGAGCGGTGAGTGGGTTGAGAAGAGCGGTGAGTGGGTTGAGAAGAGCGGTGAGTGGGTTGAGAAGAGCGGTGAGTGGGTTGAGAAGAGCGGTGAGTGGGTTGAGAAGAGCGGTGAGTGGGTTGAGAAGAGCGGTGAGTGGGTTGAGAAGAGCGGTGAGTGGGTTGAGAAGAGCGGTGAGTGGGTTGAGAAGAGCGGTGAGTGGGTTGAGAAGAGCGGTGAGTGGGTTGAGAAGAGCGGTGAGTGGGTTGAGAAGAGCGGTGAGTGGGTTGAGAAGAGCGGTGAGTGGGTTGAGAAGAGCGGTGAGTGGGTTGAGAAGAGCGGTGAGTGGAGTGCGAAGAGCGATGAGTGGAGTGCGAAGAGCGATGAGTGGGTTGAGAAGAACAATGAGCGTGGTGCATATTAGGCAGTGGGCAGAGGGCAATAAGAGCATTGAACGGGGCTCCAACAATGGTGAACGGAACGCGAAGAGTGGCGAGCGGGACTTCAAGAATGGTGAGCGTGGCGCAAAGAGTGATGAGTGGGCGAGAAGAACAGTGAACGGGGCGCGGGCGCGGGCGCGGAGCGCTGGGAGTGTGGGTTGCGCCTAGCGCTCTGGACCCGTTACGCCGCCTTGCGAAACGCCCTAACATCTTGTCGCGCGCCTCTTACACATCGCGACACGCGCCGAACCGTGAACAGCGGCAGTGGAGTGGCACCGAGATAGCGCGAATGGAGCAGCTCTATCGCTTCTTGCCGGGCGCTTAGGCTGTAATGTAGTCGTTTCGCCCGCTTTCTCCGACGTTCACTGCCTCGCATTCACGCTTTTGCTGTTCGTTTGGTTATTTATCAATGCATTTTCTTATATAGTAAAAATCTCTTTGCAACGAACATCCATGTTTTATTTGCTTTGTATACAAAAATTTTCCATAGTTCTCTGTTTAACTTAACTGTGTTATTCTGTATTCTTCTCCTTAGTTCTTTGCAATCCCGCCCTCCTTTACTTCGTTTCGAGTGTATGCTTGTTTTACTTTCCCACCTGGGTTATTTTACCCGACGGCTCTCCAATTTATTCATCTAGTCTCGTACTACTCATCCACTTCTCTTTTCTCCTTTCTTGGGCATGCTTGTCCAGTCGACATGAACAACATGTTATTCTCTTCTGTCTAGTCTTAGCTCAGATTCTGTCCTAGATTCTCTTCCTTAGATAAGTGAAAAAGCTGTTCCAATTCCCTTCCTTTAATCACCGTCTGTTAGATATCAAGGTTTTCACTTTCGCTGTCACACACCTCTCTACTGTTCAACTTCTCCATCCACGCCGACTCGCGACTCAGCTCTTTCGTCCCTCCGACGGAACGATCGATTGAGCGCGGTGAGGGTTGGATAAATTGTTCCGGGATCACCGGCCTCTGAACTGTGAGTGATATCGGCAGAGCACCGCCCACCATTATGGGAAAGGGAAAAGGCCTGGAGTTCTTCCGGGCACACGAAGCGACCGCAAGCGACACCCGAGTAACCGAAATCTGAGGCGAAACAAAGCGCGTTCTCTATAATGAAACTTGACAATTTTTGGAGAAGACGGATGGAGTCGGATACACGATTTGTTGTACAAAAAGTAATATTCGTTTCAGTTACGGCAGTTTTGAAGAACTTTTGACTGATGGGGCAATGACGGTTTTGACAAATGGGTGGTGTGTAACATCCATATACATAAAGAATAGTAAAGAAAAAAGATGTGAAAAATATGATGTCCGAAATTATTTTAAATCAACCATCCTTTAAGACATTATAGAGATTATTAGTTCACATTTTAATGGATTGGACACTCATTATTTTGCGAATTCTTAATTCACAATTAGTTACATTTTTGACAACACTGGATTCTCATTAGCGTTGCGACATATTATGGACGTATTAGGGACTATAAAAGACATCGTTTAATCGGACTTCATTAACTCACATTTCAGTATAAGACTCAAACCCTTTGTCATAGATTGGCAAAAAAGTGCATTGATGTAAACTTCTCAAGGTACATCTTCATAGTCTCCTTCTTTCGTGAATATGTGACACTAATTAGACATTTTCTTGATAGATTTACAAAGGCTAAAGATTCAGCCCGTAAATAATAAAGAATGCCTTCAGGATTAATGAGCCTTAGAACATTTTCATCTAAGTCTTTCATTACAGGACAATAGATCATAAGCAACTTATGTAGTAATTGACTGCCATTCATGTCATGAAAAAATATGGAAAAATCAATCAAATCTTTCAAAAAGAATGCACGTTATAATAATCTCCTCACGAAGGATTCTTCCTCATGCTTTTATTTCCTCCGGCTAAGTGAGAGAATTTTTTCTGCGAAAAATCGGCGTGTCATTTTTCGACGGCAATCAGAATTTACGTTCACACAATGATTGTCGTTTTGGAGAACAACGAGGATAATTCATATTCATTTTTACCGTGACGAATAAGGTGGTCAGTGCCAAAGAAGCCTAACAATAACGAATATCTCTTTTTTAATCAGTTAACCGAAAACAAAATTACCAGCTGGTAATCACGAAAACGGGGCTTTAATTATCTCGGAGCAGACATTACTCACCGTTACCGCCTTCTTCTGTGTCTGCGATGCGGCTGCGGTCCGGAGTCGACCGGGCAAGGAGGAACGGGACGGGGTCGACCGGTCAAGGCGGGGCAGGCCAGGGCGGGTGGGGGCCGACGGGACGAAGGACGTGTCGGGACTGGGAATGGAACGAGGGACTGGGCGGGGGACGGGGCGTGGCGGCACGGAGTGTGGCGGGACGGAACGAGACGGGGTGTGGAGTGGCGAGGCGGGGCGTGGCAGGGCAGGGAGAGATAGCGCCGACGGAACGAGACGGAGGGGAGCGGGGCGGGAGGCGCGGGGGTGGTGAGGCCGGAGCGGGGCGGGAAGGCGCGGGGCGTGGCGAGGCCGGAGCGGGGCGGGGAGGCGCGGGGCGTGGCGAGGCCGGAGCGGGGTGGTGAGGCCGGAGCGGGACGGGGAGGAGCGGGGCGGGGCAGGGCTCGGCGGAGGCAGTGTGGGGTGGGGTGGTGGGGGCGCCGAGTCGCGCCGCCGCGCCGCCTCTATCTGTTTTACAGCCTGCCGGCTCTAATGTAGCGCAGGTGACGAAGCAGAACGCGAGAGGTTCGCCGCCCTGATGCCAGGGAGGGAGGGAGGGAGGAAGGCTGGCTGGCGCGAATGCGTTGCGCAAAACCTGAGGAGAGCCTTGGCCGCGGCGGTTGCTTGGCTTTCTGACGTGATGGGATGAAAAAACATGAACCGGTTCAGATTTTCGGTAATGATTTATTCAGTTCAAACGATTACGATGTGTGTATCGCGTGACACAATCATATTCTGAGAGAGAAGTATTAGAGGAGAAACGTTTACAGAAAGAATTATTTACCTTGCTCGGAAAGCTGCTTGAAGTTGATAACGATCAGTAAAAGGAAAGGAGAAATGTCGTTCAGACATGGACTGCAGCGTTGGTTATGACGACAAGACCCGTGGGAACTTGTTGGATTGTAGTGTTGGATATGTCATCCATAGGGAGTTTTTGCACGCCATATGGAGCATCAATCGATTGCAATCTCGATCTGCGCATGCGCAGATGCATAAAAGGGATGCGAAACTCGAACTGCGCATGCGCAGAAGATCGATAATGATTTCGATTGCTTTAACGTTCGAGGATGCAAAAACTCCCTAATGTCAATAGAGACTGGATATTGGACTGGACTGCAACGTTGGTGGAGGCGGCAGGGACAGGGGACGAGAATTGCAGCGTAACATTGATTGTGGTGACAGGGTCGCAAGGGGGCGTGGGGTGTGGCGGCAGGGACGGCGGGCGCGGCGAGGGCGGCGAGAGCGGGTGGCCGCGAGCGGAACGGCGCGGCGCGGCGCCTTGGCGAGGCCAGCCGCGTTCATTGCTTCCTCTTATTAGAGGCCTCGCGATCCGCCAGGAAGCAATGGGTCCGGTTTCCTGCGCCGCCCGCTCCCGCCTCGCGCAGCCTCGGCCGTTACGAGAAGCTTATTCTTAATGGCGGTAGGCAAATGAACAGTCATTAACGGATGCATTAAAACGAGACCATGCTGAGGTGCAGAAGAAATGCTAATATGAGTTGGCATTTGAAGTTTAACTCTTGGAGTATCTACAAACTCGACTGGCGTAGACAGAGGGAGTTCGACGTCTGAGGAGAAACTGCTTGGATGAATACCTTGAGTACATCAAAACGCACAGATATTAACTTTATTAGCCCTTTTTTTTGTTTTTCACATTCCACCCCTACAAGTAATATAATTTCCAGTCTTATTTCGTTGTCTTTGCTTAGATTTCAAACATACCCATTTATCGTACATTACTATACGTTCTTCGTCATAATGTTAGGTTGACTGAGAAGAAACAATAGGTCTGTTCATAATCGCATGTTTTATGTCTGTTCCCCAAAATATAAGATTTATAACCATACACAAAAAATAAATTATTCAGTAAAGTTTTTAATGTGTTAGCATGAAACGAATTTGGAGTTATTATCTTCCTTACAGTAACACCCGCGTCTAGTACCACTAAGTACAAATTCTCAACAAGATCTATGGAAACACCCTTTACCTTTAGTAAACACAATTAACAGCTTTCAACAACTGTTAGAATCTCCGTAGAGCGACTTAATTATGTTCTTAGTTCTGCAACATCATTCCTATTTCCCCTAACATAGACATCCAGTCGAAGAGAACATTGCGGTGCTATAGGATAGGGGAGCATGACTTTGCTAAAGGGTGTAGTTAACGCCTCCTGACTTTTTGAGCGTTCGTTTGCAGGGGGGCAGGCGGCACCGCCCACTGCGAAGACGTCGAGCTCTTCCGCGCCGGTCTCGCTCCCTGCGCCCCTTTGCATTGGCGTCAGGCGCCTCCCCCGCTGCGTTCGCCCGTCGCGGCTGGGATACAAAACGCCTGCATTTTCCTCAAGGTCTAAGAGTGATGTCCTCTCATTTTTCTCTGCTTTTTTAGTAAATTGAAAAATATTTCTAAAGTTCCGATGCTAAACAATTTCCATTCACGTTTGTTCTCATCTTCTGAGCTAGAAAGCGTTATTGTATTTCCTCTGAGAGTAAAGCGCATTCGAAAAATGCATACGCACGTGGTATTTAATGTGGGCCAGAATTCTAATAGTCACGTTTTGCATTCCGAATTTGGAAAGCTGTTTTGTATACTATTTTATTTGACATTAATGCCAGTTGTCGCATTTTGCCTATAAACGTCACAATCTTGCTCAATCTCTCTTGTATATTCGATACATCAGTGCTTCGACTGTCTAGCAAGTTCAACTAAAGTGTCACGATCTCATGTAATTAACTACTTAACGGATAACCTTAATGTTAGAAATCTAGATTTTATGCAACAATTATAGCTCCAATTATTAATTTTAAGAATACTTCCGTATTGGAAAATCCGTTTCCGATTCGTGAACGTACAAACGCGGAATTGCCAGTGGAAAATACGAGAAAGACATGTAATGAGAATATGTCTGCTCCACTAATAATATTACGATACTGATAACAATTGATTGCAATTTTTAAAAAGTACTTAAATTATTATTAAAGGCAATTTTAATTTAATTTCACGTCATTACGTGATTTAACAGATTGTTTCTTTATCTAAAAACAACTATTAATTGGCATTCCATCAGAACATCACCTCCGTTACATAACTCGCTAAAGAGACGTACGGCACCAGTCCCGCACTATCAGGATAACCTCAAATGCAGAAACACTCGAAGAGACAGCACGCGACGAGCGTGTTCACAGCCTGATGAGTCCGTTCGCTGCCGCCACCTCCGCAGCAACTCACGATGCAGCGAGCGCATGCGACAAGTGAACGGTCGCATGCGACAAGGACGCGATCGCATGCGACAAGGACGCGATCGCATGCGACATGGACGCGATCGCATGCGACAAGGCGCCAGATCATGCGACAAGTGCGCGAGCACATGCGGAAAGAGCGCGAGCTTATACAAGGAATCGAGCGCATGCGACAAGGGATCGAGCGCATGCGACAAGGGATCGAGCGTATGCGACAAGGGATCGAGCGCATGCGACTAGGGTGCGAGCGTGTCCGACAAGGGCGAGAACGCATGCGACAAGTGCGCGAGCGCATGCGGAAAATGAGCGAGCGGAAGTAATGAGCACTCCACGCGGTCGGCGCCCGCGCAGCGAGCACCAGCAACGGGACTGGAAAACTCGCTACTGAAGGTGGACTGCTTCGACGCGATGCTCCGCGCCCGCTCCGACGGAGCACCAGATGGAGGGATAAAGTTCATTACTCCGCTCCGACGCCCAAGTTGCTGCTGCTCCTGCTGCTGCTTATGGTGGGAATGTGCAACGCGCGGCAGAGGATTAATCCATTATCTTGAGGACGCGTTATGTTTATGTGGAATGAATGACCCAATTTCGGAGGGAAATGTGATGAATTAGGGACGTGCGTGAGAAGCAAAAAAAGATTAGTTTTGCAGTTGATGAAGTGTTACTTAATGGGGCATAATTATTCATGATTCGCTCGATGTTTGAAGAGACACGCGCAAACCAGTGATTTAATTTAATTTAATTTTTAATGAAGAGGAATAACTTATAGCTCTTCAGTCCAATTGTCCTTCATATGATATTCACCTTTTCCCCCATATTTGTGTTTAAATATTTTTGAGGAAACATAAAGAAAAAGAAATATTGACGGATAAGGATTCTTTGTGAAATGCTAACATTAAGAAATGAAAAAATGGAAGATGAACTGAAAAGCTTTCTTTTCTAGAAAAGGAAATAGAATACGAACAGCAATTGAAGTAGATTTTCAAATATCTAGCCAATAGGAGTTGAAAGGAAATATTGCAGATGTAAAATTAGAGACGGAGATTAAAAGACAACATCGGAAATTATAAAAAGAGAAACAACTATCGCACCGCAAGAAATATTTGAAGCGTGAGATTGGACAAAGTTTCTTTAATGTGTGAAAGTAAGTGATGACCATGCAGGATATATTGTGCAATTGCCTGCAATTACGAAAAATCTCCTGGTAAAATCTGCCGGTAAAATTTAAAGTGTCCAGCCATACATATATTTTGTAAAATGCAGGAATAAATACTACACTGTCCACATTTTGCTTTACTTAAATAAAATGTACATTAAAGTCACTAACATGAATGCACATTAAATTTAATGTATGTACATATGTACATTAGGATGCAAGAGTGAAAACTTTATGGTCATATACGGAAGGAATGAATGAAATAATGATCTTGATGGACTGGTGATTATGAATATACGATATGAATGATAAGAGACAGGGGAAACGGGAGAACATCTACTATATTATAGTATATCTAGACTGATATTAGCATATCTAGACTGATTTTAACTTGTGCATTAAATTTAATGTACAAATACATTAAGCTATTTTTAATGTACAATGTTACATTAAGTTTCTTATACAATACATTAATCTACATGCAATTTAATGTAATTTCTGACAGTGTACTCTAAGTAAAGAAGTGAATTTCATAAACACAGCCAAGTACTTCTGCCGCGCCTCGAACGTTCCCCCGTCATTGAAGCAACGCTGGAGTGCAGTGTCCGTGGGCGCAAGTGGCGGGCGACGCGTGGCCCAGATGACGACGCGTGGGCGGCGTCGAGCGGTGGTTCCCATCGCATCGGCCGCTGCGTCGGCGCGCGCGGGAACAAAGCGAACTTTCCCTATTTCAAAAAGGCGCTTCGAAATGCAATACCCGCGTGTGGGCGGGCACTGCTTATGACAAGCGTTGCGCCACACCGCCATCCTGCGTGGGAGGTGCTCGCCGCCGCCACCGCCTCCGCCACCGCCACTGCCGCCGGAAGCCTTTCGCCTCGCGAGGTGGACGCGCCAGGCACGCAAGCAAGGCTCCTTCGCGCGGATCTCGCGTGGTGGCGGCCGCCTTGGTTGGTCATTTCACTCCGAAGCAGAGAGCAGTGTGTGCACTGAAAAGAAAAAAAAAAACTACCCAAAAAGTTATTGAAATTGGTGTGAACGTGCTTGATGAAAACAGGAAGATATTAGATTGAGCCAATTTCTGAACGGCTGAGTGTAGCACAAAGCCTGCATTGCGGCTGTCTCTGCCGCGGGAGGGCCTAGGGTTCGAGTCCTGACAGTGGCGGATTTCGATTCTGGCTAAACAGCTACGTCGAATCCACGCGCTGAGTGGAAGAGAATTCTCGCGGCTAGCTGCTCTGATTGATAATTTTCTACAGTTTCTCCGATCAATACCAGGCAAATTCTAGGGAAGTACTGTAATAGGACCGGATCACACTCTAGGGAAGTACTCTGACAGGAGCCAGATCACACCAACCAGGAATTGCCACCAACTATCGCGATAAAACATTCACTACACTAACGGTACTTGTGTAGTTGACGTTGACTTGCCTGGGAACATCAACTTAATAAAACAATTGAGAGTACAGGTATGTAATAAACGATAACAATACTGCAGCAAACTAATACCTGTTGAGTCGCTTTTCACTAAATACTTATATATCCAGTTGTCCATCTGTTGATTGCGAACAAGTATTTTTCTCAGTGCGGGATAATGCTGGGGATCATGCTCCTCCTCAATGGAAAAGTACTAATTTGTTCCGGCCAGGGACAGACGTAATCCATTTTTAGGTATTTCATTTACGATATCCTCTCTTCGAAATGTTCAAATCAAGGAATCCAAATTGAGGACATTGTAAAAGCTCTCTTGGATTGGTAGATAATGTATATTAATTGGTCCAGTTGCAGTAGGTGTTGAGGAACGATAACCATCAAAGACCACATGTTTAAACTGTCAAATTTCACCCCACGTATAAACGCTGGTAATCAGCTCCATGTTCTTTTTAATTATTTCCGCTTCTCTTTTTGGGTATTGACTTCACGATCATTCTGCCTTCTCTTCGCTCTGCTGAGAGTGGCCACCCAGCGTATTACCCAATGTGCTAGCTTTTCATCTCCTAATGCCGGGATTCACATGCCAGTTACTCCATGTAAAATTTGCGGAGATCAAAGTATGGCAGCATTTTTACGGGTTCATCACACTCCCCATTACCTTTTACTAAGTCATCACATTCATATGAAAATGCTTTGCTGGAGTGCTCCAACGACGCCCGTAATGAACTCTGGTTGCAAAATAATGACCATTGCGTATTCTCCTCGTAATTTAGGCCATGGGAGTAAGGAAGACAAAACATTGCTGATGCCTCTTCAATCTCCCTCTTCTTTTTCTCCCTAATCTCTTCATTTTTTCTCTTTTTACTCTCTTTTACTCTTATATTTATTTCCTCATGACCCTTCCTAGCAATTATCTTTTCCTCTCCCCCATTCTATCTGTTTCTGTTCACAATAAGTGTTCCCAATATCTTCTTAGTCAATTTCTTATTACTTCACGTCTTTCTTCTCTTTTATCCAAATCCTCTTTCACAGATTATGAGGTCTATCTTCGTCATTGCCTTTTAACGATTTATTGGTTAATAAAATTGAACGGAAGAATTAAATTCCTTTCAAAATAATGCGAGTTTATGCGCTATGTTATTATTTTTTGCCCTTGAGAACTAAATATGATGCCTTTCTTACAAAGACCTGTATGCACTTGCAGGATTGAAAATTAAAGCATCTTTACAGTCTGGTATAATGATAATTATTCTGTCCCGGGAATTATCCATCAAAACAAAGGATTTTTTCTGCTAATTGCGTCCGTTTCAGTAAAATATCTTCAATGTTCACTTCGCATTTTGCACAATCCTTGACAGACTCGTTCGGCGCTCCGGAGCGCTGGGGCCTTTTACCACCGAAACCTTTCTCGGCATTTTCTCTATTTCACGGTGTTGCGGCCTTTCGGAAGCGCTTCCACGGTCTTTTTACTTTCTCGCTACGGGGTAGAGAGAAAGTTACGTAATGCTGCGATAAAATCCGGCAAATTTTCGGCAGAATAACTCTTATTACATGGCTCTGGTAACGAGAAAGTGGATAAATCCAGTTGCTATTTTTAGAAAAAAATCCTCTAACACGTGGTGGTGCCAAAATTCATGTTTAATGGATCTTTGATTCCGAAAAATTGAATGACGGCAAAATGTCTCTGTTCGTCTGTGAACAACGCCAGCGGCTAAACTGTTCAGCCGATTTTCTCCAAAATCTCCCAATCGATCTAGTTCATGTCACGGCCCCTTGAATTTAAAACCGATATTATAATTTGGGGGGGGGGGTACTTGAAGCCCCTGAGACATTTTCAAAATGTTCAAAAAATGTCTCCCATCATTTTGAATTAAATTTTGTTGTTGCGTAGTGTGAATGATGTTTCAGGGTATGGTGCAGGTCTCATGTTCGTTGAAAACTCTGATTTTTAGGTAATTGCAAAACTTCAAAACTTTTTCGACGTCTTCCTTCAACTACAATTATGAAGATCCAGAGTTTTCCCTTAATGAAATCTGTTCCTTAAAAATAGATTTTGATGAAAGTTCATGTTCAACTTTTCGAAAATTTGAGTTCTTTTCCCGTAATTTTGCATGAAAAACGGATGACAGTGTGTGTGCTGTTTTAGCACCACTAGTTTACCACCGAAACCTTTTTCTGCATTTTCTCTGTTTCACGGTGTCGCGGCCTTTCGGAAGAGCTTCCACGGTCTTTTTTGCGGTTTCCCTCGGCGCAGCGGCGCTTTCCCGCTCCTTCGCGTGCGCAGAAGGCGACGCGACGCGCGCGCGCGCAGCGGCGGCGGCGGCGGAAGCAGCCTCCTGGCTTCCGGTCCGACGTCTTCCGCTTCTCGGCGCCGATGACTTACGGAGGTGGAGCAACGAACGCGGGTGTCGTTTACGCCTCCCGGGAGATGCGCGGCGGTGGCTCGGTTAGGCGGGCAAGCGGAACGTTAAAGCGCTCGGTTCTTAAGGCTGTACGCCTTTATTTTAATACTCTTGTATATGAAAAAGTTATATTGCTTTCATTACATGTATCGCAAGTGATGCTTGTGTACTAAACAATGAAGCTTTAGAATCCAATAAATGTTTATTTTTAGGGTCCCTTTGAATTAAGAGTTAAGTAATGTAATAAAGAGTAGGATGATTTTCCGAGCAGAGTAACAAGGTACTTGCCCCATTTCAAACGTTCGGTCCAGTATGTGAATGAGGGTTGAGGAAATGACACCGAAGAGGAAGGAAAGATCGCGCGTGGTCCGTGACCCGTTTGTTCGGGAACTGCTCCACCATTCACCTGATATTGATCGAAAAATCAGTGGAGAACTACCTATGAGAGCAGTCTGCCAGAATTCTCCTCCAAACAGCAGCTGAATTTTACATGATAATATCGTTAAACTGAATTTTGAACATTGACTACATGGAACATTGATTACAAAATAAAGATGACAGTCAAATTTAAGGCAGAATATACTTTAATATTGACGTGTTGTGTATCACATTAGAACCAAGACATTCTACTTTGAAATGTTTCATCAAATTTACAACTTCGATATTTGAAATGTCGATATTGTTTGTCGATGTTTTCATCGACATCGAAATTATTTTGGTGGTGTATCGATGTATCGACGTTCTGCTAAAGTTTGCCATGGCTAGTCGCGCCGCGCCGCGCCGCGCCGCGCCGCGCGGTGTCTGGCCCAGATGGGCGCGCGAGGCGTGTCGGCGCGGGCGAAGCGCGGCGTCGCGGCGCGTCGCGGCGCCGCGGGGCGTCGTCTTCGCGGGGGGCGCTGGCCGTGACCGTTATTTTTGCGGCTCGACGCCTGCAAACTGCCGACGTCGAGACGCCGTCTTTATTTCGCGAAATTCGTCTCGGTGCTGAGGATTCAAAACCGAATGTTTTATTCTTTAGGTGTCCTTCGTTGTGCTTTTTTTAAAAATTAAAACCTCATTATTGACATAAACTCCGGAGTGGTCCAGGTAGAATTCGCATACAATGAGAGCTCGGACTCGTTTCCGGGTGTGTGGGTGTCAAGTATTGCGTCCACAATGAATCTAACGTCTAAGGATTCGTTTTAGGGAATTTGATAGGGCGAAATACTTGTAAGAAATCATTTTTTGACGCATGTAGCTCAGCCGAAATTAGAATTCTTGAAGAGATATTTAAAATGGAACCTTATTAAATGTCAAATACATTTTGTAAAAAGGATGAAAAACAACGAATTATTTTTGAGAGTGTAATGTATACTAGATTAAATGATTTAAATATAAATTGGGGTAGTTGCCCTTATAGACTTGGAATTGGCCTACGGTTCCTCTTAATGTGGAAATTTTATCGGCACATTTTATCCCATTCTGATATTGCCTAAATCTGGCAACGTATTTTCTTGCAATTGCAGGTAATACGTACATGAATTACATTCATGAAAAAATCAGATAATTGAAGATCAATCCGCAATGGATGCTGTTTCAGAATTAAGAACCTCTTTTCTAACTTTCCCTCGGATATCGGTCAACCCTTACCTCTTAAATACCACCATCCTTATGTCGTTTAATTAACGAGGTTTGTACACAGGTTAATAAAGCATTTCATTCACGATTTCTCTCACGCAACAATTCAGATACATGTAGCAGTTTGTACTCATCAGTAACATACTACTTTCGGGATGAATTCAGCCAGCTTCAAAGTGGGATAACGTCGGCCAATTTCTTCGATCTGTGTTTGCAGAGGAACTCGTTAGTTTGAGAACGCGCCTTTCTCTCCAATTTTCCAGCGAGAATTACATTCGCCTCCAATTAAGAAAAGATACGACCGTTCTGCTGTGCACTCGCGGTTTCACGTGTAGTCCGTGATTGTATTTTCGAAATTTCGGCGTCATGTCTTCGTGTCGTTTTACAGTAGCAGCGGCGCAACAGAAAGTCAATCACGGCCCTTTTCGCCTCCGTTCTCCGCCGACGCACGAGTGCCCGTCACGCGGCCAGGGCACGGGACCACGACGTTCGCGCACGCTCGCTCGCACGCACGCACGCGCACGCCCCGCCATTCTTACGCAACCCGAACGTCTGTCGCCCGGGGCAATGTGCACTACGAGTCCTGTAGATTTTTCGCTTCTTCCGATTGAAGAATAATTTCATTATGATCACAGTCTGGTCCGACAGAAGTCATTTTACTTGTAGTCTTTAGACATAGAAGAGCCAGATAGTTTCCTATGTACCGATGAATCTAATTGGCTGCTATTTGTATATGACAATCAAAGAAGCACAACCCCCCAAAGAGGGGGCTAGCTTTGAACCAGAAACACGGCGAAGTTGGGTGGTTTTCATTCCCACAATTTGACTTCTTTCAAGAGTTTATCCTACATTTCTTAAGTACGGGGTAGATGTTCTCAACATATCAAGAATGTATTTTAAAATTAAGGCAAACATGGTGAGGCTGGGCCTCTAAGAATTATTATGAGTAAAAGATAATAGAGAATGTTGTGCCTAAGAAAACCACATCGTCAGGATGTGAAACGTGAGCAGATGTTTTCTTTCAGCTATTATTATGCCGGCTTGCTGATATATCCAGATAATAAGTGACAAATGACCTTTTGTGTCTTGTGTATTTCTCAAGATAGCTCGAGAAAGAGAGAAACAGCGAGGAAGAAAATGTAGAAGTAGAGAGAGAAGAGAGGAGAGGAGAAGAGGAATAAGCGAAGAAAACCAAAGCTAAGAAATAATAAAAAACAAAATAAATAAGAAATAATAAAATAAGAAATAAGCTAAGAAAACCAAATCGTCATGATGTGAAACGTGATCAGATGTTTTCTTTCAGCTATTATTATTCCGGCTTGCCGATATATCCAGATATGAAGTCACAAATGACCCTTTGTGTCTTGTGTATTTCTCAAGATGGCTAGAGAAAGAGCAAGGAATAAGACATAGAAAGGGGGGTGAGAGAAGAGGAGAGGAGAGGAGGGTAGGAATAAGCGAAGACCGTCTCCTGCTGCATTTTTACGGTGAGGTCGGAGGTCGCGTGGTGGTTTCTTTTTGATGCCTTTCCGCCGTGATTAAGGGCGACCATAAAGGTCCTCCTGCGTGCGCAGGGACGCGAGAATGGGCGGCGTGATGAAAGGGCCTGCGAGGTTATTGAAAGCGGCCTCCCGCGCGCGCCCAGAGGGACGAATCTCCGCCCGGCCACCGAGGAATTTCTTACCTTCAAAGCGCAGAGCTCGCAAAGCACACAAAATGCCTCGGGATGCAATTACATCCCAACCGGAAAGGTCTAGGGGGAAGCTATACATCCGCATCACGCTTAGCAAGCATGGGACAAAGGTTTTGTCACGCAAGATGATCGAAAAGTGGTTTCCGAACGAATCGGAATTTAATATCCTCGACGTAGTTCCCTTGCCATCGCCTAAGTAACTAAATGCAGCTTTGTCTTGGCATTTGCTCTTACTTACATACCAAAAACACTATCAGCGCGTTCTGTACAATCTTGTGGGTATACCAAAAATCTTTGCCCAGATACGCACAAATCGCTGCCCCTTGGCGATCAAATAATCCACATTCCGAAGTGGTAAATTCTTCAGTGATGGACAAGCAATACTAATTGGTACGTCGATAAAATGCAAAATACAGTGCAAACTTAAAAGACATACATTTTTCCGAATTTTCGAAGTGTGGACAAGTAAAAAGAATATGAAACAAAGAACAAAGAAGAAGCAATAATAATAATAATAATAATAATAATAATAATAATAATAATAATAATAATAATAATAATAATAATGACAAGGCTGAGGCCCCTAGTCTTCCGAAAAGAAGAGAACAAGGAGATTTCTGAGACACCTCGTAAAGAGCATCCTCGTGCGAGCTGGTTCTTCGCCCGTCGCAGCCCCTTCCGGCAGCCTCTTGCCCCTGCCCGCGCTCGTGCGCGCCACGCCTCCGCGCGCCTCCGCGCCCCGCGCGGGCGCCGATCGATGGAGCGCGGCGGCGTGAGAACGCGCGGCGGCGGCGGCGGCGGCGGCGGCGGCGGCGGCGGCGGCGGCGGCGGCGGCGGCGGCGGCGGCGGCGGCGGCGGCGGCGGCGGCGGCGGCATCGCACGCTGGCCCCAACCGGGTCGAAAGGCGCGCCAAGCTCCTCATGATCACCGGCAGCAGTGGCGCGGGGCTGTGTCCAGACAACTTCGTATAAACACATACTTCCTTATAAAGATTTTTGAATGAAGTTAAAATTATTTATTTGTTAAGTTGAAGTTATTTAAAGCGTATTCAATCGAGATGTTAAATGTCTTTCATTACTGTAGAAAATTAGTAAACGAATGCATTTGCGAACCTCTCTCATGGGCTTCTGAGGTGGAGAGGCTGAAGCGTCGTGATCCCCCCCTCTTCGGTGCGTCACTGATAGTCATTGAGCAAGTTTCAAGCGAATTTTATGGACAGTCATTTGCAGCTTGTGTAATGATGGTAGAAAATCGATAATCTGCGTCTCTTCGAAAACTTCATAAACTCATATTGATTATTAAGGGGACCTCGTCAAAGAGGGATGAAACCCTTCGTAATAGGGGAATAAAAAGAAAACTCTGCTATGAGTAACATTTGTATTTTTTTCGTCCTTAATAATGAATATCAGGGATAAGCCAGCATCTTGAAAAACTCCACATTGGAAATTTCAATGTCTGTATCAAACAATACGACCTACAAGAATAAAAATATAATTCGTAATATAATATTTCTTCGTGCAAGATATATTTTTTTTAATGTATGCGTAAAGTGTAGGTGTGGCAATGAACTGCCACTGAATCGTTCTCCGTGGGCGGGTGCTTCCTCGTGGGCGGCGTTCGGGCGCACTGCGCGCCATGAGAGCGCGCTGGCGCAGCGGCTGAGGAATGCGCGCTGTCCCGTTATCCCACCGCAGCCTCGCCAGCTATTGGGTCACCGGCGCAGCCTCTCGGTCGCCCGCGGCCTCCAGCCCCCGCCCCCCACCCCGCACCCATCGCCCCTCACCCGCTTCCCTCTTCGGACCCGCCCCGCATTTTGTTTTAGGAGTAGGTCGAAACTCTTCCTGGAAGGCCACGGATTTTTTTGTCAATCCGGAATATTAATCGGTTCTTTTATTAAGAAGGTATTTGAAGGATTAGGAACACGGATTTTCTCCTAAAAGAAAACGAGGATACGTGTGGATGAAACCACGGATATCGATTACAGTTATAGGTTCTATGTTGATTAACTGCGAAAACGCCAATATAACCAGAGGGAAAGAAGTTTGATTTAAGATTCGTGTCGGAAAATCCTGAAGTTCCTTGTTTTCACGTTCTTTTTGGGGGCAGATGGGAGAGTTACAGAGAAAAAAAATTGAGATTAGCAGCCAAAGTAATTATTTATTCTGTAAAACAGAAATATTAGCCAATATTCTTCTTGTCCTAGACTAAGCCTCGCATAAATTTCAATTAATTGCGTCCTTTGATTCTTTGGCTACTTCTGTCACACGTAGTTCGTCACAAAATCCAATAGAATGTATCCGTATCTTCTTGTCACACGTGTCAATGGTTTTTTTTAACTTACTTAAAATGAGCTGTGAATGGAAATATTGTGAATGATGTGTTTAAATGATTGAAACAATTAATTTGTTCTATGACTAAATCCAACATTTTGAATGCCAGAAATGAAGTGGTTTTTTTTCTGCATATACTTTAATATTACCGATTCACCAGTAACAACACCGCTATTACTTTAGCATTGAAAACAAAATTATCAACATTTCATGTACCGGAACATACAACTTCATGTGCGCCTGCAGCAACAAGCTGTTGAGGCGCGCGCAAGGAGGTAACCTCTTTGGCGCTCGTGTCTGCATTCTCCGCCTGAGCGGGGGCGCTCTACGCACGCGCTGCCCTTCTCCAAAAAATCGGACGCGCGGACATTTCCCGTTTCCTCCCCGCGAAGGCAGGCGGAAGACCCGGCAAGTGCGCAACACGCGAATATCCTGCGACGGACACACACTTCGCGAGGAAGCCGAGAAGGGGAGCTCTTCGCGGGAAGGAACAACACGATTTCCGAGCGAGGTGGAAGGTCCTCGAAAGCAATTCGTTTTTGGTGTTTCTTCCGATCATAAAATTCTCAAAGTTGGGCAATGGAAATGGTGTGAAATCTTTGCAGGGTAGACGTGGGAGTTGTTAAAAGATATGGAACCAAATGGTGGTCGAATGGCGAACTACCATGTCATTTGCTCAGCAGAAAAGGAGATTCAGTTCTTGGTATATAACTGAAGTAGAACACATGAAATCAGTTACAGCCGCACTCCGAAGTTTCATGTATCACAAAGGTGCATGACACAGTCGCATTCATTTTTACACGAGTTCACACTTTACTTAATAGTACTCACATGGTTACATTGATATGACTTTTCTCCGTGAACAAATGACTATAGAACTCAAGACTTAAGTGCTATATGAAGCAAATATACTCGTAAATAAGAAAGTATAAACAAAATAAAGAGAATATACAATAATTATATTTTAATAATGAAAATATACAACAAATATTCAGTGGAAACTACAACCAACTCAGTGACGAACAGCAATGCCTATCGTTGCTGTGTACAGTGCAATCGCTGAACGATTTAAATGGCCAGAAATATTTTATAGCGTTTTATGGTCTAATCAATACCGAAGGTATGCATTGTTCAGATACAGAACTAGGGCACTCTATCCTAGATTATAAGAAACCACTTTTAAGTAAGAGCTGTATTACAACCTACAGTTCTAGTATTAATTTAAAGACAGCTCCACACATTCGACTTTCGGCAGGTAGTGAACGACTGCTCATCTAGTACCGAGTAGCCGAAATGCTGCTCGAATGTCCTCTTCCTCTGATGTGTCCAAACAACAAACACGCTGCAGGTAAAGGCGAGCACCGGATGTTTGGCGCTCGGCAAATAGCAAGCAACCTATCTACACCACTCACTATTCGGCGAGTGGTCTTTATCAGCTCATCGAATGCGGAATGTGTGGAACAGCATTAAGAGTGAAGTGAATGTCTGAAAAACGGTTGCGAAATGAATTAGTTAAGCAACAGGTTCTAACGATCCCAAAGTGAATTCTTTTCAATTCATTATATCCTCTTGTAATCTTGCAATTCATTTCGCATATTTCGCATTCATTTGGCAATATATTAGGCAGAGATGGAAAGAGTTTACGGTAACACTTCTTCACGTACACAAAAAGTCATGTCACGTACACAAAATTATTTCGAAAAGTTTGTTATTAAAACAGTATCACTGCACAATTGTTACATTTTTATAGTTATGGATGTGAAAACCCTCGTGACAATAGGTAAAACTCGACCAAGCGAAGAATGAAGGCTGCGATTGCGGCGCGTCGTGGAACTAACAGTGAAAACACGGATCTGTACAGTCAGTTTAGCTAAAAATAATTCGCCAGGAGCGGGAAGCGAGTTCAGAAACTGTTCCTACGGAATCACCATGGCCTCCTTCATAGAGGTTGCGAATCAGCTGATAAAATATTACTTCAGAGACACATCATGCAAGATTTGCACTGACTTTTTATTTTGTCCCTTTAGTTGCTTTCTTTACTTTTCACCGTTCTAGTACAAGACTATAATAAAAAAAGTTTTGTTTATATTGAATTTTTAATACTTATTCATTGGTTTTAAACGTTTTGTATTCTCCTACGCTCTAGGGATTACAACGATGGTGATAAGGGAAAAGCTACAGGATCTCAATCGTAAAAGCTTTGTCAGGTTCATATATAGTACATGCACAGTCCCTTAGTAAAATAAACCAAAAATACAGATTTATTTCAAAGAACATATATCATGATTCAAAATTATTTTGTAAAAAAAATAAATTAGGAAAGGATATAATAAAAATACGCGCGATAGGGGAAGGAAAACTCAGAAGAGATAAGACAGAGCTCTCTGCTCTCGAGGCAAAAGATTGGACAATGCCCGTACAGGCGCGCTGCGTGCACATACTACGTGCGATTTCTTAGAAAACAGTGGATCTAACCTTCGTTACACGCGCTGTTGAATTTCAAGAACGCAATGTGTCTATACGACTATAATAAATACCAGAGGAACTAAATTCTATTCCTTCATGGGCCGCGGCAGCCAGTGGCAATAATAGTAATTAGCATCAAATTTACCTGGTGGCCCCTTCCGACACTCCCGAAAATCGTTTCTCGGATACTTAAAGAACCACATAGAACCTGTTACTGGTAATAAACGAAATTTTGAAATGAAAAAAAACTTAAATTTAATATTAAGGAACTTGAATTGTGTTCGACTATTCATTACAATTAATTATTAATGCATGCGATATATTTCGCCCCGTCATTTTTGACGGGTCACCCCTAGTTATTTAATAACCTAATCCAAACGATTTCTTTTGGTCATTTAATTTTTTGTGAAATTCTCGAAACCTATTCCCATGTTTTCGTTCAGCCATTCGTTGCCCTGCGTTTCCGTTTGTTGCACCGTCCTGATTCATTCTCCGAAGTTGTTTTCCGCGGCGAGAGAGCGCTCGTGGTAACGAAAACACTTTACAGCTGCATTCCTTGAAGAGGCTGACGACACGCGAGCGGCAGGGACTTCCCTGGATCGCTGCCCGCTGCGGTCGGTTGCCCCATTCGCCCACAGCACCCCTAGGCGGATCCGGCCTCCGGCATGCCACACGGGTTGCCGAAGCACTAAGGGGAAAAATCATGAATGGAATAATATTCATGAGTTTGCTTCGGTTTTTCTTTCTTGGCGCGTGGGGGCGTGTCATTAAAATGCAATATCTCACGGTATTTCGCGTCGTTCACGGTTGTGCCGCTATGATTCGCATGTTCGCGACTGTTTCGAACAGAGCGGGCGATCATGCGACTCCTTGCTGCACAACCGAGAACGACGCGAAATACCGTGAGATATTCCAGTTTGATGATACACCCCCACGCGCCAAGAAAGAAAAACCGAAGTTTAGTGTTGTGATTAGTCGATCCGATGGAAGAGATCGCTAAGACTAGGGCCGTAGCTATCTCGGACCGAAGGATCGCGGATTCGAGTTCCCCATCGAACATGGTTGTATTTTTGTTCGTCATTTCATCCCCTATCATCACCATATCGTTTCATCTTCATAATTACCGTAATGGTAAATCCAATAGAGGTCGCTAGTGACCTATATGTTGATGCGACCTTAAAAAGAAAGAAGAAGAGAAGTGTTGTGATTAGAAACAGGGCTAATATTTACTTGTAGACTGGCACTTGATAAGTGAAAGCTAGACGTTGCTAGTGTTTATAATTACTGGAACGATTAGAATGCAAAATGTCATGGAAAATGGGGCAAATCAAATGATGTGATGATTTTGTCTTAGAAAAGACTGCGTTCCTAAGATATGATGGAAGCATCAGATGTCATTGATTATCTCAGATGATTCTCAGCAATTTTCTTCTGTTTTCTTCTTTCTGCAAAGAATGGAAGATTCTTGTTGTGTTTGTATACCATTTAATTCACGTGCTGAGAATAACTGATTAGGCCAAATATACCTTCGATCCATCATACATGATCGCATCTGGCTGACAAGGTATTAGCTCCAAAGTGAAATGGAATGATTCAATGTATTACCAATTTAACGAACTTGTGGAGACAACAGTTTCTCACGCAATGGTGCATGAAGTTAAAAATGACGTAGAAAACCAAAGAAAGATTAAGAGAAAGTAAAAAGAAGGAAGAACAGAAGCTTCACGAGATGACGAATAGCATCAATACTAACTAATCATGCTCATGTTTCATCCGGTGCTTTTAATCATGGGAAACAAACTATCCTCCACTGAGAACAACTCCCATTGTTCTCCTTCATTTGAGGTAACCACCGACATGAAGACACTCATGGGCTGCCCCCACCCACCTCCACCTATCCTGAATGCATTTCCCGGCGCCTGTCCGAAACAACGGAGCACTTCCTCCTCTTCCCACGTCCAGGAAGAACACATCTAAGAGTAAACAATGCCCAGCGCGAGTTACTCAACACCTTCGCGGAGAAGAAAGCCGAAGAAAGTGCAGGTTTATTCGATGCGAATACGTTCCCCAGGACGATTAAACCCGAGAAAGGACTTCGTGTAATTAGCGTGGACGGCTTTTATCGCGATCCGCTCGCCCGCGCCCTCCCTGTTGTCGTGGCGCCCGAACGCGAATCCGTATAAACAAAAAGGCAGACGGCGTTTCTCTTTTTCCACGCAGCTACCCTTGCATGCCGGCACGGTCTAACGTGGCGGTCTTTTCTACAGCTTTCGTGACAGTGAGGCGAGGGGTCCATCTTCAAGACGACTGCTCTGCTTCTTTGGAGAATGGTTTTGTTAAAAACATCTGAGAATCGACACGATCCGTGTTTTTGCCATCTTTTTCTCTCGGGAGAAAATGCATCTATTTATCAAGTACTTTCGTGGGAAGCTGCTGTCTATCTGTGATTTATCATTGGAACTGTTGAAGATTCTACATTTAGTGTGTTTAAAGTTGAATTTGTATTCATACTACTAATAAATATTATATATGTTTATAAATAAGTATGTGTTTGTATACGTTGTATAATGTCTTTGTTTTATGTTTTAGGCAAAAAAATTAAATGACTAAAATAGTACATATGGTATAATATAACTAACGCTTTTGGCTGTTGGTGTCCGCTAAAATATGGAAACATCAAAGTTAATTCTTTTATGCAAATAGAATACTTAAACGAATTAGCCAGAAAAGAATTAGAGGTAGCAGAGTTGTTGGTTTTTTTTTTCACGAGTGATAATGAAATAGTAAACATAATTCATTATCCTTTATGAAATAAGGCTTTTTTATTTAATTAATGAATACTTCAAATTAATTCATTTTTTTTAATTTACTACAATTTCTTAACTACACTAGGTTGCTGGCGTTTGGCATATTGCTCTCGAAATTGAGACTGTTACGTTAACGACTAATACTTTTGCACATTTTGACACAGCATTAAGAGTAATGTTTATTTTTGCCCGCAGGTCTAGACAACAGCCGGCATGATCCTTCGGCACCCGGCAGCAGCCGCGGCTGCTGCGCTGGTCGCCATCTTGGCGTGCGCGCCGGCGCCGGCCTCCGCCCAGGTGAGTGTCCGAGCGAGCGAGTGGGCGGTCAAGGGCGGCCCAACTGGGTCAGCGATCGGCCCAGTCCCTTTGCGTTTTATTGTGCGGTGCGGCGATCCCTATCTACGCAACCCTCCGCTGCGTGGCGCGCCCCAGAGCGTGAAGGATAAGTCACGCGGCGGCCGTCGCATGAGAGACTGCGGGCGCGAGGGGGCGTGGTGGCAAACGCGTTTCGGTGGCGCCGAACTGCAGTCGTGAGGGTCAGTCGCGAAGGCGTTTCTTTGCATGCGGAGGGCTGATTAAAAGAGCAGCGATTTCCACATCAAGGGACGATATGTTGAGAGGTTTTGTTTGTGCCTAAAGACTTCCCTTCTCTGCATCTTAGAAATTAGCATTGGACTTTGTATGTTTCAGAAATGAGTAATCAACTTATTAACATTATAGAAATACAATAAAATTCATGGTAGTTCTATTGTGGTACATTAGGGAAGTGAAAATTAATCGGTTTAATTATTGTCAGATTTAACTGAAGAATCGTAAATATATCGTGTAAATAACTTACCTAAATTCATATTAAGTGATTCTTAAAGAAATAGAAATTTGTTTTTGAAAATACTCCCAATTGTAAAAAGACAAAATTGTTTTGTTTTTAGAATGAGAAGAAGAATATATACAAATATTTCCTAGTTTAAAACAGTTATTAAATTAAACAAAAGTTTTTTATTGGTGAATTGTTTGGTTTCAAATCAAAAACACTAAACACTTGAATAGACCGCACTGTTGCTTATTTAACGTATGCACAATTTCATTAGAAGACGATAAGAAAAGTTCAAAAAAATTGAGAGATGTACATTTTCCCCAAAAAAGTAATCATATTTTAAATTCAAACACTAGTAATTAATTTATATGTTGTTTAAAATAAATAGAACAAGAAATAATAAAATTAAGTAAATAGTTTCTTTTCGCTGAATACATGTAAATGTTCTGTTGAAAAAGGGAAATAAGGAAGACAATAAAATAAATTAGAATTAATTTATATTTATGATCTTCAACGTTGTTTTGAATGTCGTTTTGAGATTCCAGACGTTCAGCTAGCCGAGTAAGGAGACAAATAAAATCAAAACCGCGCTCGGTTGAGCACAGCAGTAAATTACGCATGCAATGGCAAACAACCTACTCGTCGTAACATGGTCATTGAAGACATTAGCGTTAGCAGAAGGTCAAATGAATCAGTGAACACTCAATAAGGACACGCAAGGCCTTGGTTAGCTAATGGTACTCATTAGTAAAGCAGCACCGGTCCCCAGGAAGTAGAATGTGTGCAAAACTATAACGGCTGTTCTTTCTCGGAGGGAAACTGCATGACGCGGACTGCGTCATTCATCGTTAGATTCAATCATTCGCTGCGTCACTAGAAAGGTTAATACCTCGTGTCCGAAATACCGCCCGAGAAAGTTTCCCCAGTGACAAACGTACCGCGAAGGAAAGCCTGGCGTAAGCTGCGCTGAAACGAACTTAATTGTCTCAATCAAGAAACCCGGCGCAAACTAATCGATGGCCACGCCTTCTCTCGATAAATCGATCGAGGCGGCGGCGGCGGCGAGTCAGCGGCAAGACCCGAGACAGGGAAAGTGGCGGCTCGTGCGGCGCACCGCCCACTAGTTCCTAGTGTGCTCGATGAATCGCAGAGTCGACCGGAGACGGTTGAATGAGCGGGCCACTCATTGTGCGCATGAGGCTAGCGGCACACGAGCGTCAAATGATGGACGTCGAAGTGCGTCTGTCGAAGCTTGAGAGGGACACAAGTGCTCCTTGACACACAAGAGCGCTGCTTGACTTGCCGTGGAATTAGCGTTCGTTACCTAGCGGACAAGGGATCGTTGGCCAATGTGCGTTACTCCTTGACGTACGTTGTAGCTTCACTGGGAAATGTTTGGTTGTTTGCACGCTATCTCGGACGTGAGCTGCAAACACGTTCAGCGCAATTGCGTTCGCGCAATTCACATGCAGAGCAATTGAAATAAGGAGAGAATAGAAGTAGTGTAGATGTACCCGGGTCTTTGGGACTCAAAAATTTATAAAATTAAATTTTAAAAAATCGAGAAAAGTGTATTTTATACAACCTTACAATCAAAAATCAACGTGGAGAGAAAAAAATCATCACTGTCTTCTTGCAATCGATCAGACGTGTGGTGGAATTCTGCCTGTAAATAACGTTCATTATTTATAGGAAGAACCTACCACCTCTATTTTCCATTTTTCGCAATTTCACTTGTATGTAACATGCAATAGGGTTTCCATGCCGACCATGTTTATTCATTATTTACCCGCAATCACCCACAATTCTATGCGAACAACGCACGTCCAGACCTATCATGTTCCCAGTGAAACAACGGACGTACTTTTGACGCACGTTGACGACGTCCGTAGCGCGACGCTCGTGTGCTTTTTGCCTAAAGAGCAAACCTAAAGGGCTCGACGTTCTGTGAAGGAGGTGCGAGTGGAACGGGCCGCTCTACCGCGCGATGGACCACGCTGGATCGAAGGGAAAGTGCCGAGCGAATTGCATGCAACTGGCACACTACACGCGGAACGGAAGTAGAGGATGCTGCTTAGATCAGTCGTTTAGGTTAGCGTTTTCGGAAGGAAATCGGTCAAAATGATCTTCTTCGCGTGCAAACTTTTACTGTGTATATTCTCCTCTCACTTTTATCTTTGGAAATGATTTTGAAGATTTAGATAAATGTAGATAGAAGATTAGGAGCAATAAAATTTCAGAACAATACATTTTTTTTTAATTCTTGAAAATCATCTCAACATATTTTCAAAGATCTCAATATGATACAAGTTCTTTTATTTTCTTCGTCTTCTTACAAACTATAGCAAACACGTACCTAATTATTTTGGAATGGCTTTGAACCAATATGTTATTTCTTTATCTTTTCTATCTTTGGTCCGATATTAATTTAGAGAAAAGGCTAATTTTTTTATGCACAATTATGTATATAATTGTAGCCTACCTTATTACCTGATCATTTAATTATTTCCACAATTTATTAACAAAAAGTGAAATGTAAGAAACTGAAAGCGAAAACGAATTCGCATGTGATCTTCCTTTAAATCGCCCTATATCGCAGAATTCATCGATTTATCCGTGATTCAGGGAACGTTTCTCAAGACAATTTTCTGTCGATTTACGACACTTTCCAGCACGTTCTGTCACGCATATTTCCTGAGATGTCCGGTGGCATAGGATGCTTTGGGAAAGCTGTAATCAAAGGGAAAGGACCGCGACGACCACTTTCGAACAGCTTCCGGAGGCGTCTTGCATTTGCTTTGGGCAGCGGAGCGGGGCGTGGCCCTGGGGGGGGGGGGAGGAATAAGGAGGGAATGGAGGCGGTGGAGGAGGCGACGGGGGACGCAAACGAACCTTTAAGAGGAGCAAAGAAGAGGAGGTCTTGTAAAAATGGCCACGAAAGCAGTCGATGGAGAAAGAGAACAGACAAAGTGACGAGAAACAGGAGTACGGTGGATATTCATATTTGGGGTTAGGTAGTCTAAATGATGAACAAAATTTAAAAAATACAATAATTACTGTAAGTGCAACGGAGATCATTCCATATCATCAGATATCTCGGTTAAAAAATGAAACATCTAAACCCTCCGAACATTGATGATGAGGCGCCAAGGTAAATAGAAGTCGAAGAAGCACAAGTAAAACTCTTGGGTAACAATAAAAGTACTGCAAGCATTGGGCGGAGACCGGGAAGAAAACGCGGCGGGGCCGTGCAGTTCAAAACAGAAAACGTAGGAACAACAATCTGCCAGTGGAGATAGCCATAGCCGAAGCACCAAAGCAACCGAAGCGACGCCGACAGAAACGGCGGAAGCGGGAGGAGCAAAGCCCACGGGCAGGGCCGGAGGCGGTGGAAGGGCTGCGGCGGCGAAGGCGGAGAAACCGCGGCGTGGGCGGCGCATCCGCGCAGGAACCGCAGCCCAGCTCCCCCGCGCCGCGGCACACTAAACTTCACCTACTTAGCCACCTGCGCGCGGAGCTCCCGCCGCGCCGCCGCCCTCCTCTCGCCTCTGCCTAGCTACGCCAAATCCAGCCGCTGCCTGGAGGAGAATCCTAGTGCCGCTCCTATGTACTTTGCCATGGCTTCTGCGATAAATACTGAGAGAATGCTGGAGCTTCACTAATGGGCAACAAAGGGACTAAACGCGATCTTTCCTTTCTCAAACATTTTGCCCCGTCCTCTCTTCTTACAAATAATTTACATATACGCCCACACTTACACCTAACTGCTCTACCACATATGGGGGGGGAGACCAGCAGGGAGCTTAGAGCCTGTGCCGGCTTGGGCGGTGTCCCGTTGGCGGAGGTATGTGAAGAGGGACACCATGACTTATAGGTTGGGGTCGGATTTCACGTGCTCGAGGGGGTGAAACATGAGATATATCACACTCATCACTTACGTAACTGATGACCATAGCCATGGACGCGCCTGGAAACACACAATAATCAACCAATGATTATCACCTCCACCACAGCTCCCCGAAGCCGCCACCCGCCGCCGCAATTACGGTATCTCATTCTCAAAACGTAATATCCCCTTAATGTTAAGAGCCTCCACCCCGGAGAGAGCGTTCCTCGCTGCGAACGCCATATGGCAGCTATGATACTGCGGGGACTGTCGTAATGGCGGGAGACGTAAGCCTGTCTCCGACTCCGGCCGAGAATCCTCGACTTCTGGAGTCGCTCACCTTGGTTTCAAAGCGACATGGGAGACATAAAATACGTCGAGTTGGAATGTTATTCACAAAGCGTCGTTCCCAGAGGTAGAGGTCTGAAAATCTTTGTAAGAGCTGAATTAGTATTCATGCAAGCACTACGAACAGGTTCAGAAAGATATTGATATTTTAAAAAGTAAATAGTTGCCGAAAAAATTATACAAATCGTTGTGCACATCTATTCCGGTTTCGTTCATATTTTATGTATGTAAATACTGTTTTAACAGGTAAATTAGAGTGAAAAATGTAAGTATTATTTTTCATAAAGAATTGAAAGATAACTTCTGATTTTAGTCCACTGAGAAGACTGTTGTGATAATTATTTAGCAATCGTGGAGTTTATTATTCTACATTACCAGGATATAACTCATATTTTGGGGTTTATTATTTTTCGGAATTTCTCGTTTATTCTCGATAATTCGAAAAAAAAATTCAATTTTATTTTAAAACGGCAGTGGAACACGGACTTTGAAAGTCTTTCAAAGAGTATATTCATTTTCTCGGAATCAAAATGAAAACAAAATATACCGAAATGTTTAGGTGTTTTGGCAACACTAATGTAACCATACGCTAGACATTTTATTAGGTAGTTAGTCGTCCTACACATCGACACGTAACTGAAGGCGAATTGGAGAATTGCCATGAAACAGATGAAGGCAACCTAGTAGGCGAGGGTCTGTGAGCGGGAGAGAATATTATGTTGAAGGAAAGTTCCATTCATTGCGTTGTTTATGAAGAGGTCTTGAGCACAACTAGCATCACTTTTTGGTTTGTAGCAAAATTTTATGAACTTGGCCCAGCCATTTTCATTTTGAGGTATGCTTGAAGGCAGACTTGCCAAACTATAAAGAATGTAACACTAGTTATTCACTAATACCCCGTCCCACCAAATGCCATAATACAATTGAAGCATTTTCAAGTGATTTATCGTTGGGCATAATGAATTCCCTTAACAACTTGTATGATTTATCTGAAGTGTCATCTGTAATGCAGATACACTGACAAGCAGAATCTGTAATGCAGACACACCGTAAATATGTGTAGATATTTATTTAATCAAAGGTTTTAAGATGTAATGGTCTTTAGGTTGAAAATTAAAATTATATACTACTACATTCTACGAGCCTAAATTAATAATTTCCTTACAAGATGATCGTAATAAATCGAATGTCATATTAGATGAACGATATTTATTTATATGTAGGAAAAGTTATGTATTTCACTTGGAATGCTTATCGTTTCGATTAAAACTGACAAAAATGATGTTCAGTGAATGGTGATTGAGCAATGATGAAGTGGGGGTCAGAAGTAACAGGGGGAAGCCCCAGCAAATCTGTCACGAATCCTCTTATTTTCGCCACAAAAATACTCGTGGAGGAGCTTGAAGCTGCCTTCAAGTCTGCCTTCAAGTCTGCCTTCAAGTCTGCCTTCAAGTCTACCTTCAAGTCTACCTTCAAGTCTGCCTTCAAGTCTGCCTTCAAGTCTGCCTTCAAGTCTGCCTTCAAGTCTGCCTTCAAGTCTGCCTTCAAGTCTGTCTTCAAGTCTGCCTTCAAGTCTGCCTTCAAGTCCCCTGAAACGAAAACTACCACGCTCGCCGCCAAGCCACGAGCCACCGCCCCCCCCCCCATTTCAATCGCGTTAGGCAAAATAAGTACTCTCTGTGGCTGGGGCCTAGAGCGCCCAGCTCGACGCTCAGAGGGGGTCGTCGGGCAGCGTGGGCGGAATGTCGACAGCGACGCCCGAGGCGCTGCGGGGAGAGGAGGCGACGAGGGTCTCCCGCGGAGTGGAGGGGTGGGGGACAGCGCGACGGCCGGGGAGCATCGCGAACGGACGAGGGCTGCAATCGGAGGCGTCGCGTCGGCGGCAACGTCCTCGCGGACGGAGGAACCACCGCTCACGGCAGACGCGCAGGAAGTGGCGTAATCGCTGAGGACGCAAGGGGATTGCAAATCGTCATCTTTCCTATAAAAAATAAAAATACAAATAAAAAATAATAAAATCAACTTCAGATCTTAAAAATACGTTTTACAGGGGAGAAAAATAATTAAAATCATTTAAGCAGTCGAAATAAATACCAGTCCAATGGTTCAGTTTTGTTGTTATCATTATTGAGCATGTTACAATTATTGGGTTATTTAATAAAAATAATACACACTAGTTTTTCTTATCTTATTTTATACACCTTTTCAAAAAACCATCAAAGATTTGCACATTTTTTGACAAGCTTTAAATTGAGATTCCTTATATTTCCATTAAGATTTGTTGGATAATGACAAATAAAAGAGAGAGATTGCACGTACGTGTGCTTTTAGGATATGACTAAAGAATATCATAAGTGTTTATGAAGGGAAGGCTTCGCACTGCAAAAGAAAGTGAAGTAACTATCACTATTCACTATTTTATTTGTACTAACATGAAAGTGGAATTTGACATTGCGATTTATCCGTGACAACGGCAATAAATAAAAAAGAATGTTAGCAATCACTTTAATAAGCTGCATATAAATATATTGTCTACAGTTTAATAGCAAATTAGGGACTAAAGTCTCGCATCAGGTAAGCAATACGATACAAGCAAACAATTGATACAATTTTTGCAGCCAAATGACATAAGGGTTTTCCTTGAGATCTATTGAAATTAATACATTCCTTGAGATCTTTTGAAAACTTCGCTAGAAAAAAATCAACAGTTTTGAAACTCTAGATACCAAATAAAAACTAGCAACTTATTGTTGTAAAACTGTGTGACCTGTTGAAGCCGGACTCTCCAAGAAGTAGGGTGTTCAACCGGTTCTTGCCGTAAAGCCGTTCGTTCGTGGGTTGTTGTCTGGCGGGTTGAAGTACTTTAGGAGGTTCCTCGGTAATGTTCAACCACGCGGAATTTAGCATGTCAGCTGGCCTTACGGAAAGTGGGATTTGTCAGATCATGATACACGATGAATAATAAAACAATTTCAGGACCATTACCCCATTCCGAAAACAGCTCACGCCATTTCGTAAGCAGGCGGAATCACAAGATTCAATGTGCTTTTCGGAGAAATTTGTTTTCTTCCTCCAGTATGTCAAATTGTGTTTTTTATTATCTCGTAAATCAAATTTTACTTTGTTTTTCGAAGAAAACCTACAAATTCGCAAACAAGTACAGGTTTATGCTGAGTGTACTACAGTTGCTAGATCTAAATTCTGACTTTTATCATATTTAGCACTGAATTAGAGACATTCATTAGAATGACTTTCGCAATGCGAAATAATTTGAATTTCTGATAATTGTTTTGCAGATTAATTGATTACTTTTAACAGCGCGCGACAGCGAATTTATTAAAGAATTCACCCATGAAAACCAACATGGAATATCATAAAAAAGTATATTATTTTTTATATATTTCGTTCCGTTCCTATTGTTACGATCAATTACAACATTCCGACGTACTATCTGAATCCATGTGAAATTCCTAGAGCTACTACGTTTCTATTAAAAGCCAGAACTTCAACATGCGATAGAAGAAACGCAGAGTCTCACGAATAGGTTGCGTTCGGGCGAAGAGCCGCCACACTGTATAATGATGCGGGGGGGGGGGAGAGGGTCGCGGGGTTGTTGCACGCCAGCGCCCTCACGGATCGCCGCGGCCGCCGACCTGCGCGAGGCGAGGATCCAGCGCCAAATACCCGTGGTGCCCACTAGGCCGACATGGTCAGAAAAGTACCGAAAAAACGCACGTAGGAGAAAAACAATGAAATCTAATTCCTCAAAATTCGTTACCTTTTGGAGATGAAGGTAATGTTTGCGAAAATTGCGTTAAGTAAGTGATTATAATGCAATTTAAAATATCCATTTTGAATACTCAAGTACGACACATTTGAATAAAAACGATAAATTCAGAAAAATGTTTAGAAATGTACTACTTAAATTATGTGAAATAAAAATATTAAAGACACTAACACAAGTGGTATTCGACCATCTCCTGTCATGAAAATAAAAGTTAGAAAAGAGATCTTGAATAATCCAGTGAAAAATGACTGACATTCATTTCTTGTAAGTCTTGCATACGTTTATTTAGATTTATTAAAGTTAATATTGTATTATATTACTGTGTAATAATTGTCCTTTATACAAATTTCCCATGTTTTTATTAATAGCCGTTCGAACAGTGTGCTTGGAGATTCCATAGAATAGAGTACGAGCGCACGTGGAAATGTTTCGGCCCACTGTGCGCCGTAATGAGGCTCTTCGACCCCGCGCGCGGGGGGCGGGGCGATTCCATGCGGCGCGAAGACGCGCTGAACGGGAGGGCAGAGGCCACGCGCAGAATGCCGCACGCGGAAGGAATGGCAAGCGGTGAAATGAAGGGGGAGGGGGAAGACAATAGCAATAGAAGAATGAGTTGAAATTGGCGGAACAAGTTGCGTGATTGGTCGATAATGGGGACTTGTATTCAGGAATCTGGATTTGAATCTTATCGACGAGTAGGTCAGGTTTTCAGTTAGAGTTGTTCCCACCGTCCGGAGATTAATGTTGGGTACCGTTTGTGCCTTCAGCATCTCTCTTGTTACCTTCCCAAACGGCGTCTCTCGCTCAAGGCAAGCCATAATTCTTTGCGGTTCAATTGTTGTAAGGCCTCCCCCATATTGAGTCTCTGCCTTTTAGAATGCAAATGTGACAAAGACAAATGACTTCGAAAATGGAAGATATTTTAAAAATATTGTTGAATTACATGGAAAATGACTAGGAGTGAACAGAACTTTTGTATTTCTTTATTGATTTCCTTCGATACAATAATGCATTCAACAAATGTTTTTATCTTTGCGTGAACAAAGAAAATACAATGCAACTGAAGGCGTGTGTAAATAAAGCCATTGCTATTTTTGGGTACTTTCTGTAACGATAAAATTAATTTCATTAAATCTAGTCGTTGGTCTTCATTAAATAATGGAATCGATTCTAACACTGCAACATCAATATTACTTGCGAAAAAAAATTAGACTTCAGAGATGTAATTAACATGTTATTTTCATCGTGTTAAGAATTCAATAGCCTTCTTTCTTCTCAAATCGTCACTTCATTTGGATACACTAATGCTGTCATAGAGTAGGGATACACTTTTTGTATATGGTTTCGCAAGGGGCAGCGTGGCGCGGTGCCAAATAAGAGGCACCTAGGCACCGCTGCTACCCCAAGCACCGCTACTACCCCTTTATTTTTAACATATTACTACCTTTATGAATGATAAATGGACGTGTTATCAGAAAATATCGTTGTCATTATTATGTGTATTAACATGCTAGGAAACCCTTTCAACAACGTGCTAAAGCGGTACGAAAGAAAACGTTTTGTTCGTACTTTGCATGCCGATCTTAGAGTAGGAGGGGCATTGGGTGTGGAGGAGGTTACTTCCGCAGGGCGCGGCGTTGCTCGCAGCCGCACGTAATGGCAAGATTTCTCCTCGCCTCAGCCTCAGCCTGAGCCCCAGGCCTGCTCAGCGCAGCCACGGGGGCTGCAGGGGGCGGGACGGCGGCGGTGGGAAACGCGGTGCGGCAGGCGATGACATAAGCGGCGCTGGCGAGAGTGCGCCTGCGCCGGACCTCCTGCAAGGCGCAGTGCACGCTCCCGGATACTCCGCGGCGAAGCGCAGCGCAAACAGATGTTGGGTTGAGATTACCTTGTAACTTACACATGGCCGTCTCCACTTAGGTGCGTACGAAGTAAGGATGAAGCACGCCCATTTGATTTCGCAGTTTTCGTTGCCTAAAATGGGGTCTTAAAAGCCCCCCTGCGCCAGCCCCCCCGCGCCAGCCCCCCTGTGCCAGCCCCCCCTGCGACAGCCCCCCTGTGCCAGCCCCCCCTGCGCCAGCCTTCCTGCGCCACCCTCCCTGCGCCAGCCCCCCTGCGCCAGTCCTCCTGCGCCAGCCCTCCTGCGCCAGCCCTCCCTGCGCCAACCTCCCTGCGCCAGCCTCCCTGCACCAGCCTCCCTGCGCCAGCCTCCCTGCGCCAGCCTCCCTGCGCCAGCCCCTCTGCGCCAGCCCCTCTGCGCCAGCCCCCCCCCGCGCCAGACCTCCCGCGCCAGCCCCCCTGCGCCAGCCCCCCTGCGGCCAGCCCCCCTGCGCCAGCCTCCCTGCGCCAGCCCCCCTGCGCCAGCCTCCCTGCGCCAGCCTCCCTGCGCCAGCCCCCCTGCGCCAGCCCCCCCCCGCGCCAGACCCCCCCGTGCCAGCCCCCCTGCGCCAGCCCCCCTGCGCCAGCCTCCCTGCGCCAGGCCGCATGAAACCGGTCGGGCTGCGAACGCGGATGTGTTGCCCCGCCTGACCTACCAACTTCACTCAAAAACTCCCCGCCCCGCCCCGCCTCGCCACGCCTCGCCTTGCCTCGCCTCGCCCCGCCATGCTTCACCCCTCTCCGCCCTATTCGCTCCGCCTTACCCGCTCTGCCCCACCCGTTCCGCCCTAGCCACTACGCCCTACCCACTCTATCCTACCCACTCCGCCCCACCCGCTCCGCCCTACCCGCTCCGCCCTACCCACTCCCCCCTACCCGCTCCGCCCTACCCGCTCTGCCCTACCCGCTCTGCCCTACCCGCTCCTCCCTACCCGCTCCTCCCTACCCGCTCCGCCCTACCCGCTCCGCCCTACCCGCTCCGCCCTACCCGCTCCGCCCTACCCGCTCCGCCCTACCCGCTCCGCCCTACCCGCTCCGCCGCACCTGCTCCGCCCTACCCGCTCTGCCCTACCCGCTCCGCCCTACCCGCTCCGCCCTACCCGCTCCGCCCTACCCGCTCCCCCCTACCCGCTCCGCCCTACCCGCTCTGCCCTACCCGCTCCGCCCCTACCCGCTCCGCCCAGGCCACATGAATCAGCTTTGTTTACGCGAAATTAACATGATGCACTGTAGTACAGAAAACATACAAGAGTAAGATTTTTTTTCGTTTTAGTTTGTTCATTGATTATTTCATTTTCTTCTCTAATGCTATAAAACTTTGCATATGACTGCAGCGTGATCGGAATTGCGCTCCACGTGGCGAGCGAGTTCACAAAACAGGAAGCAAAAACAGCAGATGAGAGATAAATCTCTAGTAATTTGAAGTAAAACAAACTTTTTCTTTTCCATTGTCATGACAGCTACTTAATGAATTATGTTTTATATTCTATTTTATTATAATGGTTTGTTTTTTAAAATAACTTCATTTTGTCTTGTAGTCTTCAATAATATTTTTATCTGTGTTTATGACTCTCGTGTAATTGTAGAGTGTATCGTCACAATCGTAATTCTGTGCTCTTGGAAGTGCTTGCTTTTAAATTTTAGGATTGCATCGTATTGTTAATCAGTACTTATAAACGATACAATACAATACTTAATGTTTTTGAGAGATTAATCTGATAATGTACATATTATTCTGCATACATGTTAGCTGCCTGTCAACAATATATTTTTAAAATTCGTAAGTTATTATTAACTTTACTTATATGCTTTTTAAACGTAAGGTATGCTGAAACAGTTAAAAATGACATATTATTTTACATGTTTTTTTTCCGTACAATTCGCAGTGTTTGAATTTAGAAATTGATATTTTGCGTAATATTAATTTTAATTTCTAAAGAAGATTGCATTTAATTTGATAAAAATATACGTATAATGTGAGTAGTCTAAAAGATCGAGATGCACATGGAAAGTAGAATATAATACATTACCGTAATTGAAAATGTACTTTTCAGCAATGACGGATTTCAATATTAATTTACATTTTCTTTGAAGACAATCTTCTATACGAGTGAGGAACTTTGCTTTTTGTTTCTTCTGCTCCATCCGCATACCATCTTTCTACTTCTTTTTACTA